>BSBM01000694.1:6680000-7385000 GCA_027924585.1 Larix kaempferi | reverse complement strand
GGTCAACTAGTGAGTTTAATCTTCACACTCTTCGATTGGAACATTGGTCGGATAAAACCAGATGCTTTATTAAGTCTTTTGAGGATATATCTTTTTTCACATATCTACTGTGAGGTCAACTTGGAAGCTCATAGGCTACAGGAGGAGGATTTTGGTCCTATGGAAGGTTATCTATCATTTGAATAATATGTTGAAGAAACTATTGTAGATAATGGTACTGTTACTATTTTCTAATTTTGTTTTTCCGAAAGCTATCAAGAGAGATAGTAATGCACAGTCTTTTGTGGAATGTATCAAGGGTGATTGTAGTGGTTTTTATAGTAGTATATGATCTATTTGAGATATATGGAGTCTTGTATCCAAGCACTACTGAACTGATATGTTTAATCTCCATTGTATAACTTATGTAACTTTGATTTTCGAAAGTTGTTGCTTTTTTCATCAAAAAAAAAAATCAATTTATAACTGGTATTATGAAGATTGTGATTCTATTAGTTTAATGATATAAGTTAACATGTTAATATACTCTCAAATGGTATATCAATTTATAGATAGTTCAATATAAAATAGGAATTGTTTTAATATAATAATATATTTAATTTTTTTGACAATATAAAATACTAATATAAATAAAATGAACTATGTATAAATGGAAATCATATAAAACATAACTATAAATATTCATAAATAACATATTCTACTTATGTAGAGCTCTCATTTTAAATTTTAAAATTAAATATTTATACATTTTATGTCAATGAAATATGCTACTTCATTGATATCTTCCTAATAATGAGAAGATAAATCCTTAATCCAATCTTCTTTGTTAAAAAATAATGCATAAGTTAGATTGTGCACACTCATAAAAGAGTTTTACATTGTCATTTAGTAGTGAGTCAATTTGTACAACTCTAGTTATTAATATCTTATTATAAATTTAAATATTAATTTTCAATCATTAAAATTCTCTTGATACTTTATAATAATGATACTAATAATATCATAATACGATAAAGTAATTAATAATGACATCATGGAGATTATATTTAGTGGATTATAATGAGTTGACTTTATTACTAAGTTAAAAAGAAACCTATATTGCTAACTAGATGACATGATGCAGATAATTCACTTTTGAAAATGAAAATTTTCCATGAACATGAATACAAATAAGTATTTGTATATTCACATTTATTTATCGATCTTTTGAATTTGATTTAAAAAAAAAAACAAAAAACAACTATTAATATTTGTGGGAGCTGTCTAAAAATTCGATGATTTGGTTTGGATTGGGCTTTTCATTGAATTTGGCTTTTTTTTTTATTTTGCAAATGTTTTAATGGCGATTTTTATGGGAGAAACGGATTTAATGCCATTGAAAACCTCTAGAGTACCCAAAATTTCCGAGTAACAATTGTAACCACGATTTAAAAAAATTTATGCCCCATTTTTTCAAATTCATAATGGAAAAATCAAAATTTTCCATTCGAAATGGTAGAACTTTTAGACTATGCAATATTTGTGTCATATTTTAAAACAAAATAAAAATGAAACATTACCACAAAGTATTTGTATATTCACATGAGCCTTTTGAAACCTACTTAAAAGATAAATAAATTCTATAACTCAACGATTTGTCTCATATTTTAAAACAAAAGAGAAATGAGTAATCTTTTTTATTCATCAAATACAGTACACAATTGGAAATCTTGTATAAATTAATCCTTGAACTATATATTTATTTAGGGTCCCTTGTTGTAGGCGGGTGGCCGAGGTGGTCGGTTGTGGCCATATATAAGCTATTTTTAAGATATACCAAGTATATTCTCTATGGAGTTTTTCAACTCCTTCCTGGTAAAAGAAGAAAAATTTGCTTCTCGCCTCTAAATGTATGTGTTCACAAGAAAGGCGCATAGAACAACTAGGCCATAGAAGGGGAAGGGGACAATTGTAAGAATAGTAATTATGGCTTCCCTCAATCAATCTCCACAAAAAACACCATTGTTCTCTGGATATTCGATCTTGAAATGATCCAACATAGTATTTCTCTTTAATTCCCGGCCCCATAAAATTCTCAAGAATTCTCCAAGCTTATAACCTCTGTACAGAATATTAAGAATTGTAATTTCACTGGTAGTTAGTGCATTAATTAGTATTTGACTAGTTAGTTGGTTAGTTTGACTAGGACACTTTGATGTCCCATAGTATTTTATGTTCCATGGTATTTACTTGTGGTTTATGGTGTGATGTTATCCGATAGATTCTTGTGGTTAATAATGAGAAGGAAATAAATATGCCCACTTGTGTTCCATCCTTTACTATGTTCAAACTTGACATGGTATACGAGTGCATGGCCTAATCCATACCCATTGTATTTGGGTAAGCCTTTTCACATAATGGAAAGAACACACACAAGATGGGAACACATCGGCGTGGAGGCGTGATGATCCTTCATAGCATTGGGCTGTAATTTTTTTATCTCTCTATAGACGATCAACGCACTTGTTGTTTAGGAGAAGCTAGCCATCAACACACCTGTTATTTAGGAGAAGTGATCTGATTGACACACCCGTCGTTCAGGAGAAGTGAGCCATCGACGCAACTGTTGTTCAGGAGAAGCGATTCGATCGATGCACCCATTGTTCAGGAGAAGCGGGCCATTGACGCACCCATTGCTTAGGAGAACCGAATCTCAACACAGTCTTTGCATAGAAGAAGCGCGACATTGATGCAGTTGTTGTTCTGGAAAAGCACATCGATTACTGTTCACTTATACATATTTTGGCCTGACACACTGTGATAGAAAGACAGAGTGCGACACTTTGTTTCAAATATAGTCATACAAAATGGCTAATACCAGTTCAAGCACTTCAAGTTTGAAGCAGATCTTAGGACCAATGTTGACAGACACCAACTATGAGTTTTGGTCAATCAAGATTCAAGCATTTCTCCAACTCAACAAATTTTGGGATATGGTTGAAAATGAGTTCATAGAACCGAATGCAACCACTCTGGATGCTATGTCTAATGCTCAGAAGAAATCCCTTGAAGAAAGATGAGAAATAAATCTTACTGTAAAATGGTTGATCGAGAGCTGCATCAAGTTGTCAATTTTCCCACGGATCTCAGGACCCACCACCGCACATCAAGCCTGGAATCTCCTTGCATCTGCATACAAAGGTAAAGAAAAAGTAAAAACGGTAAGACTCCGGACCCTTCAACTTTAGTTTGAAAGTCGTAAGATGAAGGGAAAAAACTATAGATCAGTTCATGACTCGGGTCTCAGACATTATGACTAAAGTCCAAACTTATGGCGAAGCTTTGGAACTGAAAGTTGTTGTCCAAAATATTCTCAGGTGTCTCACTAAGAAATTTTCTATGGTTGTTACTACTATAGAAGAATCTAAGGATCTATCCAAGTTTATGTTGAATATTGAAACTTCTAAGAATATTATATTTGTATATTATTTATTCCGGAGATGTTCCATACCTCCGATGTGATTATACTATGAATCCAGAGATGCTTATTCCTCCAAGAAGTTGTGGTAACTAGGATTATTAGACCCACCATGTGGGGGTCAGCCCAGTCAGTTATAATAGGGTATTTAACCTAATGGTTAAATACGAGCCTACATGTACTTGTGTAAAATATATGTCAGTGTAGTGTATAAATAGAGGAGGTGTGTTCCTCATTTGACACACTCACTCACTTGAGAGTAGCGCACTTGTGGAGGAGAGTTCTGCTATGATGGAGGAGGAGATCATGTCTTTGGTTTGCATCTTTGTATATTGATGGTCATCTATATTGAGGAAGCTTTACTGGGTTTTCTACCCCATGAGGGTTTCCCAGGATAAATCTGTGTCTCTTGTGTTTATGCTATACTTGTTGTTTCTTCAGTGATCCTATATATGCTATTATTGTGAAATGGAATGTAATGCTGCTATTTTCTATCTTAGCATATTAAATTTTAACATTTTACCCTAGAAGATTTCACATGGTCCCTTCTCTCCCACGAATCTCGACTCACTCAAGAAGAAGAGTCTTTGATAAATGCATTCAACACTTAGAATTCCCTCAGTAGAGGTCAAGGAAGAGGAGGTAGAGTACGAGGCAGAAGAGGAAGAGGTTCTCATTCCATAGAGGATAGAACCACCCATGAGAACTCAGAACAATGTGATCACTCTCACAACTCTCAAAACCACAGAGGAAGATGCAGGAGATGGACTAATAGATCCAACATACAGTGCAAGTACTACAAGAAGTATGGCCACTATGAATGAGACTGCAGAAAGAAGCAAGTAGATTAAAATAGTGGCAGATCCCATGCTTCCAATGTTGAAGAACGATCATCAGAAGTCATGTTTCTCTCATGGAAAGTTACTGAAGAAGAATATCAATAAGATGTGTGGTTGCTGGACAGTGGCTGCAACAACCATATGAAAGGTAACAAATTGTTATTTTCTAACCTAGATTCATCTGTCAATACAAAAATAGAGCTAGTATCTTGTTCCCTCTCAAGGAAAAGGCAGTGTTCCTATTCCTTTTTTTTTACAGGAATGGTTAGATTTTATATTAATGAGAAAGCCAGCTGCCTTAGCACTGGATAAGTTAAATTTTGACTCAGTGGCTCCAACATGCCCATTGCAATCAGAATTTCATTTCTACATCTGCTAGTACAAAGTTTCTTAGCTTCCAAAACTCTGGCTATTTCCAGCCTGCTAACCAAGTGCCTAATGTACACAACTACTTCAACAAAATGCAAAACAACATGAGCAAACAGACTTAAATTCTAAGAACAGGTTTTTCCAAAGCCTGTAGCTAACTTTGTCGTTGCTTCCTCCTTATTAACATGGCATCGACACCATATTTTCCCACTTGATTCTTGATTCTTTCCATCAGGACCTAGAGATCAGAACTCCTCTGCTCCTCAGCCATGTCCATATCATTGGATACTAAACTTGTCTCCATAACCCACAGAGTGATTCGATCCTGCCTTCCTCAAATCTTGCTAAGGGATAGGGTCCCTTCCATCCACCTCGCCAATCCTGATAACGCCTTGTCCAAGTTGCACAGCCCTGTTGACCTCCCAGTCAACATCCGCGTTATTAGCTCTAAGCACATGGAAAAACTCCAGCGTGGTAAAAGACTGACTGAGTTTTTTTATCCTGTAGACAACTGTGCTCAGATCCATGTCTTTGGGAGTTAAGTTTTTCACCAATATCCTGATGAGATTCTACGAGTCCCCCACTATTCTGGCTTTCTCAATTCCAATCGTTTTTAGCTATCTAAGACCCTGAAGGAGCGCAAGAGATTCTTCTTGATTACTGGTAGTGGTACCCAATCCCCAAGGGTATTTGATTTCAATAGTGTCTTCAACATTTCGAATTATTCCTCCCCCTCCATCATCTCCAGGGTTCCCTTTGGCTGCACCATCAAAAAAGAAACTAGAGAGGTCTGAATTCATTCTCCATCTGACGAACTCATCCCCATCCACTCTGATTTTCCAATGCTCCAGCTTCTTCGATATACCTTCATCAATTGGTAGAATCAAGCCCAACTTATTTCCTTAGTCCATTTCCTCTTGATTCAAGGTGCTAGTAGCTTTTAGATTAGTTTTAGTTTGCAAAAATTCCCTTAGAATGCCTTTTTCTTTTTCCCAAACTTGCTGAGGGTTAAGAGCTTCATATTGAAAAATTCTGGAGTTTCTCTCCAGCCAAACTTTCGAGCATATGAATTTCGGAAGAGCCATCCACCCGATATTGAACCATCCTTTTGAGTTAAGAGACTCGGGAAACAAAGTTCTCCATTTTTCAAATAAAACAGTGATCGAGCAAGGGACTACTATTTTCCAAGATTCTAAAGCTTCAGACCAGATTTCCTTAGTAAACTAACAATCTAAAAAAATATTCTCAGTTGTTTCATCATGGCGTTGGCAGAGAGGGAATCTAGATGGGCCATGGAGTCCCCTTTTCAACAGATTTTTTCTAGTAAGAATGCTATTATGATCCAGGTTCCAAGTGAATAGGTCAATCTTGGGGATACTTTTGACTTTCCATATGCCAATCCAAATTGTTGGATTAGTAGGGGCAAAAGGGATGCTCTTAAGCACTTTGTAGCCTTATGCAACCATGTATAAACCAGAATTGGTTCCCCAACCTATTTTATCTTGATTTCTTTCTAACAAAGAGGTTTTCCCTGCCAGTCTCTCAGTAAGCTACAGCCAGGAATTAGACAAAGCTAGATTAATTTCCTAGGTTTTCCAGGCCTTCCACATTCCAACTTCCCAATCTGAAATGTCCCAAAGAGTATTAAACTTATTCTAAGCCATCCAATGGTTTAACTCTCTCAACTCTGGGACATCTGAGAGGATTTACCCATTCATAATTCTGTCAGTCCAGATATTGATTTTTTTCCCATTTCCGGGGACCCAGAAAAGGTTCTCGTGGACCAGAGGAATGGCATGTTTGCAGAGAGTGAAAATAGGAGAGCCAGATTGAGCAACATGAGGAGAATCGAGACTCCACATCCTAGAATTCTGAAAATATTTTTCCACATAGCTTTTTGTGCCCAACCGAAATTTTTGCCAATTTGTCTCCATAGAATTTTTGCACCAAGCACAATATTTTTGGATTTTAAGTCTTTTATCTGAAGTCCACCTTCTAAGAAAGGTTTTGAGACTTTTTCCCATCTTAGTAACGGAATCCTGTGCTCATTGTTTCTCCCACCTTTCCAGAAGAAAAGTGTTAAGAGCTTATCCATCTCGCTAAGGACCCCAGATGGGGCCATTAGAAAGGAAATTTGGAAAATGGGAAGACTAAGCAGAACAGATTTAATCAAAACCAATTTACCTGCTAAGTTAAGCTAGTTGGTTCCCCAAGTGTTAGAAAAACAGGATCATAGAGCAATAACAATAAACATAAATGCAAATATAATCACACATACAAATTACAAGAGAGACACGGATATATTGTGGTTCACCCAATGGCCTAAGTCCACACTAAAGTTGTCAGTCCTTATTATTATACCGTCCAGCAAAGTGAAGGGATACAACCTGCATCACAGCCATTGCACTTCCTCTACACTGTCTCACAGTCTCTCTTCTCAATCTCAGAGATATTTAAAATGCATAAAACCTAATACATCAACCCTAGCAGTATTACAATGTATTTCTTTTATAGAGGAAATACAATGGGAAAATACACGGGTTACCCAAAACCATTGGCCAAAATTTGTTGGTGAAAAGACCCAACAATTTCCTTCGGGGGCTCGCTGGCCCCCCAGTCGAGGGAGTGCAACCACTCCCTCGAACCCCCCTGGGGATCGTGCTGGGATCATAACCAAAACTGGGGTACAGACACGACTGAATAATAATATCTCTGAATCTGGAGATCAAACTCCACAAACCAACAATCTCCCACTTGGAGACTGATCACAACAACTCCACCACTACTGCACTTGCTAGACCTTGGACTTCACAAATTTCTCATCTTCACCTTCATGCTAGAAGGCCAACTGAAACCGAGTAGGAACTCAGTTTCTCTCTAGAAATTAGCTTTGGGAACATGTCTGCGGGATTTTGGCAAGTATGTATCTTTTCCAGCTTCAACAGTTCATCTTCCAGAACAGAGCGTATGAAATGGTACTTGAGCTGTATATGTTTAGTAATAGAATGGAATGCTGAGTTCTTTGTAAGATGAATGGCACTCTAGATGTCACTATACAACCTGCTATCCTTCTGCTTCTTACCCACTTCCTCCATAAACCTGTGCAACCAAATCATCTATTTACTAGCCTCTGTAACAACAACATACTCTGCTTCCGTTGTTGAAAGTGCAACAACCTTCTGTAGTTTCGAAATCCAGCTTACTGTTGTTCCACCTACAGTAAACACATACCCTATGGTGATCCTCCTACTATCCTTATCACCTGCCATATCTGCATCAACATATCCATGTAGAACAGTGTCTAAACCTCCAAAACATAATGCCTGAGTGGTAGTACCTCTCATATATCTGAGAATCCACTGTACTTCCTTCCAATGTTTTTGACCTGGATTGTTTATATATATGCTCACAACTCCCACTGCATGGGCAATATCTGATCTTGTGCACACCATGGCATACATCAAGCTACCAACTGCTAATTGATAGGGAATCTTGGACATGTAATATGTCTCTTCCTGTGTCTTGGGACACATTTTCTTACTTAGATTGAAATGGATGGCCAAAGGTGTACTAGCTGGTTTTGCATTCTACATTATGAACCTCTCCAACACCTTTTGTATGTACTCACCCTGAGACAATGTCAATTTGCGATTTTTCTTGTCTATTGTTATTCTCATATCAAGGATTTGCTTTGCAACACCCAAATCCTTCATCACAAATGAATTAACTAACTTTCTTTTGAGCACATTTATGTCCTGCATGTTAGACCCTACAACAAGCATGTCATCCACATACAATAACAAGATAGTATAACTTCCATTTTCTAGCCTCTTGAAATAAACACAGTTGTCAGAATGACATCTACTATAACGTTATTCTTTCATAAACCTGTCAAATTTTAAATACCACTGCCTTGGAGCTTGCTTCAATCCATACAAGCTCTTTTTCAACCTACACACCAAATTCTCCTTACCTTTGACCTCATACCCTTGTGGCATCTGCATATATATCTCTTCCTCCAAATCCCCATAGAGAAACGTTGTTTTTACATCTAAATGTTCAAGATGCAAATCTTCTACTGCCACTAGACTTAAAATAGTCCTAATTGAAGTCATCTTAACAATAGGAGAAAATATTTCATCAAAATATATACCTTTCTTCTGTGTAAACCCCTTTACAACAAGTCTGGTCTTGTAATGTTTCTTACCTCCTTTTTCTTCCTTCAACCTGTAAATCCATTTGTTCTGCAATGCTCTTTTACCAGCAGGCAACTAAACCAAATCCCAAGTCTGGTTTCCTACTAATGAGTCCATCTCTTCATTCATGCATTGCTCCCACTTCCTTCTAGTTTCCACCTGCATTGCTTCTTCATAACATTCTAGTTCACCAGCATTAGTCATCAATAAATAATACATTGAAGGAGACTATCGTTCAGGGATTCTACTTAACCTGGTAAATCTTCTTGCAGTTGCAGGAGTTTCAGGTACTTGTTGTTGTTCTTGATTTTCTGGCACCTTTGGAACTTCATTTTCTTCAATTCCATCAAGTACTGTGTACTCTGTGTTTTCCTTTTCATGTTTCTTTCCCTGCAACTAATCTTTATACATGACCTTTTCATTGAATATGATATCTCTACTTCTAATGATTTTGTTATTTTCATAATCCCATAAGCGATAACCAAAATCATCAACCCCATATCCAATAAAGGTACATTTCTTGGATTTAGCTTCAAGCTTTGTTCTATTTTCTTTATCAATATGGACAATTGCTTCACAACCAAACGTTCTCAGAAATGACTAGTTTACCTATTTATCTGTCCATGCCTCCTCTAGAATACTACCATCCAAAGCACTTGAAGGCCCTCTGTTTATTAAATAAACAGCAGTATTTACAGCATCTACCCAAAACTATAAGGGAAACCCTGCATGCAATCTCATACACCTTGCACACTCCATGATCGTTCTATTCATCCTTTTTGACACACCATTTTCTTTTGGTGTTCCTGGCACTATCTTCTCTCTACAAATCCCATGGTATGAATAGTAACTATCAAACTCCTTGCCGCAGTACTCACCTCTATTATCAGATCTGAGACACTTAAACCTTTTTCCTATCTCGTTCTCAACCAAAGCTTTCCACTTCTTAAAAGTAGCAAACACATCAGATTTCTGTCTAATGCAATAAACCCAAGTTTTCCTAGTTGCATCATCAATAAATGTAACATAATAATGAGAGCCACCAAGAGATTGTACCTGAGCTGGTCCCCATACATCTATATGCACAAGCTCTAACTTTTCATTCTTCTTATGTTTCCCAACCCTGAGAAACCTGACTCTCTTATGTTTTCCATAAACATAGTTCTCACATAAATCCAAACTTACCTGCTTCAAATCTGGTAGCAACTTCCTTGAGTGGAGAATCTGCATCCCCTTCTCACTCATGTGGCCAAGCCTATGATGCCACAATGTTGTATCTATTATTGTGGAAGCTAAAGAGATAGAATGGTCAGTATTATGAGGACATAAATACAACGTACCTACCTTGTCTCCTTTTGCTATCACCATTGATCCTTTAGTGATCTTCCACCAATTTTCTCTGAATGTAGATAGACAGCCGCCATCTCCCAACTGCCCTATTGAGATCAGATTTCTTTTCATAGTAAGAATGTGCCTAACATCTTTCAATAGCCAATCACTTCTATTCTTAAATTTTATCCATACCTTTCCCATTCCAACAATTTTACATGGCTCATCATCACCCAATCTTCCACTAATTTTCTCCGAACGTAGATAGACAGCCGCCATATCCCAACTGCCCTATTGAGATCAGATTTCTTTTCATAGTAAGAATGTGCCTAACATCTTTCAATAGCCAATCAATTCCATTCTTAAATTTTATCCATACCTTTCCCATTCCAACAATTTTACATGGCTCATCATCACCCAATAAAACATGTCCAAAATCGCCTGGAACATAATCATGGAAATATTTCCTATGGGGTGTAGCATGACATGAAGCCCCTAAATCTACTACACAATAATCACTAGTATTATCTAATGCAAGAATCAAAGCATATTGTAACACATCACCTGCTACATTCGCTTCCTGGGTAGTTTCCTGCTATCCATCTCCTTTCTTCTTTAGAGATCTACAGTCTTTCTTCAGATTCCCTTTCTTTCCACAGTTCCAGCACTCTATTTTTCCCAGTTTGGACTTGGATCTTCCCGTTTTAGACTTGCCACGGTTACCTTGGCTCTTTCCTCTCTCCTTTTGTCTTCGCCTGCTCTCCATGGTCAATGCTTTACCTGATGTCTCACCTATGCTTTTTCTTTGTATTTCCTCGCTAAGAATAACACCAATAACATCATCAAATTTCAAGGTGTTTGAGCCAGATACAAAGTTACTTCCATCCATGACCAAGCTATTCTAACTTTCTGGCAATGAACATAAGATTAGAAGAGCCCTAAACTCATCATCAAATTTCACACTTACAGAACTTAGTTTATTTGTAACCGTATTAATTTCATTTAAATGATCAGTAACAGATCCACCTTCAGACATCTTCATATTAAATAAACGCTTCATTAGAAATACCTTGTTGGAGGCTGAGGGTTTTTCATGCAGCTTACCCAATGCGCTCATCAAACATTCTGTTGTCTTTTCTTTTGAGATATTGAAAGCCACTGATGAATCTAGGTTCAGCCGTATTGTTCCCAGAGCCTTTCTATCAAAAACCTCCCATTCTTCTTCCTTCATAGCCACCGGTTGTTTTGTTTTTCCTCCCAACGGTAGGAATAGATATTTCTGGTACAGATAGTCCTCCATTTTCATTTTCTATAACTGGTAGTTTTGGCCATTAAACTTCTCGACCTTAAACTTTCCTTCCTTTTCCATTTCTCCCACTCGAACCAGAAACCCTAGCTTCGTGCGGGTTTATTTTCCAAACAGACCTTTGGCTCTGATACCAATTGTTAGAAAAACAGGATCGCAGAGCAATAATAATAAACATAAATACAAATATAATCACACATACACATTACAAGAGAGACATAGATATATCATGGTTCACCCAATGGGCTACGTCCACACTGAAGTTTCCAGTCCTTATTATTATACCGTCCAGCAAAGTGAAGGGATACAACCTACAACATAGTCGTTGCACTTCCTCTTCATTGTCTCACAGTCTCTCTTCTCGATCTCAAAGATATTTACAATGCATAAAACCTAATACATCAACCCTAGACGTATTACAATGTCTTTATTTTATAAGGGAAATAAAATGGGAAAGTACCACGGGTTACCCAAAACCATGGGCCAATATCTGTTGGCAAAACAACCCAAAAATTTCCTTCGGGGGCTACGCCCCTGAACCCCTATAACTTGGAGGCGTTTCCCCCAAACCCCCTTTCTCGGGGGTGCTGCCCCCGCGCCCCCCCAGCCGAGGGAGTACAACCACTCCCCCGAACCCCCCTAGGGATCGTGCCGAGATCATAACCAAACCTAGGGTATAGACATGGTTGAATAATAATATCTCTGAATCTGGAGATCAGGCTCCACAAACCAACACCAAGCTTCCAGCTTTTGCCTGAATTTGTCCACCAATGGGAGCCAATCTAGTTTCTTGGGCGCATTCTTACAGATTGGGAGTCCAAGATATTTGAATGAATTCTAATTTGTGGTGCCTTGAAATTCGAAGATTCTTATTATAGAACTTAACTCCAACCCTATCAGATTCCAACCATAAATTTGACATTTACTAGCATTCACCCTACTTCCCGAGACAGAGCAATAGTGATCAAGATCAGTTTTGAAAGTTCTAGCGTTCAGCACCAAGGCTCCTCCTAAAAGCAGAGAGTCATCAGCAAACAAAGCATGGTTTAAGTCCGAAACTCCTCTTACTATTTTGAGACCAGTAAGTACTTGGTCATGTCTTTTTTTTTTCTAAGAAAAAGTTGAAAACATAAGCTTGGATAACAAAAAGAAGAGGAGAGAGAGGGCATCCCTAGCAAAGCCCGCGAGAGGATTTGAAGAATTCAATAGCTCTTCCATTGACCAGCGGGGCAATCCATGGTTCTTCTATGCATGATTTTATCCAGTTTAATAGATGCTCATCAAACCCGAACTTCTTAAGGACATCAAACAGAAAGTTGTGCCTTACTCTATCAAAGGCATTTGCAAGATCCAATAACTTTGGTTATTAGCTTATAACCAATGTTGCAAAGTGAGATTGGTCTAAACCTATTGAACATACTAGCTCCCTTTTCTTTAGGGATTGGGGCCAGAAAAGAAGAGTTCGCATTTCCCCCCAGTTTAAGAGACTCTTGGGATTTAAGCACCATTTTGTGAAGATCCTTTTTGATAATGTGCCAACAACATTTGATAAAACGAGCAGTAAAGCCATCAGGGCCAGGATCCTTATCCGGGTTCATTGCTTGAAGAGCCTCCTTTAATTCCTTTTTATTGACCGGGGTAGTGAGCCTTTGGTTCATCTGATGAGTGACCTTGCTAGGGACCAGATCCAATAGTGCAGAGGACGGCCTTTCAACTTCCTCTTCTGTGTAAAGAGCCTTGAAGTGCTAGTGGGCTACTTCTTTAATGTTAGTGAAATCTGAGATATTATGGGTTCTCACTGAGACCTCGGTGATTGCATTGAATCTTGTTATGACTTGGGCCTGCTTGTGGAAATAATCAATATTTATATCACCAGCTTAGATCTATAGACTTCTAGATTTATGTCTCCAGTACTCTTCTTCTTGCAAATAAGCTTTTTGAACCCTAACTTGGAGATTCTCTTCAGTTTGTAGAGTATCAATATTGATGTTCGTGCTTTCCATTTGCAGCTGATGTGAGTTCAGTAGGTTTAGGGTTGTCTTTCTTTCATCCGCAAGTGTTGGGAGCCCCTTTGCCCAAAGTTTGAGATCCCTCTTCACTCTTCTCAGTTTTTCCTCCCAAACGTAAAAGGGAGAGCCCTAAACAGGAAGCTTCCACACACTTTCCACTTTGCTTGAAAAATCCTTATGTTGAATCCAGATATGGCTAAACTGAAAGGGAATAGGCCCTAGATTCCTTTGCATTTTAAGATCCAGCATAATAGGTCTATGATCAGAAGTCCCTACCGGGAGAATAGAAGAGCTTGCATCCAGCCCGAGCAGCAAGAAGGAGCTATGAATGAGGAAACGATCCAGCCTTGCAGCAATGTGGCTTGGTCCAATTCTTTTATTAGTCCAATGTTCCTATTCTTACTAAACATAATGAAAAGAAGTTTATATATTATGTATTCTATGATCCTAATATGAAAGTCAATCTGATGAGTGTGGTTCAACTGATTCAGAACAAGTATGATGTCAGGTTTATTGATACTTATTGTGTTGTCTATGATAAATCCCCCAGTAGAAGACTCCTAACCAAAGTAGAAATGACCAAGACTAGAATATTCCCACTGAGCCTCAGAAGTGCCATTTTCTCACAGTCATATGTACATATTTTTTCCAATCTAGATGAAACCTAGTTGTGGCACTGTAGGTATGATCATCTACCCTTCCATAGTCTCAGTCTTATGCAAAAACATTCCATGGTCAAGGGGTTACTAGTTTTGAATGAAGAGTCCAATTCTTGTGAAGACTATATCTTAGGGAAACATCAAAGGGACAATTTCCCCACTTCCACATCTCGAACCAAAGAACTCCTTGAGTTAGTTCACACATATCTATGTGGGCCCATGCAAACCCAATCTAGGAAAGTCTTTATTTTCTAAATTTTATTGATGATTATAGCAGGAAAGTCTGGGTCTATTTTCTCAGGCACAAATCATATACCTTCTCCAAGTTTAAAGAATTCAAGGCATTGAATGAAAATCAGTCAGGTAAATCCATCAAAGTGCTCAGTTCAAATGGTGGAGGTGAATATGCTTCACATGATTTTGCAGAGTTCTGTAAACAACATGGCATCCAGCACCAGTTCACTACCAGATACACTCCAAAATATAATGGAGTTGTTGAATAGAATAACTAGACCATCATGAACATGGCCCGAAGCATGTTGTCATTTAAGAATTTGTCAAATGATTATTGAGATGAAGCTATTGCATGTTTAGTTTACTTATTGAATAGATCTCCAATTGTGAGTGTTAATGACAAGATTCCTAAAGAAGCTTGGAGTGGCACTAATATTAGTGTCTCACATCTCAAAGTTTTTGGATTGTAGCATTTTCACATGTACCTGATGAATTGAGAAAAAGTTGGACAAAAAGAGTGAAAAATGTATCTTCAGTAGTTCTAGTGAACATCACGAGGCTTACAAGTTGTATAACCCTATCACCAAAAAATTTGTGGTGAGAAGAGATGTCAATTTTCTTGAAGACAAATGTTGGAGTGATCTAGCAGATATTCAACAGAAAGAAAGTTCAGTTCTTCCATATATGTCACTCAGAATGCCGAGATTGGAGGTATAACAGCAAGAAGCAACACCAACAGACATTCCACCACAGAACTAGAGAACCAGAAGTTTGAGGGAGATATATAATCAAACCCCTGTTATTGATAACCAACTACAATATGCTATGTTTTCCTGTCATCCAAGTTCTTTTGATGAAGCAGTAAATGATGCACATTGGGAACAAGAAATGAATGAAGAGATTGATTCTATATAAAGGAACCATACTTGGTATCTTGTTGATCTCCCACTACACAAAATCAATATTGAAGTCAAATGGGTGTATAAGACCAAAATGAATGAAAATAAAGATATAGAGAAGCACAAAGCGAGGTTGGTTTCCAAAGGATTTTCTCAATAATATGGTGTGGATTATGAGGAAACATTTGATCCAGTATCAAGCATGGACACCATCAGAGTTGTACTTGCTATAGCAGCTCAAAATCAATGGCTTGTTTATCAAATGGACATGAAATATGCCTTTCTCAATGTTATACTTGAAGAAGAAGTCTATGTATACCAGCCACCTGGTTATGCTATCAAAGGTCAAGAACACAAAGTGTGCAAGCTGGAAAAGGACTTGTATGGTCTAAAACAAGCTCCACGAGCTTGGTATAGCGGAATTGATTCCTATCTCATCAACAATGGGTTCAATAGGAGCAGTAATGAGCCCACTCTGTATGTGAAAACAAATCAACAAGGTAACATTCTGATTGTATGTCTTTATTTTGATGATATGATTTATACTGGAAATTTGATGCTAGAAGAATTTAAGACAGTCGTGAAAAAGGATTTTGAAATGACCGATCTTGGCCTTATGAAGTACTTCCTTGGTATGGAAGTTAGCCAAAGTGAACATGGCATCTTCATCTGTCAACATAATATGATACATACATTCTGTAGAGATTCAAAATGGATAAATGCAAACCAACAAAAAGCCCCATTGCTACATGCATTAAGTTAAGTAAGAATGATGATGGACCAACAGTAAACTCTACAATTTATAAAAGAATGGTGGGCAGTTTAATGTACTTGACTGCAACTAGACCTGATTTGATGTATTCTATCAGTTTGATCTCCAGGTTTATGGAGTCTCCCAAAGACTCTCACTAGAAATTTGGTAAAATAATTTTGAGATAAGTTGAAAGCACAGTTGGTTATGGACTTTGGTACTTTCATTCACTAGATAGTACTCTTACAGGGTACACTGATAGTGATTTTGCAGGCAGTATTGATGATAGGAAAATCACATATGGTTATGTTTTCCATTTGGGTACCAATCTGATTTCATGGGCCTCTCAGAAACAACCCATTGTCAGCATGTCTTCTACAAAAGCATAATATGTAGCAGCAACTACACCAGCATGCAACGTAGTATGGCTAAGAATAATTTTGAAGGATATAGGACACACAGAAAAAGAACCAACACCTATTTTTTGTGACAATAGTTTTGCAATAACATTGTCCAAACATAATTTCTTTCACAAAAATAGTAAACATATTGACACTCGCTATCATTTCATTCATGAGCTAGTCAATAATGGAGAGATCACTTTGTTGTTTTGTGGCTCTAAGGAGGAATTAGTTGACATGTTTACAAAACCTTTGGGAACACTTGCATTTGAGTTTCACAGAAAGCACTTATGCATTGATAGTGTTGAGAATATCGTCCCAATTGAGATTAAGGGGTTGTGTTAAGAATTGTAATCTCACTAGTAGTTAGTGCATTAATTAGTAGTTGACTAGTTAGTTGGTTAGTTTGACAAGGACACTTTGATGTCCCATAGTATTTTATGTTCCATGGTATTTACCCATGGTTTATGGTGTGGTGTAATAATATATATTTTTGTGGTTAATAACGAGAAGGAAATGAATATGCCCACTTGTGTTCCATCATTTGTTGTGTTCAAAATTTGACATAGAACTGGATGTTGTTCATCAACCAGGGATTCTGCAGGAGCAATGATGGCATCTTCTGAATGGCCATAAAATGTAGAAACTGATATATGTGAAGTTGACGCATTCATTACTGCTCTATGTTCAACACTCCTAAATATCACATTGCTCATGACCTGCCAAATTATTATCATTAATACGTTATAAACAATCGAAAATAGAGTATGATAATAAATCAACATTTCAGTTTTTTCATTTTCCAAAATAATACGAGTTCAAATCAATAATTTTTTAGATTGCTATTTGTTTATTTGATAAAATTTAAGTTTTATGGATTGTAGAACTTCAAGGATGACCTCAAATCAGTAATTTTTTAGATTGTTATTTGTTTTTTGATAAAATTTAAATTTTATGGATTGTAGAACTTCATGGATGACCTCAAATGTGACATCTCTCTAAAGTTGGGATTGTAGGTTTGATTGGATTGAATTTTTTTAATAATAGACTCAATATAGTATTCAGGGTCAATGGTGTTTGTCATTCTTAAGTTATGGAGAAGTAATTGAAGATTTTGTGCCATTTGCATTAAAATTTTTATAAATTACATCGTAAAACAATTAAAAAAAATATTTACATTAATTTCAAGATTATATCTAAGAATTTTTAAAAGCTATTCAAACTATTTATACAATCAGTTTGATATTAGTACACTCATTTAACTTGTGGCCATTGAACAAGTTAGTGCCATGAACAAGAAGTTATTTGTTACTCCATGATGCTTTTGGACTTTACCCTTGAACAAATTAGTGTTAGCACATGAAACCAAATTCCGACGATTTTCAACCAGCTCACCCGTCCGCTTCCAACTTAGTTTTTCTGTCAGATGGTAGATAGAAATGTAGGTGGTGAATTAAATGAAAGAGGCTTCTTGATGAATCCATTCTCCCACCGACAGCAAAGGAAGGATCTAGATGCCTTGTACTCGGTGAAACTTCATTGCATTGTAGTTTTGTAACTGGTTTTATTTATTGGTGAATGTATGCTATTGATACAGAGTGAGAACGCTGAAGTTTAATGAATAACAAATATGAGAGTTCATGCCCAATTTTATCAGTGTGTGACTATATTTTACATATATATACTATGTTGAATTTAACTGTGTGCTCATATAAATTATCTCGTAACTGTTGTGTATTTGTCCCTCTTTTATAAATGAATAATGATCTATTTTCTTTAATGTTCAGATCTGTTGTTAGAATTTGTAATCAACAGGTTGGACAACAAAGGGTTGCTACCAGCAAGGAGCAACGATAAGAGTTTGGTAGGAAAGAAAACACTTGTTGTTTTGTTTGCAATTCTAGACAGGGAACAGATAAAATAGGGCTTCTGTTAGTTGTTGCTCTGGCTGTAATCAGCTACAGGTGCAAGGAGCAGAGATAGAGGTTATTTTGTCAACAACTGGTATCAAAGCAGGTTCTGGAAGCTGTAGCATGGAGGTCACTACCATGAGTGACATGGAGAAGTTAAATGGGGAAAACTTTGCCCTATAGAAATCCCAAATGGAGGATATATTAATTTTGAAGGACCATTTTTTACCGATTGAGGGATTAGAAAATAAACCCTCATCGATGACGGACGAGGATTGGAATAAGCTTGTTAGGAAAGTTATTTCCACAATCCGTCAATACTTGGCCAAAAATGTCTACTTCAATGTGGCTGGAGAGAAGACAACAGAGGCTCTATGGAAGACGCTGTAGGATTTGTATGAGAAAAACATAGCTTCAACAAAGAGTTCTTGATGAATAAGCTGTATAACCTCAAGATGAAGAGCACTTAAATGAATTCAACATAATTACCAGCCAGCTTGCCTCCATCAAAATTATCTTGGATGATGAAATCAGAGCCATCCTACTTATGTGCTCCATGCCAGACAGCTGGGAGAATTTAATTGTTTCCATAAGCACTTCAGCACCTGCAGGGACCTTGAAGTTTGATGATGTTAGTAGCAGTCTAATGAACGAGGAGCTGCAACGAAAATCAGTGACAAAAAACCATCGAGGAGAAGATCTAAGCCTAATTGATTATGGGAGGAAAATGGATCGAAGTAGACATGGGCGTTCAAAATCCAGGGGCAGGTCAAAATCAAGAAAAGGAAGAGTCACTTGCTTTCATTGTGGAAAACTAGGACACGTGAAGAAGGAGTATTGGTATTGGAAGAGAGATCAGAAGGAGTAAAAATCAACTAACACAAACCAAAGGGAATCCAACACAAATGAAGGTGAGACCATTGCAGTTGTTTCAGATGGTGATGTCTTATTTACTATTTCAGTAGAAGATGCATGCTTATATACTTCTGGTAGTAGCATAGATTGGATCCTTGACTCCAGGGCATCCCACCATGTAACTCCATGTAAGAACAATTTTGTTGCATGTGAAAGCGGTGATTATGGTAGAGTGCACTTGGGAAACAATCACTGCTACAACATTGTTGGAGTGGGAGATGCCCGAATCCAATCAAAGGATGGCCATGATATCTCGTTGAAACAAGTTAGGCATGTCCCAGAAGTGCACATGAGCCTCATTTTAGTGGGGCAATTAGATGATGAAGGCTGCTATACTAGATTTTGAAAGAGTGGTTGGAAAATCAGCAAAGGAGTGTTGGTCATGGATAGAGGACTCAAAATAGGGACACTGTACACCTTAAGAGAAACAACAAAAAAATTAGATGTGGTTGTTGTTGCAAAAGAAGGAACTACACCATATTTATGGCATAAGCGCTCGGGTCACATGAGCGAAAAGGGCCTAAAAATTCTTGTTGGCCAAAATTTGTTGCTAGGATTGAAATCCTATGAACTTGGCCTTTGTGAGCATTGTATATATGGTAGGCAACGTAGAGTTTCATTTATGAGCGGTGGCCATGAAAGAAAAACAAATTTGTTAGAATTTGTACACTCCGATGTGTCTGGGCCCATTGTTGTGGGGAAAATGCACCTATAGTTCAGGGGAGAAACTACCAACTTATGGTGATAAAGATAGACTTACAATCATTCTGCAAGCACACCAAATAAATGAAGAGATTAGGGTTTAGAAATGTAGGCACCTTATTCAGAAGGTTGATCCTAGCTTTGCCTCCCTCGCTCTTCAATGCTTATCCAGTATCGCAATGCCCAGACCTGCAAAACAACTTGATACCTTTCTCAAACACATTTGACTACATATATAATACTGATATCCATGACATAACAAGACATCAAACTATAATCAAACAGTAATCAAATCTAAGACACATTAATAGGTCATATTTGGAAAGAGAAGAACGTCTGATCTTTATTAATGAATGAAAGCAAGTACATACAATTATACCTTCCTTCAAGCTTGGCACTTCACGAAAGCTAGATTGAAGGTCTCCTGCTTCTGTTCTCCAAAGATCCCAGCCTCTAAGCAATTGTACTAGGGTTTACCAAAAATGAAGCACAAGAGAGGGGGATGAGGGTCTCCATTCCTCCAGCATAACTTTGTAATTGGGCTTAGTCCTCTCACATGACCCTTCTACCCTCCTTATATAGTCAGTGAGGAAGAGAAAAAGAAGTTACAACCACTCAAGAGGTTTCCCAACCAACTTAACTTACTCGAATTTCGAAATTTTGACCAAAATAGGGGTGTACGCTACTCTATAGTAGACAAAGTCGCGTACACATGGCAATGGGCACTACGTTAAATGAGACAAAGTCGTGTACACACGCTACTATTTCAACAGTGGAGTCGCGCTCATGTTAAAAAATGGCCAAAAACAGGCTTTTCTGCTCATTTTCAGGAGATGATTTGGTCTGGAAAAATGTTCCTAAGGGTCATATACATCAAATGGGTCAAGAATGAGGTAATTTCAACCATTTTTAGTGTCCCAAATGACTCCTCCATCCACAAATGTCTTGTTGTGTGACTTAACTTGATCTCAAGAAGTGTCGTCATGCGACCAAGGGAAGCAAGTGTCGTCACGGACAGAGAGGTGTCATTTCAAGTTATAAGAGATGCCCCCTAATGTATGAGGTTAGAGGGAGTGTGGGAAATGATGGCCGAAATACATTATAAATAAATAAAAGTTGAATCGTGGAGAAACCAAGAATCATAGGCTCAAATGAAGTACCTGAAAGCAAAGGCAATGTCAGACAAACTCATCCTTGGGGTAACTGTCCATGTTCAAATGGTGGAACATGACCTCCAAGAGGATACAATAATGATCCAAATACTGATGCATCTATCATGGCCACTAAAATACAAGCGTGGATCCATGAGGAACATAAGTGTAAACATAGCCACATAAATACAAGGTGGATCTATGTCAAAACTGGAGAACATAGCCATAGAGAACAAGCTGGATCTATGTCTCATCAAGAGCCAAAAAGAGTGTGGCTCAGTCTTGCGCAACTTGGGCGATAACATAAATGAGGTGATGCTATCGAGAATCCCAAGGTCTTCATCCAAAAACAACCCAAGGTACAAACCTATCCATGCAAATAAATGAGTTGATGTCGAACATGGGAGGTATCGTTTGATTACCGGTCATTGATGTATACCGTTAATAAACGCGAGGGTGTCCACCAATAATGAAAATGGAACCCAAGGTACCTAGTACATTCAAACAAGTGCGAATAAGTGGTCTTGCCGTCGAACACTTGAAGAATCCATCGGATAGGAGACATTGATGTATTCCCATATATCCAATAGCGAGGGAAACTGCCACTAATGACTGCAATCCCCAAGGTACTAACCGAAACTCTAAACTTCATTCCCAGAGTACAATGAGTTGAAGTCGATGGGAAGAAGTCCGTTGGAAGGGAGGCCTTAATGCATCCTCCATCATCCAACACGAGGGACACTCAAAAGGTATGAGCTGATTTGGAGTAGGACTAAACACATGATGAAACATACTGACACCAAGGAATGGCCGACACATGAGGTCAAGGCAACTGCAGAATGGCCGACACAGGTTATATCCTTGAACAGTGAGCACGACACAAGAGTGACTTAGGCAGCTATGAACACAAAGGGACCATGACGCAAGTTTGCAATGTAGGAGACATTAACAGATTCTCCATATGATTGTAAGACTAACCAAACGGAGGAGTAAGAACTCTGAGATCAGGATATCCTAAGGCCAACGCTAGAACCCAACTTGTTTGATAGACTCAAAACAGATGCTTTGTTCAAGGAGATAGTTGACTTGCTGCCATCATATTGAAAGATATTTTAACATTCTTTCCTTCCCTTTCCTTTTTCATTTTTTAATGAGCTTGACAAAGAACTAAAGCATGCTCGACGGTATTTTCATATTTAAGGAGTCCGAAAAACTTAGAAGAAAACTCCATACACCTATCCGTGGATTTTATATCGAGCCCGGATTGGTCTGTGCTCAGCGGTGTTTTCTTTCTTATAGAGTTGAAAAACTTAAACAGTCCTCTATATACCATCTCGTGGATTTCACATTGACCTCGAGTAGGTGAATGCTCGCTTGGTGTTTTCACATTTCGAGAGTCTGAAAACCCTAAAGACGACTCCAAAGGTCCTTTTTCGTAAAGTTAGTCTCCTTCCCCGAAAAAGTGTAAAATAATGGAAGAAGAACTCTTCTAGCGCATACAAGAGTATACCTAGAGTATACCTTTTCCGTAAATTATCCACCAAGGCCCGGAAAAGGGGTAATTCTATACCTAAGTGGATGTCAGTTCAGTTATTTTAACGAGCCCGAAAAGACAACTATGCTCGGCAAACTTTTCCTATTTAAGGAGTCTGAAAAGGGCTTAAAAGAAATCCATAGGGATCTTTTCCGTAAAGGTTTAACGAGTCCGGAAACGTAAACTCATGACCTCCTTACTATTTTTAACGAGCTCAAAGGAGATACAGAAAATGCTCACAACTTCCTTACTGTTTTTAATGAGCTCGAAGTGAAGATGAAAGAAATGCTCATAGCCTCCTTACTGTTTTTAATGAGCTCGAAGGAAAGGTGGAAGAAATGCTTGAAACCTACTTACTGTTTTAAACGAGCTCGAAGTAAAAGAAGAATGCTCGAAACCTACTTACTGTTTTTAACGAGCTCGAAGTAAAAGAAGAATGCTCGCAACCTACTTACTGTTTTTAACGAGCTCGAAGTAAAAGAAGAATGCTTGCAACCTACTTACTGTTTTTAACGAGCTCGAAGTAAAAGAAGAATGCTCGATTTGGGAGGAGACGAGTGTCAGGGACATGCAAAACTAGCTCCAAGCGCATGGAACAAAGCTATGCCTAATGCAAGGAACATGAGCAAGATAAGTACACTCAGGGTGTGTCTCCTCCAGGTAAAAGGTGTCAAATTGTGAGGGAAAAATGATACAGGGCTTAGCGGAAATGAGATCAGAGATGGAGGCTTATATAACGATCTAAAAGCGTGGAAGCCGACTTCAGGCTCGTTAGCGCAAGCGGGATCATAACAGATGCATATGCAATTTGAACACAAAGATGGGAGCCTTATCAGGGATGGCCAGAAATATATGGGGAAGAAAGATATGAGGCTTCTTCTCAAAGTCATGGTAAATCTAAAAAGGCTCCCGAGCCTATGAGAAAAACTCAGCATGGGCACCAGAATGGCATAAGGGTGCTGACGAGGGTGACCCATGTTAGGTAGGCTCTGTTGTTGAACTGGTGCATGATGCATAAAGAGATGGATAACACACCAATATCCAACAGGTTCGACCCTATGGCGAATTCGGATGGCAAAAGGTTCAAATGCAACATAATAGCGGGGATGCCTAAACCTATATGCAAGGTTCCGAATATACCTGACATGGTCGCACAAGGTGTCGAAAAGGACCAGTAAGCAAGTATACATCCAGCTAAGAATCCTGTCTCCAAGAAACATCAGTACCAAGATTATATCTAAAACATATGTAAAGAAAGACTCAATACAAGTCACTGTGGTAGAAATACTTTCAACTTCACTATCATCAACAACAGGCATAAACAAGGCAGAGTTTTCAAATGAAGACTCTATGGTACCCAAGCCCGAGGACTTACAATCAAAAAGATCAACTTCAGGATGAAGATCAAAGTTGAAGGACATGATGGAATCTGCAGAAACAAATTCATCATCACGGGGGTTGAAAATTCTAGAAGCAGAATCAAACTCAGCAGGCACACCAATTTGCAGATCTATAGGAGAGTCCAAAGACTCAACAGTAGGAAGATCGGACTTTAAGGTCAAACCGGGGCTGGACATAATTGCAACTATATCAACATCCAAATGAATGGAATACTGTACTATGGACTCTAGGAAAACTTCATCGGAAGGAAGTATATCATCCCAGATAGAACACATATCTAAACATTCAGATGGAGGTGTCACTTGGTCAAAAGCTGGGACCAAGTCCCGAGAAGGTAAGCATGAATTCAGAGACTTCTTCTCAGTATCATTTGAACTCAAGGAACAATATGCCACAACATTCCCATGTGACATGGTAGTGCCTAATGACGAGGGATCCGACTGGTCTACAGTTGGGTAATAATGAGGATCAACGAATGCAAGCTGATCGATGGTGACAATGTTTTCGTTATGAGGGAAATGCATCACACGATAAAACATAGACACCACAGCATGCATATCATAAACGTAATCACGCCCAAGGATCATATCAAATTCCATAGGGTCCTTTAAAACCATAAAATCAACTAAGACTGTTTTTCCACCCAAAGTAACAGGTGCCTGACAGAGGAATCCAAATGGTTCACTAGGTCTTCTATCGAAGGTCAACGGCCAATTCGCAGCTGGAATAACATTAGGGAAACCCAAATCTCTCCAAGCATAAGCGGATAAGATACTAACAGAAGCACCTTCATCAACAATGCATCGGTCAACCGTATGGTTCCCGATATCAACCTTTATCTGGAAAGGTGTCGAAGAAGGAAGACGAGGCTCGGCTAGACTATTCCAATCAAAGGAAACAATCCTAGGGCTTGGTAGGGGTTCACATGGCATAGATGAAGTGCCCCCATTTTCAGGAATATCCAAACTAGTAATGCAGAAGATTTCAGTAGTAGGTGCATCAATCTCCGAAGGACTGATGGGATCGATCGAAGATTGCATCGATTCGATCACTTCACTCTCCGAAGGAAGAGTGGGGTCAACCAAAGATTGCATTGGTTCAACCACTTTATCAACCAAAGGTTGATCTGACTATAGGGAATCTATAGACAAATCAGGAACAGAGGTTCCTTCAGACATGGACCACACTCTTCGTGCCTCTGGAATGGCAGGGCATCGGTGAGTAAGGTGATCTCCCTTGCAAAGTTTACAAGGGAACTTTGGTTTTCATCCTATAGGTTTAGACTCCTTTACAACGTCAGTACTCTCAGCATGACTAGCATTGGCTGACAGCTTGCCCCTAGCATGATTCACAGAGGCTGGTTGCTCAGAAGCAGAAGACTTTTGAACTAAGGACCACACTTTTTGCACTTCTGGAAGTACAGGGCACAAGTAAGTAAGGTGATCTCCCTCGCAAAACTTACAAGGGAACTTAAGCTTCTGTTTGTTTGGTTTGTCGACAATGTCAACTCCCTCAGCATGACTTGTAGTGGCTGATCTGGTGTCTCCAGTATGACTCACAGGAACTGGTGACTTGTCATTAATATGACTAGCAGTGATCAATGACGTGTCCTCAACATGACTAACAGTGGTTGAAGACAAACTTTTAGTATGATTTTCAGTGTCTAAAATTTTTCTCCCAGCATGACCTCCAGAGGCTGAGTAGGTGCCCCCTGTATGACTTGCAGAGGCAGAGTGCTTGCCCCCAACATGACTCATAGAGGCTGGGTTGCTGCCCCCTTGTTTTGGCATCTTCTTCCCATTCTTCCTCCGCCTATTCCTTTTAGACTGATGGTTACTAGTATTGCTACTTTTGCCACATGAGGAAGAAGGAGGAGGATAAGATGTTACTGGCAAGGGAGGCACAGGGTTCTGATGCTCTTGATTTGAGGTGCTCACAAAAGAAGCGTCAGGAGCATGCAAGGCATTCGGAGTGGAAAACAACCAAACCGACAGCCCAATAGTGAATCCAGGAAGATTCAGAGTAGCCATTAAGGGAGCACCAATGTTTCCAATGAATGGAACAGCACAAGGATCCCCCGGAACAGGGGTACCTTGATTGGCACTCACCGGAATGCTAGACATAGTTTCCTGCTCAAATGAACAAGAATTTCTCTAAGGCAAACTAAAACAAGTAGCACAAAGAGCACACCACTAAAAAATTCCTAGGTAAATCAAACCAGGCAAACAGATGCCTTCCGGAGAAGAGTCTGGGATGATGAGGGCCCTGAACAGATCAACGAAGGAAGAAAGACAGTTACCCGGGGTCTACAATACAATGACTAAGGGTGCAAGCGCTGGAATCACCCAACCGCCCTCCCAAAGACCTGCAAGGGATTTCCTCCCACGTCTGTCTTAGGTACAGCAGATATACCCTCTGTTGTCACCTGTGTATGAACCTAGAGTCAGATACTAAGGATACCACAACACTGAAAACTCCTGGGGGAACAGTCACCGGTCGAATCAGAAAGCGTGGGCAGGGTAACTAAGCCCGAAACTCGAAAGAGTCCCCAATACGCGATCCAATCCTGGCGTATGCTCGAATAGAAAGTAGGAGGAGTATTCCCAACAATCCGATCTCGCAATGACCTACTGCATAGATCCCAGGCAAGTTTTGAGTGAGGTGGGTTTACCTGTGATAGTCTTACTACGATTTTTGTGTAATGTGTGATCTTGGGTGGTTTAAGGTGTTTTAAACCCAAGATCCTAACCAAAACTAGTTGGTGTAGTGTAACCTAGAAAAGAAAATGTTACTAGTACATTTTATTAGGGTTCATTTTAAAGGTTACTTGCTTACTCAAAAAAGGTAGTGGGTGTGTGAGAGTGGTTATAATAGAAATAGAGTACTGAAAATGAAATATTTACCACCAAACAAATCTTTTTCTTTTCAATGCAAGTCTTAAAATTCTGATCTAGAATGCATATGCAAATGCAATTTTTAATATTTCGAATGCAAAAAAGGGTAAGAATAAAGTCTAAATGTACAAAATTAAACTAAAAACCTAAGAATGCAGCTACTCAAGCAAATAGATATGCAAAAGAAAACTTGTTCTTTTTTATGCAAAGCACTCTAAATCTTTTAAGCCACTTGCAAGGTACTCTATTCAGAAAATGAATCAAAATTATTTATGCTTTTCAAAGGTAAGAAACAAAACTGAAACTAACCTACTATCAAAGCAAAGAAAAGAAACTTTTAGGTTCTCTTTATGAAACAGTAAAAGCTACCAAATATGACTTTCAAATTCTTATTGATGTAAGCATGCCAACCATTGGGAAAAGAGTACAAAAACTACTTTTAGACCCAAATGAAGCAAATGACCTACGAAGAAGTATGGTTTGGTAAAGTCAAGTCTGTACATAAACAATGCAAACAAGGTCTTGAACAACAGCCAAAACACTTGAGCTTTCACTACAAAAGAAAAACTAAAAGCATAAGGGAGGATAAGAACCAACCTAAAAGAGAAATTTCACTCAAATAGATACAAACAGGGTCAAGAAGACTCAAGAGGTTCCAAATCCAGTGGAAAATGGGGCAATCAAGTTCAGTCAGACTCAAATTAGGGTACAAAACACCAAACAGGTCCACAACCCCCCAACTTAGGTAAAAAAACCCCAAAACTTTCCAAACAAGCCCAAATTGATCAAAAGAGGTTCAAATCATGAATGTAGGATCAGTACAAGGATGGGATACCACTTACAGTGGTTTAACTCAGACCTAAGGTCATCAGGGACCCCAAAAAATGCAGCCACAGCCCCCAGATTTGGGTCCACAACCCAAAAACTCAAAAATTTCAAACCCAGATTTTGAGTGCTACTGTGTATGAAGGAAACTAGCGCTCATAGCAGTATGGGCGCTACTGTGCAGAGGAAAAGTAGCATATGGGCGCTACTGTGTGGTACAAACAGTAGCGTACAAGTGGAAAAAGTTGGAAAAATGGGGTTAAAACCACTACACCTGGGTCCACAAGGGTTTGCAAGGGCTGGGAAGGGTCTGTAAGAGCCAAGGAGGGTCAAACAGAGCCTACTAACTAATCCTAATAAATAAAATGAATAAATACCATCAAACAAGACTGAAGAAATGACCTTGGATACCCCTAAGCAGTTAGGCTTTCCCCAGCGGAGTCGCCATTCTGTTGTGGGGAAAATGCACCTATAGTTCAGGGGAGAAACTACCAACTTACGGTGATAAAGATAGACTTACAATCATTCTGCAAGTACACCAAATAAATGAAGAGATTAGGGTTTAGAAATGTAGGCACCTTATTCAGAAGGTTGATCCTAGCTTTGCCTCCCTCGCTCTTCAATGCTTATCCAGTATTGCAATGCCCAGACCTGCAAAACAACTTGATACCTTTCTCAAACACATTTGACTACATATATAATACTGATATCCATGACATAACAAGACATCAAACTATAATCAAACAGTAATCAAATCTAAGACACATTAATAGGTCATATTTGGAAAGAGAAGAACGTCTGATCTTTATTAATGAATGAAAGCAAGTACATACAATTATACCTTCCTTCAAGCTTGGCACTTCACGAAAGCTAGATTGAAGGTCTCCTGCTTCTGTTCTCCAAAGATCCCAGCCTCTAAGCAATTGTACTAGGGTTTACCAAAACTGAAGCACAAGAAAGGGGGATGAGGGTCTCCATTCCTCCAGCATAACTTTGTAATTGGGCTTAGTCCTCTCACATGACCCTTCTACCCTCCTTATATAGTCAGTGAGGAAGAGGAAAAGAAGTTACAACCACTCAAGAGGTTTCCCAACCAACTTAACTTACTCGAATTTCGAGATTTTGACCAAAACAGGGGTGTACGCTACTCTATAGTAGACAAAGTTGCCTACACATGGCAATGGGCGCTACTTTAAATGAGACAAAGTCGAGTACACACGCTACTATTTCAACAGTGGAGTCGCGCTCATGTTAAAAAATGGCCAAAAACAGGCTTTTCTGCTCATTTTCAGGAGATGATTTGGTCTGAAAAATGTTCCTAAGGGTCATATACATCAAATGGGTCAAGAATGAGGTAATTTCAACCATTTTTAGTGTCCCAAATGACTCCTCCATCCACAAATGTCTTGTTGTGTGACCTAACTTGATCTCAAGAAGTGTCGTCATGCAAGCAAGGGAAGCAAGTGTCGTCACGGACGGAGAGGTGTCATTTCAAGTTATAACACCCATCAACATTAACTCTCTTGGAGGATCCTCATACTTTGTTACATTCATAGATGATGCATCTAGGAGGGTTTGGGCCTACCCCATGAAAAGAAAAGATGAGGTATTTGAAATATTTCAGAAATTTCATGTTAGTGTTGAAAGAGAAACTAACAAGTTGCTCAAATGTTTAAGGACAGACAATGGTGGAGAGTATTGCTCGAATGCATTCAAAGAATATTGTAACAGGTTTGGCATAAAGAATGAGAAGATTGTCCCTAGAAATCCTCAACAGAATGGCACTGCAGAAAGGATGAACCGCACCATCATGGAGAAGGCGAGGAGCATGTTGTCAAATTCTGGGTTGGAGAAGCATTTTTGGGAAGAAGCAGTAAGAATAGCTTGTTACCTCATCAACCGATCACCTACAACAGCCTTGGACTGTGGCATTCCTGAAGAAGTTTGGACCGGGAAGAAGGTAGACTATTCTCACCTTAAAATTTTTGGATGTGAAGCATTTGTACACATTCCCAAAGAACATAGAAGTAAGTTAGATAATAAATCAATGAGATGTATTTTTCTGGGATATGCGGATAGTGAGTTTGGTTACCGATTATGGGATCCAGTTAACCATAAAGTCATCAAAATCGGGGATGTCATATTTAATGAGTTATAAATGTATAAGAGGCATATAGGTGATATGGAGGTCAAGAAAATTGCTAACAAGCTTGTAGAACAAAAAGAAAATATCCCACCATTGCAAGACGAGCAGCATGCAGAAAATTGTGGACAACAAGCAGGAAATGATGGACAACAAGTCGACAATTATGGACAGCAAGAAGAAGGAACTTTGCAGCCGCCATTGCAAGAGGTCAAGGTGGAAAACATACCACCAAAGTTGGTTTGCAGGTCTTCTAGACCTCATAAGCCTTCACAAAAGTATCCACCGTCAAACTATGTTTTGCTAACTGATGAAGGTGAACCAAATTGTTTTCAGGAAGATTGTGATGTTGAGCATAGCAAGGATTGGAAGAAAGCTATGCAGGAAGAAATGGACTCCTTGTTGGAAAATAAAACTTGGGAGCTAGTGAAGCTTCCAAAAGGAAGAAAATCCCTAAAAAATAAGTGGGTATACAGGATCAAGCAAGAAGGTGAAGGCAAGAAGGAAAGGTACGAGGCAAGGTTGGTGGTGAAAGGATTTGCCCAAAAAGAAGGTATTGACTTCAATGAAGTTTTTTCACCTGTTGTTAAAATGTCATCCATTAGAGTTATTCTTGGTCTTGTTGTTGCTTTAGACTTGGAGTGTGAACAGTTAGATGTGAAGACAGCCTTCCTCCATGGAGAACTCGAGAAGGAAATTTATATGGAGCAGCCTGAAGGATTCCAAGTAAAAGGAAAAGAGAACTTGGTTTGCAGGTTGAAGAAGAGCCTCTATGGGCTCAAACAAGCACCTCGTCAATGGTATAATAAATTTGATGCCTTTATGTTGGAGAATGGTTTTAGGAGATTAGAGGCTGATCATTGTGTTTACATTAAAAATTATGACCAAGAAAAGTTTATTATTTTATTGTTATATGTGGATGGCATGCTAATTGTTGGGCAAGATAAGAGCATGATTAACAGGGTAAAGAAGGATTTGGGAAATCAATTTGCAATGAAGGATTTGGGCCAAGCACAACAAATATTAGGCATGAGGATCATATGTGATAGAAAGAATAAAAGGTTGTGGTTGTCACAACAAAAATACATTGAAAAAGTGCTTAACATGTTCAACATGAAGGATGCCAAGCCAATGGGAACACCTCTTGCTTCCCACTTCAAATTGAGCATTGATTTGTGCCCTTGTAATGACAAGGAGAAGGAGGAAATGAGTAAAATTCCCTATGCTTCAGCAGTTGGCAGCTTAATGTATGCCATGGTATGTACACGGCCAAACATTGCACATTCAGTGGGAGTAGTGAGCAGATTTCTTGCCAATCCAGGCAAACAACATTGGCAAGCAGTGAAGTGGATCTTAAGGTACCTCAAGGGTACTAGTAATTACTGTTTATGTTTTGGTGAAAATGACATTGTGCTTGAAGGCTTCACAGATGCAGATATGGCTGGAGATGTGGACACTAGAAAGTCCACTACTGGTTATGTGTATACATTTGCAGGTGTAGTTGTGTCTTGGGTATCCAGGCTACAAAAGGTAGTAGCTCTCTCCACAACTGAGGCAGAATACATAGCTGCAATAGAGGCTTGCAAAGAGATGTTGTGGATGCAACGATTCCTAGGAGAGATGGGAATTAAGCAAGACAAGTATGTGTTGCATTGTGACAGTCAAAGTGCCATTCACTTGGAGAAAAACCCAACATTTCACTCAAGGACCAAGCACATTGATCTGAAGTACCATTGGATCCTCCAAGTATTGGAAGAAGGGCATCTATATCTGGAAATGATTCATACTACCGAGAATCCCGCTGACATGTTGACTAAAACTTTTCCAAGAGACAAGCAAGATCTTTGTAGAAAACTGGTAGGACTAGGGGTAACTTGATGCACAGGTTTGGATGATTAACATACTCTCTTCTGCCTCCATTTGATTTCAAGTGGGAGAATGTTAGCAGGCGAAACCAAACTTCGACGATTTTCAGCCAGCTCACCTGTCCGCTGCCAACTCAGCTTTTCTATCAGATGGTAGATAGAAATGTAGGTGGTGAATTAAATGAAAGAGGCTTCTCAATGAATCCATTCTCCCACCGACAACAAAGGAAGGCTCTAGATGCCTTGTACTTGGTGAAACTTCATTGCATTGTAGTTTTGTAACTGGTTTTATTTATTGGTGAATGTATGCTTTTGATACAGAGTGAGAACACTGAAGTTTAATGAATAACAAATATGAGAGTTCATGCCCAATTTTATCAGCGTGTGACTATATTTTACATATATATACTGTGTTGAATTTAACTGTGTGCTCATATAAATGATCTCGTAATTGTTGTGTATTTGTCCCTCTTTTATAAATGAATGATGATCTATTTTTCTTTAATGTTCAGATATTTTGTTAGAATTTGTAATCAACAGGTTGGACAACGAAGGGTTGCTGCTAGCGAGGAGCAATGATAAGAGTTTGGTAGGCAAGAAAACACTTGTTGTTCTGTTTGCAATTCTAGACAGAGGACAGATAAAACAGGGCTTCTATTAGTTGATGCTCTGGTTGTAATCAACTATAGGTGCAGGGTGCAGAAACAGAGGTTATTTTGTCAACAGTTAGTGCTATGAACAAGAAGTTATCTATTACTCCATGCTGCTTTTGGAATTTACTGTTTAATGGATTTGAAACAGACATTTAGAGCAGATACTCTCCTCAGCTTCACGGCAGCAGGTTGAAACAAAGTTTAAGAAGAAACCATCATAAGATTTTTTGTTTGAATCTCCTTATGATGGTTTCTTAGGGCACAAAAATTCTTATGATGGTTTCTTCTTAAACTTTTTTTGAATTTGCTTCCGTGAAGATGAGCAGAGTATCTGCTTGAAACATGGGTTTCAAATCCATTACCCAATAAAGTCCAAAAGCATCATGGAGTATTCTTATAAGTGCGAAAACCTAAATCATCTTATTAAGTTATATGTGATGTGTTCTCCATACATAGTTGTAATCACCCACATGTTATCACCTCCTTCTTCTACTTAAATAGGTTGTGTTCCAGTGCCCTTTATCTACCGACTATTTTTTATATTATTTTTTTTCATAATCGTTTATTTAGAATTTGGAATGATGTCCATAAAATCAATCTGGACAACACTTGTCTCATATTCCTACAATTTAGCAATAGTATCAATATGGACACTACACGTGTCTCATCCTCCTGCAATTTAATAAAAGTATACTTGTTAATCCACCCTAAATTTTAAATTATAAACACATATAAATATAAAAATTGTATATATAAGATTTATAGATTTGTAAGCACTTTTATTTTTAGATAAAATTCATATAAAATCCATAAATTACTATGGAATAAAGTTTCATATTTAAGCAATTTAAATTCATATCAAATGCATAGATTGAATACTCTGTTGACAAATATGTGCAATCAACATAATCATGTTTTGTTGAAAGTTTAAGGAAAAAAACAACAAACAAATTGTTTACACATAAATAAAAGTTTAGGTGAAAGCTAAAAAAATTTAGGTGCAAATTGATTAGGTGAAAGCTAAAAAGTTTAGAATATAAAAAAACTAATAAATAAAGTTTTTTTGGGGGGGGCTATATTTTCATTATTCAAAGAATGAGATGAAATGAAAAACAATCATGATTGTTTTAATTATTTTTTGCATTCTAAGAAATAATATATTAGTTCAAGGATACAAAACTACATTTAAAGTATGTTTACCTTAAAGTATATTTACATTTAAAGTATGTTTATATAGCATTTGAATTCTAATTAAAGAAAAAAAATTATAATTGAATTTAATATTTTTTTAATTAGGTATTAAATTTAATTAAAGAAAATAGTTCCTATAATTTACCCTATTTTAAATTTTCATAAAAATAAAAATTTTAAAAAAATTAATTTTTGTTTTTTATATTTAAAAAAAAAAAAATATATATATATATATATATATATCTTTATTTACTATTCAAAGTTTTTACCTAATTTAAATAAAAAAGTTTACCACAATATAAAACTTATATATCAATATATGATATCAATAATCAAGAATGAGATGTCTTTCTTGACCTTTACTGAAAGCAAGAAGTGAGTCATGAATGTGTATGGGAGAAGCCACAAATAACTATGATAAATCACATGTTTCTTTAACAAGATAAATGTTGGACTCTCAATGAGTTAGGTAAGGGTAATAGTCATTAAAGCCTCAAAGCCAGGGTTTTCAGTTCTTCCTAATTGTTTAATTATTTGTTTCAAAAATTTAAACCATTGTTTATATGATTATTACAAATTATGGTTTTCACTTCTCTCTAATTGTTTAATTATTTGTTTCAAAGATTTAAACCATTGTTTATATGACTATTACAAATTATGGCAAGTTGTAAGTAAAATTTATTATCAAAGGAGGTGAATCAACTCTCATTACATCCTTAGTATAATGACACATATCACAATGAGAAGCACAATTCAAATGGAATTGGACTTCACCATAATCAAAAGTACCACAACATGAACTATAGGTAGAAGTTTGCTTGTAGCACGATAATGCTTTTGATGTGAGTGGCATGGCTTATGAATTGTGTTCCTTATAATTTTGTTTTCCTCATTTTGTTTTTGGCATTCAAATTCTAGTTCTCAAATAGACAAACCAACTTACTGTATTAATGGGATTGAAGTTTTTCACGTCTCAATGCACCTTTTGTGGTAGAGAACAAGAGAACATGAATGCTTGAGAGACAATCTAATCTATAAAGGGTTGTTTTATCTATGCATAGGAAGTAACCTCTGTTTCTAATCCCTTGGTTTGGAAATATGCTCAATTGTTCAATTGTGCAGTTGATTATGTCTCTTAGCATAATAAAGAGGTTAAAAGTAGCTACAAAGTTCATTTGGCATTTTTTTTTTCTTAAATATTATTCATGTTGAGAAATTCTAAACATTCATATATTTATCCATAAACATAAAGATCTAATATTAAATAATAAAACCTCCATATTCTTATATTCTTATTTACTAAAACATAATCCATTTAAAAAAAACATAAAATAGATTATGTAGTAATTATAAAAACTTTGTTAAAAGAAAAAATTGATATCTTAAAAGCTAAAGACATGTCTTTGTGCTAAATGATCACATCCATATCCCAAAATGCTCAATTACTTCAAATGCTATTTTACCCATGACACGAGGACACAAGGTACGATAACTATTTTCTTTTCCGCGAACTCATAATAAATGCTAGAATGTTGTGGGTCATTATTCATATAAAAAAAATTCAAGTCATTATTCATATTAAAAAATTGATTTAATATCTCACTAAATTATGATTTTACAATTAAATTATTAATTTTGATATTATATTAAAAATATTATTATTAATCTTTTTATTACCATTTATAACTTTTAATAACTCAAATTAATTTATTAAAAATATTTATTAATAAATCATATAACTTAAAAATACAACTCAAAAAAAGATAAATTTAAAAAATGTAACTTACAAAATTTTAAATTTAAAAAATGCAACATGAAATTTAAATTTAATTTTGAAGTATGATACTAACTAGCACACCCACTTAACTTGTGGTCATCCATAAGTCAAAAGTTAAGTGTTATGAATAAGTTATCTAGTACTTGTTCTTCATGCTTAATTTTAATCACCTATTGTTTATGCATTTGTTATCTTTAATTAAATGGGTTGTCTGTCATTACATGTTATCCATGCATGAGCTTCTAGTTAGCAATAAAATCAATTTGAACAGTATACTTGGCCATCCTCCTTCAATCTAGGAAAAACATAAATGGTAGTCCACCCCAAATTCTAAGATATAAACACCTATTGATGTCACTATTACCTTCAATAAAAATCCATATTTATTAATTAAAGAATCCAATCCAAAATCTAGGAAAAACATAAATGGTAGTCCACCCCAAATTTTAAGATATAAACACCTATTGATGTAACTATTACCTTCAATAAAAATCCATATTTATTAATTAAAGAATCCAATCCAAAATCTAGGAAAAACATAAATGGTAGTCCACCCCAAATTCTAAGATATAAACACTTATTGATGTAACTATTACCTTCAATAAAAATCCGTATTTATTAATTAAAGAATCCAATCCATAATAATAAAAAAACTATTAATATTTCTCAAACATTTTAAAACCATTGAAATTTGAAATCTTTTAGATTCTTTCAGCACAAAATAAACTTGGAATCCTTATGTATAAATTAATCTTTAAACTCTCTATATATTATATTTATTCAAAAGACTTGCGTGTGTCTTTAAACTATGTATATTATATTTATTTAAAAGACTTGCCTTTGTCTCTCTTTATTGGTAGATGTCTCGATGCTAGGAAGTACAAGTTATTCTTAAGATCTTCCATGGTGTTTTTTAACTCATTCTTGGTAAAAAGAAGTTGCTTCTCGCCTCCAAATGTCTCTGTCCATAGCCAAAGTGCGTAACTGGGCCATCGAAAAGGAAGGGGGCAATTGTAAGAATAGTAATGATCCGTCAATCAATCTCCACAACAAACACCATTATTCTCTGGATATTCGATCTTGAAATGATCCAACACAGTCTTGCTCTTTAATTCCTGGCCCCAAAAAATTCTCAAGAACTCTTCAAGTTTATATCCCCTGTACAGAGCCGGATGCTGTTCATCTACCAGGGATGCTGCAGGAGCAATGAAGGCATCCTCTGAAGGGCCATAAAACATAGGAATTGATATACGTGCAGTTGATGCATTCGTTACTGCTCGATGTTCCACACTCTTGAATCTGCCATTGCTCACGACCTGCCAAATTATTATCATTAATACTTTATAAACGATCGAAAATAGAGCAGGGTAATGAATAAACAATTTTTTTTCATTTTCTAAAATAATATAAATAAGCTCAAATAGATAAATTTTGAGATTGTTATTTATAGATTAAATACTGTGTTGAAACCATCTGTGCAATCATCATAATAATATTTTGATGAAAATGTTTGAAAATTCTTTAAAAAAGCAAATGGTTGACCCATTATCCTCTTCCAACAAATAATAAGGTTTACTGGATCTGCTCCTAGTACTTACCTGTAACTGATCCCCCAAATTGATGACGAAAGCGTTAGCTATGGGTTCTACAGCAACCCACTTTCCATTTCTGAGTACTTGCAGCCCACTGACATCGCCCTGCATTAAAACAGTGATGCCACGTACATCTGAATGGCCTGGTGTACCAATGGTAAGATCTGGATTTGGGCATGGAGGATAGTATACTATATACATCAATTGGCTGTGTTTTCCGAAAATCCTATTCAAGTAATCAGAGTCGAGCCCTAGAGCTTCAGAAATGGCAGCCAAAAGCCTTAAAACCAGTGCTCTCACCTCCACAGCATAGTTGCCCGCAATATCTCTGCAACAAAAGCATAGATAAGACAAGTTATTTATTATTTCAAAGGCTTATACATTAAGAGACAACAATTTATAATTGATTACCTGTAGGCTGCAGGTTTTTCAGGCCAAGAGCCCATCACTTCCTCCAGAGGATGACATGGGTGGATCAGATAATCCCTCCAGTTCTGGATTTTTTCTTTACGAACATTGAAGCTTGTAGAAAGCCGAACCCGCTGCGTTGAGTCCTCTGAGTAGAGGCAAGCTCGGTTCTCCACAGGCATTTCGAAGAATTCCTTGGCGATTTCCATCATGCTTTTCATTACTGTCTCTGGCACGCCATGGTTCACTATCTATATTCGATCATATCGATCACAACATATGTGGCCACAAAAATAATAGTTGAATTACTAAGTTATGAAACTCGAAATTAATTCCGCAACTCTGAAAATATAAATGGCCATAAAACCTAACAAAACTGATAAGGAAATATCCTGGAGTATAAGGTTCCATGGCAAGGTCGTTCCTAATACAATACCCTTTTGTTGTGAGTGGAGGATGAACTACAGGAACAGAAAAAGGAAAGCAATTACAGGGATTGAAGGTTCATGTACCTGGAAAAAGCCATCCTCCTCACATGCTAGCCTGATTTCTTCCACTACCCTTGTTCTGTTAGGGCCATCCAGATCCTGCAGATCCACTACTGGAATGCTCTGAGAGTAAGAGACCTCAGACAACTGGGGGCGTTCATTTGGAGGCAGGATATATTTATCCTGCACTTGAAGATGGTTTGTTCCATTGGACATTAGGTATTGAACGCCATTAAGCTCATGAACATCCTCCATTGTAGACAAATCTTTCTTGGGTGAAACCGGCACCGCCTAGTGCAGTGCAAAACTAGGTTTATAATGCAAGAAATAGGAACTCAGTTTGTGGAGAAAATATGAGATTAATTGGCCAATGGTCACCAATGTGGGCCTTGCTATGTCTGAAAGTTCAAGCCTGTTTGCCAACCCGATCCAATAATTCTATAGAAAAATTCTAATATACTAACCCTATTTCGTAATCTGTCGATTATTGAGTAAACAACAATGTACCTGTCAAGGTCATGTATAGTTATGAATTTTTATTCAGAAGAAATCCAGTTAAAGAGGCTCTCACATTATTTAGGCCATTACAATGTCATGTATAGTTATGAATTTTTAATCAGAAGAAGTCCAGTTAAAGAGGCTCTCACATTATTTAGGCAATAATATTTTTAAATGTGGGGACAGTTTCATTCTTGAAGTTTTCATGTTCAAAAGTGGCTTCATTCCCAAATGTTTTCAGAAAAGTGGCTTTTACATGTGTCATCGTGGTTGTTAAAGACTTGAATAATACTCTAAGAGATCTTGCACTAAATAATTTTGGTGCTCCAGAGTCTGATCCTCCCTTATGTCTACGGAAGTAGGCAGCCATAACTCGAAGTTCCTTGGTGTTAATTAATATGGAAATTAATTTGTTTGTCTCTATTCCAGGTCCCTTTCCGGGATAGACATTTACACTAAAACTGTCTTTTATATTTCTCTTTTTTAATCCCCTACATGGAGGCATTTTTACGATGTACAACACTGTTATCTAGGGGTGATGTATTTTATGTTTCCGTCTGTTGAAACTAGATTCCACAGTTTTTTTTATCTGAACTATACCTCTAAAGATCTTTTAATCTCTGCAAAATGAGAACTTATTAATATAAATATTCTGTGGTTTTTCTCAACTAGAAAAAATAAAACTGGTTTTTTATGATATTTATAACTTATTATTAAATGTAACCATCATTCTTACATAATCAATTCATAAATACACTAGTATTATAGCTATTAATTTACAAATTTAGAAGGATAAAACCAACAAATAATGTTTTATGTCATCTCTTCATTATTTAAGAAATCACATGTATTGGAACACAATATCTATCAAGCATAAGTAAGGACCAAATCCTTAGAGGTGCAAACCTTTCATAAGTTTTGCATTCTAAAAGTAGTTTGCACCAAGGAATTTGATCCCTCTTGATAGAGCCAAAGTTAAGATGGATCTATGTCGGTTCCAATTGCAATGTCCCTATCAAAACAATGTTGCTTAAAAACCAAAATTACCACATTGAAATCATGTCATCCAAAATTTTTAAAAGTCACTCCTTCCCCCTTTGCCATCTTCTCCTTCCCCCTTTCCCATCTTCTCATATCAATCAGATCTGAAAGGAGGTTGAGTTCAAATACCATTTGTCCTTAATTCTAGATATTTCTGTTTATTTCCAATATTATAGTTGCTTTCTTCAATGTTCATTCTTGTGGCTTACCGATTAATATTGCTTAAATCAATGCATCTTAACAATACTATTAAATCAATGCAATTGCATTTCTTAATGCACAAATTTCAACAATACTATTAGATTATATTGCATTTCCCAATGGACATATTTAAAATTAGGGGGGTGTTAGATCCTAATGTAAATCCCCATTTAAAGATATAGATCAATAAATCATAGATGTCCTCGAGTGTAACTGAATAATTAGAGTTTCCACTACTTAACAAAATAATATCATACAAAATGGCCAAAAATGATATCGTACAAAATGACCAAAACATATGGATGGAAAGCTTTGGCATCTTGGGGTTTTTGGCTCCAACACTGACTTGACAATAGGATGAACTCTTGGATTGTAGCTACTAAGTGTCATTTCTATTAATTAGATTAGGGTTTCAACTATTGAATTGTGATGATCCTATGTATAGGGAAAAGATACCCAACCACAATATATTTCTTGTACAAACTTTGACTATTGAATTACCACATTATAATATTAGATGCCAATCTATAGTCCAAATAGTAATGATTAGGGTTTCCATATTAAAAAATTAATGATTAGGGTTTATTTAACTTTTGTGATTGTAGTAATTGATTAGATTAGGGAACTTCTACTATTTAAATGTGGCTAAGTACCTTAAATGAATATAGAGTTTCAACTATTTTAAAGACATAGATGCAATGAGTGCAACTTACCCCATTATTGATTAATATGCAATTATTACAAAACCAATATAGTAACTCAAAGTTGCTTTGTTAACTTAACAATACATAATCCAATTTATTTCTCATTATAAGTGCAAATTATTTTAATTTGCAATTATGAAGTAAATTAGTTATTTACCCAAAACTAATATCTAACTCATTGTTTTATAATTAACCTAACATGACATAATTCAATATATTTTCCATTATAATACTAGAAGCACCAACTATTCCAATTTGGGATTGTTTCGTAAATGGTAACACATAAATCCAACAAAGAGGAAAAAGTTGCATCAATTAATTAATTATGAAGTAAAATAGCTATTTACCCAAAACTAATGTGTAACTCATTGCTCTATTATTAGCTTAACAATACATAATCCAATATATTTTCCACTATAATAGTCTAGGGGCCATCTATTCCAATTTGGAATCATGTTCTAAATGATAACACATAAATCCTACAAATAGACAAATCTTTCATCAAGTTTAAGACTCCAAAATAGTTTTTCCTAATATGCATTCCATAGTTATATAACGTTTTACTTTACACACGCACGTTGTGCCTTAATCCATACGGTAGCCATTATGTTTTGAATATATATCTCTCTTAGATAGATCAAATCAAGGAAAGACAAACTAATACATAGAGTTTAGTTATTTTGTAACTATTTATGAAAATATTTATTTAATATATAAGGTGCCTCTATAAATCATAAAGAGCTTCATGATGGAATTTGAATTTAAAATTTGATATATGTTTATATAAATGTGTTTTACAATGTCGCCAATTAAACTTGGAGTTGATAGCTGCTTGGTTTTATAAAAAAAATTATATATTTATTTTTTTGGAGTCGACATGTGCCACATCACTATTACAGACATAACCCATCTCATCCACTTAGGCTTTAGAAAGCGTCTCTTGGCACAATAAGAAAACCAACAAATAATGCTCTTTGTAATCTTTTCATTGTTCTTGAGTAATTACATTTAGTGGACCACACACATTTTGATCGCTTTAATTACTCTCATGCATTCTTTGAGGTAATCTAGTAGTGCTTCGAGACAATATTAGTCTTTGGTCCGATCCTCTCTCGATGTTGCTTACTCCATCTTTCTTTGTACTAGTAATCATTTGTTTTGTGCTTCGAGACATTCTCTTTTTGTGAGATTGTTACAAGCCCATTTAGAGCTCATGGACATTCTTGCTCCAAATGTGGACATACTTATAGTAGATTCTTCTTTACCATCTTCGGAACTATCCTTTGTTATTCAAGATGGATTTTATTGATTTTTGGATTTAACCTTGGTCCTCTTTCTTACCTTTTGTTATGAATCCCAAGGGATTTACAAAAAACCCATGTAGCTTTCATGGCTATCAACTATCTCCAAGTTTTCTTAGCTTTTCCAAACCTTGTCTAAGTTCCTCAACTCCAATGTTTTACTTCCAATCACCTCCTCTTTATGTTCTTGTCATCCGTTTGTTTCCCTTTAGGAGGAAAAGAGACTCAAGAAACATTACATGTTTCCCTCAGGTGTTCCACTCTTGTTGTGTTAGAAATGACCTCTCAGGAATTCCTCAATTTTTCCACATGGAAACCTCCGTTTGGTTGTTGAATGGCTGTGTGGTTGATAGTATTTGACACAAACATTCCTTTTCATCACATGGAGCATTGGTGATGTGCATAGTCTATATATGTTTATCTGAAATCCTTGTAGAGTGGTGCATGCTCTGTGAAGAGGTAGGCTTCACTCCACATTGTCACACCTCTACATGTAAAGCAAGTAGTTTGATGTATAGTGGTACGCTTCACCTTTGCTTTGCTACATTCCTCTACATGGTCTAGATATCTGTGTGCTCATATCTCCACACAACCATTTAAACCTAGCCTTTTGTGTACCATGTAGTGTTACAATTTCTACTTTGCCTTGCCCATACCACCTCATGCTTGTACACTACACCATTGCATACACTTTAACATTTGCAAAGTCTGTTATGAAGAGTAAAAATCTCCATGTCACATCGTCAAAAACATCACATACCTTTTATGCCATGTGACCAAAGCACTGGAACTACCTTCCCTGAATTGTTTCCTTGAATTTTTTTGCCTCTCCCCTTCAATATCCCCTCGTTTTGTCCACACATCCTTATAACCAAAAAGATTTGCATACACTTCATAACTTGACCATTTTTTAATATCTCCAAAGCATTGCGAAAATCCTTTAGCTAAAGATTGGACAATGGATTTAAGGCCATTCCACCTACAACATTAGTAACTTCTACGTATTGAACTCAACATATTATAATTCAAAGTAAAGCTCCATCTAATACCTAAACTTGTATTAAATCACTTTTAATACCAATAACTATATCTTATACCAATAACCATATCTTATAGACCACTTCTATTTCACAATTTATATCGTTCACGCACCTTCATATGCTTTGATTACCATACCAAAACAACAACCATGGTCCACAATGATGGCAACAATTCATCTACTTAACAACCTCTTTGATGTTTCATATTAATGTGGAGCGACAACAAATGGTGGTAGGCGTGCATACAACTTACTATTGAAAGCTTTATCGTGTTAGGTGATGTATACAGTTTCTTGTTCGAGTGGGATATCTTTTGCTTAATGGTGTGATGGGACTTCTCCCTTGTATTGATTTGAAATAAGCATCTTGTACAAAATCAAGTTCACAAATGGTAAAAACCATTTAACAAATTTCGCGCAATTTCCTAGCCTTTCGAATTTTACATTTGATTAGACAAATATACAAATGTTTCTAAAACAAGCAACAACAATTATATACATTATTAAACAAATACATACAACAACATTTATATACTTTATTAAACAAATCTACCTCCCATAAAAAAAAATATTCTACGGCAAAGTTATGAGGCGATATAGTCAAACCATCAAACCTCACTTTTAGGAGCGATGTGCACACCTTACCTTCCTTGAAAAATCCCGTGGTCCCACGTGATAGGGTTGGAACTTTGATACATTGATACATCATTTGGATATAAGTCATGGATAAATATAAAGAAATATTGATTTTTTCATGCTTTTAAATCATTGTCTACAGAATCCAAACAAGGTTGCATAGCTAAAGCAACCCAATACCTGCGGGAGTTAAAAATGCATATCGTTTTAATGGCGACATGAAAATGGTATTCTTTTTAACGTAGTTTTATATTGGCTTTGGCTCATTGTGAAAACAGCATGCTTTGTTTGGGTTCTGTTTTGATATTTGTGAAGAGGGTTCCATCTAACGTTGCTAACCAATAGTTAGAGGTTCAAAGCCATGGAGTCGTTTAATTTGTATGAACACATGTTTTCACGAATTCGAATCTAAAGTAAAACAAAAAACAATTATTTATTGATGGGTATAAAAATGGTAAAATTCATTTTCATGTTTATTGAATAGGTAATAAAACAAAAACATTTATTTATGGATGTGTATAAATTTAAAAATAACTTCCTTGTAAAGTTCATTTTCATTTTTTCTTCTCCGCTGGTGAAAGATATATTTATTCAATATTTTAAGGTCGTTATGCTTATTTGTTGGATAAGGTGACAACCAATTCCCACATATGTTGGGTTCTGACATCTTTTAGATCCTATTATTTTGTCTTCGGTTGAGATAAGGCAACCAAAGTTAGAATGTATAATTAATTGGCTAGTTTTTCATAATTGTGTAAGAAGTGTTATAAATCCATGTAAGCCTGTAGAGGAAAATATCATTCTTTGAGTGAATGTGAGGAATGAATGGTTGTAAGCTTGAAGGCTGTTGTAATCTCGATCTTTGAGCAATAAGAATACTGCTACTATTTGCTACGTGGACGTTTCCCTTTCAAGGGTTTTACCACGTAAATTCTCTGTGTACAATTGTGTGACATGCCATTGTTCTCTTTCTGTGTTATTGATCTCTACATTTATATGGTTCTGCTACCAACAAGTGGTATCAGAGCGGTGTTATTGAAGATCAAAGCACTAAGTTGGAAATCAAAGTCAAGATTGAATTTTTTCGTTAGAGCTCTTGAGTGAAGAATGGAGTTTTACTGGAAGGAACGATAATTGTTGAACCGTCGCATCCCAAACCCTTATTGCACCAAGAGAAACGAGGTGCTCTACAACCCAGTATGGGGGAGTTGTTGTAACGTTTGTGATGTAACGTTTGTTACTAACAAAATAATTTAAAAAATTCATGTCGGCTCATAAAATAAAAAGTTATGGAAAGTATTTTAAAAAAATCCATGTTCGTTCATAAAATAAAATATTATGAAAAGTAATTGAAAAATAGATGTTCGTTTATAAAATAAAAAACTTAAAACTTAAACCTGGATCTATCAATCAAGAGAGATCAAATTTCTTGAGTTTAAATTTAAACCAGTCTAGATCCAAATTCTAGGCTCTATCAAGCGTCGAGAGGGATCAAATCTCCCGAGGTGCAAACCTCTCCTCGAAAAGCTCCTTGAGTTCAATACCTGAGAAGAGGTTTGCACCTCGGGATATTTGATCCCTCTCAACGCTTGATAGAGCCTAGGATTTGGATCTAGGCTGGTTTCAGTCGTGGGCGATGACACAAAACTGGAGTTTGATCAACATTGTGAGGAAAAGGTTAAGTTGAAAACACATAAAGAATTATGAGGATTATAATAATGTAAGTAATAAGTATGAGTAAATTGTTAAACTGGAAAATAGAGACAATAATTTTGTAAGGATTAAATAAATGAAAATATGGTTCACATCGTGATCATTCTCAATCTATCTTCTTCATCTTTTCTTATCTTCACACCTGGTAGTTTTGACATCTTCTCATATCGATCATATGAGAATCTACATTGGACCTATACTAGTATTACATATTTGTATTCCAACATATGACTCCAAGTAGACATGACACATTTGAACTTATGCTAATTGATCAATTCGTTCACGAAATTTTTGATGTCTAATATACATTTCTTCATATGGTACCGATATTGTCGGTTTTCAGATATGAACTACAGTGCACGATTGGAAGTTTCCATATCAACCAAATTAGAGTTCAAATTTTCTTTGTTATCACATTCCATGTATCCAAGTATGTCATATTCATTGGTAGTTATATTGATTCCTATATAACCCTGAAATTATCTCCCATTCATGCTTTTGAGAATCCCTTTGCACAAATATCACTTCTTCATGATCTCTTTAGTTCACAGTCGTGTTTTCTTTGTTGTTCTGTATGTTCTGATGCTTCTTTTTCTGTTATGGATTCGAAACGTCAACTAAAGAACATGGATATTGTGGATTGTCCAAAACCTCCTGAAATCAACAACCACATAAATATTGCTACAAATATTATTTTTCTCTTTCTCTTATATACATTTGGCGTACTTTTCTTCTTTGATAATCAATATCTTCATTATTTGCAATATTATCATGAGGATCCATGATATACCCTGAAATAGAGAACACAAAAATTTAATTTGTTGAAATCATTGCAGAGTAGTTTTTCTATTAAATTGATAAATTCAATGTATAGATGTAAATAACAAAAAACAATGCATTGTTGAAATTAATGAAATATTTTTTTATTTATTAAATTTATAAATTCAATGCATACATGTAAAAAACAAAAAAAATGCATTGTTGAAATCAATGCAGCAAATGAAATAAATATGCATCTTCTATTGTTTAACAACATTTGTGTGTGGTCTATTGGTAAGAATTAAGGTGATTGGGCTTGTGTTAACCTAGAGACCAAGGTTCAAAACCCTTTTTGCTTGGAGTTATAGTTAGTTACCAAATGTAACTATTATTATGGTTGCATTGTTGAAATTAATGCTACAATGTTTTTTTTATTAAATTTATAAATTCAATGCATACATGTAAAATACAAAAAACAATGAATTGTTGAAATCAATGCAAGATTTTTTTATTTATCAAATTGATAAATTCAATGCATACATGTAAAAAACAAAAAAAAATGCATTGCTGAAATCAATGCAACGAATGAAATAAATATGCATCTTCTGTTGTTTAACAACATTTGTGTGTGGTCTATTGGTAGGAAGTAAGGTGATTGGTCTTGTGTTAACCTAAAGACCAAGGTTCAAAACCATTTTTGCTTTGAGTTATAGTTTTTTTAGACAACAGCGGTTAATTTTTTGATTTATAGATCGGCAAAGAAGCTGCCAAGTACTTTTACACAACATAAGTTCATCTTGTGCTTACAACTATTACTAGATTGCTGATAGGTATTGAAGGGAACGGGATTCCAGAGCGCATCTTCCCATTGTGCTATCAAACTTTCAGGAAAACTAACATTAGCAGCCGATACAAAAGGGAAAGTTGAAACTATAGAAGTAAAGTGATAAGAGGAGGCTAAACGCCTCTTATTTCTCTTCAGATTTTTCCAGCAGCTTCTTGACATTGTTTTCACGAATGCAGAGGCAGTTCCCAAAGCTCCCGTGGGTATTTGCAATGTCTTTGAATTGTGCTTGGGTGGCCTCCGTGAAGTCGTCTCTTGCTTCCTTGGCATTAGTAAATTCATCCTGGAGTTTGCGCAGATCCTGATTGAGCAAAGCTTGTTCGTGGGATTGCTTTTTAAGCTTGTCCACCTCCACTTGGAGCTCTGTAAGGCGATCCTCCAATGAACGACCTAGAGTAGAACTTGGGGTGAAGGATGCCATAACTGGAAAAGAGTAATAGACCTGTTCTCTTGAAAAACACAGCCAATTCCTTACATCTTAATGACTTGATAATTCCTTGTTGTTTCGACGAGAGGCTCGCTATGTAAATAATATTCTTGAACTATTGAAATGTCACGGGAATTTTGGTGCTTATGACGTGAGGGACTGATAAGTCTGAGTGCACTAATTCTTGACAGGAACTCAACATAATGTTTCAGATTCCAGTCCATAATGGTCCTTACCATAGAATCCAGGCAGAGATTTGATTCTTTTTTTGTAGCTGTAGTCGCAGAGACAAGAGGTGAATTGATGAACGGACAAAGAGATTCGCCTCCCAAATTAGGGAATATTGCATAGAGTTTTAGTTCCATTTACTGACAGAGAGCTCCTGCTCAGGAGTGTATTGTTGTTGGCTTCCAAATCATCCATTAAATTTAGATTTCTCAGAATGTGAAAGAACCTTATTTTTTGAAATTTAGAGAGCACAAGTTTGGATTTCTTGAGAATGGTAGATAGGTGTAGCTGAGAGGGGTTACGTTTCGAGTTCATTTCTTGAATAATGAACTGGGAGTCCCCAAAGACTGTGAGGGAGTGGATATTCTTGCTGAGAGCTAAATTAATACCTTGCCACAGCACTAGAGCCTCTGCTCTATTGTTGGTATCATGACCCAGACCCCAGGAAAAGCCCATAACTATAGAACCTCCAGGGCTCAGGAGCACTCCTCCACCACCAGCTGCTCCTAGGTTTCCTTTTGAGGCCCCATCAAAGAAGAGGAAATGGTCTTCCAGAGCCGACCTCCATTTAATGAATTCTTGTTCTTCCAGTCGAATTTCCCAGTCGAAAGTAGGAGCTTTGGAGGAAGTGGTTCTAACATTATGGTTTGGAACCAACTCTTTAAGCCATTGATCTTCTTCGCTGTCCAGAGTCCTTGCATTTTTGAGTGTGGATTTGGCTTCTAAGTCCTCTCTGTTACACCCAAAATCTACTCATCATAAGATTCAGTGTATACTCCCCTGAAGATACCTAGACTAAGTAATCATCTTGGGAGGATTTGTACCCAATTGTGCTAGGTTTTGAAGGGTCATCGTAGGCTGCATATTAGCAACATGCGACGTCGCACCTTGCCCCATTGCAGGGTGTGACGAATTCAGTTAGATGGAAAAAATAGCTTCTTCGAGGTCCTTCTCGAAGCTTGCTGACTTGGGACCCTATCCTTGACCTCTTGGAGGAGCTGGCACTCGGTTCCTAATACTTTGGAGAGATCCCTTAAGCCTCTCCTACCATCTCTCAACCGATCCTATCCATACCCTATCCACTTAGTCCTATATGAATGAAGCTCACTCCCATCCCAAAGGGAGGAAGTCTATGGTAGCTACATGCTGGTGAAATCACCCTTGGAACATCTCCACTCACCTATTGGAGAACTCATACTTCTTTGGAAGGATATGGAAATTGGCTTCGTCGGAGAAGGGCTACAGCGTTAAGCCTTGGTTGTGGTTCTATATCTCTATTATGTACTTCCCTCTTTTTACAGTAATACAAATGCTTTCCACCAATATTGTTCATGTGTGTAATGATATTGATTAGTTTACCTGCTTAACTATTTACTTAGATCTCTTATTGTATAGATGTCTTTTAGTTGTTTCTCTTGTTTCTTGTCTTGACAGGTCTTGCAGCTTGGATCTGACGACCATGAGAGGTGGAGCAGCATTCAGGAGAAAGGATTGCGAAGTAAAAGGTAAGATATTTAATACTCGATCCTTAAGTAGATCTAGGAAATGCATTAGTATTCTGTTCTATTTGTTCTAGACTCACTTTGAGTTAGGGAGATCCTGCTCGTGTCCACTCGAGTGGATTGTCCGATAACAAATCTGGTGACCATACTGGGGAGTATAGAATCTAGTCAGTAGTTGTCAATCTGAGAGTCATTTTCAGTTGATTGCTTGACACAAGCCTTTTTATTTTTGCCATTTACTTCTTGAAGTTGATTTCACTGTTAGACCTTCATATTGAAGACTCTAATCTGCTTCCTCTGAGTTTATACGACTCATTCTCAAACCATTCCATGGTTCATTGCTGAGAGATCTGATTCATTTTTGAATTTAGACTTCGCCTGTCGCACCTGGGTAGTGGGAACAGAGCGACACTGTGTCATTTTTTGGTCTCTGTTCTTTACCTGTTAGTTACTCGTCGCATCCCTTGCATTGGTAAACTGCGACATCATCATACTTCCCATGTAGGTAAACTGCGACGTCGCACTGTGTACAAACATAGAGTGCGTCAATTTGTCAAAATTTGGCATGCAGGCATCTCCTCTCCATTTGGTAGTATGGACTTTGGTTTGAAGTATGAACTCCCTTTGTGCTGCAAGATCCAGCCAGGGATCCCACCTATGATTTGTGTTTTGAGTGTTTGGTTTTGTCTGGATTGATTTTGGGTTCCGTTTTGGACAAGTTTGAAGACCGGTAGTGGTGGATACTCTTGTCTCCTCCACCTTCATCCGCTCACCCTTGCATTCCCTTCCTTCCATCCCTGATTTGACCATTACATTAGATCAGCTTCCAGACCTTGTCTTCATCATTGTTTGAGCTTTGCTTGCTTGGTTTGCTTGTTGATGCTTGATTTTAAGTTAAGTGTGCCTTTCAGCTTAATTGAGTGCTTGTCTTTTCTTGAGTTTTCTGAGTGTACTAGTGCTACAAGTAGTGTTTTCTTTTCAATCATTTAGATCTGAAAGCTCAACTACTATCAAGTTTATTCCTTGATGCATCCATTGAAAAGTTAAAAAGTGCTTCTTTCCCATCATTTCTTGAGCGTTATTGAAGAAAATTGTTGTGCATTGGAACATTTTCGTTTGTGTTTTAGAAAAATTGAATGAATGTATGATCTATTGTGTTTTTCTCGAATTATGAATCGCTCATTTTCTTGAAAGACTCAAAGTATGCTTCGATTTTTGCAAAATTGATTCCATGCTAAGGAAAGATAGATGCATTTTTAATTTTTGTTGCTTTTAGACCATTGAAAGTGAAATTGAAAAACTTGCATATTCCATCTTAGAATTCTTTCTTTTCATTACCTAGTGTCGTTTTTCTTTGTAAAGAAAAAGAAAAGGAAAAATGTTGTGATTTGGATAGTAGTGTTGTGATTTTTTGCGTTTCATTGAAAAAGGAAAAGAATACTTTCATAGCCCAGTTTTGTTTGAATTGGGATTGTGTTGCATTGAGTTTGTTTTGGACATACTATTGGAAAAATATTTCTCCTTCCTATAGCTAGAATTCATTGAAAGAAAAGAATATTTCATGCATGTAGCTAGGGCTTGCATTATGCTTCAGATTATGTACTCATCTCATGCATTCACCTAACCGTCCAAGATAAAATTAACGGTAGAACTAGGTAAAATGTTTAGCAACTTGTGTGTAAGTTAGAGACGTGTTCCGGTGTCGTTAAGTGTGGCAGCTATCATTATTTGCCAGCACTATATCTCAGGGGTATTGTATTCTTCCACGTACTTATTGGTATATCGAGCTCCTTCACGTACCCACCAAGTACCATAATCCGTACTTAGCGTATATCGAAGGGTGTATCACGTACTCGGTAGTATATTGGAAGGTCTCTTGCCGAACAGTTGTGCATTAGACAGCACCACTACGGATTTGAGCTCCCACGTACCTTGCGTATATTGGGAGACACCACTAGGATTCTTGAAACCAAATGAGTTAACCATTTGGCTATCTTGGCAAAGAAATACACCGAGAACAACATTTGGGGAGATTAGCATGCACGTATTGTCTAGGTAATCGGGTATGCAGGAAAGGGTACGGTCCCAATCTTCCTTGTCGCGTCATATTGTTGGACCCTGCAATATATTGCAGTTTGCGATGCCTTGATAGTCCCGTGAGGTTCCAGACTTTTGAATCCACTCTGTCACATAAGTTTGCTTGTTGCCTTAGTTTGAGTAGGTTTTTCTGGACTGCTTTTCTTTTAGCATACCCTTAGGAGAAACGCTATTTCAGCCATCCTGGCTGATCATCCTGACGCTCTGGTGGATTTTCCCTGGAGAAGATCCCGTAGGATCTTAAACTTATCACCTGAATATCCCCTTAATCCGAAGGTTATTTCGAGGGTAAGAATGGATCAGTGTAACACGGTCGTAGTTACGAAAGTGGAAAACCCCACTCTGAATGTTGGAGGACTTTTGTTTCCACAAACTCCTCCGGATTCACCTGCCTCTCATCCACTGCAGGATGAAAGAGCACAAATCCCCGCTTCACAAGACTTTTCTCCCGTCATCTCGGGAGAACCTGGATCGTTGGAATGGATAAAACAACCCTAGGATGACCATACAACAGTTGTTGGTTCTTCAGCAGCTTACTGGACATCTTCTACAGACCACCCAGTGGCTCATTTTTCCATATCATCACCTCCTAGTGGGACTACTCCGGACGACCCTTTAGCGTACTTTCATGGCCAATTAGCTCACTTTCGTTCCATGGATGAATATTTTCGGCAGTCAAGTCTCCAACGAAGGATTAAAGACCCATCGTTACCCCCTTACCGACCCATCCCAAATCATCCGATATCTTTTGGATCACCAGAACAATCTTCCCACCACGAGACCACTAATAAGACTGGTCAACCCTTACAAGAGTCCAGTCCTACACCTCAAGTGAACCAACCGTTGGAAGGACAACAATCCAACACACCCATCACTACTGCAGTTACTTTACCAGTTCCTCCCCCACCTCAAAATTCGAGGGGAGGGTATTCCATTCCCCCAGATTATCTTATTGGTTATGTTATTACTATGGTAGCTAGTCAACAATCTACGTTGCTTCAACCTTTGAATAGTGGTCAACCTGTTGTGGCTGGGGGGAAACACCCATTTCCTAACCAGGACATAGGCGGTGGAACCCCCAATGGAACTTCCATTGGACCTCCCCAACCCGCTAGACCATCCACCATGGGATTATCTCATGTTGGGGGGTCGTCCAATGTAACTTGACCCGCATGGAGTCAAGCGTATCCAGGTTCTGTTAACCCTGTTCCGGGCCAATCTAATCCCGGAAACGCACCATATAGGATACCTTATCCCGCGAATCCATACACTTTATGGGGGAAACAACCTGTGTTGCAACACGGACTCCAACCGACTATCCCTCAAGTACCACCACCCTCGATCGGCCCTCCCCCACCTCCTGCTGGAGGTGGCGGGCCCCCACCTACCCTTGGTGGAGGCCCACCTCATTTTACCAACAATATCCCTCACCCTTTCGGCGGTGGCGAGAATGGTCCACCACCCCCTCCCGGCGGAGGACCACCCTATCATGGTGGAGGAGGACATTTCCCTTTGGGTTGCGGAGGTGGTCCACCACCCCCTCCAGGTGGAGGCGGTGGAGGACCTAATTACTATGGTGGCGGCTGTGGTGGTGGAGACCCTCATCCTTCCGGCAACGGAGGTGGTGCCCCCCCCCCCCTCAAGTGGCAGAAGTGGTCCACCACCCCCTCTAGGAAGAGCGGTGGTGGGCCGCCTTATTACAGTTATGGACCCCCACCTCCTCCCCCGGTGGTGGTGGCAGACCTCCACCCCCTCCCGGTGGTGGAGGTGGACCCCCACCTTATTGGAATGGACCAGCTTATGGTGGCGGACCCCCTTACGGTCCGGGCGGCACACCCCCCTACGGCCAGTTTCCTCCTGGTACACCTTACGGTCATACTAGTCCTTATACGCCTTATCCGTATTATCAATACGCGTAGCCTAACCCGCAGTTTCCATTCCTGGTTACTTTGGACCTGCCTGACCTATCCCATTTAACCAATGATCCTATTTACCACGGATCTAACTGGACACCAATTCCTATGAAACTTCCGTCTGATATCCCGAAATTTGACGGCAAGCCGGGTGAAGACCCTAAAAACCACGTGATGACCAGGGTAATTTTTAGGGGCGAAATTTCGCCAATTGGCTATTTTTCGGGCTTTTTTTCAAAAAAAAAAATCGATATTTGGTCATTTTTAGTCTCTAATATCGCCTATATACACATAAAATATGTTTTTTTATCATAATTTTTGTCAAAATTTACAAATTTCAGTAGTAAATTGTATGTTACATATTTGATATTCGCCTACCTATCTATATATATGTTTTTTCAATCCAAAATAATCGCCTATAATACTATACTCAAGTATAATATTAGAATCCTTAAAAATTACCCTGGTGATGACATACCACTTATGGTGTTCATCTAATTCCTTAATGAACGATTCAATTCGTCTTAGATTGTTTCAAAGGACTCTCACCGGTTCGGCTGCAAAGTGGTACATTGAGTTGCCACCCCACTCTTTTCTTGATTTTGGTTCTCTTTCCATGAACTTTTTGACACATTTCCAGTTGCCTATATGGTATGAAACTGGTACCGAGATTTTAACCTTGCTCCGTCAGAATACCGCCACTCATATTTCGGATCATATCCACAAGTGGCGAAGGAGACGACGTCTCATTAAAGCTCCTATTCCAGATCAGCTTCTAGCAGACTAGTTTACAAAATCCCTCATCCCTACCATAGCAAGAGATGTTGCCATGCAAGGTGTTGTCACCAAAGAACAAGCCATCGCAAGTTCCCATGTACTAGACTTAGTCTACACTCAATCCAACACTTTATTTGATATTCTTCCTGACGCACCCCGTGATGTTAATGACCCTGCGAAACCACATAAGGGACTCCAAATTGATGGAATCATTGGTTCCCTTAACACCCAGCCTGCTTCTAGCACTGTTGGATCATCCAACCTTCACGATTCCTCCCCATTATCGACTCAGGCTGGCCACAGCACTACCAAATCCACCACTCCTGCTCTAACTGAAGAGATGAATTCTGTCCAATCAACTTCATCTCATAAGCCTGGCGGTAAAAAGAAGAACAAGGGGAAACCCAAAAAGTCTTCCGCCCAACAGGAACAAAATATCACTCCTGACGATACCAAGCAGAAATGGAAACTAAAGTATCATTGTTTACTGTGTGGAGATGACCACTTCTCCAAAGAATGTCCCCATAGAGATGAAGTACAAAAGTTTCTTCGGGGTAAACCAACTCTCGCAGTCCTCAATGATCCGTTTCCTACTCAGAACCAGCAGATGATTGCTCAAACCCCCACAACCCAGGGGGAACCATCCAATACCGTGCATGTTCTCATGGTGCGTAACGAGATGATCAATTTGAACACACGCTCGCGATCTTACAAACCGGTCCCTTCGAAGGAATCCACTGGAACTAATGCTGAAAAATATTCCAACTCCTTAACTGATGTCACTGTACCATCAATTTCTCTCACCATTGAGAAGCCATCCTTAGACTCGATATTGCGACTGCCCAAGAGTACGACTCAAAAAGATGTTTTCAATCCTAACGCCTAGGCGGCACAAAATTACAATATCATAGAATACTTGGCACAAGCTCCTTGCGCCATGTCTACCCTGGAAGTTTTGCAGAATTGTCCTAATCAACCCAAAACTCTCCTTGCAGCCATTGGTGCAGTTGACCCCGATTCCTCGAATACCATCATGTTCCGACTTGACCACTTCAAGCCGAGGCTCTCCCACCAGCTCTCATTCCAAGTTTCTGTGAACATTGTTGGGAAGATTGTCCATCGTACCCTTTTAAAGGAAGGCACCTCCACTTCTGTCAATTCGATCACCTGTTGGAGAGCCACTGGATCCCCCGAATTGAATCGTTCTCCTACCACATTAAAATCATTCGACAGGCGTGGCTTTCAACCTCATGGGCTCTTACAAGCTCTTGCAGTTGAGTTGGGCAGAAAGACCGTAATTGTTAACGTGGAAGTGGTCTCGGCCCCAATAGATTATAATCTCTTGCTTGGTCACAATTGGTTTTATGCCATGCAGGCGGTAGCCTCTTCAGTCTTCCGCATTGTACAATTCCCCCACCAAGAACAAATTGTTACTATCGACCAATTAGATTTTTGTGCACCAAACGCTACTACTCATCATGGTGACCATGTTCCTTCCATTGGAAAAATGTCAAAACAGTATGAGAGTATAGGGGTTGGCCTTTTGAAAGACTCATCTCTCATGGGAATTTTTTCGGCGATGGACCCCCCTAATCATGTCGCTATGGTGAACATGATCTCCACAGAGATTTTATCTCACTCTATTGATACTTGGCTTGTACCGGATGAAGCCACAACACACCTGCTCGGAGATATAACTCCTCCTTCACTCGCTGAACGTATTTACGAGGCTATCCAATCAACACCAGAGGACCATTTAATCGTGGCCTCTTCATCCTGTTCTCTACGACGGACGTCATCTCTACCTGATCTCTTACTTCAGACTTTTCATTCAGATGAGTCCATCATGGAAGTTATGAATGTTGACGATGGTCCGTGGGATGATCTCCACCATAGGTCATCTTTTCTTCCTCCTTTGGAGTACATAGAGGACAACATCCACATCCTCTTCTCACTAGACATCTACCCGTTTCCTCATTCCCCCATCCTTACATGTCTTACGGACACGGAGGGAAACTTGGCCAACATTGAGCCAACCACCTCGGTAGACATCTCGGTGAAACCTGGTATAGTGGAACACATTCGCATAGGCCAGAAGTGTTCTCCTAAAGAAATAGCTACTGGCACGGCCTTATTCAAGCAATTTTGAGATGTATTTGCTTGGTCCTATGAGGAGATGCCTAGGATAGACCCCGCGATTGTTTCTCATGAAAAAAAAACCTATCCCGACGTCAAACCTGTATGCCAAAAGTTGCGACCAGTACACACCAGGAAGACGGCGGTAATCAAGGCTGAGATTGAAAAGCTCTTAAAGGATGGCTTTATTTATCCTATCCCAATGACGGATTGGGTCTCAAATGTCGTCCCTGTGAACAAAAAGCAGGGTACCATTCGCGTCTGTGTCGATTATCGGGATCTTAACCGGGCTTATCCGAAAGACAACTGCCCGACTCCCTTCATCGACTAGATTATCGACAATTGTGCCGGAAGCGTCATCTTCTCATTTATGGATGGTTTTTCTAATTACAACCAAATTGAGATCAACCCCGCCGACCAACACAAGATGACTTTCATTTGCCCGTGGGGAACATTTGCATACCACAAACCTCCCGTTTGGCCTTAAAAATGTTGGCGCCACGTTTCAGCGGGCTATGTCGTATGCCTTCCATGACATTAAGGACTTTGTGGAACCTTACCTGGACGATCTCTCTGCTCATTCAAAGCAACGCGAGTTCCACATTGATCATCTGACGACCATTTTCCTCAGATGTAGATGGTACGATATCCATCTGAATCCTCATAAGTGTATATTTTGCGTTCAGTCCGGACGCCTCTTAGGATTTATCGTTTCGAAGGATGGGATCTGCATTGATCCCTTAAAGGTGGAGGCCATCATCAACCTGCCACCCCCAACTAATGTGATGGAACTTCAAAGTCTCCAATAGAAGGCGACTTATTTAGACGTTTTGTTTGCAATTTCGTGGAGAAGACTCAGGGGTACATGATACTGCTCAAGAAGGACGTCCCATTCATTTGGGATGACCAAGCTCAAAAATCCTTTGACAGTACCAAACATGCCATCACACATGCCCCCGTGCTCCAACCGCCCAATTATTATCGAGATTATATCTTATATCTTGCCGCTTTTGCTACCACTATCACCATGGTTTTGGTACAGGAGGATCAAAACGCCCAGGAACATGTAATATACTATGAAAGTAAGGGTCTTGCTGACGCTGAAACTAGATATTCACATGTCGAAAAACTCGCATTCACGGTGGTCATTGCCGTCCAGACATTCCGGCACTATATCTTGCTCCGCACCACCACCATCATCACAGACTCGAACCCCATGTACCACGTCCTAACACGTCAGGTGCTTGGGGGCAAGTATTCACGCTGGATCGTGATACTACAAGAATTTTATCTTCTTTTCGAGAAAGCCAAGTCAAAAAAGTCTTTGGTGTTTTCCGAGCTGATATGTGACCTTTCCCGTCCTGATGCAGAAATTGAGCACAATGACTCTTTTCTGGATGAATCATTGTTTCTCATCAGTACAACTCATGGTATTGAGATATCTCATTATATATGCAAACCCAACGCTTCAACCTTCAACTATCTCGCGACGACCCTCGTAAGATATGTCATCATGCAAAGTCTTATTTAATCATCAATGATACTTTGTATCGCCATGGCATTGATTCAATTCTTTGACTTGGTCTCACTCACGATGAAGCCAAATGCGTTCTGAATGACTGTCACTCTGGGGCATGTGGTGGTCATCTCTCTGGGATGGCTACAGCCCAGAATATTTTGTGCACAGGATATTATTTGCCTACCATCTTCAAAGATTGTATTGAGGCCGTAAAAAAATGTCCTCCTTTCCAACACTTCCATACGAAGAAGCGCACCCATCCCGCCCCATTACACCCGGTTATTGCCGTGGGCCCCTTCGCAAAATGGGGCATCAAATTTATGCATTGTAATCCTACCTCGGCTGGGGGGCATAGTTACATCATTGTAGCTGTGGATTACTTTACAAAGTGGGCCGAAGCTATGCCTACATACCAGAACGACGACAAAACCGCCACACTCTTCATGTTCAATCATGTAATAGCGCGGTTTGGAGTTCCTCACGTGATTGTTACCGATCATGGTTCCCATTTTCAGAACCATATGGTTGATGAACTGAGCGATAGGTTGGGTTTTCACCATGAAAATTCAACACCCTACTACCCACAGTCCAATGGACAAGTCGAGGCCATTAACAAAGTCTTGAAAACCATGGTCCAAAGGATGGTAGGTACGCAGAAATCCAATTGGCATAACATGCTCTTTTCAATGTTATGGGCCTACAGAACCTCCGTTAAAATTGCCATAGGTTTCACTCCTTTCCAACTAGTCTATGGATTGGAGGCTGTCCTACCTATAGAGTGCGAAATTCCATCTCTACAACTCGCTGTTGAACTTCTTCCTAATACTACTGTCGAAGAAGAACGTCTCCTGCACTTAGAAAAACTTGATGAGTCTCACCGAGATGCCGCCCTTGCTAATGAAGCGCACAAGAAATGCATCAAATCCCAATACGACAAGTCAGTTGAACCTTGTATCTTTAACGAGGGTGACCTGGTCCTCACTTATGACTAGAAGCACGACAAACTAGGAGCAGGAAAGTTTGAATCCATGTGGCATGGACCTTACATTGTCAAACGCGTTTTGGAGAAGGGATCTTACGAGCTTGGAGACTATGACAGAATCTCTTTGGGTAAACCCCGCAATGGGATTTACCTGAAGAGATACTATGCCTAAAATCATCACGCTTAGACTTTCTTGTATATACTGTACATGGCGTGTTTTTTGTGTTTTTGTGTGATGTGACGTTTTTATTTTTGAGTGTCTTTAGATCTTGTTTCCACTCCTTATACCATGTTCTGTCTGTGTGTGCAGATGGCAACGTGCTATGGATTCACAGACGGTGCCAGCCGACATACCCGTAACCTTGCTTCGATAGCCTGGGTACTATATTCCCCAACAGGTGAGCTCATTAGCTTAGGAGGAAGTTGCCTAGGGTTTGCGACCAACATCGTCGCAGAATATCAGGCAGTAATCGAAACCCTAGCTAACGCCATTTCCTTGGGTATGAACCACATTTTCATCCACATGGATTCTCAATTAGTGGTTTCCCATCTTAACCAGGTTTACACCATCTGTGATCCCACCTTACTTCGTCTCTTCAGACGAGTACGTCTCCTGGAAAGGTCATTTGAATCCGTTCAGTACCTACACATTCCACGAAAGTCAAACACAATTGCTGACTCGATGGCCAACTTCATTTTGGATTGGTACATCACACACACATAATATTCATAATATGTAAAAGCATTCACAACATGTAAATAATGCAATGTATAAAAGCAAACATGTAAACAAGATCACGTCACTCATCATTTTGAAACAAATAATGTATAAATCACCAAGAACATTTGTATATATATATCACTCAAAAGTAGTGCTGGTACAAAATCTAAAGCACAATGGCTTTCAGTGAGTCTCTACAAAATTTGAAGCATCGTAGCTTTCAGTAGTACAAAATCTGAGGCCTCTAAGCTCTCAGTACAAGTATAATAGTGTCATCAGGCCTGACGCCTAACTCGTGCACCACCCCTAGCACGGACATCCCACTGTCACTAAGTGAGGAAGCAATCCATGGTCCTCGCTACCTTGCGGAGTAGGGAATTAAAGTGTACAGATGCTCCAACCCCAAATCTCTGCATAGGCCTCGAAAGGTCATCTATCGCTGGCTCAGGAACCTCTACTGTCAACTGGGACAAGTTCTTGTATACCTCCTCCATCTCCTCAATGGCAGCATGAGCACTTGGGGGCACAACTGCTTCCCCACCTTTGTCTCTCCTCACCAGAAGAGAAAGTCCTACCGGCCATACAAGCCCCACATCTGCACACACATGTTACATACTTGTCAGCACTGCATCAAAAAAATGATAAATATGCAAAAATAAAAGTACAAGAGTTTTTGTTTTCACCTATGTCACCCCATGTTGCACCCTCGGGTAGCACCAAGTCAGGATCCTCTCTGAAATATGTACCTCCATATGAGAAGTCCTCAACCATGAGTAACTGGCCTTCCATCCAGCTGAAGAACTCAGGACCAAAGCTGATGATAGGTCCTCCACCATAGTGGGTCATCACCTCATCCCATCTGAGCATGTGGGGATCTCTAGGCTCCCTGTCATCTAGTACTACCTGTGGACGCAAGAGAGGTATCCTCTCCAAGAGGAACGATACCATGATCGATCCATAACCAAACTGCTTGAGCTCTCCCCACCGACACTTGGTCAGCTGAGCTTGAAGGTTTGCGAGGAGACCCTCGCACCAGTTGAAAACCATGGGGGACATGCAGTCCTCTGCATAAAGCATCTGAGTCCGAGTAGTCGTGTGTGGGGCTTGGCTTCCCGCCACTGTAGTAATAGTAAATACTATGGTACGCAGTGGGAGGCTCACCACATCCCTAATAAGGATCTTCCCACTGGAAGATCGAGCAAGAGCGGTACAATGTTGTGACACCATGTCATCGACTATGCGGTCACTGGCCCGTGTTTTAGTAAGATGTATAGGATCCCCTCTCCGGGACAAACCTGTGAGAAAATAGATGTCCTCAACATCTATTGTGAGGATGTGCTCACCAATCATGAAATGTTGTTGGGCCGCATCCCAACTTTGGAGCATGTGTGATAGCGACGGGATTTGGGATCTCATCCCCTAAATCTCAAAGAACTTGAGCAAACCGCAGCTCCTCAAGGCATCCACGCATTTTGGATCACTGGCAGCTTGTACATCTTCTACTTCATGTTCTCTTTCCCTCCACTCTAAAACCATGTTGGCTTGCTAGCAACCTACCAAAAGGGACATTTAAACACTGTTAGATCCTACTTCAACCACATCAAGTTCTTTTTTTGGGTTCATTTTGATGTTTGGGAAATGCACCTCTGCCATCGCACTGTACTTTTGCGTACAGTGCGATGTCGTCGCACTTCACTCATTTGGGACTTGCGCCGAGTCAGTCTCGTCGCAGTTCTCGAAAGGGCCAACTGCGACGAGCCAAGAGCGCAATAGTCCTCCATGAATTCATCAAAAAACACAAAAATTGAACCTAAAAACAAAATCTAATCCACTGGAAAGTTTTTGGATGAAGTTTAGGCTTACCTGCTCTTGACGGTGGGTGAAATGGCGGATCGTAGCTCCCGGAATCGACAAAGGAATTTTTGGCTCCAGATTGGTACTTCTCCTCCCAAATTGGCAATGAAACAATGAAAACTATTTTGGGCCCATTTTTCTATTTATAAATAGAATGGAATATTCCTTTTCAAATATTTTGATGGTTTTGGGCCATTTATCATATTTTTTGACCATTTTTGTCATATTTGAGGCTATTTGACAGATTTTCTAGTGTGCAGGAGTTGTAAGTGGTCTTTCGTGTCGTTTCTCATATCACAATGGTCATCACAGGTATGAACACTCCCTTGAACATTTTGTCATTATTTTTGCAACGATTAGTTTGTAATTATTGTGTGATGATGAGTTTACTCTTCGTTTGTTCTCGTACTCATGAAACTATGAGAACAAGTACCGAGTTATGATTTATCACTTTTTCGAGCTCGTTAAAATTCCATAGAAAAGGACACCCCCTGGAGTCTACCTTTAAGCTCTTTTTAGGCTCTCAAAAAACGAAAAGATTTCCAAGCGAACTTGTCGCGTTCATGCTTGTTAAAGTATTTGAATGGTCATCTTCCTGGCGATAGTTTACCTCTTTTTCAGACCAGGAGGCACTAATTAGGAAAAATGTATACTCCAGCCAATCATGACTGGAAGAGTCCTCTCCCACGTTGTTTTACCCTTTTTCGGGCGATGAGGCTCACTTTACGAAAAAGGACCGGTGGAGTCTTCTTTAGTTCTTTTCAGACTCTCTAAACATGAAATGACGACCGAGTTTGCCTTCTATGGACTTGTTAAAATTCTCACATTGAAGGGCCCATCATGGGACGAACCCCTCCTATCCCAGGTTCAGAAAATATTTGGGATTGGACTCATCTATGAGATGAGCTATACCGAGCATCTGGTTACCCTCATCAAGCTCGTAAAAAACACATGAGGCACTCATCATTCATGATGGGGAAAAAGGAAAGCGTTTGTGTTACATACTTTGTTAGTGGCAGTATGTAGTCGTTCTTGAACATGGAACTCATCTTCATTTGCATACAACACTTGGATCATCCGTTTGTCCTTGAGTTCCACTTATTTCCTGAGTATTGTTACTCCTTTGAGTCATTCAAAGAAAAGCTTCCATCATCAGTCGCTTTGAGAATTTGTGTTGCACTCGTCATGTCAATACTGCCAAGTCATGCCATGCCCATGTTCAAGAATATGTCTATCATTTATCATATGTAGTCAGTACACCCGCCATTACGTCGGTCTACTCTGAGTCAGTCTTGCATGTTACTGTACCATCGATCTACCCTATACATTTTTGTCATGTTTCGTGTCGATTGATGGGGGATTCATCATGGCCCTCCTTCGACGGATTCATCCTTGTCGACTTCAACACATCATCCGAGGATTGAATCTAGAAACCAATCAAGTACCTTAGCCCTGCATGCCTCAATGGCAAGTTACCTCGCTTTCAACATGAGTTTGCATCATTGACTCTTGATTGAAAGATTTCGTCTTGCGTTCGACTTCAACTCATTCATTCACGCTTGATGATATGTACTGTGATACCTTGGGAATCATTGAAATCAATGGTGATATCCCTCACACTTCTTAATGGTTTACATCAATGGCCGGTAATCAAGTGGTTTCTACCATGTTCGACATCAAGACATTTGTAATCACATGGATAGATTCGTATCATTGCGGGTTCAGCTTGAAGACATTGGGGAGTCATGTTTTACCTAGGTTACGATGGAGTTTGTACTGAGTTATATCACACGGATCCACATTTGTATTGGTTGTGGCTGTGTTATCATCTCATCATGGATCTACGCTTGTGTCTAGTAGCCATGATTGTGTTCAGTTGATCATTACTACCATGGATCTGCACTGTATTGGTCAGTAGCCATGTTGTACTTCATATGAGATTGTCAGTTCAGAGTCAGTTGTACTGCAGCAGTGTCCTTCGCCCGACAAGTCTATTGCCATTACTTCTATCAAAGCACTTCACATGTATATCTTCAACAACTTCATGCTTTGGGGGGCATTCTGTTACACCCAAAATCTACTCATCATAAGATTCAATGTATACTCCCCTGAAGATACCTAGACTAAGTAATCATCCTGGGAGGATTTGTACCCAATTGTGCTAGGTTTTGAAGGGTCATCACAGGCTGCACATTAGCAACATGTGATGTCGCACCTTGCCCCATTGCAGGGTGCGACGAAGTCAGTTAGATGGAAAAAATAGATTCTTCAAGGTCCTTCTCGAAGCTTGCTAACTTGGGACCCTATGCCTGACCTCTCGGAGGAGATGGCACTCGGTTCCTAATACTTTGGAGAGATCCCCTAAGCCTCTCCTACCATCTTTCAACCTATCTTATCCATACCCTATCCACTTAGTCCTATATGAATGAAGCTCACTCCCATCCCAAAGGGAGGAAGTCTATGGTATCTACATGCTAGTGAAATCACCCTTGGAACATCTCCACTCACATATTGGAGAACTCATACTTCCTTGGAAGGATATGGCAATTGGCTTCGTCAAAGAAGGGCTACAGCGTCAAGCCTTGGTTGTGGTTCTATATCTCTATTATGTACTTCCCTCTTTTTATAGTAATACAAATTCTTTCCACCAATATTGTTCATGTGTGTAGTGATATTGAGTAGTTTACCTGCTTAACTGTTTACTTAGATCTCTTATTGTATAGATGTCTTTTACTTGTTTCTCTTGTTTCTTGTCTTGACAGGTCTTGCATCTTAGATCTGACGACCGTGAGATGTGGAGCAGCATTCAGGAGAAAGGATTGCGAAGTAAAATGTAAGACATCTAATACTAGATCCTTAAGTAGATCTAGGAAATGCATTAGTAGTCTATTCTATTTGTTCTAGACTCACTTTGAGCTAGGGAGATCCTGCTCGCGTCCGCTTGAGTGGATTGTCTGATAACACTCTCCCAAAAGAGCTCCAAATTTAGTTGCTATTCTGGGCGGGTTGCAGCTCTCTTCCTTGAAAATCCTGTTGTTCCTCTCAAGCCACAATTTCCAGCAAGTGAATTTGGGGATCCACATCCATCCGGCTTTGAGGAGTTCTTTTTTGGTGAGGCAAAACAGAGATCTGGAGGCCCAAGACTTTAGCAGATCCGGGATAGTTTTTGGCATAACAATTCTGTCTAGGCCTATCTTCAGGACATCCTTCCAGACTTCACCCGCAAATGGGAAAATAAGGAGTAGATGATCAACATTCTCCTCTTCTGAAAAGCACAGAGGACATCTTGAGGGGCCTTCCATCCCTCTCCTTCTTATGTTATCACTGGTGAGGACGCTTTTGTGAGCTAAGGTCCAACAAAAGTAGTCGATCTTGGGAATAGAAGCATAGGACCACACAAAATTCCATTGGGATGGATCTGGAGGAGAATAGGGGATAGCCTGGATATTTTTATAGCCTTCTGCTGTTGTGTATGAGCCAGAGGTAGAGCCCCACTGTTAGGAACCCATGTCAACCCTTCTCTTTACTTTGTTAGTATATTGTTGTTGGATCCATATGCTTTGTAAGTCGTCCCGTAGTATTTGTTGATCCATAGTCTGTATTGGCCCATGGTTTTGACCCATAGTATTGGCGCCTATATTTAGTATATAAGTGTGAGTTGAGGCCAATGAAGGCACGATGAAGTTATTTATATTGAGTGTGCTCAAAGGAGGTTGCCCCCTCGAAGTGGCCTGCGATCAATAAAAGCGATTTTGAGTTCTGTTATTTCTGCCATCTCGTGTATTTTCATTAATTAATTATTGCAGATTCCTCACATCTGGTATCAGAGCACTTTCTTGGGCTCGTTGGGTGAAATTTCTGCCAAAACTTTTTTCGCATCTGTTGTAGGTTCGGATCTAGGAATAATCCCTATCCGCTTAACTGTGGGAAGTACTTCAGCATATTCCCTAAAACTCATTGTGAGGGGTACCACAGGAACCCCGAAGTAGTTGGCCCATTGAGAGGACCTACCAGCGAAAAGGGAAACGACCCGTACTTGATTGACTAGTTCCCACCCATGAGGTAAACCAAGAGCTGTCATTTGTGGAAAAGAGGTTATTAGTTTTACTTGATCCGTGGAGTGAGGGGTACTGCCCCAATACGCAAGCCGTCAGACAGCATTGGTGGCCGAGTGAATCCCCTGAACCGTTAGGAAGTCGAGCATACCTAGGGTCCATATCTATTTTCAGCTGCAAAATCGCAGATTTCCTTTGTCCAAAACTATTGTCGGTCAGTTCCATGCCGTTGCAGATCCATCTGTTTCCGATCACTTCCGCACCATTGTAGATTCCTTTGTTTCTGATCACTTCTGCACCATTGCAAATCTATCTGTTTCCGATCCCTTCCGCACCGTTGCAAATCCATTCCTAAAAAAAAGTATAAAATTCTGTTTTTTCGCCATATCTCCCTTGTTTTCACTCTGTTTCCCTTGAAAATTTCCTGATACCCCTGTAATCCCATTCTGTATATTTCATTCCTGAGGACCCTATCCCAAATTCCACTTCCCAAAGCCAAAAATCTCACATTTGTCTCTTTTTAGGGTTTGCCATAACTTCTTCGATTTTCACCCAATCGCCTTCAAATTTTACCACAGTGTTCATTTCATATTTATGCTTCTTTGTCCCTCTTTGCCAAATTTTCTCATTCTTTCACCCCCCTTATGAAATCCCCCTTTTCTACTTCCCTGTCCCTTTGAAAGTGTCCAAAACCTAGTCAAACCCAAATTACCCATCAAATTTTTTCCCAAATCCAGATTTTCCTTTACTAAAACAGTTTCTGTTTTTGTTTATCTACCCACTCAAAAAAAAAAAAAAAAACTCTTGGTTATGGTTGTTACCCACGCAGGAGCAAAAGTCATGGAGGAAGCACTTGCAGCCATTCAAACCAAACCCCAGGATTTGGATGAAAAATTTCTCAGCCTCCATCTTCAGCATTCAGCCGTGAACAATAACCGACAACCAAAATCTTTTGTAGCCACTGAGTTCTCTTCTTCCAACAATTTTCATGGGCCGAAGCTTGATTTTCCTCTCTTCAATGATACTGATCCGATTGGATGGATATACCAAGCAGAAAAATATTTCAATCTGCATAATACTTTTGATGTCCAGAAAGTTCCACTTGCCTCCTTTCATTTGGAATAGGAAGCTCTTCAATGGTACCGTTGGTACATCAAAGCTCATCACGAGCCAAACTGGACAGATTTTTGCCAACTCCTTTTGCAACAATTTGGTCCTAGTTCTTTTGATGACTTCACAGGAGCACTCACTAAACTTCGCCAAATTGGCATAGCGAGAGAGTATCAGACATAATTTGAGAAACTGGACAACCACACAAAAGGATTGTCTGATGAATTCTACATGAGTTGTTTTATCACTGGTCTCAAGGATGAAATCCGCTCCAAGGTCAACATGTTCTTTCCCAACACAATGATGGAAGTCCTAGGGTTGGCTAAGTTGGCAGAGGACAAGATCGCATCCCAACAACGCTCCAAACCCACCTTTGTTCCCTTCAAAAATATGGGTTCCCAACGACCTCCCATCATGCCAGCTCCTCGACCAACTCCTATCAAGCATTTGTTTGAACCAGAGATGCGGGTACACCAAGAACAAGGGCTTTGTTATAATTGTGATGAGAAATTCACTCGGGGACATAGATGTGTTGAGCAAAAGCTCTATCTATTGGATGTGGATTCTCTGCCTGCCTCTAAACTTGGTGACGAAACTCCAGATCGAATAGATTGTCAGGTCGACATTAAACACCCTCTTGTTGACCCCCCATCTCAAGATGACCCACTAGAGATCTCTCTCCATGCTGTAACTGACGTCACCACCCCACAAACAACGCGGGTCAGGGGTTACTTCAAGAAGCTCCCTCTTACCATACTCATTGATTCTGGTAGCACTCATAACTTCATTGACCCTCGGATTGCTAAACAAGCTGATTGTTTTGTCCATCCTTGCTCCAACTTTGAAGTCATGGTTTCCATTGGGGGCACCTTACCTTGCAAGAGGAAGTGTCACAATGTGTGTATCTCTCTGGAAGATTATAACCTGCGCTCTGACATGTTTTCCTTGTCCTTAGGTGGATGTGATGTGGTTTTGGGCGTTCAATGGTTATGCACTCTTGGCCCCATTTCATTGGATTTTTATGAACTTTGGATGCAATTTTCAATCAATGGGAAACAACACAAATTTACGGGATTACAACCAGGCTCTCTTTACATCATTAGTTCACATCGCCTGGAAAAGATCCTTAAGAAGAATTCACATGGTGTCATCGCTTAGCTCCATTCCATTTAGATGCACCCATCAACGGTATCGACTACTTCCTTGGATAGATATGCAGGTGCCTTTTCTAAACCAGTGGGCTTGCGGCCTTCAAGAGACCTTTCTGGTAAGAATTTAGTTGCACCTACATCTCAAAAGGAAGTGATGGCTATTTTGCATGTAGTACATAAGTGGTAGCCATCCCTATTAGGGAATTATTTCTGCATCAAGACTGATCTCCAAAGTCTGGAAAATTTCCTGGAACAATGGCTCTCCTCCCCAACACACCTGAAATGGGTTATCCAACTCATAGGTTCTGCCTATGCAATCACTTACAAGAAGGGTAAGGACAATCTGGTGGCAGATGCTCCTTTTCGCACACTTGATGACCCAGTTTCTCTTCCAAATATTTCTCTGCTTGTTCCACATTGGTTGCAATCTGATCAACATAGTTATCCCTTTTATGAACTCCATGCTTCGCCATCGACAGGGCACTCTGGGTTCCTCAAAACGTATGACTGGGAACAATGTAACTTCTTTTGGCAGGGACTAAAAATGACAATTCAACAGATGGTGGTTGACTGTGATACTTTCCAGGTCAACAAGGGTGAAACGACACTCCTTTCGGGACTGCTCGAACCCTTGCTCATCCCTACACATATTTGGACAGATATTTCTATGGATTTCCTTGAAGCTCTTTGTAATGTCCCCATCTTGACCCTATTGCATTAATATTGTAAATGATGTAAATATTGTTATTTAGTCATGGTGAGGAGCTCAAGGCCAAGGCCCCACCATTGATTTATCATTTTATGTATCGGCAATTAGAATAGATGCATATGGTTCTTGTGCTAGCTGTGTACAATGTAAATTCGGACATCATGTAAATATGCATTTTAATGAAAAACCCACAACCAGCTATGCAATGCAACAAAGAGATGGAGCATGATCTTACAAGGAATAGGGAGGAAAAATAACCAAACCCTTGAGCCATGGAGTCAATCCATGTGTCAATGAGAAAACCCATGAGATCCCAACTACCCATTTTGGCTTATGCCCCAATCATTAAATTCTTCCAAGAGTTGGTTGAGGCAGTTAATGCCTTGGGAATGATGAGGTATGGCAGCCAATTTCAGGTATGGGCAAGCCATCAATCTGGGAATTCGATTTTTTGCTTGCAAGGCAAGAAATCACCCACGTTTTTCCTTCCCAAGCCATTCTGAACCATGGTCTTTCCTCTCTCACGCAGCCTGGGGCGAACTGGGGTTTTTCCTTCACGTTTTCACCATTTCTCTGCATTCTTCCATGCCTGGGAACTCGTTTTTGGTTAGCACAGTGGCTGGGAGAAGGGAACCATGATTTTCTGGGGTTATAGAGGCCGTTTCTTCCCATGAAATGCCCATGGACGTTTTTCTGAAAACGATTATGCTCCTGGGGTTGTTTTCCCATTTTCCAATTTTCGTTTTGGGCTTTCCCACGTTTTTCTGAACTAGTGGAAATCCCATCGTTGGGCATCCTACTGCAAAAACGCCCAGCACTTGCATTTCTGGCTGTTATGTCCCTCCTTGTTTAGTTTGAACCTATGAGCAGGAGATTCAGGAGTGGAAGAGGACAGATTTGGCTTGATGAGCCCAATGAAGTATCCATAGCTCAATGGTTGAGCCACTAGCCTAGTAATTCACCTTTGTCCATCTCTTAGCAGCCTGAGAAACCCCCCTGCTGATTGGTTTGGCTGATTCTGGTGTATCTTTGGCTATGTGAGAGCTTGTTTTCCCCTTTTCCTTGTGGAGATCATGCCTAGCTCGGGGGTGGGAGTGGTGCTAAGAGATTTAGGAGCACATTGGCCTACAGTTGGGTGGAACGTTGCAGAAGCATAGCTGGTTACTCAGAGACTACTTGGTTTAAGATAAGTATTCTCATTTGCTAATTTGATATTGCTTAATTGATGAATGACATGAAAATCTGGAATGTATGATGGATGTGTAATGGAATTAAATTCTGTTGTGCTTTCAAGATTTTATGCATTTGCATATCTCCATCTACAATTTATATGAATGCTTATTTGATTAAGTATGGGACTAGATGTCCAGTATTATTGTTAGTGTCCTCTCCATAGCCTTGTAGGATAGGAGGGACATTACACGCTTTGGTGGTACAATACCACATCTAAAATGACACCATATGAAGAAGTCTATGGATAGGCACCGCCAGTTCTTCTTCCATACACCCTCAACAGTTCCCCAGTTCAGGAAATTGACTCGGTTCTTCGAAACCGCGATCATATTCTTATCATTCTGTAGGACAATCTTCACATGGCGAGAATTCGACTGAAACAACATGCCGATCAACACCGTTCTGAGCGCCATTTTCACGCAGCTAATATGGTTCTTCTTTGTCTACAACCTTCCAAGTAATCCTCCTTGAAACTCAAAAGGCGTTAGCTTGTCTCTCACTCTATCACAGAGGCATTAATTCAGTGGTACGGAATGCAACCCAAGGATGCTATAGGGGAACCACTCCTTCAGATTCCGCATCAATTTCCACATCTAAAGATTTGAGGAAAAAGCTTTTTCTAAGGGAGAGGGGATGTTAGGAACCCATGTCAACCCTTCTCTTTACTTTGTTAGTATATTGTTGTTGGACGCATATGCTTTGTAAATCGTTCCGTAGTATTTGTTGATCCATAGTTTGTATTGGCCCATGTTTTTGACCCATAGTATTGGCGCCTAGATTTAGTATATAAGTGTGATTTGAGGCCAATGAAGGCACGATGAAGTTATTTATATTGAGCGTGCTCAAAGGAGGTTTCCCCCTTGAAGTGGCCTGCGATCAATAAAAGCGATTTTGAGTTTTTTTATTTCTGCCATCTTGTGTATTTTCATTAATTAATTATTGCAGGTTCCTCACACCCACCCTCTTTTGTCCTTTGAAGAGGATTTTAAGGGAGCTTTCCCTTGAAGCAGCTTTATCAAGGTGCCAGCTTCTTCTTTTAGGATTTCTGGAACTTCTCCCAGATTCGAGCATTCCCATCTTTGCTCTGCGTCCTCTGTCCAGGTGGAAATGTCCCCCAATGTAAGAAGATTTCTATTTTGAAGCCAATGTCTGATATTTTCCAACTCTTCTTTCTGTCCTAGGGATTGATCCCCAAGGATCGCATCATCCCATATTCTAATATTGTCCCCGTTGCCAGGAATCCAGTATAGATTAGATAAGTGCTCCATGGATGTGAGGCATAGCTTAAAGACTGGAGATCCTTTTAGGGATCTTGGTGGCTGGTCCAAGCATCTTTTGCGGTGCCCATGAAAGTATTTTTTCCAAAGCACTCTCTTGCTCCAGTTGTCCTTTCCAAAAACAAGATTCCACAGGATTTTGGAGCCCAAAGCTAGGTTTTGAGTTGCCATGTCTCGAATTTGAAGGCCTCCTTCACAAAAAGGTTTCTTTATTTTGTCCCAGCTTACTAAATGAAGTCTCCTTTCATTGTTTTTCCCACCTTCCCATAGAAATATCCTCAACACTCCATCAAATTTGCTGATGAAAGTTTTAGGGGAAAGAAGAATCAAATTCTGGTAAATGGGGAGACTTGTGAGAACAGATTTTAGAAGAATCACCTTTCCAACTATGTTTAGCCAACTTGCTCCCCAAGCTTGAATTCTGATTTTCAGCTTGTCTAGCAGAGGCATCCAGTGAGAAACTCTAGGGATGGATTTGAAGATAGGAATCCCAAGATATTTAAAAGACTCCTAGTACAGGGATCCTTCCATTTCTAAGAGTCTTGCAATGTCATCCATCTCCTTTATGGGGCAATTCCACCCATAAATCGTGCTTTTCTGAGAATTGATCTTGCTGCCCAAGACCTCCTTATAAATATCCAGCTCCCTTTTGAAGGACCTTGCTGAGATAGTGCTTGCTGCTCCAAGGAGAAAGGTGTCATCAGCGAACTGGGCATGATTGATGTCTTTGACATTGTGGACTATCCTGAGGCCTGAGAGAGAACGGATCTGCTGGCAGTGATCCAATTAGAAGCTGAGCGCTGAAGCTTGAATGGCATAAAGGAGAGGAGACAGGGGACAACCTTGTCTTAGCCCTCTCGAAGCTTGGAAGAAATCCATTGAACGACCATTGACTAGAGGGGCTATCCATGGAGAGGCTATACAGGCTTTCACCCAGCCTATGAAATTGTTTGAGAAACCGAGCTTCTCCATAACTGTGGACAGAAATTCATGTCTCACCCTGTCGAAAGCGTTCGCCAAATCAAGCTTAATCACCATGCCTTTTTCTTTCCATTGACAACTTGAATTAATTGCTTCTTGAACCAACACTATATTTTGAAGAATATTTTGCCCTTTAATGAAACCTCCTTGGTTCTCTGGGATGATTGTTGGCAGAGTTTTCTTAAGGTGATTGGCTATGATTTTAGTGACTAGCTTATAGCCAGTATTGCAGAGAGAGATGGGACGGAATCTGCTGAAGTTGTTGGCTCCTTTTTCTTTCGGAATTAGGGAAAGGAAGGCCAAGTTGGTGTTTCCACCTATTTTGGTGCATCTATGAGATTTCCTTACCATTCTTAGTAGGTCATATTTAATGGTAGTCCAACAAGTCAAGAAGAACCTTGCAGTGAAACCGTCACGGCCAGGGGCCTTATCTGGTTCCATGTGATCCATGGATTTTTTTAGTTCTTCCATTATGATTGGGGATGTCAAAAGAAGATTATCTATGTCTTGGACAAGCTGAGGGATAGTATTGAAAGGATAGGAGTTTGCATCAATAGGATTCTCTTCCGGTGTCGAGAAAAGATCATTGAAGAAGGAGTGAGCATCTCTCTTAATGCCTCAAAGTCTTTAACCAAGTTTCCTTGAAAGTGGATTTCCTTTACTGCTTTGAAATGCTTGCAGGCCTCAACTTGCTTATGGAAGTATTTTGTGTTCTTGTCTCTAGATTGCAACCAAAGACTTCTGCACTTCTACCGCCAGTACTCTTCTTCCACCCTGCATGCTTTGTGGTAGTCTTTTTGAAGCTCTTCTTCAAGTCAAGAAGAACCTTGCAGTGAAACCATTAGGGCCAGGGGCCTTATCTGGTTTTATGTGATCCATGGATTGTTTTAGTTCTTCCATACTGATCGGGGATGTTAGAAGAAGATTATCTGCGTCTTGGACAAGCTAAGGGATAATATTGAAAGGATAGGAGTTTGCATCAATAGGATTCTCTTCCAGTGCCGAGAAAAGATCTTTGAAGAAGGAGTGGGCATCTCTCTTAATGCCTTCAAAGTCTTTAACCAAGGTTCCTTGAAAGTGGGTTTCCTTTACTGCTTTGAAATGCTTGCGGGCCTCAACTTGCTTATGGAAGTATTTTGTGTTCTTGTCTCCAGCTTGCAACCAAAGACTACTGCACTTCTACCGCCAGTACTCTTCTTCCACCTTGCATGCTTTGTGGTAGTCTCTTTGAAGCTCTTCTTCAAGTCAAGAAGAACCTTGCAGTGAAACCATCAGGGCCAGGGGCCTTATCTGGTTCCATGTGATCCATGGATTTTTTTAGTTCTTTCATATTGATCGGGGATGTCAGAAGAAGATTGTCTGCATCTTGGACAAGCTAAGGGATAGTATTGAAAGGATAGGAGTTTGCATCAATAGGATTCTCTTCTGGTGTCGAGAAAAGATATTTGAAGAAGGAGTGGGCATCTCTCTTAATGCCTTCAAAGTCTTTAACCAAGGTTCCTTGAAAGTGGATTTCCTTTACTGCTTTGAAATGATTACAGGCCTCAACTTGCTTATGGAAGTATTTTGTGTTCTTGTCTCCAGCTTGTAACCAAAGACTTCTGCACTTCTACCACCAGTACTCTTCTTCCACCCTGCATGCTTTGTGGTAGTCTTTTTGAAGCTCTTTTTCAAGTCAAGAAGAACCTTGCAGTGAAACCGTCAGGGCCAGCAGCCTTATCTGGTTCCATGTGATCCATGGATTTTTTTAGTTCTTTCATACTGATCGGGGATGTCAGAAGAAGATTATCTGTGTCTTGGACAAGCTGAGGGATAATATTGAAAGGATAGGAGTTTGCATCAATAGGATTCTCTTCCGATGCCGAAAAAAGATCTTTGAAGAAGGAGTGGGCATCTCTCTTAATGCCTTCAAAGTCTTTAACCAAGGTTCCTTGAAAGTGGATTTCCTTTGCTGCTTTGAAATGCTTGCAGGCCTCAACTTGCTTATGGAAGTATTTTTTGTTCTTATCTCCAGCTTGCAACCAAAGACTTCTGCACTTCTACCGCCAGTACTCTTCTTCCACCCTGCATGCTTTGCTTTGAGAGAGATGGGACAAAATATTGCACCTCTTTTATTTTGGAGGTGGGGGATTTCAGAGAATTAGCCCATGCTTTCAACTCTTTTTTGAGACCTCTTATTTTTTCTTCCCAGACAAAGAAAGGGGATCCTTGGATTTGGCGGTTCCAGGCCGCTGAGACCACCTCCTGGAACCCTTCTTGATGGATCCACAATAGGATGAATATGAAGGGGATGGGTCCAAGGTTTTTTTCCAGGGAGAGCTCCAGAAGGATGGGCTTATGATCAGTGGTGTAAATGGGTAGGATTTTAGAAGAGGCCATTAAACCAAAAGTCAAGAAAGAGAATTGGACCAGAAATCTATCAAGGCAGGCAGCAATGTGACCAGGGCCTAGCCTTTTGTTGGTCCAGGTGAATTTTCCATGGGAGGGCTTGATATCCTCCAGATCCCAATCTAAAATGAGATCTTCAACCCATTCTCTAGTTGGGTCTCTGATAGGATAGCCCCGCTTTTTCTCCTCTGCAGCGAGAGTTACATTAAGATCTCCTTCAATAATGACATTTTCAGGATTGTGCATGCTAATATAGGACTTTAGAGAGTCCCAACAGATTCATTTTTCAGCTAGTAAAACCAGAACATATAAATTGAACAAACTTACTTGATGACCTGAATCTTTGTGAAGAAGCTTGGTAAAGAGCCAATGCATGTTGCTTTCTTTGGCTATCAGGTCGAATTTGGAGTTGTCTTAGAAGGTAGCTATCCCTCCTGATGCACCTCTTGCACTGACAGCTTTCCCTTGACCTTTTTTCCAAAATGCTTTGCTTGCTTGGAGGAGGACATAGTCCTCCAATTTTGTCTCCTGGATGAGAAGTATTTCAGGCGTATACAATCTTACCATATCTTTCATGGCTTCTTCTTTCAGATTGCTACCTAGACCTCTGCAATTCTAGGAGACGTATTTCATTATTTACTAGCTTGGGAGGCTGTGGATTCCTTTGGAGCCAGGCCCGACTTGCTTGTGGATCCGGTGTTTATCATTCCTTTGAGGGTCATTTGGGAGCCTTGGAGCACATCCAGACAAGTTTTTTCCTCTCTTTGTTTTTTCCTAGACTTCCGGCCCTTGGTGGTCTTGATAGGAGTGACTTGAGAGCTGCTTGATTTAGTACCTCCATCTTCAGTATCCCCCCTGTGTCTGATCCAAGGATGATGTGATCTTCCTCTACTTCTTTTTCCCCTTGAGCATTCTCTGGGAGAGATGGATCTGTCGTTTTCTTAGTTTCTTTCGCTTCTTGTGTAGGGTCCTCTAACACCTCTTAGATCTCAATAGTCTCGGGATTTTTCCCAGACGTTGGGCCTTCCTTTGACGTTTCTTTGGCTTTTGGGTCGGGTTGGGTTTTCTCCGGTGCTCCCGTGCTTTTCTTCTCGCTTGGTTTCAGTGCTGCCTTGCCTTTTTTTACCTTTTTCCAGCCTTATCCTTCCTCTTTGTCCATTGGCTGGGCCTTTAGACAATTCCTTTGGAAGTGGCCATGCTCGTGATAGTTTCTGCATTTGAATGGGAGTTGCTCATAGTCAAACTTTTGGTAGTGGTGCCATGCACCTACGGTGAGTTTTACAGCTTCTGGAAGGACAGCTTCTAGATCTACTTCTACACAGATCCTTGCATAGGTGTATTGGCCTTTGTTGTCCGCTTTGTCGATAAATAGACCTAGCCCATTTCCAATCTTTTGGAGAGACTGAAAATTCCAGCAGTGGACTGGGAGGTTGGGGAGCCAGACCCAAACTAGAACCTCTTTGGGGACATCGACTGTGGGATCAAAGTCGGGATTCCACCTATTGATATACAGTCCCTGGGTCCCCATGAAGTACGGGTCGCTTCTAAAGATGAGATCACGGTCTTCCTTGGTGATGAATTCAAAAATGAAGAAACCTCTTCCAATGGCATAACAGGTCACACTGTTCTTGAGACGTGGCCTCCAGTTACGTTGAATCCAATCGTCAGTGGTTTTTGCTGAGGGCCAAAGCCCCATAAACTGTCCTACCAAACCTCTTTCAGCCAGGGAAAGGGGGATTTTTATAGGTTGTTCTACTGGCAAGGCGATTTTTGGAATTGCATCTAATTTTTTAACGAATTTCAGAACTGATGGGGCCGATGGTTTCTTCCCAATTGGCATGAAAATCCTTCTGAAGGCTTCCTCTGCGGTGATCTGAGGAGCAGGAGGAGGATCCCCACCCCCAAGCTCCCCCATGGCGGTTGGCTTGGTTGCGGCTGCTCTCAAACTCTCGCATTGAACCCTAGCGGTTCACTCTTCGTTTTGAGTTATAGTTAGTTATCAAATCTAACTATTATGATGGCTGCATTGTTGAAATCAATGAAACAATGTTTTTTTATCAATGCAACGAATGAAATCAATATGCATCTTGTGTTTTTCAAGAACATTTGTTTGTGGTCTGTTAAACATTGCATTGTTGAAATAAATGCAACAATTTTTTTTTTATTAAATTGATAAATTCAATGCATACATGTAAAAAACAAAAAAAACAATGCATTGTTGAAATCAATGCAATGAATCAAATTATTTATTAAATTTATAAATTCAATGCATACATGTAAAAACAAAAAAAAATGCATTGCTGAAATCAATGCAACGAATGAAATAAATATGCATCTTCTTTTGTTTAACAACATTTGTGTGTGGTCTATTGGTAGGAAGTAAGGTGATTGGGCTTGTGTTAACCTAGAGACCAAGGTTCAAAACCATTTTTTCTTTGAGTTATAGTTAGTTATCAAATCTAACTATTATTATGGCTGCATTGTTGAAATCAATGCAACAATGTTTTTTTATCAATGCAACAAATGAAATCAATATGCATCTTGCGTTTTTTTTTACTTCTTATGTCCACTATAATATTTTTTTGCTTCTTATATTTCTAGTTTTTATGTTGGCTACAATATATTTTTTACATTTTTTATTCGATTGATAAATTCAATGTATAGATGTAAATAAAAAAAACCAATGCATTTTTGAAATAAATGCAAGCATGTTTTTTTATTAAATTGATAAATTCAATGCATACATGTAAAAGACAACGCATTGTTGAAATCAATGCAATCAATCCAATCAATAGGCATATTATGTTTTTTAACACCATTTGTGTGTGATTTATTGGTAAGTAGTGAGGTGATTGGGCTTGTCTTAACCTAGAGACCAAGATTCAAATCTCTTTTTGCTTGGAGTTATATTTAGTTATCAAATCTGATTATTAGTTAGCAAATCTAAGTATTATTATGGCTACTTTTCTTTTCTATTCTTATGTCGGCGATAATATTCTTTTTACTTCTTTGGTTTCTACTTCTTATGTCCACCATAATATTTTTTTTTACTTTATTTCTTTACTTTTTATGTTTCTAGTTTTTATGTTAGCTATAATATTTTTTTTACTTCTTATGTTTCTAGTTTTAATGTCGGCTATAATATATGTTTTTACATTTTTGTTTACTTCTTTATTTTATGTTGGGTACAATATTATGTTTCTACTTTTCATATCCACTATAATATTTTTTTAACTTCTTTCTTTTTTAACTTCTTTATTTTATGTCGGAAGATCTCCCTCATATTATAATTTTTTACTTTATATTAAATTTTATTAATGGCGGACAAACGTTACAGTTACATGTTACATCCATTACAAGATCTCCCTCATACTATTACTTTTTACATTTTATTATTTTCAAACAAATGTTACATGTTACATGTTGCGGGATCTCCCCCATACTATTACTTTTTACATTTTATTATGTTCCACAAACGTTACATGTTACATCCGTTACATGTTACAAGATCTCCCTTATACTATTACTTTTTACATTTTATTATTTTTGAACAAATGTTACATGTTACATCCGTTACATGTTACAAGATCTCCCTCATACTATTACTTTTTACATTTTATTATGTTCCACAAACATTACATGTTACATGTTACATCCGTTACATGTTAGAAGATCTCCCTCATACTATTACTTTTTACATTTTATTATTGTCGAACAAACATTACATGTTACATCCGTTACATGTTACAAGATATCCCTCATACTATTACTTTTTACATTTTATTATGTTCCACAAATGTTACATGTTACATGTTACATCCATTACAAGATCTCCCCCATACTCGGCTGTAGAGCGCCTCTCGGCGCAAAAAAAGAAATACACTTCAAGAAATTGGATCCCTCTTGGTGCTTGATAGATACGGGTTTAAGATGGATCTATGTTGATTTCTATCCATACCATCGCACCCCTAGCACATCGAGAGGAGCGATGTCCCTTCAAACTTCAAACTTCACAAACTTCATGTGAGTAAAATCTAATTTCATTGATCAAGGTATATTTCTTTTGATATAGGAAAGCTTACTGGATTGGAAAAGTGTATGCTTCTGTTGAAAGGTTTAAGAGATACATTGGAGATCGTTTGATTAAAAGGTGGATAAAGTGTATGCTTATATTTTAAAGGATTGAACACATGATTTTTAAAGCATATGTCGAAGCATAAGTTGGACATTTTGTTAAAAGGTAGAATTTTGGATATAAGAGTGTGGTCGTTCTGAATATTTAAAAAAAAGGGATTAAGTTAAAGGATATATATATTAAATATATTTTATATTTATTTAAGTTATTTTAATTAATATTTCTATTTCAATTTTGAAATATAATATTTGATCTATTATTGAAACCCTAGTGTTATAAGTGTTGATCCGACTGCTTGAGATACTGATGAAGGTACATAGTGTAAAATTTGAGGTGGAGGAATTTAATAGGAAGATTAATTTTGAGTTATGGAAGCTCAAGATGCTAGATCTGCTTGTTCAACAAGGAGTGCATAAAGCATTGGTGGGAAAATAAAAAAATCCCAAAGATATGTTAGACGAGAATTGGGACAATCTGGACTCAAGGGCCCTCAACACCATTCACCTAGGTCTAGCAGATGAAGTCATGTTTAATAATGTTAGAGAAGAGTCAACAGTCGTTTTATGGAATAAATTGGAAAGCCTATATATGACAAGGTCCTTCATGAACAAGATTTTTCTGAAGAGAAAGCTGTATGCCCTGCAAATGGAGGAAGGTACAAAAATTTATGATCATTTAAATACTTTTAATGATTTGATTTGTCAATTAGCCAGCTTGGATGTAAATCTCGATGATGAAGACAAGTCAACTACCTTGCTCTGTATACTATGTAAACATCTTGGGATATCTAATCAATTCTATGTGGTTTAGTAATACATAAACCTTTGGTTATGATACTGTTGTTGGAACTTTGTTATGTGAAGAGTTGTGAAGAAGAAATAGTTCAGAATTATTGATAACAATAGCAATGGTGGCTAGAGGTCTGTTAAGAGAATGACAACAGAATTCAAGAGGTGCATCTAGATCCAAATTAAGAGTTAAGAAGGGAAAAATGAAGTGTTGGTACTGTAATAAATCAGGCCATTTAAAGAAGGATTGCTGGAAAAGATAAGCATGCAAAGAAGACTCCAGAAAAGAAGCAAACATAGCAAAATAAAATAAGGTATGATCGATGAGGTACTATCTGTTTCTAATGTTTTGGAATACCGTCATGATTGGTTGTTAGATTATGGTGCCTCTCACCGAGTCACCATATGTGTCTTCACATAAACTATTTCTCAACCTGCCATTCCATTAACAATAGTATAGTTTTTATGAGAAATGATATTTCCTGTAGGATTGTCAGGATTGGTAGTATCAAGGTCAAAATGTATGATGGTACTGTGAGAACGCTAACAAAGGTGAGGCATGCTCCTGAACTTAGAAATAACTTAATATCTATGGGAGTTCTAGATTCTGCTGGTTATAAGTTTGTAGTTCAAGGTGGTTTCATGAAGGTGTCCAAGGGAATCTTAGTTGTCATGAAGGCGAAAAAGAATCGGGAACCTGTATAAGCTTGATAGATGTACTAAGGTAAATAATGTGGCTATAGTATCTAAGGATGCAGAAGACTCTTTTTGTTTATGGCACTAGTGTCTTGGCCATATGAGCGAGAGTGGACTTAAGATACTTGTAGATCGTAATTTGCTTCCTAACTTATAATCTCTAAATTTAAAGCTTTGCAAACATTGTCTATTTGGTAAACAGTCTAAATAGAAATTTAAAATAGGAAAGCATTTAAGTAAAGGTGTCCTAGATTACATCCATTCAGATCTATGGGGACCAACCCCTACTATTTCTTTTGTAGGATCATCATATTTTGTAACATTTATAGATGATTACTCTAGAAATATATGGATCTACTTACTGAAAAGAAATGCTTATGTGTTTAATGCTTTTAAGCAAGATAGAGCTTTGGTTGAAAAGAACACTAATAGGTCAATCAAATGTTTGAGTATAGATAATGGCGGTGGGTTCAAATCTAAGGAATTTGAAAAATACTACAAAGAAGCTGGGATCGAAAGACATAAAACCACTGTTTATACTCCTCAGCAAAATGGTGTTGCTAAACGCATGAATATGTGATCTAGGTCATGTTCGAGAAGCACGAGGGGGACAACAGTTCAACTGAATGAGTTGGCTCTGTTATGGCAGAAGCTTAAGAATAGAATGAGCAAAGCAGGATTAAGCAATAGAAATAAACACAAATGCGCACAGACAATATGCAGGAATGCGAACGGTTCTTCTATTACTTGCAAACATATCAAAACTGATATATGTTACAATATTATACATGCTTATATAGAATTCTGATATACTTGGGTGCCTACCCGTTACATTTAGTTACAAAGAAGAAGTTAGAACAGTTTCAATAGTTCAACCATTACATTTGACTAGAAGAGAAAAAGATAGACTGTCGAAGTTCGACAATCGCTGGTCGCATGTCGATGTCGCGAACTATGAGGTTGCTGAACATGTCAAAGGTGCGGAACGTGTCACAGTATTTTGAAGTCGAGACTTGTCAAAGTTGTGTGGAAATCGAAACCTGTTGAAGTCATGTCGAGTTGAAACTTATCGAAGTTGTATCGACATCGATGACTTTCCAACTATGATGCGGATCAGACCTACTTCCTTAAGAAACAATGGACCCCATTGTTTGCTCATGAAGGTGAGGAAACTTGTTGGTTACTTCGGTAGCAGAGTACCACTTTCCTTGAGATGGGATCTGGCCAACTTTGGAAACCTGAAACAAGGGAATGGTGTTCGTCCTTGTAAGGCGTACTCGTCGTCCCATAATGGTGTTGCAAGGAAGAGGCTCCTGAACATCTAGATGGATGTCTTCGGGTGCTGCTACTGAGAAGTCGTTATGTTCCAATAAGGGTACATGGTATGGTCGAAGTAGATCCACATTAAAGACTAGATGCAGACCCAGGCATGCAGGAATGTCGAGTTGGAAAGAATTTTTGCCAATCTGTCAAAGAACACTGTATGGACGATATCGCAAAGGCTTGAGCTTCTTGAAAGGACCAGTGAAGCACTCCTTCTTAAGATGTGTCCAGACCTTATCCCCAATTTGGAATGTATGATGAATACGATGCTTGTCGTGTCGGACCTTAGCTTTCTCGTTTTCTTTGTGCAACATATCATGTGCTTGCTTCTGGATGTCGCAAATCTGTTCTTGAAACTTGACTGCTTTATCAACTTCTTGCTGGCTACGGTCTATGTCGGAGTTTGGTTGTGTCGAGGAGATGATCAAGTCGATAGGCGTTGAGGGTTGAAATCTGTAACAAACTTCAAATGGACTCTTTCCTGTAGAGTTGTGCTGAGCACGATTGTAGCTGTGCTAAATGTATGGAAGACTTTCATCCCATGTGTGTCAATGCTGGTGATTGTACATGCGAAGCATTTGTACTACCAAGCGATTTACAACTTCCATCTATCCGTCGGTCTGAGGATGGAAAGCTGTCGACAATTAGAGTCATGTGTCCATCTATTTCTAGAGGGTCTTCCAAAAGATGTTGATGAATCTAGCATCTCGGTCGGAAATGATGGTTGTGGGTAAACCAAAGTGTTTCCAAACATGTGTAAAGAAGAGTTGAGCGGTCTGTTGCGCTGTCGTGGTCTTCTTACATAGTATGAGAATGGCCATCTTGGAAAATCGGTCGACTACTACTAATATCGCGTCATGTTGATGTCTGGTAGTAGGATAACCCATCAAGTAGTCCATAGAAATAGATTCCCATGGTCGACTAGGAATTGACAGAGGTGTATACAATCCCTGTCGTCGATTAGGTAGCTTAGCAATGGTGCAAACCATGCATGATCGAATGTACTTGTTGACGTTGGATTTAAGTGTAGGCCAGAATAAATACTTCTGCAGAATAGCAAGTGTCTTTCCTACTCCAAAGTGTCCTTTAGTCTTGCTGTAGTGCACGTCCCAAATGAGCTGCTATTGTTGCTCACTGGTCGGTACACAAAGCTGTTCAAGCTTGTATAGCAAGGCGTCTTTCATGAAGTAGTCGGAGTTTGAGGTCGACGACTTGTTAGTCTGTAACTGCTGGTAGATTGCTGAGAATTCATTGTCGTCCTCATACAAATGTGGCCAAGTGGTCGTGTCGTATCCCTATATACTCATCACTGTCAAAACGAAAGTAATGGGTGGTCAACTGAGGCAATAGGCGGTGGCATTGGATTTACCTTTATGATACTTAATCACCAACTAGAATTGTTGTAGGTAATTAATCCACTTGAGTTGTCAGTTTTTCTGCAACTTTGATTATGTCGGAGTGAACTATAGAGGCTTGTGATCAGTGAGAATGATTGTTTCTTTGCCAAGGATGTAATGCCTCCATTGCTTGAGAGCTTGCACAATGGCGTACAGTTCATTTTTGTATGTCGAGTATCTTCTAATTGTGTCGTTAAAAAGTCTCGGAATGAAAAGCGACTGGGTGACCAGACTGAGTGATCACTACACCCAAGGCATAGTCTGATGCGTCCATCTTAATCTCAAAGGGCTGATGCAAATCAGGTAAGGCAAGTACTGGTGCAGTGCAGAGCCTGTGTTTGAGTTGTTCAAAAGCTGCTTGTTGTGTTGCTTGATAACAATGTTTAGTGCAGGGACATGTCTACACTAATTTAACTATTATTCTAAGAGATGGCGAGTCTCTACGTCAGCATTATGAAAAGATTATCACAAGTCATTTTAAATCTAGATTCATTCATCCATTTAAGACAAGCAAATTTAAGATCTACAGCCATTTAAAAGTTTAAATCACACAATACAAGCAACATTCAAACATCATAAGGGCAGAAACTTGAATCTATTCATAGTAGAACAATAGAGAAGTACATCCTTACTATGGCATTAGGTGTACATCCTTCCTCCATTGACATGAGCTTCCCTTCCTTCACCCTTGCTTTTGAAGAATTTGAGCTCTTTCTCCTCCTTTAGAATCTTTCCAGCATTCCTTTGCTCTTCCTTTGTGTGTCTTTACCATGCCCTAAAGCCTTTCTTATATAGCCTTGGGAAATGTGCCTTAAGTTTCTCTTTTGAGTGTGGGATAATACATTTTAGATTAATTTATCTTGAAAACCCACTTTTCATAGTTTTTAGGATTTTTGCACTATTTATAATGATTTTAACCAGCATTAATACATTTTAATGCATTGCTTAGAGAGGATTCATCTTTGCATGAACTTGTGTCATGTCTTCCTGCTGCGGGTGCATGGTAAAATGCGCTTCTTCCATCACTTGAATAAGGGTGTTAATTTTGTTGTTAACATTGCTGTCCATTGAAATACAGTTTTCCCATTTCCCTTCGTCAACTGATTCAAGGGCCAGGTTATGTGACTGAAGCCGAGTATGAACCGTCCATAGAAATTCGCCAAACCAAGAAAACTTCTTAGTTCTTGAATGCTTCTAGGAATGGGCCAATCTTTGAGGATCTGTACTTTTTCTGGATCGATGTGAATGATTGCAGAGTCAATTACATACCCCAAATATTTGATGTTGGTCATCGCAAAAGAGCACTTGTCCATGTTCAGATAAAGCCGATGTTGCTGGAGAGTGTCGAGGACTTGTCAAAGATTTCCGACATGTTCTTCCCATGATCGACTGAAAATCAATATGTTGTCAAGATAGACAATAACCCATTTTCCGATGAACGGTCGTATAAGGTTATCCATATGTCGCATGAAGGTCGCGGGTGCATTGGTTAAGACGAAAGGAATGACTAACCATTCAAACAATCCTTCCTTGGTCTTGAAAGCAGTTTTCCACACGTCTGAGGGCTCGATTAGAATCTGATGGTATCCCGACTTGAGGTCTAGCTTAGTAAATAATATAGCACCTTTCAGACAGTCGATGAGCTCATCTATTTGCGGTAGAGGGTACAAATTCTTCACCAATATTTTGTTGAGAGCCCTGCAGTCGATGCACATGCACCAAGTCCTGTCTTTCTTCGGAACTAGGACAACTGGACTTCCACAAGGAGAGGAGATGGGTTGGATATGACCTTTGTCGATTAATTCTTGGATTTGTCTGCGAATTTCTTCATTTTTCGAGAATGGATCTTCTATAAACAGATGCATTAGGAAAATAAGAACCAGGAACAAGTTCAATGGAGTGTTTTACCTGACATTGTTGAGGTACTCCATTTGGAGCTTGAAAGAGGTTCTGGTACCCATTGAGAATATGATTGACTTGCTGCTTCTGTCGAGAACTACATTGGTTGGGGACTCGACTTGTTGCTGCAGTCTTCTTAGAATGTTGCGGCTTGATCATGACTAGTGCAAAATTATAACCATGATTGATGAGCTTCTTTTTCTGTTTGGCAAATATTAATGCAACCGTCAGTGTAGGTTGATGCTCTGGTATGTTGAACCATCAATTTCGGATTCTGACAATCACCTTCTGAGGCCGTGACTGATAACTTCCATGTCTATCGTAGAGGTAAGGTTTCCCAAACAGGGCATCGGCTATGGAGAGTGGTGCCATGTCACAAAGTACTTCATCTTCAAAAGGTTTTATGAAGTAGGAGAGTTTGCATTGTTGAGTGATCCGAATTTCTTGTCCATCCTTCATCCAACCGATGTTGTAAGGCTGAGGATGCAGAGTGGTAACAAGACCTAGTTTCTTCACAAGTTATTCAGAAACGAAGTTTTTCTGGATCCCGTTGTCCACAATCGAATGTAATGGGTTGCTCTGGACCCATATCCTTGTATGGAACAGGCGCTCTCATTCCTCCTCATCAAAGATATTCAAGGTTGCTGGAGTAGTCGAGGTCAAAAGGGTCATTGCGTCTGGATCAGATTCTTCCATCGTCTTGTCAAACGCGTTGGAGGTCAACACTTTTGTCAAAAATGTCTTCCCAGCTTTGCATTCAGACATATCATGCCAAGATGAGTGGTGGTAATCGCACCATTTTCCGGTTGGAGGTTGTTTGCTACGTTCCCTCTTGTGAAAAGGCTTCTTTCTATGATCTGGCTTTGGCAGTGCCAGCTGAGAAGCTTTCGACTTGTTGAAGTCGGCTGGTGCCTTCTTGTTGGGTGGTTGTCCTGACGTCGGATTTGTCGCGAAACGTGCTTTTCCTTTATTCTTGGTTTCTAGTTTGCTGGCGTAGTGGAAATCATCTGCAAGCGTATCGATAGTCAGAAATTCCATCTCCCGCTGAATGTACTGGGACAATCTGCTAACATACTTCAGAACAAGCAATTTCTCTTCTTTTTGGACGCCAAGTCTAGCCATGAGTTGATAGAACTCGTCAATGTAACTCTGTACTGATTGGTCTTTCCATTGCCTTAGTTGCTACCACTTCTTATACTACTACTCGAGATATTTCGGTGGGTAAAATTCCTTTCGGATGTGTTCGACAAATTTATCCCATGATTTGATGGGTTCTCCACTTTTCTCCATCTTTGTCGAGAGGTTCTCCCACCAGAAGTGGACGGAGGTTGACATATTTAAGGATGCAATGGTGACATTTTCAACTTCGGAGAGTTGATTTACAACATAATAGGATTCCAATTGTTTCTCCCAATTGTCGACGGATTCCACGTCAATCTTACCTTCAAGATTCGGTATGTCTAGATTCATTTGCACTTTGAAGCGACTGATTTTATCGAAGTGAGTTCTCATCAAGGATCCTCCGGATGACGAAGCGAATCGCATGAGAATCTCGTTGAACTGGGTGAACATTTGAGTCCGTTGTCAAGCCAAAGCTTGCTCAATAAGTTGTGTTGTCTCGTCGGCTGCATGTCTATCGCATATTTCTTCTGTCATTTCTAGAGATCGCGTCTACTTGGATTGTTGAGATTGCGAGCGAGTTTGAACCGGCGTAAGTCAGGTAACTTCGAGAGAAGTGTATACGCAGAACTTAAGCATGAAAAAAACTGAGTGCTATGATACCAATGATCTGGGTCGTGTCCAGGAAGCATGAGGGGGACAACAGTTCAACTGAATGATTCGGCTCTGTTATGGCGGAAGCTTAAGAATAGAATGAGCAAAGCAGGATTACACAATACAAATAAACACAAATGCGCACAGACAATATGCAGGAATGCGAACTCTTCTTCTATTACTTGCAAACGGATCAAAACTTATATATGTTACAATGTTATACATGCTTATATAGAATTCTGAGACGCTTGGGTCCCTTCCCGTTATGTTTAGTTACAAATAAGAAGTTAGAACGGTTTCAACAGTTCAATCATTACAGTCGACTGGAAGACAGAAAGACAGTCTGTCGAAGTTCGACAGTCACTGGTCGCATGTCGACACTGCTTTTCGATGTCATGAACTGTGGGGTTGCTAAACATGTCGAAGGTGCAGAACATGTCACAGTATGTCGAAGTTGAGACTTGTCAAAGTTGTGTGGAAATCAAAACCTGTCGAAGTCATGTCGAGTCGAAACTTGTCGAAGTTGTATCAACATCGATGACTTGCCAACTATGATGCAGATCAATATGACTTATCTAGAGAGGGCAAGGTATATGCTCAGTAATGCCAAGTTGCAACAAACGTTGTCGGGAGAAGCATCTCTTACAATATGCTATCTAGTAAATCAATCACCATCAACTGCAATAGACTGTAATATTCCATAGTAGGTATGAACAGGACACCCTTATGATTACTCAAATCTTAAGATTTTTTATTGTGATGGTTATGCTCTTATTCCCAAGAATCGACGTTCTAAGTTAGATCTGAAATAAAAATATATATGTCTTTGTTTGATATGGTGATGGAATTAAGGGATATAGATTGTGGGATCCTACCACCCACAACATCATCATTAATAGAGATGTTGTATTTAATGAATTGTCACTCATTAAATAAGATGTGGTAGATGGTGAAATGAAACAGGAAGAAGTACCACATATTCAGTGAATTCAACTAGAGACTCGTTCATCTACAGTTGAAGAGGACCATGAAGATGTTCATGAAGAACCTCCTGCAGAAGATGAGGTTACATAAAATTCCAGGAAACTAAGGAAGTACCACAACAAACTTTGTGAAGATCTACATGGGTTAGAATGTTTCCTAAAAGGTATGAAGATTATGCTTCATATGTTGCTTTGATTTCTATTTATGGGGAACCTAGTTGTTATCAAGAAGCAATGGAGGTATTTGAAAGTGCTAAATGGAAATTAGCAATGAAGGAAGAAATTGATGCCTTGGAAAATAATAAAACATGGGACCTAGTGGAAATTCCAAATGATAGGAAAATTGTTGGCTGCAAGTGGGTCTACAAACTGAAGAAAGGTGTTGATGATAAGGTTGATAAGTACAAAGCAAGAATGGTTGAAAAAGGGTATTCTCAGAAGGAAGGTATTGATTTCCATTTAATATTTTCACCTATCATTACGCTTATTTCTATTTGGTTAGTGTTAGCACTAGTTGCTTTACTAGATCTAGAGTTAGAGTAGCTAGATGCTAAAATTGCATGTCTACATGGATATTTAGATGAGGAAATTTACATGGAACAACTAGAAGGGTTTGTTCGGAATAAAAAAGGAAGTTTTGTTTGCAAGCTCAGGAAATCATTGTATGGCCTAATGAAATCTCCCAACAAATGGTACAAGAAGTTCGATTCCTTCATGGTGAGCCAAAATTTTATTAGAAATGAGTATGATCATTGTGTTTACTTTAAATGGTTGGAAAATGGCATATTCATTATTTTGGTGTTATATGTTGACGATATGTTTGTAACAAGCAAGCTCATGGTTGAAATCAATGGGTTGAAGGCTCAATAGGCTAGGACGTTTGATATGAAGGATGTAGGAGCAACAAAACATATCTTGGGCATCGAAATACATAGAGATAGGAAAAATGGTAAGTTTGGTTATCATAAGTGAAGTACGTGGAGAAAATACTCCAGAGATTCAGTATGAATAATGTGAAACCTGTTAATATCCTTGTCTTCCCATTTTAAGCTTTCTTCAAGTTTGAGTCCTAGTAATGAAGAAGAAAGGAGCATATGTCTCATGTACCTTATACTAATGCAGTAGGAAGTTTTATGTATTCGATGGCCTGTACTATACTAGATATTTCACATGCTATTGGTGTTGTCAGTAGATTCATGGAAAATCCAGGTAACGAACATTGGGAAGTAGTGAAATGGTTGCTTTGATCTCTCATAGGCACAAGTAATTATTGTATCACCTTTAATGGTTGTTGTGATGAAATATATGGCTATGTCGATTCGAATTTTGTAGGTGATTTGGACAAAACAAGATCCACTTCAAGATATGTCTTTACTCTTGTAGGTGGTCCTATTAGTTGGATGTCAAAGCTTCATAACATTGTTGCTTTATCCACTATAGAGGCTGAATATATATTTGCTTCACATGCTTGCAAAGAGGCAATCTGGTTGAAAGGTTTGCAGTGTGAGTTTGGAAGGTTTCAAAACAATGTAAAAATATTTTTTGATAGTCAAAGTGCTATAGATTTGGCTAAAAATACATCTCATCACAGTAAGACAAAACATATTTGTTGTAAAATACCATTATGTAAGATAGGTTATTAATGAATGTGAAGTAGTTCTTGAAAAGGTCCACACTCAAAATAATTGTGCAAACATGTTCACAAAACCAATGAAATTAGAGAAGATGCGGTGGTGCTTAGCTTCTCTTGGATTGTAGGAAAGGTGATGAATAAATAAGGGAAATGTATCAAGTAAATTGTTATCAAGGTGGAGATTGTTGGATAAGGTGACAACTATTTCCCATGAATGTTGGGTTCTGGCATCTTCTAGATCCTAATATTCTTCCTTTGGTTGAGATAAGTTAACCAAAGTTAGAATGTATAATTAATTGGCTAGATTTTCATAACTATGTAAGAAGTGCTATAAATCCATGTAAGCCCATAGAGACAAATATCATTCTCTGAGTGAATGTGAGGAATGAATGGTTGTAATCCCAAAGGATGTTGTAATCTCCATCTTTGAGCAATAAGAATACCACTACTATTTTCTTCATGAATGTTTCCATTTCGAGGGTTTTACCACGTAAAATCTCCGTGTACAATTGTGTGACGTGCCATTGTTCTCTTTCTTTGTTATTGATATATGTATTTATATGCTTTCGCTACCAACATTATTTGTATATTTATTTTTTATATCAACCACACAACCATATTAACTACTTTTGTATTGGTTTTAAATACAAATAGTAAAACAAAAACATTTATTTATTGATTTGTATAAATTCTAAAGTTCTTTTTCATGCTTTCTTCCATGCTAGTGAATGATATATTTATCTAATAATAACTAATTAAGTCACCACTCATTGTATGAAAAGGAAAGGTATGGTAAATGTACGCCTTATTAGTTATATAAATTGTTTTTCTAAAAGCATTCTTAATTTGATTTTATCATAAGTCTATCTATGTGTGATGGCTATTCCTAATTTGATTTTATGATAATTCTACCTATATTTGATGGCTATTTTTATACCTACCTTCGGTAGATTATATTGTAATCGATCAATGTTCAACATTTTTTTGACTTTCAATTAGTGCATCCAAATAAAAATTTGTTTCTAAAGTTGAACTTTAGAAATCTAAAAATAATAATTTTAAAATAAATTCATAAATTATTTATCTGTTTTTTTATTGATTAGAATTGTGATTTGAATGTGATGTGACAATTTTCATCTTATTCTTGTTGGTGGTGGAGTTATATATATATATATATATGACGTTGTCGGTGAATAGAGGTGTTTTGGATTGATATAATTGGTCTTCAGTAACATCAATTGAGAACTAGTAGCTCTGTAGCAACATCTTCCTAGAAGATCTTGAGAACTAGCAGCTCTGTAGCATTGAACTAGGCTACATGGTATGGAGCATCATCCCTCTGCTTAGTTAAATATCCAGTCTCAGCGATGGTTTACCAAATATACTCAATAGAAGCTTCATCAGTACACACATTAAACCCAGACATGAAGAACAAGACTTACAAATACAACGAATGGACATAGTGCTAAAATCATGCTACTCTCTGTATTACATACTCTATCCATGTCCCAACTAGTCCATATATACACCTTGGGATAGTATCCCATTGGGGCATACAAGGTCCACCGCATTACCCCAACAAGGTTCTTCATGGATGGGCCTAAGAATCTTCTTTGGTCTAGATCTGGTATGGATTAGCATTCGATCTTATCCTAGTAGCAGGTTCCATATCCTAATTAGCCCCCATTATATCCAATTATATATGATCCTCCTCCAATATCTATTGAGGTATTTTTTGTTAAATGTACAGCATCACGAGTCATTCTCCAAGACAATATTGTGCAGCTAGGATTGGGCCTCATGTGTTGAGGTAGGGATCCTGAGTTGGACTCATGAACTTGGAGTAGATTCTTGAGTTGGACTCAAGAATGACTAAGCCTTCACTTGTAAAAGGTTATTCCTCATGTGTTGAGATGAATGCTTTGATATATCAAAGTATGATGTTGTAAAGTCTTGTTGGAAAAGGCTCAGGACTTGTGTTTCAAGTCATATTCTGATGTGGACCTCCAATTATAGTAGGTACCCATGGGGTGGACCTTCAGTTATAGAGGTAGATGCTTTGCATGTTGAAGCATTAATGTTGTGAGATGTATTACTAACCATGGTCATCAATTTCTATTAAGTCTCCTTTAGAGACTAGCCACCTCTAGAGTGAATTATTATAGCATATTATCATTTGCTCCAAGAGTAATAAAATATGATCACAACATCTGACAAATCTTCTGAGTATAATCTGATATGATAGATAATTAAAGGTAAAATTGGCCATGCAGTAAAGATAAGAGATAAAGATAGATGCACAGAGAAAGAGAGAATTTGAGTTGCTCATGATATGAATAAGTGAACTCGAGTTGTTAACCTTCATTTAAAGCATGCATCAGTTAATTAAAGAACTCACAGTGGTCACTACAAATAAATCAATCGCCATGATTTCAGTTAATAATAGTTAACTAAGTGTTAATAAAGAAGATAATAGTTAACTAAGTGTTATTTCATGACAACACTTATGTTAAACTAAAAGATGACACTTGCACGATGAAACTTAAGTTAGCCACCGAACTAAGTGGGTAAAATTTCAGTTAAGGGGCGAGTTTATCCTAAGTCTCAGTTTAGTGAGTTAATGTACTGCATGAGAAGTGGGGTGCTCTTCTTCATGCAAGATTGATATATTCATATGGAGGGTGAGCTCATCATGAAGTTAGAATATAAAAATAGAAGCGGATGCATGTGAAGAATATATAAATATGTTATACATGATTGTTGAATTTAATGTGAAGTGAATTCTCTTCTTCCTTGAAGGAAAGGTGCTTCTCTTTGTGCAAGAAATTATTCTTGCTTGTTATTAATGTGCTGGAAACATGGAAAGTTGATACAATTGAGATCTATTCTATTGCTCAGTATTTTCTCTTATCTAGCACCTGGCGTGCTGAAAGCAATCTATTATTTTGTAAAAGACATTCTCTGCTATCTATCATAGTTATACTTTGAATATTTGCTAGTTTTTTTCATCCTCATTGTTTTGTGGGTTTTCCCAGGGTACATCTTGTGTTATGATTGAATGTTTCATGTGATTGAATGGTTCATTGATTAAATTATTTAGTATTTCCGCACTAAGTTTTAAAGTTCAAATCTCAACATATTTGCTCAAAAATTAAGATGGTATCAGAGCTCAAAGTGTGAAGGAGATGATATTTGTCAAGAAAACTGTAGCCTATGTATATCTTAAGGAGTTGAGCACGATACTTGAGAGCCATGGCATCGATCTCTATTCAACCAGAAGACCATCTTGAGGGCACTTCGAACTTCAACACTTGGATGTCGAGGTTGTTGGACATCTTGGAGGAACATGACTTGGAGCGGTTACGTATCCAATGTGGTGGAGAAGCCTACATCTAATGCAAGGTGCATCAAATTCAAGAAGAACCAAGCTAAATCCAAATGGATCATCTATGATTCGATAAAGTACAATTTGATGTCTGTGATCACTCTATTGAAGACTGCAAAGGAGTCTTTCGATACATTGATAAACCTATATGAGAAGAAGGCCTTGAGTCCAAAGATGGAATTGAAAAATAAGATTCAAAACCTAAATATGGAGAAGTATGAGACATTGTCCTATTTATTTATCAATATCTGTTAGGTAATCTCTCAGGTAAGAGATCAACTTGCTAGTATTGGAGTAGTGGTGGATGAAGATGATCTTCTCCAAACAGTTATCTATGGTCTCCCATCCTCATGGGAGAAATTATTGGCTGTGATAAATGGCTGAGAGGTACAACCTAAATTTAAAAGGTTGTGGAATGACTTCCTCCAATAGGAGGGGTGAATCCAAAGCAAGTCAGTGTGCATCAAAGAAGAAAATATTTCCCTCACGGAAAGGATGAAGAAAGGCAAGAAGAAATTTTGTCAAAAGAAGTTTTCCCATTTGAAGAAGAAGGTATATAACAAGGAATTTGAGAATTCGAAGTTTAGGTGTTACAACTGTGACAAGATGGGACATTTTGCAAGGGAGTGCAAAGAAACGAAAAAGGGAAAAGGAAGTTTTCATGCTTCTACCTCTATAGAAGATGAAACTACTCAGAAGAATGCCCTCGAAGAAAAGGAGACAAAGATGGATTATTATCTAATATCAGCACTTTTCAAATCCGTCATCGCAAGTGAGGACACATGGATGGTTGAAAGTGGCGCATGCAAACATATGACTGGTTATAAGAGTGCCAACACCAATTTCAAGGAGAAAAAGTTTACATGCAAGGTAGATTTGGGAGACAACACAACCTATTCTATCCAAGGAATTGGATCCACCTCCTTCCAACTAAGTTCAGGATATATCTTACATGTGGAGGACATTCTTTATGTTCCGGGATTGAAGAAGAGCCTCCTATCAGTTTTGGTTCCTGAATATAAGGGCTTCAGATTTATCTTTATGGATAATCAAGCGCTATTATGGACAAAGAAAAAAGACTTTAAATATGCAGCAGTGATTGGAGTTAGCTATGGAGGTATCTACAAGGTACCCAGGAAGTATGTTAGGAACCCATGTCTTTACTTTGTTAGTATATTGTTGTTGGACGCATATGCTTTGTAAGTCATCCCGTAGTATTTGTTGATCAATAGTTTGTGTTATTGTTGTTGGCACATATGCTTTGTAAGTCGCCCGTAGTATTGTTGATCCATAGTTTGTAGTAACCCATGGTTTTGACCCATAGTATTGGCGCCTAGACTTAGTATATAAGTGTGTGTTGAGACCTATGAAGGCACCGTGAAGTTATTTGTATTGAGCTTGCTCAAAGGAGGTTGCCCCCTCGAAGTGGCCTGTGATCAATATAAAAGTGATTCTGAGTTCTGTCATTTCTGCTATTTCGCATATTCTTATTAATTAATTGTTGCAGGTGCTTCACATCTGGTATCAGAGCACTTTCTTGGGCTCGCTGGGTGAAATTTCTGCCAATTTTTTTTTCGCATCTGTTGCAGGTTTGGATTTGGGAATAATCCCTATCCACTTAACTGTGGAAAGTACTTGGGCATAAGCCCTAAAACTCATTGTGAGGATTAACACAAGAACCCCGAAGTAGCTGGCCCATTGAGAGGACCTGCCAGCGAAAAGGGCAACGACCCCTACCTAATTGACTAGTTCCCACCCGTGAGGTAAACCAAGAGCTATCATTTGTGGCAAAGTGGTTATCAGTTTTACCTAAGCCGTGGAGTGAGGGGTACTGCCCCAATACGCAAGTCGTCAGACAGCATTGGTGGCCGAGTGAAACCCCTGAACTGTCAGGAAGCCGCACATACCTGGGGTCCATATCTATTTTCAGCTGAACTATTGTTGATCACTACTGCGCCGTTTCAGATCCAGCCATTTAGATCCATTCTGAAATCCATTCCAGATCCATCCATTTTCAATCCATTCGACGCTGTTTCAGATCCCTCTCTTTCCGCTCACTTCCGGACCGTTGCAGATCTATCTGTTTCAGATCCCTTTTGAGCCGTAGCCGCTTTAGTCTGATAAAAAAAAATTCTCCATATCTCCCTTGTTTTCACTCTGTTTCCCTTGAAATTTTCGGGGAACTCCTATCATTCCATTCTGCATATTTCATTCCCAAGGACCCTATCCCCAATTCCACTTCCCAAAGCCCGAAATCCCACATTTGTCTACTTTTAGGGTTTGCCATAATTTTCGCAGATTTCACCCAATCACCTTCAAATTTTACCACAGAGTTCCTTTCTGAATTCTACTTCTTTGTCCCCCTCTGCCAACTTTTCCCATTCTTTCACCCCGCTTCTGAAATCCTCATTTTTTGCTTCCCTGTCTATTCGACAGTGTCCAAAACCTAGTCAAACCCCAATTACCCTTCAGATTTTTTCCGAAATCCAGATTTTCCTTTACTGAAGCAGTTTTTGTTTTTGTTTTTTTACCCGGTCAACCAAAAAAAAAAACTCTTGGTTATGGTTGTCCCCTGTGCAGGAGAAAAAACCATGGAAGAAGCACTTGCAGCCATCCAAGCCAAACTCTAGGATTTGGATGAAAAATTTCTCGGCCTCCATCTTGAACATTCAGCTATGAACAACAAACGGCAGTCCCAGTCTTCATCAGACAATGGGTTCTCTTCTTCCAGCAATTTCCATGGTCCAAAGCTTGATTTTCCTCGCTTCAATGGTACTGATCCAACTGGATGGATCTATCATGCAGAACAGTATTTTAGTCTGCATAATACTTTTGATGTCAACAAAGTTCTGCTTGCATCCTTTCATTTGGAACAGGAAGCTCTTCAATGGTACTGTTGGTATATCAAGGCTCATGAAGAGCCAAAATGGCCAGACTTTTGCTAGCTCCTTTTGCAACGATTTGGTCCTAGTGCTTTTGATAACTTCACAGGAGCCCTCACTAAACTTCACCAAATTGGCACTGTGAGAGAGTATCAAACTAAATTTGAGAAACTAGCCAACCACACTGAAGGATTTTCTGATGACTTTTACAGGAGTTGTTTTATTAGTGGTCTAAAGGATGCCATCCACTCTGAGGTCAAAATGTTATGTCCCAACATAATGATGGAATCCCTAGGGTTGGCTAAGTTGGCAGAAGACAAGATTGCAGCCCAATAGCGCTCCAAGCCCACTTTTGTTCCCTTCCAAAATATGGGTTCTCAACGACCACCCATACCGCAGGCTCCTTGACCAACTCCTATCAAGCGTTTGTCTGAAACAGAGATGCAAGCACGTGGAGAAAAGGGGCTTTGCTATAATTGTGATGAGAAATTCACTTGGGGACATAGTTGTGTTCGGCAAAAGCTCTATCTCTTGGATGTGGATTCTCCGCCTGCCTCTGAAATTGGTGACGAAGATCCAGAAATAATGGATGCTCAGGTCGACATTCAGGAACCGCCTATTGACCCTCCGTCTCAAGATGACTATCCAGAGATATCTCTCCATGCTTTAGCTGGAATCACCACCCCCCAAACAATGCGGGTTAGGGGTTACTTCAAAAAGCTTCCTCTTACAATACTCATTGATTCTAGTAGCACTCATAATTTCATTGACCCTCGGATCGCCAAACAAGCTGATTGTTTTTTCCATCCTCTCTCTAACTTTGAAGTCATGGTTGCCAATGGGGGCACCTTACCTTGCAAAGGGAAGTGTCGAAATGTGCATATCTCTATGGGAGATTATACCTTGCGCTCTGACATGTTTGCCTTGACCTTAGGCGGATGTGATGTGGTTTTGGGCGCTCAATGGCTACGCACACTTGGCCCTATCTTATGGGATTTTGCTGAACTTTGGATGCAGTTTTCCCTCAATGGACAAAAACACACATTCAAAGGATTACAACCAGGGTCTCTCAGCATCATCAGTTCACATCGCATGGAAAAAATCCTAAATAATAATTCACATGGTGTCATCTCTCAGATCCATTCCATTCAGATGCAACCATCAGCGGTCTCCACTACTCCTTTGGATCTACAACAAATTCTGGATCGATATATAGGTGTCTTTGCTGAACTAGTGGGATTGCCACCTTCAAGGCCAGAAGACCATAGTATTCAGCTCCTTCCTGGAAGCGTTCCTCCCAACATCAGGCCCTATCGCTACCCATTTCACCAAAAAATGGAGATTGAAATGCTCGTTCGAGACTTATTGAAGCAAGGCATTATTTGCCCAAGCACTAGTTCCTTTTCTTCTCCAGTTCTTGTCTGCAAAAAAGATGGGTCATGGCGCCTCTGCATTGACTTCCGAGCACTTAATCACCTCACCATCAAGGATAAGTTTCCAATTCCTATTGTTGATGAGCTTCTTGATGAACTTCATGGGGATCAATTTTTCTCCAAGTTGAATCTTTGTTCTGGGTATCATCAAATTCGGGTTCATGAGGATGATATCCCTAAAATAGATTTCCACACACATGATGGCCATTATGAGTTTTTCGTCATTCCCTTTGGCCTCACTAATGCTCCTTCTACATTCCAGGCCTTAATGAATAAAATATTTCGGCCCTACTTGCGGAAATTCATTCTGGTATTCTTTGATGATATCCTCATCTACAGTAAAACATGGGATGAACATCTCCAGCATCTGGATCTTGTCATGCAAATTTTCTCTGACCATCATCTCCATTCCAAGCAGTCTAAATGTGTTTTTGGACAGAAGGAAGTTGAGTATCTCGAGCACATTATCTCAGCACAAGGGGTTCACGTGGATCCTGCCAAAATCGATGCCGTGATCAATTGGCCGCATCCTTAGACACTCAAGAGCCTTCATGGTTTTTTAGGGTTAACTGGCTACTACTGCAAGTTTTTCAAGGATTATGGGAAGATTGCAGCACCATTAACTGCTCTATTGAAAAAGGATGCTTTTACATGGACAGATGCTGCTCAGTGTGCATTTGACAAACTAAAACAAGCTATGTGTACTACACCTGTTCTAGTTATGCCCGATTTTTCCAAGCCCTTCACTATTGAGAGTGATGCTTGCGGCAATGGACTTGGTGCTATTCTCCTTCAAGATGAACACCCCATTGCGATCACTAGCAAAGCCCTTTCAGGTAAGAATTTAGCTACCTCTACATATGAGAAGGAAATGATGGCTATTTTGCATGCAGTACAGAAGTGGCGACCATACCTATTAGGGAATCATTTCTGCATCAAGACTGATCACCAGAGTCTGAAATATTTCTTGGAACAGCGTGTCTCCTCCCCAGCACAACAAAAATGGGTTAGCAAACTCATGGGTTATGACTATGAGATCACTTACAAGAAGGGTAAATACAATATTGTGGCAGATGCTCTTTCTCGCACATTTGATGCCCAAGGTTCTCTTTCAGCTATTTCTATGCCTGTTCCAAATTGGTTGCAATCTGTTCAACAGGGTTATGTCAATGACTCTTCCTTATCTCAAATGATCCAACGCTTGACCAACAACCCTTCTGCTATACGACATTACTCTTGGGATGGTGCTTCTCTGAGATACAACGGTCGTCTGGTGCTTCCCCAGAGCACAGATCTTCAACAGGATGTCTTCTATGAACTCCATGCTTCTCCATCGGCAGGGCACTCTGGGTTCCTCAAAATGTATGAACAGGCACGGTGTAACTTCTTTTGGAAGGGCATGAAAAGTACAATTCAACAGATGGTGGATGAAGGTGATACCTGCCAGCACAATAAGGGTGAAACAACACTCCTTCCAGGATTGCTCGAACCCTTTCCCATACCTACATGGATTTGGAAAAATATTTCTATGGATTTCATTGAAGGGCTCCCTAAATCTGGTGGGAAGACAGTGATTCTTGTTGTGGTTGATCGCCTCTCCAAATATAGTCATTTTTGTGCTCTTAGCCATCCCTATACAACCTCCTCAGTCGCTCCAATTTTCCTGGACCAGATCTTTCGTCTTCATGGCATCCCTTCTTCCATTGTCTCGGATCGTGATGCGACTTTCACCAGTCATTTTTGGACAGAACTATTTCGCCACACTGGCACCAAACTGAAGATGAGTTTAGGGTATCACCCACAAACAGATGGTCAGACTGAAATTATCAATAAATGCTTGGAAACTTATCTTCGTTGCTTCACCTCTGAACAACAACATCAGTGGGCAAAGTGGCTCCCTCTCACTGAATGGTGGTACAATACCTCTTACCACATTGCCTCTAAAATGACCCCATATGAAGAAGTCTATGGTCAGGCACCTCTAGTTCTTCTTCCATACACCCCCAACAGTTCACCAGTTCAGGAAGTTGACACGGTCCTTCGAAACCACAATTAGATTCTTCGCATTTTGCAGGACATTCTTCACATGGCAATAAATCGCATGAAGCAACACGCTGATCAGCACCGTTCTGAGCGCACTTTTCAAGTAGGCGATATGGTTTTTCTTCATCTCCAGTCGTATAAGCAATCCTCCCTGAAACTCAAAGGGAATCATAAGCTCGCTCCAAAGTTCTATGGGCCATATCGAATTCTTCAGAAGATTGGGTCTGTTTCTTATAAATTGGAACTTCCTCCTTCTTCCCGCATTCATCCAGTATTTCATGTCTCTTGTCTGAAGAAAGTTCTTGGCACCAACATCAGTGGACAAACTATTTTACCCGAACTAGATAATGAAGGATCCATCCTTTTGGAGCCGGAGGCCATCCTCAATCGATGCACTCGTCAACTTCGCTCTCGCTCTATCACAGAGGTCTTAATTCAGTGGCACGGCATGCAACCAGACGATGCTACATGGGAACCACTCCTTCAGATTCAACAACAATTTCCACATCTAAAGCTTTGAGGACAAAGCTTAAGTTTAAGGGGGAGGGGATGTTAGGAACCCATGTCTTTACTTTGTTAGTATATTGTTGTTGGATGCATATGCTTTGTAAGTCGTCCCGTAGTATTTGTTGATCAATAGTTTGTGTTATTGTTGTTGGCGCATATGCTTTGTAAGTCGCCCGTAGTATTGTTGATCCATAGTTTGTAGTAGCCCATGGTTTTGACCCATAGTATTGGCGCCTAGACTTAGTATATAAGTGTGTGTTGAGACCTATGAAGGCACCGTGAAGTTATTTGTATTGAGCTTGCTCAAAGGAGGTTGCCCCCTCGAAGTGGCCTGTGATCAATATAAAAGTGATTCTGAGTTCTGTCATTTCTGTTATTTCGCATATTCTTATTAATTAATTGTTGCAGGTGCTTCACAAAGTACAATCAAGCTATGGTTCACAACACTATCATTCCATACAAGCTATGGAATAGGAGGCTTGATCACCTCCACTACAAAGCGTTACCAGAATTACAACAAATGGTGAAAGGTATGCCCATATTTGATTTTGAGCATGATAGTGTATGTAGGGGTTGTGCACTTGGTAAGAATGTTAAAAAAGAGTTTCTCTAGCAGTACTACTAGATCTAAAGGGATTTTAGATTTAATACATTATGATGTATGTCATCCCATGTCATCCCCTTCCCTGAGTGGCTATTTATATTATGTACTATTTATAGATTACTTCTCTAGCAAGTCATGGATTTATTTCCTAAAGTCTAAGAGAGAAACCTTTAGCAATTTTCACGAATTCAAATCCCTAGTTGTGAATTAGATAGGAAATCACATCCATTCATTGAGATATGAAAATGGAGGTGAATTTGATTCACATTCATTTAATGAGTTCTGTAGTGATGCAGGAATTTGTAGACAGTTAACTGTACCCTACAACCCTCAGCAAAATGGAGTTTTTGAAAGGAGGAGTAGAACCATATGTGAGGCTGCAAAAGCCTTGATGCATGATCAAGACCTATCTACCTAATTATGGGAAGAGGCCACCATTATAACAATATATATCCAGAATAGAAGTCCTCATGCCATTCTGGATGAGAAGACACCTGAAGAAGTGTTCATTGGTGAAAAACAAATATTTCACACCTTCGAATATTTGGGAGTCTTGTATACATTCATGTGTCGAAAGAAAAGAGGAAAAAGATGGAACCATCATGAAAGAAGGGAACCTTTGTTGTTTATAGTGAATTATCCAAATCCTACAAAATATATGTTCCATATGAAAGACACATTGAGGTCAGTCGAGATGTGACCTTCCATGAAGAGGCAACATTCAAGTGATCGAAATAGATTTAGTATGATACAGACAAAGAGGATCATGAGATTCCTATGATGGAAGACACATATAGTGATTCTCCCCATTCATATGTTCAGAGGGAGAATCCAACAGATTTCTTATATTCGCTAGCTCTCGATGAACCAGTAGAACTGGTTGATGAACCTCCTTCCAAGAGGAGATCTGCATGGTGCCGAGATATACTACAAGATGCAGAGAGGCATGGAGCACCATTATAATATTCTATAGAGAGAAATATACCTGATAGATATTCAGGGTATATTGCAAATATGAGTCACATCAATGATTCAGATCCTTCCACCTATGAAGAAGCTGCAAAGAAGCAAGTATGGAAAGAAGCAATGGTAGAGGAAACAAAGTATGCAAATATTAAATATTCCAATAAAATACAAAGAAAACTGGCTAAGGAGGATACCAATAAGAGGAAGCCATGTGTATCCACTAGGGAGAGGTGAGGGGGTTGTGGGATTGGAACCCATGCTGTCACATGTAATTTTGTGAACCCATTTGACTCCCCATGCTGACATTTAATTATGTTGTAAGAAGGTGGTTGAGAAAACCTATTCATGAGGTCGATGGAGTATGGAGCAGACCTGCAATTTGTATGGCAGGGTATGGATATGTTTTGCTTTTCCCTTAAGCCACTCTACCATTTGGGAATTCACTCACCCTAATACCCATCCCATTGTTGGCCAAAAAAACTTAGTAATCACGGATTGCAAAGCCCAACCGTGAAGAGACAAAGGGAAAAATTGTGATTCTATGTAAGCACAAATTTGCAAAGCCAAAAGCACATAGCAACCTTGTGTAGGAAGTAAATCGAATTGGGATATCCATGGATCTAACCCTAGGGATAAATTACAGAGCATGAGCAACTTAGAAAACCTCTAAGAGCACCTAGATCTGATAACAGAAGACCGATTTGCGGGACAGAGTTTCAGCCGCAACCCTAAGAAGATCCCAGCTAGGATAAATGAGAAGAAGGAAAGGCAGAGGTTGGATCTGCTTGATAAACCCAGTGAAGGCTAAAGTCTAATGAAAATAGCGGTTTGTACCTTTCTATGCCCACCCTGAAGAGAACTGGAGGGAAGGGGCCTTGAGGGACTCTGCAACAGAGAAGAGGGCCTTACTTTTGTTGGGTGAGGTAGGTATTGTGGGTGTCAAGTTTTCTGAGTAGTTTGAGATGCCTATAGCTCTGTGGTTGAGCTCATTGGCTTAGCATCATCTTCCCTGTTCCCTTACATGCTTGATAAACCCAACTGTATGTTGGCTTAGCATTAGGGTGGAGCCTTGACTATCAAAGAGCCTAATTAGCCTTTTTTAGTGGATACACAGCCCAGCTTAGGGGTGGTCTCTCAACTGAAAGAGTATAGGCTGGATAGAGACCTATGGTTGGGTGGAACGTTGTTCTCACTTAGCCAATTACTTGGACAGTTCCATTTAAAGATAAGTTCCTTCCGTGTTGTTAAATGATGCTAGTTTTCCTATGTTATGTCTACTTGATATGTTCAAGTTATTTGAATTAATTATTGCATGAAATTAGCCAATATGAAGACTATGTATAGACCTGCATATGAGGTTGAATTCATGTTTGAATACTTCATCAATTGCATGATTTTAATGCACTGCTAACCTTACAGGTTCTAGATGCATTGACTAGTTTTAGTTTCATAATATGTGTTTAATTATGCATTGCATTCACCTTTATGAGGGACTGTTTGTCTTCATATGGACTTGAGGAAATGAATTAGATAACCCCCTGTTGTGTTTCATGATCCCTTTGTGGGTCAGGTGAAGGGAGAAGTCATGGAAGAAGGTAGGAAAATGTTCCTTGCAGAAGGGTAATGATGCATTGAGCGAGTTTAGGCAAGACTTCAGTTGGATAAATGGTCAATTCAGAGCACTCAGATGTGATAGGGGATCACACCAATTATAGATATCTCCAAGATATTTCTAATCATACTAGACTTGTCCAATTTGTTCTAAGGATGAAGAAGTTATCACCCCGATAATTTTGTCACCCCGATAATTTTGTAGGTGCAGGGGTATGTGGTCCTGACCTTCCACATCCACAATGCGGGTTGCGGATTGCGGAGGTCGGGGAACGAACTTTGGAATTGCGTGGTTATGCTTACGAATTTCTGAATCCGCAAGGCCGATTGCGGATTGCAGAATTTGGAAGGGCGATTTCCATGGGGTTGGTGCGTTAGACTTCCAACTTTTCGCATCCGCAAAGTGGATTGCGGATTATGGAATTCGGAAGGGAAATTTATATGGGGTTGGCGCATTGGATTTACGACTTTCTACATCCACAAAGTGGATTGTGGATTGCAGAAGTCGAAAGGTGGTTTTTTCCCCATGTTATGAAATGAGGTTTCTGACTTACGAGTTTCGCATGTGGATTGCGAAATTGCGGAAGTTGGATGAGTAATTTTCGAGGCTGTGAATTGACTTGCAGCTTCCGAATTCCGCATTGTGGATTGTGGAAATTGGGAACATGATTTCTTCAGAAAAGGTAAATTTGGAAATACAACTTCCGAATATCGACTGCGAATTGCGACAAGGTGGATCGCGGATTGTGGATCGGAGGCCTTTGCGGCTGTGTGTAAAAACAAAGAGAATTGTAAAAAAAAATGTAACAAGTTGTCTCCCATCATCTATGAAGGGCACCAAGGCGATCGAGGATGTGAAAAAGTGGTATCAGAGCCCAAGTTACAGCACTGGGGCTTCTTGGGCTGAAGAATGAATGCATTTGTTAGTACTAATATCCTCAACATGATTAGGCGAAGGAAGCTCCACTATACACCAAGGTGAGAAAGACCTTAGAGTGAAAGTCTGGAGGAATAATGGCGCAGACAAAGTGGAAAACAGTCACACCATGCTGACAATCAGATGCAGCTGAAGCTCTGAAAAAGGGATATTAAAAAATTAGCAGTGGATGGTGTGGTCGGGACCCCCAAATGCTTGGTGTTTACCATGATCAGATCGCCCCTGATGAAATACCACCACGAACACGTGGCAGCTTCAAAGTATTTCAGAACCTTGAAGGTGGTCTAGTTAAAACCATTTTTTGGAGTCCTGAAAGCATCCAAATTCTTTCACCGTGGTTTATAATCGCACAAGTGCCGAAATATCTAAATTTTCCAAGACAGGTGGGTCCGCCTGATAAAGCTGCGCTGGAGGATTGCATGCCTTGAGGAAGTAAGGAGGTAGCATCGACGGATACTCGTGCTTCAGGATAATAAATTTTCTCAGAGTTTAATACTCCCAACACGTCCCTAAAACAAAATTGCTACCTCCACATGGAAACTCCAGGATTGTTCAGGGGCGTAAAAGTTGTTTGTCTGAACAACCTTTTCAGGTCCCTGAAACCGCTAAGTCACCATAGTGGTTTTTAGGCCACAAATCTCAAGACAGAGGGGCCGCGTGAAAAGGGGACCAAATCTCAAAATTTGCGCCCACCCGACGTAGAAGATCGACGATCACCCAAGCATCAGTGGGATAAAATTGCTTGGAGTTTAACACTCACAATGCATCCTTGGAACAAAACCGCTACCTCCACGTGGAAACTCCAGGGTTGTTCAGGTACTTAAAGGTGTTCTTTCTAAACTACTTGTTGGGGGTTCTGAAACCAATTGTGGTTTATAACATACGACTTCTCGACATACTTCATCCCCTGCATAGTTCAAAAGAGACTCCTTCGAAAAGAGGTCTTGTCAGGATCAACCGCAAGTTTGAAGCAACGTCCATCAATACTCATTACTGTCACGGTCATCGTACAAAGTGTAGTCTTCTCCCAGCACACGAAAGCCCGATGAGTAGCTGGGTAATCATTACCCAAGGACAACACGATTTTCGAGGGAGCGAGCAAGTGAGGCTATAAATACTCCAACAGTTGTATAATCTTGAGTCATGGAGTTCTTAAGCCTCATTTGACCAAAACGAAAAGCTTAATGCGTGATTCTACCAGAGCTGTTTAGATTAAGCTGGGAGGATACGTGGTTTCGATGGCGCATTTCATCTCTAGTGGAAGCACATAAGGAGCATTAAGGGCACAAACGACCAATGTTCACGAGCATCCCGCAGATGCACATTCGCAGACATTCAGAAGGGAAAAGATTGAAGTCTCAACCGAGATGTCTAAGGAAACTTCATTGGTTGAAAAGGAAATAGGCCTTCTGAATGCAGAAGCACGAAAGGTAAGGGAATGCCGGGTCCTAGTAAAGGATGATCAAATTTTGAAGTAGTGGTACCTGAACGGTTGAGATTTTTGAGAGAGAGATCAGGTCCTGTTTCACAACTCGGTGACATCGATGAAATTTTGCCCCATCGAAAACAAGGTTTGAGAGAAAAAGGCTTGGATGGGGTAGAAGGGATATATGATGAAGTTTTTGTCAGCAACACATGACAGTAAATTGGCTGCATCAACATCTCCATGACGCCAAAAGATGGTCCGATGGTTATCAAGCTCAGAACATCCCTAAACGTAAAGAAGCACTGCTAATAATACGAGGTCGCCTCGGATTAGTAGGTGGTTTTCGATTCGGCAAGACGTACTGTTTTACCAGCTGAATGGCCTCCAGTTGCAGTCATAGATGTCAGAAGTAGTCAGTATGACTATTTTTCTGTAACAGACTTTGTTGGAAAGTAAAAACAGAATTGCATAAGCCGTTGGGCTGTAACAACTTATTTTGTAAAATCCTGTGAAGGCTATACATAGTAGAATAGGCAATAGCCAATGGTCATATCTTTTTGTAAGAAGTGTAACTTCTGATATTTTGCAGTCCGATCAATATATAAAGAATAACATCATTTTTTCCCGATCTTGGAGTTTTATGGATTCAAACTATTGATATTTTCAGTTAGTATTCTTTTTTCCTATTAATTCATCTCTTTCATACTGCGCATGGTTTATGAATTTCATTCTGTTTTCAATACGAGCAATGCAAGCTTAAAATTATTGTTTCTAGGATGATTATGGCATGAAGTATTCATGTTTGGTTATCTGGAAATAATATCCTCATATTTTTCAGGTTTAGTTCTTTAATCATTTTTGTTAAAACTACTGAATTCCACTCTTAGGCTCAGTACATTATTCTATAACATAAAACAAAGATTTACTCTCTGCAGTACCTTTTTTTAATGCCATTCCATTAACATCAATTCATTGAAATTCTTGTAATTGGCATATTGAAATACTACCCACATTATTCCAGGATTGGCTATTTTTTTTATCTTATGGTTAATGTGATTTTGGTTAAGTAAAAGAAAACAACAAATCTTATGGATGCCCAGGCACATTTCTAAAAGCAACCTTAGAACGTCTCTGGGACTAACATCTTTTCTGGCGCCGTTCAGAGGATGCAAGCAAGAAGAAAAATATTCCCTAGGGAGAACAAAAAAATTATATGCTCCTAATTTCATAGTGGATGAAACTAGGTTGCAAGCTGTAATCCACTTGGTGACTCCACAGTTACAAACCTGGCATCTAGACGAAGACATACTTTCCAGAACCCCAGCCACGAAGAATTTGTGGCTTACCAAGATTCAGTCTCCTGGAGACATAGACGTGGAATATATAAGTCTACTTCACCAGGCCATTGGCGAAGTTTCTCCCCACCTCTGTTTGGCCCTCAATTCCTTGAATCTGAATTCATTTTCCAAACCCCTGAAAGAGAACCTTCTCCCCAGAACCCTCACACTCCTTGTGATTTTCCTAGATTTCAAAAGATTCCTTCTATAAGCTGTCACGTCCCCATTTTGACCCCCTTTGCATTAAATCGTAAATGATGTAAATATTGTTATTTAATCATGGTGAGGAGCTCAAGGCCAAGGCCCCACCATTGATTTAGCGTTTTATGTATCGGAAATTAAAAATAGATTCCTGTGGTTCTTGTGCTAGATAGGCACAATGTAAATTAAGACATCATGTAAATACGAATTTTTAATGATAAACCCACAACTAGCTATGCAATGGAACAAAGAGATGGGGGCATTATTATACAAGGAATAGGGAGGAAAATTATTCAAACCCTTGAGCCAATGGTGATAAGCCAAATGTCAATGAATGAACCCCAACTACCCATTCTGACTTATGCACCCAATCATTTAATTCTTCTAGGAGTTGGTTGAGGCAGTTAATGCCTTAGGAATAAAGAGGTATGGCAACCAATTTCATGCATGGGAAAGCCATCAACCTGGGAAAATGTACTTGTGCTTCTGGGGCAAGAAAACACCCACGAAATTGTGGCCAAAGCCATTCTTCACCCATTGTCTTTCCTCTCTCACGCAGTCTGAGCTAGCTAGGTCTTTCTCCTTCATGTTTTCTACCATTTTCCTGTATTTTCCATGGCTGGGAACTTGTTTTTGGTTGGTATAGTGACTGGGAGAGGAGAACCACAAATTAGGGGTTTGATGGAGGTCATTTTTGCTCCTGGGTTGTCTATAAACGTTTTCTGAAAACGAATTTTCCTTCCCAGGGTTTATTCCCCATTTTCCATTTCGTTTTTTCTTGCCCACGTTTTTTTGAAGCTCAGGGAAACCCCATTTTGTGCATCCCACAGTAAAAACATCTCTCTTCATGCCCAACACTTTTGTTTTTGCTGTTATGTGCATCCCTGTTTTGGTTTGATATTGTGAGCAGGAATTTAGGAGTGGAAGAGGACATAATTGGCTTGATGAGCCTAGTGAGGAGGTAACCTCTCAAGAAGATCAAGGGGGCTGGCTACTCTTCTATGCACACCTTGAACAATACTAGATTGGAAGGTATGGCCTGAGGGACCATGTGGTAGTGAAGGGAATACTTCCTTGTATTGGGTGTGTAGGTAATGTGGGTACCAAGCTAGATAGATCTGGTAGAGGTATCCATAGCTCTGTGGATGAGCCAATAGCTTAGCAATTCATTTCCTTCCATTTCCTTAGCAGCCTGATAAACCCCAAATGTAGATTGGCTTGGCTGATTCCGGTGTATATTTGGACTATTTGTGAGTCTGTTGTTCCCTGGTTCCTTGTAGAGATCATGCCCAGCTCAGGCGTGGCGGTGTGTTGAGATGTTGATGATCACAACTGGCTTATGGTTGGGTGGAACGTTGCAGTTGTATAGCCAATTGCGCGGGACTACTTTGTTATAAGATAAGTACTCTCTTGTATTAACTTTGCAATTTATGTATTTGATGAATCTCATGAATATATTGAATGTATGATGGATGTGTAATTGAATCTATTTGTACTATGTTTCTTATATTTATACATTTGCATATGTCTTTTTATATTATCTAAATGTTTTATTTAATAAGTATGGGGCTAGATGCCCGGTTTTAGCATCACGATCCTCTCCATTGCACTGGTATGATGGGTGGGGACATGACATAATTGTATCAGAGCCATAGGCTACAACATTGGACCTCTATGGGCCAAATCTGATTACAATTACAAGGGAGGATTCCTTCCTGATCACCATAGGTTACAGCATCAAGACTAAACAGGTTAAGTTGGATAATTGAAGAGGTAAGATCACCTCCTATTGAACAGTGAGCATCCCTGAAGAAAGAAAAATTTGAAATTGTTCTAAGTGTTTTTGAAAATTTTGTCTAAGTCTGTATCGGAAGGAACTTGAGAAATTTTCACCGAAACGACGGAAAGAACTAGCGAGTTTTTGCCGAAATGGTCGACCGGAAGAACTTGGCGAGTTGCTCTGCAACAAACCGAAAGAGATGGATGAGTTCACCTGCAACACCGGAAGAAACTCGGCAAGTTGGTTCGCAATGGTGGAAGAACTCGGCAAGTTGGTCCGCAACAGCGGAAGGACTCGGCAAGTTGGTCCGGAAAATTTTTCTAAGTGTCTTTAGGCAGAAAATCGGCAAGTTGGTCTGCAACGGCGGAAGAACTCGGCAAGTTGGTCCGCAACGGCGGAAGGACTCGACAAGTTGGTCCGAAAAAAATTTCTACATGTCTTTCGGCGGAATAACTTGGCAAGTTGGTCCGCAACAGTGGAAGAACTCAGCGAGTTCGTCCGTAATGGCGGTGAAACTCGGTGAGTTCATCCACAACAGGTCGGAGGACCGGCGAAACTCAATGAGTTCACTCACAACGAGTCGGAAGAGAATGACGAAGTCCACCAAAACAGAGGATTTGAATCCACAAGGGGGCAAGCCCCCTTGACCCCCGTCGCCCCCCTCATATGTCGTTAATTGTGAGAAAATTCTATGATTTGACAAATTGTCAATATAATATTTTCCCACGTGCATGAAGTAATTTATGAATTTCTGAGAATATAATGCAGCTAACAATTGTGTTGATGAACACATTTTGCATAATCACAGTTACATCAGGGCAGCACTCCAGACAAGGCAGTAGGAAATTTTTGGTCTTGGTGCCAAGAGGGTCAACATCATGGACGATGCACATGATCCCTATGAGCCTGAGACAGATGCCATGGGGGAGAACATACATGTTGAGAATGCTGAAATAGAATCTAATGGGAGAAGAAATCAAGAGACTCCTCCAGGTGTTGCAGCCACCATGAGGAGACTAAGGGTGGAGTTGAAAAGCTGTAGAGAAGATAATGAAAGGATGATTAAAGATCAGGAAGAACAAAATCAGTTGAATGCAGCCATGCTGCAGATTTTGATAGACATCCAAAGGCAAATAAACTCTGGGCATCAGACATCAAATCCAGAAAGGGGTGGGATTAGTTCTACGAGGAACTCCCGCAAGAGGGCCAGTAATTCAAGAAGAGTTTCTACAGACAGAACATATACTCCAGAAATCTCTTCTAATGAATCATCTGACTCTGAAGAATCCATTGAGGGTTCAAGCTCTTCATCTCGCAGAAGTAAGAGGAAGAAGCACTACACGAAAAATTCACATGGGGAATTTAAGAAGGTGAAACCTCCTACATTTGATGGAGAGGTAAATTCTGGTCAAGAAGCTAAAGCTTGGCTTCTTGGGATGAGAAAGTATTTTCAAGTCCAAGACTACTCTGGAAATATGAAGGCAAGGGTCGCCATCTTCAACTTGAATGGAAGAGCATCTATATGGTGGGAACACATCAGGCAAGTGAGGAAGATCAATGAAAGAAAGATCGTGTGGAAACAATTCAAGAAATACTTCAAGCAAAAGTACCTCTGTGATCGGTACTATGATGATAAGATCAAAGAGTTCCATGAGCTGAGATTGGGACAGTTAACCATGGAAGAATATGCAAACAAATTCTTGGAGCTACTGATGTATGTTAGTTATATTCGAGATGATAAGGTGAAAATTCAGTGTTTCCTAAGTGGACTGCCCCAGTCATATAAATATAGAATTGAGTTCGATGAACCTCGAACTGTAGAGGAGGCCATAAGAAAGGCCAAGTATTGCTTTGATCAAAACAAAAGCAAACCAGAATTCCATAAGGCATGGAAGGATAAAAAAAACGAAAAGTTTGATCAAAGGAAGAAGGGGTTCAAGCCTCCTCAATTCAGAAATCAGCAAAGGCAGCCATCACAGGTTGTGACTAAGCCAACTAGGATGATGGGAGACAAGCCAAGAGATCTAAAGGATCCAAGAGAACCACTTCAATGTTGGGTTTGTGGAGGGGAGAACATGCTTAGGAACTGTCCAGATCGGAATGAGAATGCAAATCAAGTTCACAACATCCAGGGAGCTGAAACTGTGGGTCAAGTGGCGAGGACAATCCCTAGAATCCATGCAGCACTAGAAGGCCGCCAGGAAGATCATCAATCAACTATGGTTGAAGTTGAAGGTAAGATTGCTAAGCAATCTGTTTCTATTTTGATTGATCCTGGATCTACTCACAGTTATGTCACTCCTAGAATTGTTGAGATTTGTGCTTTTAAGAAATTAAAGCATAGTAAATCTTGGTTAGTTCAACTAGCCACTGGAACCAAGAGAAAAGTTAGTGAAATTGTAGAGAAGTGTCCATTAGAGATGGATGGGCTATTCACTTACACAAATCTGAATATTTTACCACTGGGTTCCTATGATATTCTCATTGGAATGGATTGGTTAGAAGCACACAGGGTTAAACTTGACTACTACAGTAAGATGTTTGAATGCATGGATGAAGAAGGAAACGCAAGGGTTGTAAAAGGAATTCCAAAGGTGACTTATGTTAGGTAGGTTTCCGCCATGCAGCTGAAGAAGTTCTGTAGGAAGGGTTGTCAATTGTATGCAGCCCACGTTTTAGAGGCAGCAGAGAATGGAACTCTTAAATTGGAGGACTATCATGTATTGCAAGAATTCAGGGATGTTTTTCCTGATGAGATTCCAGGAATTCCTCCAAAGAGAGACATTGATTTTACAATTGATCTTGTGCCAGGAGTGGCACCAGTGTCTAAGACACCCTACAGGATGAGTACACCAGAATCGCTAGAATTGAAAATGCAATTGCAAGAGTTGTTGGAAAAGAAATATATCAGGCCAAGTGTGTCCCCGTGGGGAGCACCTGTTCTATTTGTGAAAAAGAAAGATGGAACACTCAGGTTATGTATTGGATATAGGTAGTTGAGCAAAGTCACTGTGAAGAACAAATACCCATTGCCCCGAATTGATGACCTTTTTTATCAAATGAGAGGAGCAAAGGTATTTTCAAAGATTGAATTGAGGTTTGGTTACCATTAGGTAAGAATCAAAGAGGAAGATATTCATAAGACATCATTTAGAACAAGGTATGGGCATTATGAGTTTGTGGTGGTACCATTTGGTCTCACAAATGCACCAGCTACATTCACGTGTCTCATGAATAGTGTTTTTAGCAAGTATTTGGACAAGTTTGTTCTTGTTTTTCTAGACGACATTCTTATCTATTCTAAGAATGAAGAAGAGCATCAAGAACATTTGAGAATGACATTGCAATTACTAAGAGAGCATAAGTTGTATGCAAAGTTGAGCAAATGTGACTTTTATAAATATAGAATTCATTATTTGGGTCACATCATCTCCGACGAGGGAATATTGGTGGATCCCGAGAAGATTGAAGCCATCATGAATTGGACAACTCCAAGAAATGTGACAGATGTGAGATATTTTATGGGCCTTGCTGGTTATTACAGGAGGTTTGTCGAAGGATTCTCCAAGGTTGCAAACCCGATCACTTCCTTGCAAAAGAAGGGGATAAAATTTGAATGGTCACCAAGATGTGAGGAAAGTTTCCAACGGTTGAAGAATCTTCTTACGAGTGCACCAATTTTGAAAATTGCAGACACAGAAAAAGACTTTGTGGTGTGTACCGATGCATGCAATCAAGGACTTGGAGGAGTTCTTATGCAAGACAACCATGTGATAAGCTATGAGTCAAGAAAGTTGAAGGAGCATGAGAAGAAATATGCTACTCATGATATAGAACTTGCAGCCATAGTACATGCTTTAAATATGTGGAGGCATTACTTAATGGGAAGGAAATTTGAGTTAAGGACAGACCATTATGGTCTGAAATACTTGTTTGATTAGCCAACTCTAAACACTAGGAAAGCTAGATGGTTGGAATTTTTGTGTGAATTTGATTTTGAAATCAAACACATAAAAGGGAAAGAAAAGAAGGTAGTTGATGCACTCAGCAGGAAAGTACATGAAATGCATGTGGCAGCGCTTAGTACTTGCCAACCAGATTTGAGGTAGTAGATTGTTAACCATATTGTTGAGGATGAAGTGTACGTACAGATAAAGGACAAATTGCAGTAGAAAGACCTTGGCAAGAGGTATGAGGGCTATCATTTGGAGGAAGACAGACTTATTACCTATAAAAATAGAGTCTATATTCCCAATGTGGCAGATTTGAGGAGAATTGTTATGGATGAAATCCATAAAGCTCCATACTCTAGTCACCCAGGATATCAGAAAACAATTGCTACAGCAAGAAAATACTATTTTTGGCCAGGGATGAAGAAGGATGTCGTTGAATACATTTCTAAGTGCATGAAATGTCAGCAGGTGAAGGTTGAACACCAACACCCCGCAGGTTTATTGCACCCAGTGCCGATTCCAGAATGGAAATGGGAAATAATTTCCATGGATTTTATTACAGGATTTCCAATGACTGTGAGACAACATGATTCCATCATGGTTTTCGTGGACAAGTTAACAAAGTAAACACATTTCATACCGGTTAAGTCCACACATAAAGCCGATGCCATTGCAAATATTTTCATGAAGGAAGTTTTCAGATTACATGGGTTGCCTAAGGCAATAATTTCTGACAGGGATACCAAGTTCACTTCTAATTTTTGGAAAGGTCTCTTTGCAGATTTGGGTACATAGTTGAACTTTAGTACCGCGTACCATCCTCAAACAGATGGGAAAACAGAAAGAGTAAATCAGGTGCTTGAAGACATGCTTCGCATGTATGTAATGGACAAGCCATCCAAGTGGGAGGATTATCTACACCTGGTATAGTTTGCATATAATAATGGGAAGCAAGAATCATTGGGAAATGAGTCCATATGAGGCTTTGTATGACAGGAGGTGTAGGACACCAGTGACTTGGGACAATCCAGTGAACAAAATTGTACTTGGACCAGAATTGCTTAAGGAAATGGAACAAGAGGTTGCAAAGATCTAGCAAAATTTAAAAGCAGTCCAGGATAGACACAAAAGCTATGATAAGCATAGGATGCATAGGGAATTCAGTGTTGGGGATCATGTGTATCTTAGAGTGAGGCCAAGGAAGGGTTCCTTGAAGCTTGTGAGTTGTGCCAAGCTATCACCTAGATATTGTGGGCCATTTGCATATAGATTTGCATTGCCTGCTAGCACTAAAGCTCATAATGTTTTTCATGTCTCTTTGCTTAAGAAATATGTACATGATCCTAACCATGTGGTTAATTGGAATGTGATCTAGGTGGAACCTGAGGGAGAGTTTCAAACCGATCCATCGCACATCCTAGACAAGAAGGTAACATTGCTCCGGAACCGAGCCATCGGACAGGTAAAGGTGCAATGGAAGCACTACGGTCTCGATGAGGCTACATGGGAGCTGGAGGATGCCATGAGAGTGGCATATCCATTTTTTTCAGTTTTGATGAGCACTAAGGACAGTGCTGATGTAAGGGGAGGGAAATGTCACGTCCCCATTTTGACCCCCTTTGCATTAAATCGTAAATGATGTAAATATTGTTATTTAATCATGGTGAGGAGCTCAAGGCCAAGGCCCCACCATTGATTTAGCGTTTTATGTATCGGCAATTAAAAATAGATGCCTGTGGTTCTTGTGCTAGATAGGCACAATGTAAATTAAGACATCATGTAAATATGAATTTTTAATGAAAAACCCACAACTAGCTATGTAATGCAACAAAGAGATGGGGGCATGATTCTACAAGGAATAGGGAGGGAAATTATTCAAACCCTTGAGCCAATGGTGATAAGCCAAATGTCGATGAATGAACCCCAACTACCCATTCTGACTTATGCACCCAATCATTTAATTCTTCCAGGAGTTGGTTGAGGCTTTTAATGCCTTGGGAATGAAGAGGTATGGCAGCCAATTTCATGCATGGGCAAGCCATCAACCTAGGAAAACGTACTTTTGCTTCTGGGGCAAGAAAACACCCACGAAATTGTGGCCAAAGCCATTCTTCACCCATTGTCTTTCCTCTCTCATGCAGTTTGAGCTAGCTAGGTCTTTCTCCTTCACGTTTTCTACCATTTTCTTGTATTTTCCATGGCTGGGAACTCATTTTTGGTTGGTACATTGACTGGGAGAGGAGAACCACTAATTGGGGGTTTGATGGAGGCCATTTTTGCTCCTGGGTTGTTTATAAACGTTTTCTGAAAACGAATTTTCCTTCCCAGGGTTTATTCCCCATTTTCCATTTCGTTTTTGCTTGCCCACGGTTTTTTTTAAGCTCAACGAAACCCCATTTTGTGCATCCCATAGTAAAAACGTCTCTCTTCATGCCCAACACTTGTGTGTTTTTTCTGTTATGTGCATCCTTGTTTTGGTTTGATATTGTGAGCAGGAATTTAGGAGTGGAAGAGGACAAAATTGACTTGATGAGCCTAGTGAGGAGGTAACCTCTCAAGAAGATCTAGAGGGCTGGCTACTCTTCTATGCACACCTTGAACAATACTAGATTGGAAGGTATGGCCTGAGGGACTGTGTGGTAGTGAAGGGAATACTTCCTTGTATTAGGTGTATAGGTAATGTGGGTACCAAGCTATATAGATCTGGTAGAGGTATCCATAGCTCTGTGTATGAGCCACTAGTTTAGCAATTCATTTCCTTCCATTGCCTTAGCAGCCTGATAAACCCCAACTGTAGATTGGCTTAGCTGATTCCGGTGTATCTTTGGGCTATGTGTGAGTCTGTTGTTCCCTGGTTCCTTGTAGAGATCATGCCCATCTTGGGGGTGGCGGTGTGTTGAGATATTGATTATCACAACTGGCCTATGGTTGGGTGGAACGTTGCTATAGCTAGTTGCTCGGGACTACTTTGTTATAAGATAAGTACTCTCTTGTGTTAACTTTGCAATTTATTTATTTGATGAATTTGATGAATATCTTGAATGTATGATGGATGTGTAGTTGAATCTATTTCTGCTATGTTTCTTATATTTATACATTTGCATATGTCTTTTTATATTATGTGAATGTTTTATTTAATAAGTATCGGGCTAGATGCTCGGTTTTAGCATCATGATCCTCTCCATTGCACTGGTATGATGGGTGGGGACGTGACATAAGCAAAGAATTTTCAGCTCATACGAATCCACCCAAATATTTCATTTCTCCGCGGGCCAAGAAGCTAATTGCCAATCACCTCATGTCGGGAGGAGGAGGCGGAGGACCATTGCCACCACCCAGAACACCCAGATGGGTAGCTAGCCGACATGGACCTCTGCAATTACCCACGCACATGAATGATATGCCTACTCACTATTTGAAATTGCTACCAAAGTATGATGGCAGTAAGGGCACATCTGCTGAAGATCATGTAGACCGATTCCGATATTTCACTAACAATATCCTGATCGAACATGATGATGTGTTCATGCGATTTTTTTCTCATTCACCGGAAGGAGAAGCCTTAAAATGGCTTAGATCACTACCCAATGCCTCCATCAAAACTATGGAGATCCTGGAAACCTTCCTTCGTCAAGAAGTGGGGAGTTAAACATGATAGTCTCTATTATTTAACGGAATTCTCCACCCTAAAGAAGAGAAAATCAGAAAATGTGGTGGACTTTACTGCGAGATTCAACAAAGTATATTTCAAGATCCCCTAGGACATTCGACCTAGTGAAGCAGAAGCTCGAGTCACATATGCAGCATCTTTCCCCTCATATTTTTCCATCACGTTGAGAGAGAGAAGACGACTCTCACTTAGTGAAATGCAAGATGACGCCATAGATGTCGAAGGAAACATGAGGGCATGAGGCAAGATAAAAATGACCAATGATGTTGAACCAAAATACAAAGGAAAGGCCAAAGAAGAGGGTGGCCTTCAGAAATAAAAGACTCTCAAGATGCAAAGATTGATGAGATGACTCGCATTATCAAGAATATTTCAAATTATAAAGTTACCATAATGGAATTAGAAAGTAGCAGTACTAACAGAAAATCACCAGCTCGACCTCCTACGTAGTTTAGAAGGCCTTACAATCCCCAAATGGAAAACATATAAAAGAGAAACAATGAACAACCATTAAGGCTGCCTGTCCACGAAAATGAAATAATCTGGTCGAAATTCTAGCGAAAGAAGTTTATGAAGAATTTGAAGAACAGTTAAATTGTATGGAAGAAGGTTCCTATCTTATGAACCTCACTAGAGATGATTATGAGAGCTCACTCTCATATAAGAAAACTGACTCAAATCTTTTGAACTCCCAGGAAAGTGATCAACTCCCAGGTGATTATCCTCTTTTTCACAATACCCAACCAAATAGGTCGCAAAGGAAGTATGACTTGAGACCAAGTCCATAAATGGAAAATAGACAGAGCGGAATTCCCCCCAAGAAATCCCCTCAGAAGTCGGCTCAAGCTAACTTTCCGCAAAATCTCCCCTATCAAAAAGAAAGGCCTACCAAAAGATAAAAAAATGAGGCCGCAGTTCCCAATAGCCAAATTAAGCCAAGCATAAGCCCCCATACGAAAGTAGATCCAAATCCCAAAGAGTGGTGTTCCTCTTTCAGCGTGGAACGGGATTTGAACAAACTAAGAATAAATGTCCCATTGACTGAATTGATAAGGAACCCTAAGTACCAGGATCATATCGATAAAATGTTACAGAGAGCTGAAAACATCGATCAACGGGATTCCATAAATCTAAATGATGAAGCCACCACTTTTCAATGCGGCCCACACATCGATAATAAAGAAGATCCCACTACTCTGTTTTATGTTACCTTGAATGTACATGAGAAACTACTTCACAACTGTATGCTGGACTCTGTAGCATCTCATAATCTAATGCCCAAGGTAATCATGGAACAACTGGGACTAGAGATCACCAAACCATATCATGACCTCTATAGTTTTGACTCTAGAAAGGTGAAATGCATAGGTATGATAAAGGATTTGGTAGTCACTCTTGGTCAAATACTAGCCAAAAGCATAATGATGGATGTAGTGGTAGCAGATGTTTCGGAAAAATATGGCATGCTTCTATCAAGGAGTTGCACTAAAAATATGGGAGGTGTTGATGTATTTATAACTTCAGAATATATTCACTTGTATATTATATGTATTACATTTGTACTTTATTGTATCCCCAACGGAGATGTATTATTCCTCTGATTGGAAGTGTTGTCATTTGTATTTGAAAGTGTCGCAAGTTATATTATAAATGTCGTAACTTATATTTGATGGGTTATTAGACTCCCTTAGCTTGTCGGCCCAGTTAGGATAAAAGGAAGGTTAAGTTAAAGTATAAATAGAGTGTTTGCACCTCTCTATTTGCTCATTCACTCTCTCATCCAACTCACATAGTTGAGAGATAGGAGTGTGCACAAGTGGAGGAGGAGTATCTACTGAAAACATCTATCTTTTGGGGTTTCATCTTTGTGATCTTTATATTGGTGTTTATTCTATCTATGAGGAAGTTGCGGGGTTTTTCACCTTCTTGGTTTTCCCCGGTGAAATGCTTTGTGTCTCTTGTCTCTTGTGTTTGATATGCTGTACATGTTGTTCTCTCCGTTAAGATCCTAGATCATATTGAATTAAATGATGAAAAACTAACATGGTATTAGAGCTATATTTAAGGAAGGCATTGTATGGCATTTAAGACACTTGTTGAATTTGCGACAAATTGGAAGCTGGGGCTTGGTTTAGTAAAAACTAGTCATCGTGGAACTTTCGCTATAAATCCTTTTTGGAGAAGGCTCGGGATCTGAAATTTTTACAAGCCGAATACCAGACACGTATTTACTTTGTGTAAACATTTCAGCCTCATATTCATTGTACTTTGTGAGATATGATCTGTACAAGTTAGGGTTTCTACCTCTTCCAGAATGCAGCCCTAAACATGTGACCTAGGCAAAAATGTCATATCCCGGGCTAGGAAGATTCAAATGGAATTCCGTAAAAAGTGACAGTTAGAACATAGAGTTTAGTTTCACAGGTCCGAGTTTCAAAGGCCGAAGTTGAAATAGTGACACGTGGCACTCCGTACACGTTCGCTATGTTATTTCATCCCATAAACAGGTCATGTTGCGACACTTAGCATATATCTCTCATGGAGAATCCATTGAAGCTCAAATATGTGGGATTGGAAATATGACAGGCCATTCTACCACATGCCGAAGTTTCAGACCCTGAGGATCCGAAATTTCATAGATTCACCAGAAACAATATGGCATACAGAATTGGATTCTGAGCATTTCCATTGTTTTGCTTGTCACTGTTGCGAGAAATTAGGTGTGACGTACCCACCCATCTATCCAATTCCTGGAAGGGAACATGATGCCGATATACGGGGATTTCACAAAAAACTCAGCCCATTCATTAGACCCATAGCCATAAAATTAATGTGTGCAAATGCAAATCAAACATATATGCACAACGGAATAAGAACATCACCCACACACATGTTTCATATGCATTCAACATATCAACAATAAACATTAAATTAAAACATTGCAGAAGTAAAATGCACATAGAGGACACTTATCTTCTTTTTTGCAATTTCCCCCAAACAACTATCTATGTTGCAGCAACGTTCCACCCAACCATAGGCCAGTTGTGTTCATAGAGCTCTCAACACCACTGCCACCCCCGAGCTGGGCATAATTGTTACAAGGAAAGGGGAACATTCCAGCTCATTCACAGCCAAAGCAATAGAAACCCATCTCAGCCCCAACCTTCTTTTACACACATCCACTCAAACTGGGCATGGATACACTCTTTCAGCAATGGGATTTACCAATAAGATGGCCTTGGACTTTCCCAAATCGTGGGCACACCAAAAACGGACTTTGGATGGGAAAATCGTCCACAGGGAACCAACCAGATTTTCCATGGTATTTTTGGGCATCTAGATGGCCAAAACGGCCCCAATGAAACCCCAACCCAATATCCCATACTCCCAGCCACTCTCCAACCCAAAAACGCCCTGTTTTCAGCTAGAAAAATCAGGAGAAACCATAAAAACATGGAGAGAAAATGCCCAAGTAGCCCAAAAACGTGAGAGAGGCAAAAACTGCTTGATGGGTCATGGCTTGGAAGCCAAATTCATGGCTCTTTTCTTTCCAAGGAAGCCAAACACGTTTTTCCATGAAGGGTGGTTGCCCATACTCGAATTTGGACAGCCATACCTCTCATTCCCTAAGGCATTAACTACCTCAACCAACTTTTGGGAAAAATGAATGATTGGGTACAAAAGTAAACATTGGTAGTTGAGGGTTTGATGGGTTCTCCCATTGACACTTGGCTTGAATTGATTGGCTCAAAGGTTTGAATGTTTTCCCTCCCAATTCCTTGTAAAATCATGCCTGCATATCTTGTTGCATTGCAAAGCTAGTTGTGGGTATTTTATTATAATTGCATATTTACATAATATTCACAATTCCACTGTGCCTGGCTAGCACGTGAACCATATGCATCAATAAATCGATGGCGGGGCCTTGGCCTTGAGCTCCTCACCATGAATTTATAACAATATTACATCATTTACAATTTTAATGCAATAGGGTCAAGACAGGGACGTGACATTAGGGCTTTTGACAAAAGTGGAATTTCGGAGTGCTCTCAGCATAGGATTGTTCTCCTTAGCAAAATCGAATTTTAGAGACCAAGATCAAACTTTTTGGTTGGGTGAATCTCCGGGATCTATCAAACCCTAGTTTGGGTTTTGGACCAAAAAAACCAGAAAACCAAATTTTGACAGAAGTTACAGATCCGAAATTTGCAAGTCAATTTTAAGGGGTCAATTTTTGGAGTTTTCAAAATCTGAGCACACCAGCTTGCTCGCCTCAGTAAATTTCATCTCCCTGTCTAGATAGAAGTTTGAAATTCCAAGTTTGGATTTTTAGGGTTTCTCTGTCAATCCCTAGCCAGCTCCAGATCCAATTTCAACAAATCAAGTGGTAAGACTTAAATCTTTTATTTCCATTTGAGTTTCTCATTAAGATGTATCACCACACCAAGCTTGAGGATAAGCTTGAAGGGGCTGATAACTTCCAAGCATGGAAGTATAGGATTGGGTTAATCCCAGAAGAGAATGAATTGGACACTTACACAAGTGAAGAAGTTCCAGTTCCAGAGGGAGATGAGGCTAAGGACTTACATAAGAAGAACTTGGTCAAGTCCAAGAGAATCATTGCAGATTCTATCGAAGACCATCTCATACCACATGTGTCTTCTCTAAATACACCCAAGGAGATGTTTGATTCCTTGACCAAGTTGTTTGAAGGAAAGAACATAAATCGGAAGATGACTTTGAGGAATCAATTAAAGAATGTCAAGATACAAAATGCAGAGACCATGCAGTCTTACTTTACAAGTGTCTCTTAGATAAAAGAACAACTTGAAGCTGTGGGAGAAGATATAGAGAATGTTGAAATTGTGATGACCACCTTGAATGGTATTCCTAGGTCATGGGATTCATTCATTCAAGGAATTTTTGCTAGAAAGAAGCTCATCACATTCAATAGGATGTGGGAGGAATGCTCACAGGAAGAAGCTAGACTTGTATCTCGAGAAGAAAAGATGGATAATGAAGACTAGGCTCTCATAGCACACACTAGGAAGAATAACCACAAGAGGGAGCATCCTCATCACAAGAAGGGTAAACACCACCACCAGAATTAGAGGGAGAACTTTGGTGGATCCATACTTGTGATGAGAAGGGACACTATTCCATAGATTGTCCCAGGAACAAAATAATCTCCCACAAGAAGAAGAACAACAAGAGAAGACATCATGCTCACACTGCAGAGGATGATGAACCTCTAAGGAAGAGAACCAGTGAAGATTCTTCAAGTGATGAAGAATATATATTGTAATGAATTTTTACATGAAAGGAGTAGAAGAAGCTACTACGGAGTTGGAATCCGGAAAACAAATAATCTATGGAAGAACCTCTCATCCATTTTCAACATTGGTTAAGGTGCACACTATCAGAGACTCCAGATGATTACTCCAGAGTTCCATGACAAGTCAAAGCATATTGAGATCAAGTATCACTATATTAGGGATATGGTGCAGAGAGGAGCAATGAAGCTCTTGTATGTTGCGACAGATGAGAAGATAGCAGATGTGTTGACCAAGCCACTGGCTAGAGTGAAGTTTGAGTACTTCAGAGAGAGGCTTGGTGTTATTCATATTGAAGATAATTCCAGGAGGAAGTGATGGGACACAGATGTAGGAGACCTTCTAATCATGGTGGCAGGTGGGTCCTCCCATGGGTATGGATGTAAGCATTTTGTGATGAGCATCCATATGATCATGAGTATTCGGATGATACTCTGTGGCCATGGATATGTTGCAGGTTGTGCAGTGGCATGTAATAGGTCCCTGGGAGATCCTATAGGTTGAGCAGTAAGCTCGTAATCAATCCTGGGATGCTCTTTCAAGGTTTTGCCTGATAACATATAATGGGTCCCTGGGAGATCCTATAGGTTGAGCAGTAAGCTTGTAATCAGTCCTGGGATTCTCTTTTGAGGTTTTTCTTGTTCGCATGTAATAGGTCCCTGAGAGATCCTATAGGTTGAGCAGTAAGCTCGTAATCAGTCCTGGGATGCTCTTTCGAGGTTTTGTGAAGTTTGCATATAATAGGTACCTGGGAGATCCTATAGGTTCAGTAGTAAGCTCATAATCAGTCCTGGGATTCTCTTTTGAGGTTTTGCAGATGCACATAATCAATCCTGGGATGCTCTTTCAAGGTTTTGTAGATGCACATAATCAGTCCTGAGATTCCACCAGATAGGTCGCTCACAGAGATGATGAATACCTACATGGAGGCTAGGCCTACATCCAGCATGGAAAAGGGTTGGCTCTGTAGAACTTCCTATGATGAGTAGAATTGAGAGATAGCACCAGTGATCGAGATGACGAGTACATCAACAGTGACGATGATCCAACTCCAGTATTGAAGACTTGTGCCTATACGTTTTGATGACCTATGTCAAGAGAATACCTTCGTAGTTAAGAGGGAGTGTTCATGTATTTGTAAATTCGGAATATATTCACTTGTATATTATATGTATTACATTTTTACTTTATTGTATCCCCAACGGAGATGTATTATTCCTCCGATTGGAAGTGTCGTCATTTGTATTTGCAAGTGTTGCAAGTTATATTGTAAGTGTCGTAACTTATATTTGATGGGTTATTAGACCACCTTAGTGGGGTCGAACCTATATGAGTTAAGTGGAAGGGTTATTAGACTCCGTTAGGGAGTTGTCGCAGTTAGGGTAAAAGGAAGGTTAAGTTAAAGTATAAATAGAGTGGTTGCACCACTCTATTTGCTCATTCACTCACTCATCCAACTTGCATAGTTGAGAGAGAGGAGTGCGCACAAGTGAAGGAGGAGTAGCTACTGAAGACATCTATCTTTTGGGGTTTCATCTTTGTAATCTTTGTATTGGTGCTTATTCTATCTCTGAGGAAGTTGTGGGGTTTTTCACCTTCTTGGTTTTCCCCGGTGAAATGATTTGTGTCTCTTGTCTCTTATGTTTGATATGCTATACATGTTTTTCTCTCAGTTGATATCCTGGATCATATTGAATTAAATGATGAAAAACTAACAGGAGGTACCATGCAGATGGATATGAAATATGCTACAATCCCATTTTTGTTGGAGAGACCAGACGGTTGTATAGAGAATCTATGTTCGCCTATGTGATAAGTAATCAAGATAGCCCTATGAATTACCCCATATATGCAGCTAATGAAGACATGGGTTCTTACAGGATATCACTAGCAAGTCTCGCTGAATAAGAAGTTGTACAATCTCAAGCAGTGGATCCCACTGCTGAAAATAACAGGAATCAGGTCTGAAAACTCTATTTTGATTGAGCATCTGCTAAAGAAGAATATGGAGATGGTGCAGTATTATCATCACCAAAAGGGGACGAGATCAATTTATCTTACAGGTTAGTTGTTCAATATGAGGGCCTTATCCTTGGCCTCCGAGCTGCCAAGGACTTAAAAATCACTAAACTGTCACTCTTTGGAGACTTTGAACTAGTGGTAAACCAGATTGAAATTATTTATCAAACCAAACATCCAAGACTTAGAGCATATCGAAATATTTCCGAGGACCTTATTGAGAATTTCTTTGATGCTTTCAACATTACTTTTGTTCCCTGAGAAGGAAATCAACAGGCATATGCATTGGCCTTGATGGCACGCTCTTTTAAACCTCCCAAGAAGCTGGAGTTTAAGTATGAGGTCAAAATGCGATATTGTCCCTCCATCCCTGACAACGTAAAAATTTTGTAGGTCTTTGAAGATGATCAACATATCAAACACTTTTTACATCTTGTTGACGAATTTTCAAATACTGATACGAATGGTAATTCTGGAGAGACGAAAGAAAGCATTCTACAAACAGAAGGTGGAAAATTATCCATGTTGACACAACAGATTGCTTCCCACAAAATTCTGCAACTAAAGAATAACTTTATTCCCAAAGGATTGGTTCCACTAGAATAGTGTTCAATAAGAACAAGATCCCAGTAAAACCAGTAGTACTTCCAACTACTAAGGACGTGCAGGAGGTGAATCTTGGCACCGCGGAAGAGCCCAAGTTCATAAATCTTTCTCAGTCCCTTACAACCAAGCAAAATCAAAGGTATGAGGACTTGTTTAAATATTACATAGATGTTTTTGCATGGCAGTACGAAGACCTCAAAACCTATGATACCACTATCATACAACATAGGATCCCTTTGAAGCCAGATGCTAAACCAGTAAAGAAGAAGTTGAGATAGGTAAACCCTATCTTACTGTCAGTGATTGAAAAAGAAGTAAGGAAACTTCTTGATGCTAAGATCATTATTCCTTTAAGATATTCAGAATGGGTGGCAAACTTGGTGCCAGTTAGAAACAAGAATGGATAAATTTGGCTATGTGTTGATTTCATAAACATGAATAAGTGCTCGTTAAAAGATAATTATCCCTTGCCCAAAATGGATCATATTCTACAAAAAGTAGTTGGGTCAACCAAATTGTCGATGATGGACGGTTTCTCAATCTATAACCAAATTTCCATGCACCTAGATGATAGGGAAAAGACATCCTTCACCACACCATGGGGAACTTTTATGTATGATAAAATTCCTTTTGGTCTCATTAATGCCGGTGCAACATTCCAAACGGCCATGGATATAACATTCATAGGAGAGAAGGACAAATTTATTGTGATATATCTATATGACATGACAGTGTTTTCAAAGTTTGATGAAGACCACCTTCAACATCTGAAGCAAACCTTCAGGAAATGAAAAAAAATTGGCCTATCTCTTAACCCTAAAAAATCCTTTTTTGCAATGACAGAGGGAAAGCTATTGGGTCACATTGTCTCCAAATATGGTGTGAGAATAGACCCAGATAGAGTAGCCCCTATCAAACTTATTGAACTCCCAATGAATAAAAAGGAGGTACAGTTTTTTATTGGGAAAATAAATTTTCTACGGAGATTTATTCCTAACTTCGCTGAAATAATGAAAGAAATTATTGACATGCTAAGAAAGGATGCTGAAATAAAATGGACCATGACTGCGAGAGACTCCTTTAAACAAATAAAGGATTCCCTATGAGAAGCACCTGTCTTGACTAGCCCTGATTATACAAGAGAATTTCTTATATTCTCCTTTGCCTCTAAGGTTACTATTGCAGCTGTTCTCTTACAAAAAAATCATGAAGGGGACGAGCAACCCATTACTTTCTTTAGCCGAGCGTTGAGGGACGTCGAGTTGAAATACAACACAATAGAAAAACAGGCTTATGCACTCGTCAAATCCCTCAAGTCATTTAGGAATTATGTGTTGCATTCCGGGATCATCGCATATGTCGTAGGAAGTACTATCAAAGACATATTGTGTCAAACCGACAACGATGTAAGGAGGGGGAAGTGGATCTCCAAAATCCAAGGGTATGACATGGAAATCAAGCCTACCAAATTGGTGAAGGGACAAGGTCTAGCCAAACTCCTAGCTGAGACGAATTACCAATATCTTGAAATAAATCTGTTTGATCAACTTCCTAGTTAGGAGGAAGGAGATGATCAACAAAACCTTCCTGACAATGTTGTTGAGAAGTTCACTAGGTCTGAATGGTACATGGACATAGTATATTATCTACAACACCTCAGATTCCCTCCCATCCTAGATAAGTCTAAAATTAGGTCTCTTAAACTCAAAGCTATTAAGTACTGTATTCTAGATGCATATCTTTTTCTGGAAGGACCCACTTGGTGTTCTGCTTAATTGCATCGTTAAAGAAGAAACATAAGGCATAATGATAGATTTTCACAAAGGAATGTGTGGAGGACATCATGCATGGAGAGAAACTGCTTATCAAGTCCTACGAGCTAGGTAATTCTGGCCTAGATTATTCACTGATGCTAACAATATTGTCAGATCATGCAAAGAATGTCAACTATTCGTCGGAAAGCAAAATCTTAAACCATTACCCCTTAAAACCATCAGGGTGGAATCACCCTTCCAGCAATGGGACCTTCATTTTATTGGAGAAATAAACCCTCATTATAGTGGCCAGCAGAGATGGATTCTTATGGCCAGTGATTACTTCACAGAATGGGTGGAAGAAATCCCCACAAGGAATTCCATTGACACGGTCATAATAGGCTTCCTAGAAGAAAATATTTTGGCAAGATTTGGTTGCCCAAGAAAAATCATTACAGACAATGCTCAATATTTTAAATCCTACAAGATTATGAGCTTTTGTTAGAATTACAACATTGAGTTGATTCATTCAACAACGTACTATCCGCAGGGAAACGACCTGGCTAAGTCCTCAAACAAAAGCCTGGTGACTATTATCAAGAAAATGCTCAATACAAACAAAAGGGCTTGGTATTCCCAACTAAAATTTGCATTATGGGAAGACAAGATTAGTGTCAAGAGAGCTATAGGTACTTCGCCATTTCAGTTGGTCTATGGAAAAGAAGTGGTTCTCCTAATCTAGTTGGGTCTGCCAGTGATAAAATTATTATAGCGAGAAAACGAAGAACCGAATGACATGGAGAGAATAATTCATCAGCTGCTAGAGGTTCAACAGGTCAGGGAGCAGCTGGATGAGTGCTCTAAAGTCCACCAGGACAATATTAAAGCAACCTTTGATCAGAGGGCCATTGCTCGAGATTTTTAACATGGAGATCTTGTTCTGAAGTGGGGCGCTAGAAGAGAAGAAAGAGATAAACATGGAAAATTTGGCAACCTGTGGCTAGGCCCTTTCAAGATCATTACAGTCCATGACAACAACACATATGAATTGGATCAACTCAATTATGAGAGCTTTGGGAACCCTGTAAATGGGATGTTCTTGAAATGATTTTCAATACTAGTTTCCACCCCACTCTATAAGTGGATCCATTGTACCATATCCGTAACATATGTCTTTCCTTCTTCTTGTTTACAAATTTTTTTATCATTTGGTTACTTTTCTCTCTTATTATTCTATGTTACTTCATTTGAAAAATATAGGACAGGTACGAATCCACAACCCAATGGACTTAAAGGCACTAGTATACTATTTGCAACCCCTTCCAAAGGAAGAGGTTGTCCCCGCTAAAGCCAATGTTAGTACTAATAGCCTCAGCATGATCAGCTGAAGGCAGCTCTAGTATACACCAAGCTGAGAAATAAGTCAAAGTGAAAGTCTGGAGAAATAATGGTGTAGACAAAGTGGAAAAAAGTCACACCATGGAAATAGTCAGATGCAGTTCAGAAGAAGGGCTATTCACAAATTAGTAGTGGATGGTGCGGTCAAGACCCCCAAACACTTGGCATTTACCCTACTCAGATTGCACCTGATGAAATACCACCATGAACATGTGCTAGCTTCAAAGTAATTTAGAGTCTTGAAGGTGGTCTGGTTAAAACCATTTTTTGGAGTCCTGAAAGCATCCAAAGTCTATCACTATGGTTTATAATCGCACAAGTGCTGAAATATCTAAAGTTTCCAAGACAAGTGGGTCCGCCTGATAAAGCTGCACTGGCAGATTGCATGCCTCGAGGAAGTAAGGAGGTAGCATCAATGGATTCTTGTGCTTCAGGCTAATAAAGTTGCTCGGAGTTTAATACTCCCAACACATCCTTGAAACAAAACCGCTACTTCCACATGGCAACTCCGGGATTGTTTAGGGGCCTAAATGAGGTTTGTCCGAACAACCTCTTTAGAGCCCTGAAATCGATAAGTCACCATGGTAGTTTTTAGGCCACGAATCGCCAAACAGACGGGCTGCGTGAAAAGGGGACCCACTCTCAAAAGTTGCACCCACCCGACGTACATCTAGAAAAGGATTCATTAGAAGATCGACGATCACCCAAGCGTCAGTGGGATAAAATTGCTTGGATTTTAACACTCACAATGCGTCCATGGAACAAAACTACTACCTCCACGTGGCAATTCCAGGGTTATTCAGGGACTTAAAGGTGGTATTTTGAAACTACTTCTTAGGGGTCCTAAAACCACTTTTGGTTTATAACATACGACTTCTCGACATACTTAATCCCCCACATGGTTCAAAAGAGACTCCTTCAAAAAGCGGTCTTGTCATCCTCCGCTGCCTGTTTGAAGCAACGTCTCTCAACACTCATTACTGTCACCGCCGTCGTATAAATTGTAGTATTCTCCCAGAACGTGAAAGCCCGATGAGTACCTAGGTAATCATTACCCGAGGACAACACGATCTTCGAGGTAGTGAGCAGGAGAGGCTATAAATAATCCAACAATTGTATAAGCTTGAATCATGGAGTTCTTAAGCCTCATTGGTCCAGAATGCAAAGCTTAATGTGTGATTCTACCATAGTTGTCTAGATTAAGCAGGATACGTGGTTTTGATGGCACATTTCATCTCCGGCGGAAGCACACAAGGAGCATTAAGGGCACAAATGACCAGCGTTCACAAGCAGCTCATAGATGCACATTCGCAGACATTCAGGCAGGAAAAGCTTGAAGTCTCAACCAAGATGTCTAAGGAAACTTCAGTGGTTGAAAAGGAAATAGACCTTCTGAATGCAGAAGCACGGAAGGCAGGGGCATGTCGGTCCCAGCAAAGGATGATCAAATTGTGTAGCAGTGGTACCTGAAAGGTTCAGATTATTTACAGAGAGATCAAGTCCAGTTTCACAACTCGGTGACGTCGATGAACTTTCTCCCCGTCGAAAACAAGGTTTGAGAGAAAAAGGTTTGGATGGGGTAGAAGGGATAGATGATGAAGGTTTTGTTAGAAACACATGACACTAAAGTGGCTGCATCAACATCTCCATTACGCCAAAATATGGTCTGATGGTTATCAAGCTCAAGACATCCCTAAAAGTAAAGAAGCACTGCTAATAATACGAGGTCGCCTCGGATTAGCAGGTGTTTTTCCATTCGATAGGATGTATTGTTTTACCAGTTGAATGGCTTCCAATCGCATTCATAGATGTCAGTAGTAGTCAGTATGACTATTTTTGGGTAACGAACTTTGTTGGAAAGTACAAACAGAATTGCATAAGCCGTTGGGCTGTAACAAACTCTTTGTAACAACTTATTTTGTAAAATAATGTGAAGGATATATATAGTAGAATAGGAAATAGCCAATGGTCGGCTCTTTTTGTAAGAAGTGTAACTTATGATATTTTGTAGTCTGATCAATATATAAAGAATAACATCATTTTTTTCTGATTTTGGAGTTTTATGGATTCAAACTCTTGATATGTCCAATTAGTATTCTTTTCTCCTGTTAATTCATCTCTTTCATACTGCTCATGATTTATGAGTTTCATTATGTTTTCAATACGAGTGCTGCAAGCTTAAAATTATTGTTTCTAGGGTGATTATGGCGTGAAGTATTCATGTTTGATTATCTGGAAATAATATCCTCTTATTGTTCAGGTTTAGTTCTGTAATCATTTTTTCTAAAACTACTGAGTTCCTCTCTTAGGCTCAGTACGTTATTCTATAACATAAAACAAAGATTTACTCTCTGCAGTACCTTTGTTTTGTGCCATTCCATTAACATCAATTCATTGAAATTCTTGTAATTGGCATATTGAAATACTTCCCACATTATTCCAAGCTTGACTATCTCTTTTATCTTATGGTCAATGTGATTTTGGTTAAGCAAAAGAGCACAACAAATTTTATTGATGCTCAAGCACAGTTCTAAAAGTAGCCTTAGAACGTCTTTGGGACTAACAACGTTAGTAGGAAGAAGAATGATCATGGTGTGGCCTTGATAAACATTAATTAGTGTTGTTGTTTTCCAAATGAATAGTTTCCATATTTGTATGCATAATTTATGTTTCATATGCATTCTTATGATGTCTGATAAATGTCTATGTAATGCACAATGTTGGAAGTTGATAATAGTTGAATCATACAGTAGAGGCAGTGTACAGGGAAAGCAAGGAAATGGTGACCATAAACGATGCCAAAGATCCTTATGAGCAGGTGGAAGACGTGCTAGGAGAAAATGTGCAAGAAGCACATACTGAAACTGAATCCAATGGAATAAGGGAGCAAATAACTCCCCCGAACTTAGTTGAAACCATGGTGAGATTCAATGAGAGATTGATGAAGGCTCGGGAAGAGCAACACCAGCTCAATGCTGCCATATTGCAAAGCCTCACCGATATGCATCAGAGGATAAATCTTGGGTCTAACCCAAGCAATGTGGGCAGAGAAGGAAGATATGCAGGTAGTCACTCTAGCGGTCGTTCTAGGAAAATGACTCCAAGTCCTAGAAGGAGTTGTGTGAGCAAAAAGAACAGAACACCCTCTCTAAGGTATCTTTCCAGTAGGCCACGCGAATCTAGATATTCTTAGAGAATTCTAAGGAATACTACTAGCAAAACTGAGAGAAGAAAGAAATTCAGAGGGATCCCACAGGGAGAATTTAGGAAGGCAAGGTCTCCCACATTTTATGGAGAAAGAAATACAGGTCAAGAGGCATAGGCATGGCTTCTTGGAATGAAGAAATATTTTAGAATGCATGATTATTCAGAAAATGAAAAGGCTAGAGTTTCCATTTACAATCTAAGTGGTAGAGCTTCAATCTGGTGGGAGAACCTCATGTAAGTGAAAAAAATCTGTGAAAGAAGGATCAACTGGGAGCAGTTTAAAAGGTACTTCAAGGAAAAATACCTATCAGCTAGGTATTATGATAACAAGAGGAAATAGTTCAATGAACTCAGGTTGGATTACATGTGGATTACATAAAGGATGAAAGGGTAAATATCCAATGTTTCCTTGGTAGTATACCTCGAAATTTTATAGATAGGATTGAGTTTTTCAATCCACCAAGTCTGGATGAAGCCATTAGGATGGAAATGCATTTCTATGAGCAGAGTAAAGGAAAATCAAAAGTTCATCCAGCATGGAAAGGAAATCCCAAAGGGAGGTTTGAACAAAGGAAAAGTGGATTCAACCCACCATTTAGAAATCAACCCAGAAATTTTCCACAGGGCCAGCAAGCAAGGAGTGGATTCAAACCATCTGTGGCAGCAGATAGAGCACCAAAAGGGCCACTTCAATGTTGGGGATGTGGAGGAAACCATTTGCTTAGAGAATGTCCACATCAAAGGGAGAATCCCATAATTTTGCACAACCTAGAAGAAGCAACTACAGTAGAAGATATGGAAAGAGAAGAACCTCGAATTTATACAGCATTGGATGATCATCAGGAAAACCACCAATCAATACTAGTGGAAGTTGAAGGTAAGATTGCTAAGAAATCTATTTTTGTTTTGATTGATCCAAGATTAACTCATAGTTATTTGTTTGCTAAGGTGGTTGAAGGTTGTTCTCTTAGTAAAGTAAAGCATAGTAAGTCTTTGTTAGTTCAATTATCCATAGGAACCAAGAGAAAGGTGAGTGAAGTAGTGATGGAGTTCCCCATGGAGTTGAATGGAATCCTCACAAAAGAAAATTTAAATTTCATACCATTAGGATCTTATGATTCCCTAATAGGTATGGACTGGTTGGAAAGACATAGAGCCAAGATAGAATGCTATGAGAAAGTACTTGAATGCATTGATGAAGAGGGAAGGCCAAGGTTGGTAAGAGGAATTCCAAAGCAAGTTTTAGGATGGCATATTTCATCCCTGCAGTTGAGAAAGTTTTATAAGAAGGGTTACCAATTATATGTAGTCCACATATATGATTCATCAGAGGAAAAGGGACCAAGGATAGAATACTTTCAGCTGTTGCGAGAGTTACAGGATGTGTTTCCAGATGAAGTGTCAGGGCTTCCACCAAAGAGGGATATTGATTTTTCCATCAATCTTGTTCTAGGGGTGTTGAAGCCTCAGATGTGCTGGAAGAATCCCCGGAAACAACGCAAAAGAGATAGCCCAATCTGAGGGCTTCAAATAACCCCACGCAAGGATTATTCTATCCTTAGAATGTTTGGTATAGCTAACTCTTACGGATATCAGGCCTTCGTTGGCACTATGAAAGTAATCCAAAAGAATTTCTCTTCTTCTTTATGGAAGAGAAGGATAATTTATTAAAAAACGTGAGCAGAAAGAAGACAAGTAAAATAAAAATAAAATTAATCTACTCAGACCAAGATAAATAAGAGAAATATAGTTGTAGATTCTTAGAATAATCAGATCTTGAAAATTAGATAAATGTCATACTAATCAATAAACATAGAGATTATATCTGACATAAACTGCTTTGGAAGAAACAAGATAGTGAAAACCAATCTATTTATTCAAAGAATTATATTGGATGACTATTCTACAAATAATATGTTAATTGACAAATTAACACATGATAATCAATTTTCTGTAATTGAAAAAATGGATTAGATAATGTGAACCAGATAAAGAAATTCAATCTTACATCATCTTCATATAAATCCTAAATGAGAAATCAACATACAGATTTATCTGTTTATAATTATGCAACCCAAAAATGGAGTTATAGAATAAGTGTATGAAAACCAATATTCATCAAGGAAACTTGATAAACATATCAACAAAAGAAAGGAAAAGAGAAAATGACTGAAATTCTTCAAAGATTGCAAGAAATTACAAGGCTCCAAATACACAGTGTATCTCCAGTTTTTTCCTTCGATGGTTTTTCCCCCTCCTTCCATGAGATTTTAGTCTCTTAAAATAATAATTACAAAAATTTACAAAGAAACAAATTTCCCATAAAGTTAGGGATTACAAACTATTGGTTCAAGATTTTCCAAGGGCACATTGCCACTTGGAAAACACATTCAAAAGATCTTCAACATCTTGATAATGTGCATGTTCGAGCTGCAGTTGGGCCTTGCACGTCAAAGCTTCAATTTTCATTTTCTTAGCCTTTGACCATTCCCGTAAGAAGACATTTATTTTCATCCCTGAAGACATGGGTGATTCAAAAAATTCTTTGATTTCTGTTATCTGAATCTACTCCAACTGCTTAATTTGCTCCTCAGATTTCAAAGACATTAATTCAACCTGTGCGATCATGATCTTGGGAGGAAAAACATTCTCTATATGATCCATAACAGGCAAATCCAACAAACCAATCAAAATATCAGAGGCAAACCATCTCTTTTTGCATAATTTCTAACCTTCTTGAATGGTATATTCCACCATGTCACAGGCATTCTCCCAGGATGCTAAAGAGATTCTAATCCTCCTTGGTTTGATATTATCCAAAAAAGGAAATGCTCCAAGTTTATCCTTGATGTACTTTTTCCAATAGATTATATCTTCAAAAGCTTTAGTAGCATCATTTATTTTTTGGTTATGATCACAAAGAATATCTTAAGAATGTTCCAAGGAGTTGAAGACATCCCGAATTTCATTCAACCCCTCAAACAATTCAATTAAAAGGTTTCTAAAATCATCATTTATCCTCAAAGTGAATTCTTTAAACTCCTCTTTGGAAAACTGTGAAAAGGAAGAAGCAGCAGAAACTGACTGTGATGCCTCTAATTGTTTCTCAATAACTGTCAAGTTCTGAGAATATTGAGTATTCTATCCTTGTGCTTCTAGAATTTGTTGCTTCAGATCTTCATTCTGTGATTGTATCTTATGAATTTGATCTTCATAACTATCCTTCAATCCCTGCAACTGAGATTGATATTGTTCATCCATTTGAGCCTACTTCTGCTTGAGATCATGCAATTCCTCTTCTTTCTTCTCAATTCCCCTATTGAGTGAAGCAACAAAATCATAATTGGCACCAGTAAAGGATCTCAATGTAGCTTTTCCTCAATTGGAGCTTTTCCTTTGTCTTCTGATTGATAGGTCAATGGCAAAGGAGTTTTAACCTGAGTTTTATGGGCTTCTTTTTCTATTAATTCCTTCTGATCCTTGTCTTAATTTGACAGCTTGAGCTTTCTGTCTTGTAGCACATTCATCTTGAGTTTTTGTTGGTAATAGTGAATGAAACATTTTTCCTCCTGAGAGGTGACTCTATTTAATACATCCTGAAAAGAATTTACACCTTCATAAATGGAATCATCGGGCTCTATTTGATGTGCATAGCCACTCTTTATGTGTTCCTTTGTAAAGTGATTGGCAAAGAAAGGCTTAGGATCATGCATCCTTTTGTGGGCCTCCCCAAGCTTCAGGGTTGTAATCTTTTTCCCAATCAAAGTGGCATGTGTGGAATTCTGAATAACCAAAAGTCCAAGGGTAAGAGGAAATTTAGGCCAACCTTTCCTCTTTGCTCCAAGGAGCCAAGGGAAAACACCATCTATAACAGTTTGAAAAGATATCTCTTCAATAACCATCCTGTCATGTACAATTCTGGGAAAAAGATTAATTGTTTTGCTACCTCAAATTCTGATGTAAGAGATATATTCCCCAACATACCAATCTCCCATAGTGGTAATCAATGCCTTGGCCTGTGAATAAAAAGTAGGGGCATCCTCTTTGAAAATATTTTAATAAATAGAACCCAGAAAATGATCACAGATGTCCTAGATGAGGGTGATTCATATGGATATAGGTGGCCACCCACCTATTCCACTAGCTCAAAATAATTTTTCATTCTGGCAGTTTTCTTGTAATTTTTCTATGGTTTTTCGGGCCCTAAACTTCTGGGGCCGTTTTGAGGTCCTAAACGATGTTTTTTGGCGATTTGGGGGGCCGAGTGGTTTACAATCACATTCACTTGGCCCCCATCGAAAGTTGTAAATCTTGGATAGACCATTCCAATGGGTTACCGAGCACCCCAAACGAAGATCGTATGCAAAATTTATGACCCCGGGAAGTTGACTGTTAACCTAACCACCTTGGGGCCGCAAACGTTATGACGGTTCATCTTCTAGGGTTAGTTTTTGGATGTTTGGGATTCTTTCCCTCATGATTATGATAAATAGGCCCTTTCGGCCTTTTTTTGTATTCATCTTGTCATGAATGAGTGCAGCCGCCACATCTCTTCTTAGAGATATAACTACCACCATTCTAGCCGCTTTTATTTTACAATTTGTTCTATTTCATTCATTTAATAGAATCTGAGTTTGTTGTATCTCTATGTTTCTTGCCATATATCTGTGTAAGTGAATATATATATGCTCTTTCATTTCGTTCACATAAATACGGATTACTGGGGTACAAAGTTGTCTTCCCACAATGCTGAACAATAGATATGGACATGAGGTCCTTCTCTGGTCCAATTCCATCCCATGAAGGGAAAAGGGAAGGTTGAACAAAACACATCCATGAAATAGCTAGATAGATAGAATGTTGGTTTCTAGAGGCAAGGGTTTTCTTGTACTTCTCAATTGCTTCCTTCAAAACCACTGATAATATATGATCCTAGTTGAAGGATTCCCCAGTAGTGAGAATATGATGTTCCACAAGTGCCCATTCTGCTTTGAAGACTGCACAGTTGGGCACCAATTCGGTAACCCATACAACCTACATAACATGGATTCCAATAAAGAAAAGGGTTCTCTAAACCAGGCAACAGGTGACTACCTATCAGTTTTAGGAGCATAAATGGCACGACTTTCCATCCAAGATTTAATCATTTCATTAAAGTTAAAGAGGTTTGCAAAAGACTCTAGGAATTGCTTCGATAGAATTTGTTGAGGACTTCTAAGTGCATAAACCCTAGCAAATACTTCAGGTCGAAAGGAATCCAACAAATTTTGGTTTATATCGTTGAAGGAAAGGTACTGGGGATTGGAATTGTCTATAATCCACTTAACCACATCGGTGTAAAGCATTAGAGATGGCCTGGCTGCAATTGCATGAATTTGGGATTTACTAATGTTGACATAGGCCATTTGGTCGTGTTGGATTTCAGAGAAATCATCATTGTCAAAAATGGAATAAATTCGTGGCCAATGTAAGGAGTAGGTTTCGGAAACCCTCCCATCGGTGTCAGAGAAGATTCCATTGTTGGGGTCTTTTTTCCTTAGTTCATCCATGGTTGTTTTGGATCTAGTATTCTTCGACATGGCGGAAAATAATTTTTCTGATAAATGGTGAAAGAAAATTTAATTAAACCTAAATTTAGTTTCCGATTAATATGCAAATAATTGGCATGGAACATGGGAACTTACTTGTGAACCGACGAAGAATACCAAATCCAATAGCAGGGTAAAGTCCGAAGTGAAATTTTCTCGCAGAAGGTAAAAATGCAGCGTAAACATGGTAAAAGAGTAATTTATTTGATGTATTTAAACCTAAAAATGTGATTGGTGAGGTCAAAATGGTCAAGATTGAAAACAAAATTTAAAAAAGGAAAAGCGGAATTGGAAAACTAACGATTTTATCCTCCTGCAATCCGCATTGCAGGTTGCAGGATTGCGGATGTGCAGATTGAACTCAAGAACATTAATCATTTCCACAATCTGCAACCCGAAAGTCAGAAATGCGGAGCATAAAAATTATGGAGGAAGTTCATCCTTCCCGCAATCTGCATTGCGGGATGCAAAATTGTGGAATTGCGGGAATGATTTTAGAAATTTTAACTGTCCGCAATCTGCAAAATATTTGTGGGTTCGGAAATGGCGATCCAATTTCATTTTCCAATTTGGTTTCCGATTTCATCAATCTGCATTGCGGAATGAAGAAATGCGGAACTGAAAATCTAAATTTTATTGCTCGAACACTTTCCAACTTCTGCAATCTGATTTGCAGAATGCGGAAGCAAGAAATTCAAACTTTTAAAGTTGGGATTCCCGCAACCCGATTGCGGATTGTGGGAATGCAGAAACGCTATATTTCAAAGAAACATAAGGCTATCTGCAACTCACAAAAATGCTTAAAACTTCAAAAATAAAAACTAGATTTGTTTGCAGTATCTCTTTATTAGGATTCAAAGCATGCAAAACTGAAAAATAAAGATGTCTAACAAAATCCCATAATGAGGATGAAGAGAAACCTAGATTACCTCATTCGATTAGTAACAAGGGTGCCCATTTCCATAATAAAAAAATGGGATCTGTTGTGCCTACAACAAGGGGAAACACCAATTTCCAAAGCTCCTTATAGAATGAGCACACCAAAATTGATAGAGTTGAAGATGCAGCTACAAGAATTAATGGACAATGAGTATATCAGACCTAGTGTATCCCCTTGGGGAGAACCTAAGTTATTTTTCAAGAAAAAAGATGGGACTTTAAGGCTATGTATTGATTACAGTAATCTTAATAAAGTGACAATCAAGAATACGTATCCATTGCCAAGAATTGATGACTTGTTTGATCAAATGAAGGAAGCTAGAGTGTTTTCAAAGATTGACTTGAGGTATGGATACGATCAAGTGAGGATAAAAGAATAATATATGGCCATTATGAATTCACAGTGGTACCATTTGGTCTTACCAATGCACCTGCTACATTCATGTGTCTCATGAATAGTGTCTTCAGAAAGTATTTGGATAAATTTGTGATTGTGTTATTGGATGGCATTCTTGTTTATGCAAAGAATGAAGAGGAGCATAATGAAAATCTAAGAATGGTGTTGCAAGTCCTTAGAGAACACCAAATGTATGTAAAGCTGAGCAAGTATGATTTCTATCAGCAGAAGGTACAGTATTTGGGTCATGTAGTCTCAGAAGAAGGAATTGCAGTGGATCTAGAAAAGATTGAAGCCATAATGGATTGGACTACTCCAAACAATGTTGCATATGTTAGATCTTTTATGGGTCTTGCATGCTATTACAGAAGGTTCATTGAAGGGTTCTCCAAAATAGATTATCCAATTAAATCATTGTAGAGGAATATTATCAATTTTGTATGGTTTTAAAAATGTGAGAAAATATTTCAACAGCTAAAGGAATTGATTACCAACGCTCATGTTTTGAAGATTGCAGATCCAAAGAAATATTTTGTAGTGTGTATAGATGCTTGCATTGAAGGGCTAGGTGGAGTGCTCATTCAAGAAGGATTTGTAATTTCCTATGGGTCAAGGAAGTTAAAGGAACATGAAAAGAACTATGCCACACATGATTTAGAACTATCAGCCATAGTTCATGCTCTCAAGAGATGGAGACATTATCTGTTAGGAAGAATATTTGAGCTCAGAACAGACCACGTGAACTTGAAATATTTGTTTGACCAGCCAAATATGAATGCTAGGAAAACTAGATGGATGGAATTTATTTGTGAATTTGATTTTGAAATTAAGCATGTCAAAGGTAAGGAGAATAAGGTTGCAGATGCTCTTAGCAGAAAATTCCATGTTGCAGCAGTAAGTATGTGTAAATCAGATTTGAAGGCAAGAGTTCTTGAAGCTCAAACCAGTGATGAATATTACCTTCAAGTCAAAGAAAAATTGGAGTAGGGAAATGTGGATGAAACATGTGCAGGATATCAGCTTGGTGAATATGGGGTTCCCATTTATCAGGGTACCAGACTATATATTCCAAATAGTACATATTTGAAGAGGCTAGTGATGGATGAGATACATCAAATGCCATATTTTGGAAATCCATGATATCAAAAGACTATAACAGCAGCAGGAAAGTAGTACTTTTGGCATGGGATGAAGAAGGACATAGAAGAGTACATTGCTAGGTGTCAAAAGTGCCAACAAGTCAAGGAAGAACATCAACATTGAGTAGGATTGTTGCAGCCTTTTCCCATGCCAGAATGGAAGTGGGAAGTAATTTCTATGGATTTTTTAACAAGTCTGCCAATGACAGTGAGGAAGCATGATTCAATCATGGTAGTGGTGGAAAATCTATCAAAGGTATCTCACTTTATTCCAGTCAAGTCAACTCATAAGACCAATGACATAGCTTATATCTTAATGAAGGATATATTTAGATTGCATGGATTTTCCAACGCAATAATTTCAGATCTGGATACAAAGTTCACATCCAATTTTTGGAAGGGATTATTCCAGGAATTGGGTAGTTAGATGAATTTATTACAGCATATCATTCTCAAAAAGATGGTCAGACTAAGAGGGTGAATCAGATTCTTGAATACATGTTGAGGATGTATGTGATGGATAAACCATCCAAGTGGGAAGACTACCTACACTTGGTAGAATTTGCATACAATAATGGACATCATGCATCATTGGGGATGAGTCCTTTTGAAGTATTGTATGCAAAAAGATGCAGGACTCCAGTGAATTGGGATAACCCAGTGACCAGGGTAGTTCTTGGACCAGAGATGATCAAGGAAATGGAGCAATAGGTTGTTAAGATCAGGAAGAATCTGAAGGTAGCACAGGACAGGTAGAAGAGTTATGCAGATTTGAAAAGAGTGCATGAGGAATTTAAGATTGGGGATCATGTTTACTTAAGAGTGAAACCAAGGAAGAGTTACCTAAATTTGGGAAGTTGTGCCAAGTTGGAACCAATATACTTTGTTCCATTTGAAGTCCTTGATAGGATAGGACCAGTTGCATATATAATTGAATTGCCTTCTAACATGAGAGCTCATAATGTTTTCCATGTCTCTTTGCTTAAGAAATATGTAGATGATCCGAATCACATAATTGATTGGCATGTGATACAGGTGGAACCCGAGGGATAGTTCCAAGTGGATCCTATGCGCATCCTAGTCGACAAGAAGGTCACTTTGCTCCGGAACAGATCCATCGGATAGGTGAAGGTGCACTGGAAGCACCTTAGTCTTGATGAGTCTACATGGAAGCTGGAGGATTCCATGAAAGAGGCATTCCCATTTTTGGTCGGTTTTGAGAACACCGAGGACAGTGTTGTTCTAAGGGGGAGGGAATTGTAATACCCCTATTTTGACCCTTAGGGTTTACTGGCTTCAATGTAAATATTATATACATGCAATTTGTGTTTTCCCTAGTGTGGAGCTCAAGGACAAGGCCCCACTAGTGGATGCTCAGGTTTTATTTAAAAGGCAATTATTGGATATTCTGATGATCCATGTGCTATTAATCCATGATACATTGTAAATGATGTAAATATTAAATATTGCAATAAAATACCAAGAAAACTGGCTAAGGAGGCAACTAATAAGAGGGTGCCATGTGTATCCACTAAGGAGAGGTGATGGGGTTATGGTATTGGAACCCATGCTGCCACATGTGATTTTGTGAACCCATTTGACTCCCCATGCTGAAATTTAATTCTGTTGTAAGAAGGTGGTTGAGAAAACCTATTCATGAGGTCGATGGAGTATGGAGTAGCCATGCAATCCGTATGGAAGGGTATGTCTCTATTTTTCTTGTCCCTTAAGCCACTCTACCACCTAGGAATTCGCTCACCCTAATCCACATCCCATTGTTGACCAACGAACCTCAGTAATCACAAATTGTAGATCCCAACCGTGAAGAGAAAGAGGGAAAAATTGCGATCCTATGTAAGCATAAATGTGCAGAGCCGAAAGCACATAGAAAACCTGTGTAGGAAGTAAATCGATTGGGATATCCATGGATCAGACCCTGGGGATAAATTACAGAGTGTGAACAGCTTAGAAAACCCGTGAGAACACTTAGATCTGATAGCAGAAGACCGAGCTGCGAGACAAAGTTTCGGCCGCAACCCTTAGAAGATCCCATATAGGATAACTAAGAAGAAGGAAATACATAGGCTGGATCTACTTGATAAACCCAGTGAAGGCTAAAGTCTCATGAAAATAGCAGTTTGGACCTTTCTATACCCAGCCTGAAGAGCATTGCAGGGAAGGGGCCTTGAGGGACTGTGCAGTAGAGAAGATGGCCTTCCTTATATTGGGTGAGGTAGGTATTGTGATTCCCATGTTTGATGAGTAGTTTGATATGCCTATAGCTCTGTGGTTGAGCTTATTGGCTTAGCATCATCCTCCATGTTCCCTTACATGATTGATAAACCCAATTGTATGTTTGGCTTAGCATTAGGGTGGAGCCTTGACTGTGAGAGAGCCTATTTATCCCTCCTTAGTGGATACACAGCCTAGATCACGGGTGGTCTCACACCTGAAATACTATAGTCTGGACAGAGACCTATGTTTGGGTGGAATGTTGCTCTCATATAGCTAGTTACTTGGACAGTTCCATTTAAATATAAGTTCCTTCTCTGGTGTTAAATGATGCTAGTTTTCCTATGTTATGTCTACTTGTTATGTTCAAGTTATTTGAATGAATGATTGCATGAAATTGACCAATATGAAGACTATTTATAGGCCCAAGTATGAGGTTTAATTCATGTTTGAATGCTTCATCAATTGCATGAGTTTAATGTATTTCTAACCTTACAGGTTGTAGATGCATTGACTAGTTTTAGTTTCATAATATGTGTTTAATTATGCATTGCATTCACCTTTATGAGGGACTTCTTGGATTCATCTCGACTTGGAGAAAGGAAGTAGATAACCCCCTGTTGTGTTTCATGATCCCTCTGTGGATTAGGTGAACGGAGAAGTCATGGCAGAAGGTAGGAAAAAGTTCCTTGCGGAAGGGTAATGATGCATTGAGGGAGTTTAGGAAATAATTTAGTTTGATAACTGCCCAATTTAGAGAACTCAGATGTAATAGGGGATTACACCAGTGTATATATCTCTCCAAGATCTTTCCAATGGTACTGGACTTGTCCAATTTGGTCCAAGGATGAAGAAGTTATCACCATGAGAAGTTTGCAGGTGCAAGGGTGTGTGGTCTCGACCTTCTGCATCCACAATGAGGGTTGGGGATTACGGAGGTTGGGGACCAACCTTTAAAATTGTGTGGTTAGGATTTCGAATTTCCGAATCTTCAAGGACGATTGTGGAATTCGGAAGGGCGATTTACATGGGGTTGGCGCCTTAGAATTCTGAATTTTTGAATTCGCAAAGCGGATTACGGATTGCAGAATTCGAAAGGGCGATTTCCACGAGGTTTTCCCATTGGATTTCTGACTTTCCACATCCGCAGCGGATTGCAGATTGCAGAAGTCGGAAGGTGTTTTTTTTTTCCCGGGTTACGAAATGAGGTTTCTGATTTCTGACTTCCGCAACATGGTTGCATATTGTAGAAGTCAGAGGATTAAATTCTTCGGGATGGCAATTTCAAGATTCCAACTTCTGAGTTTCTCATGCGGATTGCATAATTGTGGAAGTCGGACAAGTAATTTTTGAGGTTGTGAAATGACTTTCGGCTTCTGAATGCCGCATTGTGGATTGTGGAAGTTGGGAGCGTGATTTGTTCGAAAAAGGTAAATTTGGCAATTCGACTTCCGAATTCCGAATGCAGATTGCGGCAAGGTGGATTGCGGATTACGGATCGGAGGCAATTGTAGCTGTGTAAAAAAAGCAATGTATCAGGTTGTCTCCCATCACCTCTAAAGGGCAGCAAGGAGACTGGGGACGTGACACTTGATAAGTCGGATGCACAATTATCCAGGATTTATGTGGAAAAATTTAAGCTTCTGTAGTGTTGGAATAATTTTGAGCAAACTTGCTCAATATTCATCTGAAGAACTATGTTAAAGAGTTGCCTTGTCCTTCGATGTCTCTAATACCATGTAAAATTCAAGCACAACAGATCTATGAAACAAGAACAACAGTTACCAGAGATGCATGTGGAAAATTGTGTGTCAAAACACTGGTGCAAAATGTTTGCAGCAGTTCATGCATTACCATTAAATCAGAATATGATTACAATGTTTAACAATGGAAATAATAGCCCAACAATTCGAATCCTAGAGAGGTCATTCGAATTGAATGCATTAGAGTGGCTTACTTGTCAGTTAACACCACTCGACACATCAGTTAACCACTTAGCTTCCAATTAATTGACTCTAACAGGCTCTCAAACTGTCAAAATGAGTCTAACTGAGTCTAGAACTCAACTGATTTCCCAAAATTAGGGGAGGGTTCTTTTCTGACTTCAGTTAACTGATTTTTAGGTGAAATTACCCAAAATTAGGTCAAATTAAGTAGGAGGGCGCCTTTCTAACTCCAGTTAGTTGATTGTTAGGTGAAACACACCCAGTTGGACTGAGTAGGGTGCATTAATCATGTAAATCACCCCAGTTGGCTCCCTGAATGATGGAGGAGGCCGAGTTAACTGAATTTGATGACTCGGTTGGCTCCCTAAATGGAGGAGGAGGCCCAGTTGACTGAAACGGATGATCTGTTGATGATGTAAGCACGTATTTGAGTCAAAATACTTAGGATAAGTGGTAATTAGGTTGTTAAGCCCAAATAAATGATGTGTTGTTGGAAAATGACTCCAACACTTTCTGCCTTTGCTTTATCCTGCTTTTGCTTTATGCTTTTTCTTTTGTGTTTGCTTTCTACTTTTGCTTTTGCTTTTTCTTTTCTATCCTTCTTTTTTATTTTGACTACTTTTTCCTGCTTTTATTCCTTATCCTATTTTTCTACCGTATCCTTCTTTTTCCTGCTTTTCTACCTTATCCTGCTTTCTTCTTTTGTCTGTTTTTCTTCTTTATTCTACTTTTCCTGAGCTTTACTGCCTTTTCTGCCTTGAGCCAGCTTTTCCTTTCTTTTTCCTGCTTTCCTAGCTTTAACCGCTTTTAGTTTTTCTTCTTCTGCAAGCTATCTCTTGATCAAAGCCTATCCTCTAATGCGCCCTTGTGGATCATTATCCACTTTATTTCATTAAGATGAATATTTATTAATGAAAATTAACTTTTATCAAGTGCATCTCAAACTTAATGAAGTAAAATTAAATACTTTGGCAATTAATGACTCAAAATTTAACCCCTCATAAATTAATTAATTCCAAACTATCTCTAGGATCCACGGGGTTTAAAGTGACATTGGCTGCTTCATTGTGCTGAAAAAATCGGAACATGACATTCACCAAGCTCACATGAAGTGTGAGGTGAAGAACATACTTCGGGAGACAAGGGTCTCTAGGTTCTTGCTTGTGTGCAAAAGTGTATTCTACACTAGCAATACTACTAAAACAATGTCAATTGGCGCATAAACAAGAAATGGTCTTCAATACTAGTGACAACAATGGGGCCCATTGGAAGCCTCAAAGTTGGTTACCCAGGTAAGCTTCAACAGAGATGAACTCTTTACTTCCTAACCTTGGTCTAAGTGAACTAATTACTAAAAAATTAAGTAACTATGCGAATTAACCTTAATTTAAGTTAACTAGTGAAAAGTATTTGGACTACCAAACTAAGCTATGTAGATAAAAAGAAAATAAATGATAATACCGCGGCTAAGCCACACTCTGTCATGTAAAATGCACGCGTTAATACAAAACAGAGGCGCTGGTAGCGCGAGTAATAAACTAACCCTCCACACTGATGTGATGAGTGGTGTAGTGCGGGTATAACACAAGTAACTTGTGTTGTGTGCCCAACTGTCCGAGTCGTTTCTGTGCTATCAGCGCGACAAAGACACCAGGAACCACGCAATTGTGTCAAAGAAAAAAATTGTGGTCGTGATGGGGCCAATTTATGGAAGCAAGAGGTGGAATACCTGCTCTCATGCAAGTAATAAATACTCAGAATTAGATACTTAACATAAAATAACCTAGTTTAAATAGAAATGAACAAAAATAAGTATGGTCTCCATTAGAACTATTGTGGAAAAAATTATACAAGTGCACTCTTCCACTTGGTAAGGGGCTAAGACTTGTAGGTTGTAGCAAGGCCTCATTCCTTGGATCCCCTTTTGTGTTTGGTTGGTATTCCTCCAATTGATCCTGCAAGAGATTGTTAGTGTAGTTCACATTCAAACATAGAAATATTGATAAAAATAAAATGAAAGGGATGGGGGGAGAATGCAAACTTCAACAACAACGAAAGATATGCTAAAGAACTCTTGTATTTCCCAGTGGAATAGTTGTACAACACCTAAGAGGTGTGGTATTCAAGGTAATCCAACAATATCCCTTAGGGATGCCTCTCTTGTCCAAACTGAATGCTAAGTAGATGGAAGAACAATGGAGAGAAACAGTTTCCCCTGGATGGAAGGTGGCAAGAGAGCTTGAAAATGCTTACAATGGTAGGAAATGGTGGGCTATGAGGAAGCTCCAAATCAAACCCATCAGCATAACATTACTCTAATTTATCCCCTCAAAATGCATGCCAATGGCTTTCTTTTATAGGCCATGAGGTGGCAAACAAACAACTAGATCCAAATGTGAACTCTCCTACTTCATGAACTAGCTCCAAGGTACATAAGGGGGGAATATCAATACCACCAAGTGTCTGAGGAGCCGAATTCAAATCTTTAGGGAGGACTGAGTCTTGAATGCGTCGTTGGGAGTGAATGGTCATGTCATTTTTACAGTAGCATGACTATCGAAGGAAAAGCTGCATGGGTGTTGCGTAGGTGTTGTTCAGATAACCTGCTCTATAGCGCGGGTTAACTGTGTATTACCTGCACTACCCTTTGTTTTGATTGTTCTGTTGAATTTTGAGCATTAATTCACAATACTCTAGGATCTTCACTAAGAGAATAACATATACAGTATATCAATACATAACAATCACAATAAGCATCAAAAGCATGAGAGACAAGAGACACAGAGTTTCCGTGGGGAAAACCCTAAGGTGAAAACCCCCACAACTTCCTCAGAGATAGAGAGAGCAATGGCTCAACCAAAGTACAACCAAAATACACTTGAGATAGTCTCGTAGAAGTAGATGATCCTCCTCCTCACTAGTGCGCCACTTTCTGAGTGAGAGAGAGATGACTTTTCGAATGATCTAAATAGAGATCTCCTGATCTCTATTTATACTAACCTGTTTGCCCAGTGACCTTATGGGGCTGATTTGTCTAGCTAGGTACATCCACAATATAATATATATTTCAGGGCCGACCCCACACATGGTGGTCTAATAACCCATCGGCAAGTACACACACTTGCAACACTTGTCAATCCACATGACGACACTTCCTTATAGAGGAATAACACATCTCTAATAAGGGTACAATAAATATATATGAAATACATAGATGAAATACATTCCGAAGTTACATATACATCAACACTCCCTCTTAACTAGGAAGGTATTTCTTGACACAGATATGCTAGACAAGTCTTCTTCTCGGGATCATCGTCATCATCATCATCACTGCTGCTGCTATCTCAACCAATCTCTGACTCTATTCGTCATAGGAAGTTCTACAGAGCCAGTCCTTTTTCATATTGGATGTAGGCCCACCATCTGCAGGTATTCATCATCACTGGCCATACTGTGGAAATATCAGGACTTATTACGTGCGTCACAAAACCTTAAAAGAGTCTCTTGAGTAGCAAGAACCCTAAAGAGCATCTGAGGCCTTTTTCATCCTGTCCAGATCTCCAGGATTTATTACATGTGACCCCACCACAAAACCTCGAAAGAGAATCCCAGTACTGATTACGAGCACAAGGATCAACCTATCGGATCTCCGAGGGCACAAATTACATGTGGTCACCACAAAACCTCAAAAGAGCATCCCAAGACAGATTACGAGCACAAGGCTCAACCTATCGGATCTCCCAGGGCACAAATTACATGTGGTCATGGCAAAACCTTGAAAGAGCATCCCAGGAATGATTACGAGCACACGGCTCAACCTATCGGATCTCCCAGGGCACAAATTACATGCCATAGGACAAAACCTTGAAAGAGCATCTACCAGATATCCGAGGGCACAAATTACATGCCATAGGAAAAACCTCGAAAGACTATCTGCAGATCTCCCAGGGCACAAATTATATGTCCTCCCAAGAAAAACCTCGAAAGAGCACTTGCTAGATATGCCAAGGTACAAATTACATGCCATAGGCAAAACCTCGAAAGACTATCTGCAAATCTCCCGGGGCACAAATTACATGCTTATCTGTACAACCTGTTCCATGGCCACAGAGTATCAACCTGATACTCACCATACATCATCCTGATATACACATGTTCATCCTGATCATCATCACTGCAACATCCTGCTGCATGTCATCTGGAGAAACATCCTAAAGCTCGTCATCCATGATCATCCTGATCATACAATGCATCTACCTGATGTATACCAAGTATCTACCTGATACATATCATCATACATGATCCACCTGATCATACACTGTATCCACCTGATACAAATACAAATACATGATACATATCCACATACATGATCTACCTGATCATACAATGTATCCACCTGATACATATACAGATACATGGTCCAAGGATCCAACATGATGCATATACAAAATACATACACATTATCCAACCGATCATATCCAGCATCCAACATGATGCGTACATATATATAAATATAAATGATCCAACTGATCATATCCAGCATCCAACATGATGCATACATACATATACATATAAATGATCCAACTGATCATATCCAGCATCCAACATGATGCGTACATACATATACATATAAATGATCCAACTGATCATATTCAGCATCCAACATGATGCATACATACATACATATAAAAATGATCCAACTGATCATACAAGGCAGAAACCAGAACATCATCCTGATGTTCATCATCCAGCGCTTACATCCACAGCCATGTGAAGGATCCTCCTTCCAACATGCTTGGAATGGCTTCAGAAAATGTGTCCATCACTTCTTCCTCGAAGTGTCATCAATCCAAAGAACACCAAGCCTCTCTCTGAAGTACTCGAACTTCACCCTGGCTAGTGGATTCATCAGCACATCTGCAATCTGCTCGTCCATCGCAACATACAGGAGCTTCACAGCTCCTCTCTACACCATATCCCTGATATAGTGATATTTGATCTCTATTTGTTTCAACCTATCATGAAACACTGGGTTCTCGGACAGCTTCGCACAACTCTGGTTATCACAGAAGATACCAGTAGCATCCAACGGGAGATCAAATAATTCAGACAGTAGCTTCCGTAGCCATACTGCCTCACAACTAGCTGAGTAGGCTGCAACATACTTTTCCTCAGCTATACTCAGTGCTACACAAGATTGCTTCCGGCTAAACCAAGAGATCACACCTGATCCCATACTGAAGCAGCACCCAGATGTGCTCTTCCTATCTGCAGCACTGCCAGCCAATCTGAATCAACATAACCCTGCAGATTAAACTTTTGATTTGCCTCATACTTGAGCCCATAATCCATTGTACCCTTCAGGTACCTCAGAACATGCTTTACAGCAACTAGATGAACACTCCTCGGATCTATCAGGAACTGACTCAATGTGTTCACCGCAAAGCAAATATCTGGTCTTGAGTTCGTCAGGTACATCAAGGACCCAATCATCTGACGATACATAGAGACATCAACCGGCTCAGATGAAGCATCACATAGAAGCTTCAGATTCGATGCCATAGGTGTGGCCATGGCCTTGCAATCCATCATCCCGAATCTCTTCAGGATATCTACTGTGTACTTCCCTTGACCAAGGAAGATCCCACCTGTACTTTGCCACACCTCCATGTTAAGATTCAATGTGCTAAGACAGAAAATAGCAGCATTACATTCCATTTCATAATAATAGCATATACAGGATCACTGAAGAAACAACAAGCATAGCATAAACACAAGAGACATAGATTTATCCTGGGAAACCCTCATGGGGTAGAAAACCCAGCAAAGCTTCCTCAATATAGATGACCAGCAATATACAAAGATGAAACCCTGAGACATGATCTCCTCCTCCACAATAGCAGACCTCTTCTCCACAAGTGCGCTATCCTCAAGTGAGTGAGTGTATCAAATGAGGAACACACCTCCTCTATTTATACACTACTCTGATATGTATTTTACACAAGTACATGTAGGCTTGTATTTAACCATTAGGTTAAATACCCCATTATAACTGACTGGGTCAACCCCCACATGGTGGGTCTAATAACCCTAGTTACCACAACCAACTTGGAGGAATAAACATCTCCGGATTTATAGTATAATCACATCGGAGGTATGGAACATCTCCGGAATAAATAAAGTATAAATATAATATTCTTTGAAGTTACAATATTCAACACTCCATACCTAGGAAATAATGCATCATTCCCAAATCTTTCATATCGAACTCGGCAGCAAGCTTCCTCTTCGTATCTGCAATCAATTTGTCATCTCCTGTTACAAATGAGTCATCCACATACAGGAGTAGAATCACAGGATTCCCTTCCTCAACCTTGTAGTAAAGGTTGGAATCTGCTTTACTCTTGGTAAAGCCCAAACTAGATAGGAAACTGTCCATCCTGCCATACCAAGTTCTGGGAGCTTGCTTCAAGCCATACAAGGCTTTCTTCAATCTGCACACATACGACTCCCTGTCATGTATTTCAAAACCAAGTGGCTGCTCCACATATACTTCCTCTTCAACTACACCATTCAAGAAGGCAGTCTTGACATCCATATGGTGTATTTTCCATTTCATTGCTGCAGCTAGGGCAAGTACTGTTCTCATGGAAGTATACCTGGCTACAGGTGCAAAAGTTTCTTCATAATCTATTCCCTCTTTTTGAGAGAAGCCACGAGCTACGAATCTTGCTTTGTATTTATCTACACTGCCATGTGCAGCATGCTTGATTTTGTAGATCCATTTAGAAGTCACAATAGACTTCTCTTTAGGTCTTGGTACAACATCCCAAACATCATTCTTCATTATTGATTGGTATTCCTCAACCATGGCATCCTTCCATTCTTTCTTTTCCGCTGCTTCTTCATAACTGGAAGGCTCTTTGTTCATAATGTCACAGAGTAAAGCAACATAGCTGGTATGTGATCTGGTTCTCTTCTTTGCTCTGTGTTCTTCTTCTGGAATGCCAAATCTTTCTGCATCTTGAATGAGCTCTCTAGCCCATGTAGGTTTCCTCTTGTGAGATTTATCCTCACGGGGTGGATCTACAGGTTCTTGTGGATCTTCAAACTCATGAACAACTTCTGAAACTGCTTCAGTCATGGTAGTGTCTTGAAATCTAGTTTCCTTAGGTTCTTCATAAACTTCGATAGGTGCCTTCCTTGATTTGATGAAGGCTGAGTTTTCATCAAATGTTACATCTCTGTTGACATCAATCTTCTTGAACCCTGGAAAGTATATTCTGTAAGCCTTCGAGCTTTCACTATAACCCACAAAGATACCCTTCTTCCCTGAAGGATTTAGTTTAGACCTCTTTTCCTTTGGGACATGAGTGTATACTGGACAACCAAATATTCTAAGATGGATGACTTCAGGTTTCTTACCAGAAAATACCTCTTCTGGTGTCTTGTTATCCAATATCTTGTGGGGTGTTCTGTTCTGCACATATACAGTTGTTCTAGCTGCTTCTGCCCATAGATGCATAGGTAGATCCTGGTCATGTAGCATTGCCCTTGTTGCTTCCATGATTGTTCTGTTCTTCCTTTCTACAACTCCATTCTGTTGAGGATTATAAGGAGTAGTCAACTCCCTCTTAATCCCTGAATCACTACAAAGCTTCTTGAAGTCACCTAAGGTGAATTCTCCACCATTGTCGGATCTGAATGTTTTGATCTTCTTGTCAGTTTGATTCTCCATCAAGGTTTTGAATTCCTTGAATTTATCAAACACCTCATCTTTGCTCTTCAAGAAGTATACCCAAGTCTTCCTGGAGAAGTCATCAATAAATGAGACATAGGAAACATACCCACTAAGAGAACTGGATGACATAGGACCACATACATCTGAGTGGATGATTTCCAGGATGTCTTTTGCCTTGCTTTCACTGCTTGGGAAAGCCTTCTTAATGTTCTTACCTTTTGCACATCCTTTGCAAACACCTTCATGTTTGGTCTTGATCTCAGGAAGACCCTCTACATCCTTGCTTTCAATTGGAAGTGCCCTATAGTGCATATGAGCAAGTCTTCTATGCCAAAGTTCACTTGGCTCCATGGATTCATGTACCATGGCATGTTCAGGTTGTCCCTTCAATTTATACAAACCTCCCTCTTGCTCTCCAATCACTACTGCATCATCTATGTTCTTTCCCTTTGGCCACATTAGGACTTGGCCATCCACAAATGCAACCCTCATATCTTTTGCATCCAATGCAGAGATGGAGAGTAAGTTCTTCTTGAGCCCAGGTACATAAAGGACTTCTTTCATCTTCAAATATTTTCCAGAATCTAGGTTGTAGGAGGCTTCACCACTTCCTTTGATTGGGTATTGATAATCATCCCCAAGTTTCACCTTATGGGGTGATTCATGTTCAGATAGATTCACAAAAGATTCCTTAAACCCAGTCATGTGTTTGGAAGCCCCACTATCAATCAACCAATCATTACAACCATGGGAGACAGTACCTGTGAGAGCAGAAATTAGAACATATTCTTCTTCACTTGATGAGTCATCATCACTATCACTTTCTGCCCTATCCTTCTTCTTTGGGGTTTCATCATCTTCGGCAGCATGAGCATGATATCTTCTTTGGTTATTCTTCTTCTTCTTATTGAAGTTGTTGTTGTCTTTCTTCTTCTTGGGACAATCTGAAGCAAAGTGTCCCTTCTCATTGCAATTGAAGCATCTGAGATCTTTCTTATCGTTATGATAATGGTGGTGTGAGAATCTTCTGTTATGAGATGATTCCTTCTTGGACTTGCCTTTCCTGGCATGTGATGTGAGAGCTTGATCTTCATTTCCCATCTTTTCTTCTCGGGCCACAAGCCTAGCTTCTTATTGAGAGCATTCTTCCCGCAATCTGTTGAAGGAGATCAACTTCTTCTTTGCAAAAATTCCTTGAATAAAGGAATCCCATGACCTGGGTAGGCCATTTAGAGTGGTCATCACCACTTCACCATTCTCCACCATTTCATCCACTGCTTCTAGTTGTTCCTTGATTTGGGAGACCCTTGAAAAATAAGATTGAATGGTTTCTCCATTCTGAAACTTTACTCCTTTCAATTGGTTCCGCAAGGTCATCTTCCGATTTAATTTCTTCCCTTCAAATAGCTTGGTCAAAGAGTCAAACATCCCCTTGGGTGCATGACTTATAGTAGTCTAAGTTTATTCAAGATACAATACTATTTCTATACATTTCCTAATAGCATCATCAATAGATATGGAAGTACTGTTTTGTTAACATTGACGTTAATCATATGAGAATAATTGCAGCATGATAATAAGTACTTGGACGACGTGAAATCACAACACTGAAGAGTTTTGAAAGCCAGCTTACAAACTAGTTTTAGAGCCAGGTATCCATACCTCCAGTCACTGGCGTCGCAAGGAAATAATCAGCATTTTACATTGACAATGAATTGAAAAACATTTATACTCTTAAACACATGTTGTCATAAAATAAATTTCTTACCTGCAGTCTGCACATGGAAACAAGTTCAATTTCCTTAGCTAAATGTAGCTAAGTAAGCTCCAGGGTGCCTCATGGGACCCCTTTCATCAAAAGTCAAACTGTCAGTATCATTGCAAAAGAAAAAGTGTCGCATCATATTTCTGACCTGTTAGTTCATTTGTTACCATAATCATGTTTGCTAATTATGTGTTAAAGTTGTCACTGTCACATTGCTGCTAAACAAAAATTAAATTATGTTTATTACTAACAATTTTTTAATTAATTCTGTCGTAATCAACAATTATTATTTCCGCAATTATAATTATCGTATTTAATGTTGTTTTCAAAAAATTTAAAATTTTATGAAAATTCGGGATGTTACAGCCCTGCATGAGTGATGTGGGTTAAAGGGTTATTAGACCACCTTAGTGGGTTTGTCCCAGTCAGCATTATGTTATGTGGTTAAGTTGGGGCCGACCTAGTTGAGTAAAGGTCAAGTGAAAGTAAAAGTATAAAAAGAGAGTGTGACTCTCTCATTTAATGCATTCACACATTCACTCACTTCGCATTAGTGAGAGAGAGGAGGAATGTGCACAAGTGGAGGAGGGGTATGATACTGAAGACATCTATATTTTGGGTTTGATCTTTGTGATCCTTGTATTGGTGCTTATTCTATCTCTGAGGAAGTTGCGAGGTTTTTCACCTCCTTGGTTTTTCCCGATGAAATGCTTTGTGTCTCTTGTCTCTTGTCTCCTATGTTTGATATGTTGTACATGTTGTTCTCTCAGTTAAGATCCTAGATCATTTTGAATTAAGTGATTAAAAAATAACATGGTATCAGAGCTATCCTGGAGGAAGGCATTGTATGGCATTTATAACACTTGTTGCACTTGTGACAAAAGGGAAGCTAGGGCTTGATATAGAAAAAACCATTCATCGTGGAACTTTCGCTATAAATTAGTTTTGGTGAAGTTTCAGGATCTGGAAATTTTATAGGTAGAAGGTAACATCCCCATGTACCTTGTGTCCAAAGCATAACATCCTATTCGTTGTAATTTATGAGTTATGATCCGTACAATTTAGGGTTTCTGCCTCTTCCAGAATGCATTCCTAAACAGGTGACCTAGGAGAAAAGGTCATATCTCGGGCTAGGAAGATCCAAATGAAATTTCATAAAAAGCGACAGGTAGGGAACAGATAGTAATTTCATAGGACATAGTTTCAGAGGCTGAAGTTGAAACAGTGACACGTGGCACTCCGTACAAGTTTGCTATCATGTTTCATCCCATAAACAAGTCACGTTGCGACACTTGGCATATCTCCCTCCTCGAGAATCCAATTGACATAAAACCTGGTGGGATGGAAATATGATAGGTCAGGCTAGAACAGGTAGAATGTTCCGACCCTGAAGATTCAAAATTTCTGAGTTACACCAAAAACAATGAGGCACATATTTCTGTAAAATCAGAATTGGATTTTGAGCACTTTCATTCTTGGTTTATCACTGTTGCGGGAAATTAAGGTTTCTAAAAAAAGTTGGAATTTTTGGAATATGATTGCATGGCTAGATAGACCTCCTCAAAATCGAAATTTAGAGACAAATATCGAATTTTTTGGTTGAGTAGAACCTCGGGATCTATCAAACCCTAGTTCGGGATTTGGACTAGAAAACCAGAATTTGACAGAAGCTACAGATCCGAAACTTTCAAAGTCAATTTTGGAAGGTCAATTTTGGATATTTCAAAATTGAAGTGTACCAACTTGCTCACCTCAGTCAATTGCATCTCCCTACCCAGACGGAAGTTTGAAATTCCAAGTTTGGAAAATTAGGGTTTCTCTATAAAACCGTAGCCAGCTCCAGATCCAATTTCAGTAAGTCAAGTGGGGCTGATAACTTCCAAGCATGGAAGCATAGGATTGGGTTAATCCTAGAAGAGAATGAATTGGAAACATGCATAAATGAAGAATTTCTAGTTCCAAAGGGAGATGAGGCTAAGGCCTTACAAAGAAGACTACAAGCAATCTCGACAGGTATGACTTGAGGTGATACAGGTATGTTTTGAAATTTGTTCATGATTAAGTTTATGATATGTTTGTCTTCATATTATTGAGGTTATCACAAGCTTGATTAATCTTAGACTTATCTTATCACCCTAGTAAAAGTATGAATGCATGTGAATGATTGAGGACATTCATTGATTAGGGTTATGACACTTATGATTGTACTAATGCACTGTGATGTTGTCCGCTAACATGAAAGGTACATCAAGAAAGACAAATCAATTACTATATCAAGAACATATGACCATGGTGACATGAAGACAAAGACTCATCCATAGTCACTAGATCACATAGAAGCTCTACTTACAAGGTATGTATAATTTGGTTATACAATGGTTAACTTATGAGATATGCAGGTTACTAGCACTAGTTCTCCAAATCATTGAAGAGAACAAAAGAAGACATTGTTTGGGTATGTTAGACATAACTAGATAACATGACAATCCAGGTATGTTTTTCCTATATCAAGTTAGAATCCTACCTTGTGTTAGGATCTTATATGAGTATATTTCTTGCATGATTGATAATGGTTATAAGATTGAGTAATCATGGATGTGTGCATATTATGCTTCTTAGCTTGATTAATGAAATGACAAACTAGAAGACTCCTATGGTTAAAGAAGAGTAAAAGAATTCCTCCCTAAGAACATTGATTACTAATGCTTGTGATGAATTATCTGTGTATGAAATGATCATGACCATATGTGTTAATATTATAGAATTATAATGTTTTGATAGTATTGAGATTATACTGATGAATGTATGATCATGTATGAGATCCTGAGGATGACACTAGTGCACACATAAGCATGCACAATGATCCAGGATGGATATAAGTTCAAAGATAGATAATTCAGGAAGCAAAGATCAAGAGGGAGCACACTCCAGTAAGGAAGCAAAGATTGAGAGGGAGTCCACCCTACAAACAAACAAAGATAAGTATTTGAATTGCCATTTCTTATACATCTGATTATTTAAATAATGTTGTTCATTCATGTGCATAGTTATGTCCCTAGATTTAAGATGTATATTATGCATTTTAGGAAAGTTGCATTAATGAACAAGATACTACTAAAGTAATGGGTAAGTGGCCTATGGCACTGTACAACATTCCATTGCTACTTATCTAGTGTGAAACTGTTTTGCTGACATGTTAGGAGTAGTGCACACTCTTAACAATGTTCTAGTAGAGATGGAAGGCATCTAGAAAGTTACAGGATATGGATAAATGTTGTATTGAAGCATTGGCTAATATAATTGCATGACTGTATGACATATATCTTTATGCGTGTAAGATTTTGATCTGAAAATTATGAAATGTTTCTAATCATGCAATTGAACTTGACTTGTAGGAAATATCGCATACCATTACCTACAAAAGAAGGACTACAACATTTGTTCCAGCAACGAAGCCATCTATTGAAGATATTGAAGAATTTGAAGTTCCCAAGATCCAGGATGAAGTAATGGAAGAATGCCATGATCAAGGAATACTAGTCGATCATGAAGAATGATGTCTAGGATGTGGTCCCAAGACCAGTAGGGAAGTCTGTCGTGACTTCAAAGTGGATCTATAAGATCAAGCATGCTGCAGATGGTAGCATGGAGAAATACAAGGCAAGTGATGAAGTGGAAGATACACCGGATGGATGTCAAGACAACTTTCTTGAATGGTGTAGTCGAAGAGGAAGTGTATGTGGAGCAGCCACTCGGTTTTGAGACACATGACAGGATGTCATATGTGTGCAGATTGAAGAAAGCCTTGTATGGCTTGAAGCAAGCACCCAGGACCTGATATGGTAGGATAGATAGCTTCCTATCTAGTTTGGGCTTTACTAAGAGTAAAGCAGATTCCAACCTTTACTACAAGGTTGAGAAAGGCAAACTAGTGATACTACTATTCTATGTAGATGACCTGTTTGTAACAAGTGAGGATAGATTCATTTCCAACACGAAGAGGAAGCTTGCTGCCGAGTTCGAGATGAAGGACTTGGGGATGATGCATTACTTTCTAGGTATGGAGGTGTGGCAGAGTGCAGATGGAATCTTCCTTGGACAAGGGAAGTATGTAGTAGAGATCCTGAAGTGGTTCAAGATGATGGACTGCAAGGTCGTGGCCACACCTATGTCATCGAACTTGAAGCTTCTATGTGATGATTCATCTGAGCCGGTTGATATCACGATGTATCGTCAGATGATTGGGTCCTTGATGTACCTGACGAATACAAAACCAGATATTTGCTTTGCAGTGAACACATTGAGCCAGTTCCTGACAAATCCTAGACATGTTCACCTGATTGTTGTAAAGCATATTTTGAGGTACCTGAAGGGTACAGTCGATTATGGGCTCAAGTATGATGCAAATTAAAAGTTTAACCTACAGGGTTATGTTGATTCATATTGGGCAGGCAGTGCTGCAGATAGGAATAGCACTTCAGTGTGTTGCTTCAGTATGGGATCGGGTGTGATCTCTTGGTTTAGCAGGAAGTAGTCCTGCGTAGCACTAAGTACAGTCGAAGCAAAGTATGTCGCAGCTTGTTCATCCAGTTGTGAGGAAGTATGGATTATGAAGCTACTGTTTGAGTTATTTGATCTTCTATTGGATGCTACCTGTATCTTATGTGACAACCAGAGTTGTGTGAAGTTGTCTGAGAACCCGGTATTCCATGATAGGTCAAAGCACATCGAGATCAAATATCACTATATCAGGGATATGGTGCAGAGAGGAGTAGTGAAGCTCCTATATGTTGCGACGGACGAGCAGATTGTAGATGTATTGACTAACCCACTAGCCAAAGTGAAGTTCGAGTAATTCAGAGAGAGGCTTGATGTTCTTCAGATAGAAGATACTTCGAGGAAGAAGTGATGGGACACATTTGCAGGGGCCATTCCAAGCATGGTGGTAGGAGGATCCTTCCCATGCCTGTGGATGTAAGCATTGTGTGATATGCATCGGGACGACGCTGTGATGATGATCATGCGATGATGATATGCATCAGGACGATGTTGTGACGATGATCAAGATGATCATGCGATGATGATGTGTGTCAGGATGATGTACTGTATTTAGCATCAGGACGATGCTGTGACGATGATCAGGTTGATCATGCGATGATGATGTGCATCAGGATGATGTACTCTATGATGATGATCGGGATGACCATGAGTATCAGGATTATACTCCGTGGTCGTGGATAGGTTGTGCAGGTAGCATAGAAAAGATCCTGGGAGATCCGATAATCTTTGCTCGGATGCTCTTTCAAGGTTTTGCTACAGGAGGCAAATAATCAGTCCTGGAGATCCGATAGGTTGAGCTGTGTGCTTGTAAAAGTCCTGGGATGCACTTTAGAGTTCTTGCAGGTTGCAAGACACTCTTTTAAGGTTTTGCCTAACCACATATAATCATTCATGGAGATCCGATAGGTTGAGTTGTGTGCTCGTAAAAGTCATGGGATGCTCTTTAGAGTTATTGTAGGATGCAAGACACGCTTTTAAGGTTTTGTGGTGGACCACATAAAATCAATCCTGGAGATCCGATAGGTTGAGTTGTGTGCTCGTAAAAGTACTGGGAAGCTCTTTAGAGTTCTTACATGATGCAAGACACTCTTTTAAGGTTTTGTGGTAGAGGTCACATGTAAAAGATCCTGGGAGATCCGATAGTCTGTGCTCGGATGCTCTTTCGAGGTTTTGTTGATGCACGTAATCAATCCTGAGGATTCCACAGTATGGATAGAGATGATGAAGACCTATAGGAGGCTAGGCCTACAACCAACATGAAAAAGGGTTGGCTCTATAAAACTTCCTATGACGAGAAGATTTGAGAGATAGCACCTGTGATCGAGATGTCAAGTATAGCAGTAGTGATGATGATGCTCCGTGATCCAGTGATGATGATACAGCTCCAGAATTGAAGACTTGTGCCACTATGTATTGATAACCTGTGTCAAGAGAATACCTTCCTAGTTAAGAGGGAGTGTTGATGTATATGTAACTTCGGAAGATATTCACTTGTATATTGTATTTATTACATTTGTATCTTATTGTATCCCCGATGGAGATGTTATTATCCCTCCATTTGGAAGTGTCGTCATTTGTATTTGTACTCTATTTTTGTACCTCCGATTGAGATGTTTATTCCCCTGGTCGGAGAAGTCATTATTGTACTTGGGTCATGCAAAGTCATTGAGGTTCTTCCTCCCATGTATGACGGGGCATTAGATACAGGAGTTGTGTATGTCATGGGTTATTAGACCACCTTGATGGGGTTGGCCCTGTATGAGTCATGTGGGTTAAAAGGTTATTAGACCACCTTAGTGGGGTCGGCCCAGTCAGCATTATGCTATGTGGTTAAGTTGGGGCCGACCTAGTTGAGTAAAGGTCAAGTGAAAGTAAAAGTATTAATAGAGAGTGCGACTCTCTCATTTGATGCATTCACTCACTTCGCATTAGTGAGAGAGATGATGAATGCACAAAAGTGGAGGAGGAGTATGCTGTTGAAGACATCTATCTTTTGGTTTTGATATTTGTGATCCTTGTATTGGTTCTTATTCTATCTTTGAGGAAGTTGCGGGGTTTTTCACCTTCTTGGTTTTCCCTGGTGAAATGCTTTGTGTCTCTTGTCTCTTGTCTCTTATGTTTGATATGTTGTACATGTTGTTCTCTTAGTTAAGATCCTAGATCATTTTGAATTAAATGATGAAAAACTAACAAGGTCTTACCGAACCTAAATGCAGAGGTTAGGCTCAGATCAAATATATAGATCAACATTTTAGCAGAGATTCAAGCTCAGATTGGATAACATAAAAAAATCATGTTTCTAGTAGATATCAACTTAGATCTAATAATATAAATATCAACGCTTCAGCCAGAAATTAAACTCTGTTCCCTAAATATAAATATCAACAGTTTAGCAAGAGATCAAACTATGTTCCCTAATATATAATTATCAACATTTCAGCCAAAGTTTACACTAAGATATGAAATTATTTATCAACGCTGCAACCAACTTTTTTGCATAGATTACACTCATATTTGTAATATAAATATCGATTCTTCAACCAGATATCAAACTCTGATCCATAATTATAATTGTCAATGCTTTAGCCAGAGATTAAACTTTGTTTCCTAAATATACATATCAACGTTTTAGCCAGAGTTTACACTCAGATCTGTAATTATTTATCAACGTTGTAGCCAACGTTTTTGCAGATATTACACTCAAATCTAATAATATATATATACATCAACGTTTTGGCAAAGATCAACTCATATCTAAATATATAAACATCAACGTTTGGGCAAGGATCAACTAGGATCTAAATATATAAACCTCAACGTTTTTAGCAGAGGTCAACTCAGATCTAATATATATATATATATATATATATATATATATATATATATCAACGTTTTGGCAAAGATCAGCCTAGATCTAAATATATAAACATCAACGTTTGGGCAAGGATAAACTCAGATCTAAATATATAAACCTCAATGTTTTTAGCAAAGGTCAGTTCATATATATATCAATGTTTTAGCAGATATCGGCTCAGATCTAAATATATAGATCAACATTTTAGCAGAGATTCAAGCTCAGATCAGATAACATAACTAACCACGTTTCTATCAATGCCATCAAATGGTTTTCTATGGAAGTTCTCTTTTAATCGCTAGCTCTTATTTAGGATCTTTAAATCTTAGATAGGAGAATCAACAATAGTTTCATCATAATCCTATATATACACACTTACTTTATTTCCCCTAGTAAAGTGATAAGCTAAATATTAAATTTTAGGCTAGTATGTGTAAGTTGTTAAATAGTTAGGTGAATCTTAATACTTCACTTTTTCTTCTCATACCCACAACATCCTAATGACAACTTGTCCTTACCAATTGGATTCTCAAGGTTTCCTAGTCAGTAACCTCTCCCCTGAGTGAATTCCTTTGTTCACCGTTTAGTTGTGTCACAACCTTTAGTCTCCTAAGTCCTAGAATTCATATTTTCAACTTAGGAATACATAACAAAACTTGCAAGGTTTACTGGTGGGGCCTTAGCCTTGAGCTCCTCACTAGAACCAGTATACCATTTACATTTTTAAATTACAAAAAGTAGGGTTGGAAGAGGGATGTTATAGTGAGTCGTCTCAAGAATACCGTGTGTTCGGGGGGTGGGAAAAGAACCCAGGGTCATCGACCCCCAAGAGGTCCAGTGGGGATTTCTTACAAGAACCCCTACAAATTTATTCTATGGATTCTACAGATCAGACTTCTTTAGCTTCTCATAACCCTAATGTTACTATCAGGAAAAAGAAAAATGGATGAAGGCGTAAATCCCTTGCACATTATTCTATTGGGAAAAATGAGAAGTATGAAGCTTCTAGTTTAGCAAAAGATACTAGTTAGAACATTCCATCAGATTCACGGGACCTACTTACGTATATTTTTAGGCCTCTTAGAGCAGATTCAAACTCTCATATGGTGTAATTATGATCTTTCTTTCCATCAAAGTGAGAGGGGTAGGGGAATCCCCATGTTTGTGTCCCTTAGGAGGCTAATGAAACTAGTCTCTCTGGATATTGTGCTTTTTCAAGAAACTATGGTTAATGGAATGAAGTCTCACAGACTTATTTGCCGTTTATTTTTGTCATGGGAATGTTTCTCTAATGATGCTGTGGGTCTTTTGGGAGGTCTCATTTTAGCTTAGAACCCTTCCCATTTTAAATTCAATCCGTCATGGACTGGAGGTGGTATTCTTCTAGTTGTTCGTAGTCGAGAACTGGATTTGCCTCTAAACATTTTCAATGTTTATGGCCCGTATTATGATAGACATGCCTATTGGTCAGAATTGGATAACAGTGGTGTACTTAACATCTCTTCATTGATAGTGGCTGGGGACCTTAATTTTACCTTAGCCACTCGAGAATATTGGGGCACACATGTCAGAATTGATCCTTTGACCTCTTGGTTTCAAAAAAATTTCATTGATCACAGACTGGTTGATGTTGAGGCCAGGCCCATGATGCCTACATGGCGTAATGGATGGAAAATTAATGAATCTATTGCAAAACGTCTTGATAGGTTTCTAATTCACGAGGAACTTATTGGCACTTTGGATCGCTTTATCATTTTTCACTAGATAAAGGTTCACATATTTACAGGTTTCCATTTAAATACTTCCCTATGTAGTTTGAGGAGACAAAATTTTAGGTATTGGCTAGGAACCACTGGCATGAATATTATGGGAATAATTTAGGGACAGTGATGAACTGCTTACCTTTATTTCTCAGGTCTCTTAGGAATATTATCTCTCCTTGGATTAATGATAATAAACTTTCACAAAGACTGGATCTCATCCGAATTGAAGCATTAATCAAGGAATATTACACTTCTTCGATTATGGGTTCAGTGTTGGAACTAGAGGTGGATATCATCTAATCATTGGAAAGAGAAAAAGTTGAGCTTATCGAGGAAGATGAATCCATTTGGAAATTGAAAATTAGGGCATTGTGGAAAAGAGAGGGTGATCAAAATACAAGCTTCTTTCACACTTTTGTTGACCAATGCATGAAGCACAATGCTATATGGGAGATTGCAGAACCTAGTGGCGGAAAGGTCTCTACTCAATAGGGCATTGAGAATGCAGCCACCAAGTATTTCTCTCAATTGTTTACTAAACCCACGGTGAATAATCTTGCTGAGCAACTTAGTGTTTTACAATACATGGAACGCTTATTCTCCAATGAGGGGAGCAATATGGTGGGACGACTTGTTACTCTTCTGAAAATTGAAATTATTTTGAAAGTGATGGCCAAGGACAAGAGTCCCGGACTAGATGGATGGTCTGTCGAATTTTATGTTCATTTTTTTGATATATTGGGCCCTGAAATTGTTTGTTTGGTTGAAGAATCCTGCACCTCATGAAAGGTTTTGGGGTGGGGGGTTAATACCACTTTTTTGGAACGTATTCCCAATTCTTCTAACCCATTGTCATTCCAGGACTTTCATCCTATTTCATTTTGTAATCTATTGTATAATATTATTTCTAAAGTGATTGCAAACCCACTTAAGGTTGGTTATCTAGAGGCATCTCTAAGGAATAATTTGGGTTCCTACATCAGAGGCAAAATTTCGATGCCATTGGTGTTTCTCATGAGACTTTGCATTCTACTAAAATAAATCATTACAAATCTTTGGTAATGAAAATTAATTTGGTGAAAGCATATGATAAATTTGATTGGTCCTTTCTTCGACTAATTCTTCTTAATGCGGGATTGAGTTTTGAGGTCACCTAATGGATAATAAGTTGTGTCACTTTATCCAATTTCGTTGTACTAGTCAATGGCAACCCAACTAATTTCTTCAAAATCTCTCGTGGTATTCATCAAGGATGCCCTTTGTCTCCGCTTGTTTTTTTGTTGGTTATTGAGGGATTAAGCCTGATGATTAACAAAGCTAAAGGTGATGGCAAAATCAATGGCATAAAGGTCTCCACTTCACAATACATTACACACCTAATTTTTCGTGGAGGACATCCTATTGTTTGGCATTTCCAACCTTTCAGAGTGACAAAATTATAAATCTATTCTGGACAGTTTCTGTTTGGCTTCGAGAATGGAGGTAAGCACATATTTAACTCTTTCCTATATTATTCCAACATTGATGCGTGTAACCAAGTTAGTTCTCTATTTCCCATTGAACTCAAGGAGATTGACATTGGTATGAAATATATTGGTTATTTTTTAAAACCTAATGATTACTTAGCAGTGAACTGGTTCTGGTTAGTTAAGAAAGTTAAAAAGAAGATTAACACATGGTGCAATTGTAAATTGTCTTTGGGAGGTAGAATCACCCTCCTTAATTCAGTAGTAAACAACATCCTAATTTACTGGTTAACATTGGCAAAGTTTCCCATTTACATTCTAACCCTCATTCGTAATATTTTATTCAAATTTATTTGGTCTACTACACATTCCAGGTTTGGAACTCATCTTGTGGCCTGGGATAAATTGGTGATTCCTCATGCCATCGGTAGCTGGGGCATTAAAAACATATTCTGGGTTAGTAATGAATTGCACATGAGAGTTTATGGTGAGGACTCACAGATCCAGTCCCATGGGGGAAAGTAACCAGGCGTAAATATTTGAGGATTCTTTCGGTCATTGAATGGATTAGGAAGGAAAACAAGAAATATTCCACTATTTCAAATATCTAGTGTGGTTTATTAGATGCTTTCCCAAACATTAACAGATAGCTCACCTACCAGATTGGGAATGAATTTCAAATGAGGATTGGTGTGGATGCTTATGTTGGAGGTACATATAACTACATTCTCTCCTCGTCCACGATACAGTCTCTTCATTCAAATGACATTTATTTCCTCAACCACGCCAGAAGATTGGAATTTGATGGCACTGGGAACTATTGGCTTTCAACATATGATATTCAGTTGGATTCACTGGAAGCAATAGAATGGGTCTCTTATGTGGTTTACCTATGACATGATGGTATATTTTTTTGGGAGAATGATGATAATATATTATGGACTTGGAATAAATCAATTGGAGAAGTTAATACAAAGTTGGCATACTCCTCTATTGCCACTGAATGCACATGTTATCTTCCAAAATTGTGGCATAAGCAGATCTGGCATTGGTCTGCCCTTGTTAAGATTCTTTGTTTTACTTGGATGGCATTGCAAAAAATGATTATGACTGGTGACAATTTCATGAAGAGAGGGGGCATGGGTCCCACGGGATGCCAGTTTTGCTACCAGGGCGCAAAAAAGGTGGATCATCTTCTTACCGACTGTCACACTACACTTGAACTCTAAGATGAGGTGGCACATAGCTTCAAAATTATTGGGAGTTGGAATTATGGCACATTGGAGGAAAGCTTATAGCAATGGTCACAGAAAAAAGTTTACTCCCCATCTTATCCATTATTCTTCATTTGGGGTATTTGGCGCTACATGAATTTATTACTCCTTAAATATTTATGATTTAATTTTGAAGGTGCATGCAGATACATTATGCATTTCTTGTTAGAAAATCTAAAGCATTTTGCACCTGTTAAATCTATTTATAAACCTCCTCCACTAAATTATGGGTACAACCCCACCATATTTTTTGATGGGGTCGAATAAAGTGGGCACTGTGAAGCATGGATCCTCCTTATACTTTCGAAGGAACATCACTTTGATATTTGTACTAGCTGTGGTAATGGAAGCAACACATGGGGAGAGTTACTAGCACTTTAGGGATTATTATCCTTTTCTCTTAAGATGGAAATTACCACTCTGCATATTTATGGTGATTCCTTATCAATTATAGAGTGGATTAGTCGCAAGAAATGCTTAGACGTTTCCATCCTTGAACATTGGAAGGCTTGGGTCCTGGATCTACATCACAGTTTCTCCTTGATCATATACTTGCACCTACCATGGGATTTCAATCAGAGGGATGATTTACTATCGAAGCAAGGACTTGGACTCATGGATCGCTTTCTACATTTCAAAAGATTCTACTCAAATCAAATGGTGGAGGAGGGCCACTATATGATTTTCTATATTTAGTTTTTCTCTAGACATAATCTTTTTTTTGTCTATATTGGACTGATATGTCTTATTTTTTTATATACCAAGACAAAAGAACTATCAAAAGTTTTTTTGTAACTAATATTAGTTTATGTTGTTGCCTAGTATTTGAGACAATTCAAGAATGTTGATTCTAGATATATCTATTTTAGACAAGATTTAGTTCTAACTTCACAAAGACACTTGTCTATTTTGGTTGATTAGTCATTGCAAATAATATCCGAGGGATAGGTACTCTTTGTTGTTTATTTGATTCAATCTATGAATATAAAGAAAACTTTTTTTCTTGTAAAAAAAAGATGGATATAAAACAAGGAAATTAATGTTTGTGATTCAAAACACAAGGGGATAAAGATGGATTTATGTTACATAATGCTTATTTTGTACTACATATATAGATTTCCGAGACAACCTAAGAGGTTAGCATTAGTGCACTATATATATTATATGGAATATTTATTTTAAATGCATATATATTTTTTTGTGAGCATTTAAATACTTATTTCACTCAGTTGTTACCAATTTCAAATCCCATATAAGTTTATATGTTAAAGTTTTGACCTTTATGTAAATTGGAAACATGCATAACCATAGTTGGGGTCACTCAAATTTCCTCGTATTGGTAGACCCATCTATTTCTAGTCATTATCTTTGTCATTGTGTTTGGAGCAACTGAATTTATATACTTCTTAGTAGTGCTATACAAGTTCCCCCAAGGAGGATACCTTACATTAGCATTTGTTGCAGTATTGTTATTTGTAATATATGTGTGGCATTATGTCCATGTAAAGAGATACACCTATGAGTTAGAGCAACATCTGTCAACATAATACATATTAAGTTTGGGTGTGAATTTGGGCATGAATAAAGTTCTAGGGATTGAGCTCTTATAAACACAACTAGCGTAATGAGTTACAACAATATTTTCACATTTCATGAGAAACCTCCCTGCCATTCTATTTATCCGTGTATTAGTCTGTGTCAAGTATTTATTCGTGAATATAGTACCAGTTGAAGAACGATTTCTATTTCACCGTATTGGCCCAAAAGAGTAAGAGAATATGCAAATGCATGGCTAGCTATGGTTTTAGGAACACTACGACTGGGAATGTAGGTTTTGAGAACCAATTATTGGAGTTCTACACATAGACACACAATATTAATAGCCTTAGAAAGAAGGAAACAATTTTGACTCTGGAGAATGTACAATTGATATTGAAATGAAGTTATTAACGCTTGCACCACGTTGAGCATAGAGGATGTGTTGGAATTTTTAGAAAATGCAAAACAATCAAGTGTGGTATATTTGCTGGGAGATAGTGAGGTTATTGCAAACAAATATTCATTGTTGTTCAAAAGATTCATAACGAACTATGCATATAACATAATGTGGAGAACTTGTATAAAGGGACAAGTTGCGTTGGAGATTCCACACAAAAATATTTTGCAAGTTGGCAAGACCTATTACATCTAAACCAAATCAGTAATGTACCTCAATTTATGATATTTTTGTATCTATAATTATTTCAGCTTGGATCTATATGAGTAATGTATATTAGTTGTGGCTTCAAATATTTAATATTTAAGGAGGCCAAATAAATTCTTAGATAGTCAAACTTTTATCTATTCAATTTTCTCTCATAAAACATTGTACATGATCGAGTTAGAATGAATATGGAGTTGAGATTTATGGATGAATTTATTGATGAAATAAGAAATAAGTGGAAAGTTAAGAAAATTAATATAGAAAAATGAGAAGTTAAGATCATTTTTTTAATAATAATAAATTTAGTTTTAGAGTTATATTAATCTTTTATAACTAATTGCTTGATCGCCTTTACTTGTTGTGAAAGAGAGAAGACAACTGTAAAAGATTGCATGCTAAAAAAGCTATTCAAGAAAACCACACAACAAATTAAGATTGAGTCTAAGTTGTTGAAAGATGGAAAGAGCACCACATTGAATAAGAATACACATATTTACAATTATTTCAAGACCCATTGCACTTAATTTATGTAACAAAATATTTAAACCAAAAATATCCTAAAATCTCTTCTTGTAGTGAACTTGTGTACATCTCTCCCTCCAATAATGTATCTCTTTTGATACTATGAAGATAATAAAGAGAAGATCAACACTACAATATATTTTGAGTGATCAAGATATAACGATGATAAAACATAATTCATTTTTCCACCTAGCCATTGAAATAGATTATGATGCTTGGGAAATAATTCATTATGTAAGGCTTGTGAAGGTTCATCCACATTACATCAAGGCATGCATTGTTAAGAATTTTGGGAATTGACTTATATTTGTTAGCTTGGGGTTTTCAAGGACATGGAGAGTTTACTTCACCTAACTCTTTGTTAGCTAATGGTTTCCAAGGAGATGGAGGGTTGAATTCACTTCATTAATTAGAAATTAGGAGATAGAGGGTTGACAAAAGAATATCAGTGATGTAGTGGACCTAATTCAATCAAACCTTGACCTCTAGAGATTATGTGCAAGTGTATGCCTTGTCATTCATCCTTTGTCAAGGATGCATTGTTTGATGCAACCTACTCTTCACATATTTCTCAATTTCCACCTTTCTTAGATTGTTACCACTGTTGGGACACATGGCTCGGAACTATGTCAAATATGAACTTTCTAGTCAATTGCTACTACTCCTTCCTTGTATCTTCATCTTCAAGAGTTGGGCTCTTATACAATCATTATTTTGGTTGGACAACATTCTGTTATAGTTGAACCATACATTGAAACTTGTTGACCTCTTATACAATCATTAATTTGGTTGGAAAACATTTTTTTATAGGCTTCTAGTATGTTGAAGCCTTAACAAGATGAAAGCCAATTTAGGTTTTATCAATACATCTTGATATTTTCCTAAATACTTTTAATTGCTCACCTTGGTTACCGTTTTGTAAGGTTGATATCTTGACATTGAATTTTTATTTTGTTAAGCATTAATAAATAATTTTTCTTAGTAGTTGTATCAAAGTAATGAGATTTTTCCTTTTCAAGTTGAGAATAAAACCCCTCATTTCTTTCATCAATTTGCCTTAGTGACACCTTCTTTTTGTTGTTTCTATCGGTGTTACTTTGCACCTTCTGTGACAATTGCTTGTTGGAAACATGAGTAGAATGTATTACTCACAAAAAAAATGCACTTTTATTATTCATATGTACGAAGATATGAATTAATCATATACGTAAATACAATTTAGAAAAAAACTTCACAAATACTATAGCATTTTTAGTTCAAGGGGTTAACTTATTATTGTACTTTAAATGTTCTATGAATTGACTCTTTTATACCAACTCGAAATAATCATAAGGGAAACTAATATTATTAGCTTGAAATCCGACAATATAATTTTGAATTGGTGTAATTGGAAAGATTTGATGTTAACATTACACAGTTTGGTTGCAATAAGAGGTCCATCCAAATCCTTCTCAATGAACACACTATTGACATATTCCAAAAAACACCCAAACAACTTTAATAGTGAGGATGGTTATAAGCTTAACCATTCTTAAAACATATAACCAGAGCCTTTGTCATTAGGTTATTTTATTATTCTTAACTAATTCCTATCTTCTTTTTAATCTTGTTACAATATGAATAAAAAATATCTTTATACATTTTCTCTCATATTCTTAATCATATATTCCGACCTTTTATTGCACCTCTCTTGATGCAGTTATCGCTACTGCAACACCACTAACTGACCCTGAGCATCCTACTATATTTAAAAGTTTCAGGTTTGAGGAATATTATCAAGAGTTATGGAACATAGAACTGCAAGGAAATGCATGCTTGCAATCATTCTCAGCTCATTATGAGCAACATCCAGCACAGGGAACAGATCATTTTCATGTATTCATATACATAATTGTTTTCATGTATTCATATACATTTGCAGAATAATAATTTTGAGAAACATCATAAAAAAATGTGGGAACATCCCAAGGAGAAGGTCGTTCAATCCAAGGTCCAAGATCACTGTTCATAACTGACCTCTGCAACAATTCTGAGTATGGAAAACCTTTTTACAAAGGAACGATTGTTCATATTCCGAGATCCTAAAAACTTCCAAAAATGAGCTCTAATATTTCTTTCATTAAATTGTCGTTATATGGTATGTTGGGTGCTGTTATTTTGGTGATTTGGTTATTATTTTGTTGGAATGGAACTTATGGCAGGTTTGAAATCAATACATGATGACACGCCTCTAGCAGAATGGAGTCAAACATATCGTAGTGAAGGCACAGACAGACTGATGACAAATGTTGATCGAAATATGACAGATCACATTAACATGATAAAACTTCATATTATGATCAAAATTGTTAATCATTGGTTATTGGACATTAGTGAAGGAGATCTTGAATGGGAGAGATTGTGAATCTGATGCAAGATACTAGAAATATAAAAGCAAATGGAAGCATATCCAATGGCAGTGAAGCTTTGTTTTTAGGAAATGGAAACTTATTTTCTGGTGGTCAGTGTTGCAACATTGTTCATTAAATCTAAAACCTGTTTGAATAATATTCGATTTCTACAGTGTAATAATGAGAAAGAGCATGAAACTACCAAAGACACCTGTTGATAAATTTTTGGAGTCTCAAAGATAGAAGGCTAGACACTATCACATAATGCTTCGCTATTCTTTGCCATCAGAGCTCTAGTAGTTAGTGCTGTAGGTGCTATCATTTTTGGTTTTGACATTTTTTGACAGGGAATATGCTGCAACACAACTTTCTTTTATTCTTTTTCTAATCGATTTATCTTAGATCCCTCATCCACCATTGCTTCTTTTATATATTGTTTTTTCTTTAATTTCCCTATTTTTTATTATTATAATCATTTATATATTTTTATGGTTTTAATAAATTCACATTCATCTCTTTTACTCATGCAATGGATTTTATTTAATGTTCTCATCGATATTCCTTTTTATAAGTCTCATATTATCATTATTAATTTTGACTTAACCTCTTCAATATTAATAATAGAATTTTAATATAGTCTTTCCATTGTATTTTATATAGACTTCCTCAATAATAATAATATATTTTAATTAATTAATTAATTATTAATTTTGATTGAATCCTTTTCCTTATCAATAGTATTTTAATGTTTTTTACTATTTATAGTTTCCGGAGTTATATTAAGTTTAGAGTTAAACAATTCTCAACATTTTAAGTGGACACTCCATTCATTATAAGCTAGATCCGTCATATCTTACTTTATTCAATTTTTTCATCTCACTCTTTTTTATTTATTTTTAACTTTCTTTGGATCCCTAATAATGGGTGGAGTATCCACTAGAAAGTTGGATTTTTTCTAAACACCAATACAATATAATTCTAGAAATAATCAACATAAGCATTTCTACATTAAAAACAAAGATTTCATCATGTCCAACATTACAATTTCGACAAAGATTGGTTATAGCTCCACTAAGATTTCATCATATCCAAAATTACAATTGTGGCAAATATTGGTTCTAATTCCACTAGATTTCACCAAATCCAAAATTACAATTTTGGCAAAGATTGTTCCAATTCCATTGATATTTCATTATATCCAAAATTACAATTTTGATAAAGATTGGTTCTAATTCCATTAGACTACATCAACTAGTTTACTAGAAATGGCATCCACAAATGTGGAGAAACATTCCTTAGATATCTCTATTAATTAACTTTTATTATTCGTCTAATTTTATCTGCCCTTTCTTCATAGCATGAAAAGCTAAACTATTAGAGATCCCTTAGATTTATCCACGCAATTGATTTTATTGTTCATCTAATTATAGCTATAATTTTTTCATAGTATGAAAAGGTAAATTAATAGATTATTTTTATTGTATATTGTAACACTCACGCTTTCTAACTATAAAGCTTTCTAACTATAAATGTATATTGTTATCAAGTAGTTTAAATGCATTAGGAATTGAACTTTTTATGGTTTCTTGAATCAAGGCAAGTGGAAAGTCTAAAATTATTACATGTTAACACTGCACAATTGAGTTGCACTAAGGGTATTCAAGGGTGTTGAATCTATTTTTCCATTAACAATTTCATCGATTCGAAATTGTAAATTTGGTTAAGATTGCCTCAAGAAATTCAATGACAACAAATTGAAAAATGTCAAAAACAAAAGAAACATAGAATGTTTCACATTCTTCATATTGTTACACATTCCCTTTATTCATGATCGTCATAGGCGAATTAATAGATAACTTTAATATAGAAAGTTAAATGTTCTAACTTTTGACTTTTTCTTGAATTTAGTCATAATTTTTTATTATCAAAATTATCATATTTCAAATTGATAAAATTGCAAATACTATTATTGTTGGAACCAAATTTTGTTTACAGTTAACATGACAATTTAATTCTATTATTCCCAAATAATTATGAGAAATACCAATTTTTCTCTTTAATATTTTGAATCACTAAATGAAAGGCAAATTCCTAAACATTTAAACTCCAACTACTTTTACGTTTATGTTTTCTTCTCATATCATATAAGTGAAAATTAATAAATTTTCTTTTTTTGTAAAGTTCAAAAACTTATATTAATCTAGAAAATAGAAAGTTGTACAGAGCCATTCCAGAGTTGATCCATGTCCAAATAGATGTCTATATTGTGCCCGAGCCAATAGTGTCTACCAGTAATATCTAAGAAACAAAACCCCCTATACTAACAGACTATGGCATAAGGCTCTTGTCCTAAAAAAGTTTGCATGCAGTTCCTCCACAGGACGGGGGTTATGGTCTCAAAAGAACAAAAAAGTACCAGCCCCATATGTAACACCGATGCACCAAAAAAATATCTAAAGCACAGGAAATCCTAATCATCATCAGAGACCGAGACATGAGAGGGGCCTACACGCATGTTCTCTCGTTTTACCACCTGGTTGACAGTCGTTCTGGCAGAGGAAGGCTGGAATTTTTATGTGTGTAAGCATGAGCAAGAGCATCCAACTTGGTATTGATGCAAACCACTTCAATCCTGTGATTCCTTGCAAGGGTACACAATATCACTTCCAATTCTGTAATGTGAGAAAACACAGACGACACATCAAAATTGTCAAGGAAATTCCATTGAATGCATTCGTTCATAGCCATGCCTAGAAGGGACTTCACGGTCCAGAAAACCCCCAAGGTCTTAGTATGGTGGGTCTCTTGGGTGCGAGAAGACCCCGATTCCTCCACCAACCCGTCAAATTCTTCCATTAACTGTGCAGCTCTCGAACTGCATGTAGCCTACTGCATGCGTTTCTCTAGATGAACTGTGCATGCCCAAGCAACATGGTGAATGTCATTCTCGAAGAATCCATGTACCTTCCTCAATTCGTTGAGAAATAACGACATATGTTATCTCCTTGGGCCATTGGACGTTTTCCTCTTTGTTACCTTCATTCACGCCATCCTGCCAACCCGAGAAGCTAATAACTAGATCATTGGTCCATGTTTCAAATGTCAAGACCGGGAAACGAGCGTACAAGCCAGAGTTTTAGCCCGAGAGATCTGAAATTTTCCTGGAATTCGGCTCGCTCAAGCAGATACTGGAACCAACAACATCGTTTCAAAAAGGCATCGAAGGTCTTCATAATTCTTTCTATCATCATGATGTGAACCAACTCGGGTGGCCATGAAATCTTGCACAATTGAGGGGACTGCTAATGGTACATTGTTAGTTTTTCACTTTGTTTAGCATAATAACATTAAAAAATCTAATCATTGAAAGAAATACAAGAACAACAAACACAAAGAATACAATATTTCTCTCAGGGAAACCACAAGGGAGAAAACCCCAACAAAACTTCTTCAATATAGAATTCACAAGTACAAGATAAAAACCCATGACAAAATCAGCTCCTCTCCTTCTCTTGTGCGAACTTCTCTCTCTCCTATGCGAACTTGAGTGAGTGAGATGAGTGTTACAAATGAAAAAATCAATCCCCTATTTATACTTTACCATTGACTTGACCTTTTTACTAATCAAGTCGGCTCTAACTCAACTAATTGGGCCGACCTGTATATTTTACAATAAAAATCATTTTCTAGTTATTCCAGGTCGACCTAACAATTAGGGTTTACATTGACGCTTTCAATGACTCTTACATTATCAATTACATCAATGACATCTCCCTGAGGAGGAATACAATAATACAATAGACAGATACATTTAGAATATCTTCCGCAGTTACATTTCTTTAACACTCCCTCTTAACTAGGAAGGTATTCTGCGGGCAACATCAATAGCATCAACGGCTGCCCAAATGACTTGTGAATATTTATATGTCGTAGGAATTTTTTGGAACATCATCATATGTATGGGGTATCATCTACTGGAACATCAGCGACATCATCGTCCCCTGGAATATCACCATCAACATCATCATCATCATCTAGTAGAATATTACCATTAGCATCATCATCATAGTCTGCTAGAATATCACCATCAGCATCATCATCATCGTCTGTTGGAATATCACCATCAACAACATCATCATCATCTGTTGGAACATCACCATCAACATCATCATCAGTGTATAAACACTGGAACAACATCAATCATCAGTCGACAAGTACTGGAACAACAATCATCAGTAAGTGAATACTGGAACAACAACAACAACAACAACAATCATCAGTAAATAAATATTGGAACAACAACAACAATCATCAGTAAATAAATACTGGAACAGTAACAACAATCATCAATAAATAAATAAGGAAACAACATCACTAGTCGGAAAGTATTGGGATCACCATCAGTCGGCAAGTATTGATCTTCAGTCGGTAATGATTGGCATCTCTATTAGTTGGAAAGTATTGATCTTCAGTCGGCAAGGGACTGGCATCTCTATCGGTCGTCAAGTACTGATATTCAGTCGATAAGGAATGGCATATCTATCAGTCAGAAAGTACTAATCTTCAGTCAACAAGGACTCGCATCTCTATCAGTCGGCAAGTATTGATATTCAGTCAACAAGGACTGACATCTCTATCAATAGGCAAGTACCGATATTCAGTCAACAAGGAATGGCATCTCTATCAGTCGGCAAGTACTGATCTTCAGTCAACAAGGACTGACATCTCTATTAGTCAACAAGTACTGATCTTCGGTCAACAAGGACTGACATATCTATCAGTCGGAAAGTATTGATCTTCAGTCAACAAGGACTGGAATCTCTATTAGTCGGAAAGTACTAATATTCAGTAAACAAGGACTGCATCTATATCAGTCGGCAAGTACTGATCTTTAGTCAACAAGGAATGACATCTCTATCAGTCGAAAAGTATTGATCTTCAGTCAACAAGGACTAGCATCTCTATTAGTCAGCAAGTACTGATCTTCAATCAACAAGGACTGGAATCTCTATCAGTCGAAAAGTACTGATCTGCAACCAACAAGGACTGACATCTCTATCAGTCGGCGAGTACCAATCTTCAATCAACGAGGACTGGAATCTATATCAGTCGAAAAGTACTGATCTTCACTCAATAAGGACTGACATTTCTATCAATCAGCAAGTACTGATCTTCAGTCAACAAGGACTGGCATCTCTATCAGTCAGCAAGTATTGATCTTCAGTCAACAAGGACTGGAATCTCTATCAGTAAAAAAGTATTGATCTTCAGTCAGTAAATAATGGCATCATTATCAGTCGGCAAGTACTGATCTTTTGTCGGTAAATACTGGAATCACTATCACTCCCTCTTTCGAGGGAAGTCCTTTCGGACCACAACAAGCTTGTCTCGAAAGTATTCAAAATTTATGGGAGACAGAGGCTTAGTCAACACATCAGCAATGTGTTCCTCTGTGGGAACATACTTGAGATTTATAACTCCCTTCTGCACCATATCTCGGATATAGTGAAACTTGATCTTGATATGCTTCGATCTATCATGGAACATTGGATTCTCTGTCATCTTGATACAACTGTGATTGTCATAGATAATATCAGTCACATCTATCTCTGCATCAAACAATACTACCAACATCTTGTGAAGCCCCCCTACTTTGCTACAAGATGAACATGTTGCAATCACTCCCTCTGAAGCAGAGCTTTCCTGAGCATTATCCTCCCTCTACATCTTGTACTCCCTGCATTGGGAAATTCTTCACTGGAGTGGCTGGTAGCCTTCTCTTTTGATGATCTTCTGTGTATCCATCTATGTCATCTTTATAGGTCATTGGATACCAATATCTCGAACTCTCTTGCACCCATCCATGAGCTCCTTATATTCAACCTTGTAGAAAAGGTTGATATCTCATCACTCTAGGTGATCATCCTATCCCATGGGTGCCTTCTGATCCTGTACAACATCTTCTTCAATATGCACACATGTGGTTCTCTATAGAGATTCTTGAGTCTTGGAGGTCACTCGATATCTTCATCTACATTGATTACACCATCTATCTAGTGTAATATCCACCACTTGAGGAAGTGTGTCTGGCCACTAAAGCAACATCTCGTCATAGTCGACTCCCTCTTTCTGAGAGAAGGCTTGCTTTGTACTTTTGTAGTATACTTGATTTCATAAGTCCATCATTACTTGTTCTACGAAACGAATCTCATCATTCTTCATTTGTAGGTGATCGTACACGATATTTCCTACAAGTCAAAATTTAGTTGCATGGTTAGAAACATTTCATGGTTTCCAAAACATATTAATAATGCATAGGTCACACAGTCATGCAACTATCTTAGTCAATGCTTCAACACAACATTCATCCATATCCCGTATTCATATGGTAACTTTCTAGATGCCTTCCATCTCTACCAGAACATTATTAAAAGCGTGCACTACTCCCAATATGTCAGCAAAGAGGTTTCATTCTAGATAAGTAGCAATGTAATGTTGTACAACACCATAGGCCACTTACCCATCACATGCATATTATTAGTATTATGTTCATCAATGCAAACATTCTAGCATGCATAATACACATTCTAAATCTAGGAATATATACACAACTGGACAATACAGAAAATGACACTTCAAAATAATTATATTTGTTTGGTTGTTGGGTGGACTCCCTCTTGATCTTTGCTTCCTTGTAGGAATTACTGTGTGTTCTACTTCATCGTTTGATTCTGAGGACCTGTTCCTTTCTTGCTCATGATTGGAGATGTTGAGCAAGTATTCTACACCATAGATCACTTGTTCTTTGTACTGGAGTAGACTCTATGTGTCCCTCCTTCTACATTTTAACCAATGCTAAAATGGATGATATGTTCTTCCATAGAGAATTGATATTTGTTTTCCGGAGTCCAACTTTGTAGGAGCTTCTCCTACTCCTTTCATGTAGTACGGAAAGTCATCTCTAGCTCCACCTTCTGAATGAAACCTTGAGTTTATAGAGTCCTCCTTCTTCAATTCCAATCACGACTGCATCCCTTCTTATCTCATGCTAAGATAGATAAGAGGTTTCCTGGTTTGGATTAAAGTACATATTCTTCTTCGTCTTCTCTGGTTTTGACTTCATCACCATATTCACTATCTTCAGCTGCATGAGCATAAAATATTTTCTTGTGCTTCTTAGGTTGTCCAGATTTGAATGGACAATTTCTTACAATGTGTCCTATCTTGTGACAAGAGTAACATTCAATTGAGGATAGGTCTTTCTTGAACCTCTTTCCCCTTTGAGATCTTTGAGATCTTCTGGGAGAGTGATCACGGGTACGTACATCACTCTTTCTTTTCCTTCCACCTTTGGCATGAGTTTCCAAAGCTTGATATTCATTGTCATTTAATTTCTCCTCCCTTAGTGCTATTCTTTCTTCCTCATGCACAGACTCTTCCCATGGTTGTCTAAACTGGATTAATTTCTTCCTAGCACATATGCCACGAACAAAGGGTTCCCAATCTCTAGGAAGACCATTCAGAGTGGTAATCACAAATTCAACATCTTCTATCATGTCTCCAATAGCTTCTAATTATTCTTTGAACTAGGACACTCCGGAGAAGTATGAGTGCATAACATCAAACTTCAGGATCTTCATACCCTTCAGTTGATTTCTCAAGGTCATCTTCCTATTGATGTTCTTTCCTTCAAACAGGCTAGGCAAGGCATCGAACATTTATTTTGGAATCTTCTTTGAGGACACTTGAGGAATCAAGTGATCTTTGATAGAATCAACTATGATCATTTTAGCCTTGATGATATTCTTCTTGTGTCTTGCTTTGGACTCATCTCCTTCTAGTTCTGTAATCTCATCCTTTATAAAACCTTCTAGGTCATGTTCTTCAAGAATGAGCATGACTCTATATTTCCATGCCCTGAAGTTCTCAGCTCCTTCAAGCTTCTCATCAAGCTTGGTATTGCTTGTAATTTTGATAAAATGAGAACCTCAAATGAAAATAGAATAGATGTAGGACTTACCAGTAAAGTTGTCCTTCTGAAAAACTACTTCTTCCTTGACCTAGGATTTGACATAGAAACCCTAATTTTCCAACTTTGGAAATTTGGAAAACTAATTGGATGAACAGATGCGCCTCCTCAAGGCGAGTTGAGCAAAGTACTTTTTCTCCTAATTCTGTGAGCAGATGTTCCAGAACTTGATGCCCTAGTTCTCCAAGTTGTAGTGGGGGACCCAAAAATGAAAATGATCATAATTGAATTTTGCTTCGACAGAAATATGCTCCCTAATGAGGCAAGTTAGATGCAGCCTCTTTTTTAGCTGATCTATGGAGAGAGCTCCCAGAATAAGAAGCCCTAGTTTCTGCAGTTGCGGAGGCTGCACAATGTTTTCTTTTAGGTCTACTCTGATACCATGTTAGTTTTTCACTTTGTTTAGCATAATAACATTAAAAAATCTAATCACTGAAAGAAATACAAGCACAACAAACACAAAGAACACAATATTTCTCTCAGGTAAACCACAAGGGAGAAAACCCCGACAAAAATTCCTCAATATAGAATTCACAAGTACAAGATAAAACCCCAAGACAAAATTAGCTCCTCTCCTTCTCTTGTGCGAACTTGGAAACCTGCGTTGCATCATATACCCTACCAATAAGTGAATGCATCTTACATGTGTTAGTTCAAGGGCACAAAGCCATAAGTTGTTCCTTGCTAAACCTTAAGCTACCGAATGTTATGACATGGGATAGTGAAGTCGAAGCACAACCTTAGCAGTGCCTTAACTCATAACCCTCCGACATGAAAACTCAAAAGCTCCAGCATGTGACCCTTTAACTCCTAACGCTCCGATGTGAAAACTCTAAAGGCTTCAATGGTGAAAAGTTATGCCTCCGATAAAGATACAATTATGTACAATTATGCACACGTGAGCAAGAAACATTCTTATTCAATTCTTATTATTGAGGGGAAATCATATGGAGATGGTTCATTGCCATTATGGTGAACAACTAACATAGTCAAGCCGAGAATAAGTGCCTCGAATTTCATTAGAGCAACTAAAACCCTAAAACCTTATACAACGATATTGGTGATGATGGTGTGAAACTCTAAAAATCTTGGTGATGATCAAGTAAATGCTTCATTTTTTTCTGAATCCCTGCATTGGTTAAACCGAATTGTCTTCTCCAACACATTTTTGAAGTACTTTGGACCATTCTCCTTCTATTATTATGCTTTCTTGGTCAATAGGTGGAATGTCGGGGATAAACAATATTATTTTAGTTTGCTACCAATTGATATATGGGGGAGATGTTGTAACGTTACATGTAACATTTGTCTTTATTATCGGCTAAAAAGTAAAAAGTAATACTATGAGGGATATCTTGTAACATTACATGTAACGTTTGTCGATATTATTGTTGGCCATTAATTAAAATGTAAAAAAAAAGTAAAATGTAATAAATATTTTGCGGGCCATTAATTAAAAGACGTGTATTTCCGATTGTGTATTTCATATATTATGTTTTTTTTAATTAAAACATAATTAAAAAAATTCATGTCGGCTCATAAAATAAAAAATTATGGAAAGTATTTAAAAAAAAATTCATGTCGGCTCATAAAATAAAATATTATGGAAAGTAATTAAAAAAATAGATGTTCGTTTATAAAATAAAAACTCGAAACTTAAACCCGGATCTATCAATCAAGAGAGATTAAAATTCTTGAGTTTAAATTTAAAAAAAGAAATACACCTCAAGAAATTGGATCCCTCTTGGTGCTTGATAGATACGGATTTAAGATGGATCTATGCTGGTTTAATGAGAAATAAAAAGGCCCTACTATCGACCCTGATTTAGCGGGTTTGAGTCTCAAAAACTGCAAATAATTAATAATTGTTAAACTGGAAAGTATTAATTAATCGAACTACGAAGAATTCATAATTTCTTCCTTTACCGAACTTTAGAGGGCCTTGCTATGAATTCTGTAGCATTCAAGGACCTATTTGATACACATTTTCAACCGGGACTTATATAACGAAGTTTACACCAGGGTATTTATAAACACGATAACCTTTAGTTGCATATATATAGCAATGAGGGGGGGTGTACAAAGGAATGGCCAAACAAGAAATGAGCAAGCAAGATCAAGACCAATTATTGACCCATTACCTATATCTCTTATACCTACGAGCACTCGATATAAAGATGGTTGCGTTATGGCATACGCGCTCTGTAGGAAGGTTGAAGCGGAGATAAGTAATTTCCACCAACATTCTGGAGGCGTTGGGTCCTCTCGACCGTTAGTGCCAATTTAATCGTCCCCTAATCTATCTGACTCGATACTTATAAGCAGTATCCATTCATTGGTTTTCCCCGAAATAGAACCAGAAAACGACAGTGGGATAACTGGACAGACAATTCATCCCCACACATTAGGTCAGATAGTACTACCATTTCAGATCAACAACACATTTCACTTTGGGGAAATGATCAAACCATTGCACCTACTATCACATAATGCAGGAGGGGTACTATCACATAATGCTCCAAGGAATTCAGATGGATTTTCGTAGCAAACGATATCTCACTGCATTTCTTACTCTTGTAACATTGGCAAGGAATTAGCTGCCAATAAGAGTGGATTCAATTACATAATCACAATCTTCTATTTGCATCATCCATGGTTATTCAATGTTAATGTAAATAGGATGAACAATTTCTTGTCGCTTGGCTCCAAGAGGAGGGATCTGTGTGAACAACGGCTTAGAGAAGAGTTGTAATACCCTCTCTGCAACCTCAATTCTTCTACAAAGGAAAATACAATTCTAAATACAAATGTAAGTGTATATAGTTCATGACAAGGAGCTCAAGGCCAAGGCTCCGTTAGGAAACTCTGTAAGTGACATCATGATTTCCTAAGTTATTTTGTATTCTGAATTTTAGAGTTAGGAGATTGAAGGGCTTGACATAACTAAACGAAAAAGACACGATTCTATTAGGGGGAGAAATTGAATGGCTAGAAAGCCATGATTTAGATGACGGGTGTCATCTTAGTGTCTCTTGCACTTGAAGACAAATAATTGCTATTTCGATGACCTAAAACTTTAATGTCCTCCTTAGTTGAGGACAATAGCTATTAGCCGCAAACATTTAGCTAGAACCTATGACCCTTTTAGTAGCATGAAGATAATTATTAAAATAAGTATAAACTTTATTAATTATATTAATTATTATAATCATACTAATTATGGCATCAAGTGCCAAGGAGTGATCCTTAGAATTATTCTAAGAAGCTTCGGTTTTATTTTAAGGGACTAATAGAGTCACCTTAAATAAAAAGGTAATGGAAAGATCATTTTTATTATCTTGATTAAAATATATATAACTTTACTTATATTCTATATGAGAAAAGGAAATAAATACTATGTGAAACGAATCATTGTGTTCTTGAAATCCCGTGTTCTTGAAAGCCTAGGATATGTATTAATATGTTGGATTAAATAATATCAAAGATAAATATTTTTTTTAGAAGAAAAAAATAATATTTTTGTTATTTCTGGGAAATCAAAAAGTACATAAATACTTCAAGGTTTTTAATCCTTGATAATTGTCAAAAACTGTGTTACAGAGTGATCATTACTGTATTTTTAAAAAGCAAAAACAAACTTTCATATCGTTCTTTTCTATCTGTTATGTGCATCTCAGTGCATTACATCCTTTTTACAAAAAAAGTCATATGTCATGACTCAGAAACAACCTAGTAAGCTTCAGAAAGGAAATAAAGTAAATGACTTGAATGGATGGAAGTATCTTCTATCCATTCTTCCCAACAAAGTACTCCAGGGATACCATTAAGTGCATTTTTCGACAGGGAATCTGCTACATCATTGTTCACTTTGTAGGTATGCTCAATTGAGATAAAAAAAAATTTGTAACTGCTGCAAATTCTATTAAGCTGAAAGAAATAGAGATACAGAGGAAATTACATACCGAGGTGGTCTTATTAGATGCCTACCTTGAAAATCATCAATGCCATGGCCATACAGACCCAAAATGATCAAAAAAAACCTGAGACCAGGGTGCGAGTTCAGAGCCATAAAGGATGTGGATAAACAAACAGTCTGATACTTCACATAAAACAGGAAACTGAAATTGAACCAAAGAAAAACCTTGTTAACCATCTGTAGAGGGAGCTTCGACATCAGAAAGGATTTCTTCAAGGATGGGGAAAATGTAGCAGGTGTCATCCTCCTCAATCCGTGCAAGCGACGGGGTGCTTTTCACTGGTGGTAGGGGGTTCTTCATTGAAGTCCTGGTGTCACGCGCAGGGATCTTGGTGGGCAGAGGTGACATCTTCCTTAACACATAGATGCCACTGTCAGGTTCATTGCGTGTGCGTTTTTCCAAAATCGGCCCCAGAGTGGAGGGGATGGGAAAGGACACTCGAGCAGGTTCCTTTCCTTTCTGCGAGCTTCCTCGTGGCTGGACTAGATTAAAACCAGTTGAAGTGTTTCGAGCGTTGCCAGGAGAAGAAGCCAGAATGTCAGGTGGAGTGGCCTTTCCAAGAGAGGTGGCCATATTGCCAAGTGTGAAGGTCCTAGAGCTTAGAGTGGTGGATAGAGTGCCCCTGCCAAGAGAGTTGGCCAAATTGCCAAAGCCTTGAGTGGTGCCTAGAATGGTGGCTTGGGTGCCAAGGCCATGCGACATAGCCAAATTGTCTTCGTTTCTGGCCACAGAGGGCATGGCCGAGAAACCAGGTGCATTGCTACTAAGTCGGAGGTCACAGCGAAGGTGTCGAGCTGGAGCATAGGATTCTCAGCCGAATGCACTCTCCAAGTTGCTCAGAACAGTTGCCATGTTGGGTAGGGAGGCACTCAAAGACTGGGTGGTGTGCCGGGTAGAGGCCCAATTTGACAGCATATCCTCCATTAAATATCCTAACATGTTTTTTGCAAGCCAATAAAGGTCCCATGGCTGCTCCTGGTCCGTGTTAGAGAGAGTATCAGCAATGAGGTGAGCTTCCCAATTGTCTATTAAAATACGAACAGGGATAGAGATTTATGGCTTGTAACCTTTCCTGCTCTGGTCTGTGTCAGGAGTGTCCTTCTTCTTTTCACTCTTGGATCCTTTCGGCCTACCCATGGTGCGGGAGTCACAAAACCTTTCGAGCCGGAGCTTGGGGATTGCTGGCACAGGAAGAAGAGAAGCCAAGAGCAGAGTGGTGAAAGAACGAATGAGTAGGGCAAGGAGCCGAGGCGAGACTTTGAAGGATGGTCGTTGAATCCAGGTAGTTGGCTAACAGGGCTTCACATGCATGAGCGCCATGGGCTGGTGCGGGACAGGCGGAGTGAGGCGAAGTCAAAGGTCATGGAGTTTAATGCTCCCAGGGACTTGACGTCGCTTCAAAGTCATGTCGACCCCCATGTCTAACTTCAGTGCCTCCACTTGGGTGAGGCTCACTTCTTGCCTCAACATTGCCACTTGGGATGGGTGCCATGATCTGTCCAATCCTGGTGACGATTCCACCCATGTCACTCACACATGTTTGGGTCCTCTGGTGTCCACTTGTGTCACCCGCATCTGAGGTGCTCGATTGAGATATTACTAAAGCTTTCCATCTGAATTAAAATTCTAAGGAACCAGTGTTGATAAGAAGTGTTTTCCAGCTTAGCCTATGTGTTTTCCCTCTTGACTATAACCATGGAGTCTCCCATAATTCTGATAGAGTCAATGCCACATAATGACGTAGCTTTTAGTAAGCCCCATAGACCTAAAAGCTCAACTTTCGTGTTCATACCTTCTCCACAAGCAAGACTGAACTTGATAAGGTAATCATTTCCACAGCTGATTGTGAAACCAACACTGCAAAAATGGTTAGAACAGGCACCATCAAAATAACGCTTTCTTTATCAGTTGTGACAGGAATGGCCTTTAAGGGAGTAAGCTCTTCTTCATTACTGACTCTTTTTTATAAAATTGAACCATGTTCCAGAAGATATTTAGAGTTTGAGTTGTATTAGGAGAAACATCCTGGAAGATAGTCAAATTTCTAGTTTTCCATATTGCCCACGCCAAGTAAATAGGAATATAAATCAACTTTATGTTTTCTCTTAACCAAATCTGAAGAGTCGGCTCATAATCCATACAAGGTCACACTTCACTGATCTTGTATCTAGCACAGATGGATTTCCAAACAAACATAGAGAAGTTACAAAGAAATAAAAGATGGCTAACCGAATCCTCCCCATTTTTACATAAAGAGCAAATTCCTCGACCAGAGAAACCCCTATGTTTCAGATTCTCCCAAGTGAGAATTTTTTTGTTGAAGAGAAGCCAAAGGAAGCACTTTATTTTTATGGGAATTTTCCATTTCCATAACATCGGTGACCACCACTTTCTATTACTTATTGCAAAGTGATCAACTAAAGCCATATATGCCCATTTTGCAGTTAATTGGCCATTCACTGGATTTTTAATCCAAATTACCTAATCATGTTGATCAATAATGCGGATTCCAGCCAAATTAAGATTTTGGGTGAAGCGTTCCCATTATGTTTTCCACCTGCCAGCAAGACCCAAATCTAAAGCAGTTAACCAATAAGAGGGAATGGGAAAAATATAGTGAGCTCTTTTAAACTGATTGAAAGTGAACAGACCATAGTTGTAGAAATGATTTAGCAAGTCTTGAGAAAGACAATATTCACCACTGAATCCAGAGATTGGATCCACGCAAACATATAATTTTTTCCCACTTCCTACCTTTCACGAAAGATTGTCACAAATGCATGGAATGATTTTCATAAATCCTCTCCAAATAAAAGACGCACTTTAAATATCTGTTTTGGATAACAAGGCTAGGAAAAGGGGATGACTTAACCAAACTCAACTAGGTGACCCTTCGGACAGGGAAAGAGGGAGCTACACTATGTGCTGGACAAAATAACAAAGGGAAGGGTTGTGCCTCACAAATGGATAAGTTGTTTAGAGAGTGTTTATTCAACTTAGGCATCATGTCTACATCAAGTTGATCCAGGTTCATTAGGATCATTCATTTAATTTCCATGGCCTTTTTGGCCTATATGACCCCTCTGGGATTTCACATGTGCTAAGAAGCACAACTAATCGCAGCTTGCATCCGGGGCATATTCACATCAACAAGGACAACAATAATAGATATAATTTTTGGGTAACCATTTCTTTTTGGGCCTTTTTATACCCTTCGAGGGGTATTTTAGCAGTTCATTGCTATAGCCTTTATTCACGTGTGTTAAGAAACACATTCTAGAATTTTAAGTTCACAAGCTTTCATAAAACATTTCCAATACAAGTAGTACTTGAGCTTTCAGTTTTAGCCAACAACATCTCAAGTGACTAGGGGGAGTTCTGCACAGTACCAAACATCGAGACAACCGACTAGAATGATTTAGGCATACAATCCAACTCACCAAAGGCAAGTTCTGTCACCAACTCAGAGCAGAGACACAAAACAAACATGGATGTGGTCCAACACAAAGGCAGAAAATGAGGAAGTCCTCAGTATCAAGAAGTCAAGAAGGCAAGTCAAAGGTGAAAGCCAAATAACGAAGGTCATGGATGGATGGAGTCAAGTGAAAATGATGCCTAAGCTAACAGAGAAAGATGTTCGGAAAGACCACATCTATTCTCATAGGAGGGTAATGAAGCCGATGAGTATTGTCAGAAAACCTAAGTGTGCAAGTAATACATCCATTTTATATTTATAACATCATCCAAGATATTTCATTTTATTTTAAATAGTACTGCCACATCATGAATCATATACCAAGTCAATGCTATGAAGATGTCTAAAACAATAAGGTAATAATCCAAAGCCAATAATCAGAAGTCTATAGGTCACATCACATCATAATAATCATCAATAAACACCTGAAACACTGCTGCAATAATATCAATGGGAACTGAACTGAAATTGTATGGAACAAAGGGTCACATCGGTCATCAAATCCAAGCTCTCAAGGCTCAGCCTTGGCACAAGGTCTAATCAATATCTAATACATATACTGCTCTGATCCATAAGTGATCTCAAATAAACATGCACAACGCACTCTAATGTGAACATTAATTACATTAAAGAACGGCGTGTAGGATAAAAAGACAACTAAAATGCTTCATTTTTTCGGCGAAATTTTCATAGAAACCGGTCAAATTTGTTCCTGGAAATTGTTATTTCCACAATTTTGCAATTTCAGCAATTGTAATTGCCTCTCCTAGACTAAATACCCTATTTTAAAACTACCCATATCGCCGAAATTGAGATTTGAGCACTGAACGGTAGTTACGGGAGTTGGAATCCAACCATCTTTTGTTTTGGGAAAAGTATCTTTAGGTGGCTATTGTTACTTATCGCCATGAAGGAAAGTGGGGGGGATTTCTTCACATTTGGGGCGGATGGTGCTTGGGATGAGGACGTGATCTTCGGGATCATTTTCCTATTCCTGGAATTAGTTAACCGGAACAGTTTCAACCATGGATATCTGGCTTATGGAGAAGAGCACGTTATGTTAGGATCTCTGTTTTTGCGGAGGGGGATTTTCCTCTTTGGGAGGATGGTGTTCAACAGTGAATTGGAGGAATGATCTCAAGGCGATGCAGCCGAGAGCATAATAGTCAAGTTGCAGAATCAGTGTTTCCTTAGATAAGTACTTGCCTCATCCCCTTTATGGCTATACTGAAGTATATTTCCAGACTTCTTATTAATTCATTGGTTACCATGTGATAATTTCCACAAATTATCGCAAATTGTTGACCACTGTTTCCTTTTATGGCTTTTGAAACAAGGTCAGCTCTCTCATAGACCCATAGCTTTTGGGTATAGGAGTAAGGTGACTCTCCTATATAAGGTGCACCTTTAACTGGCTAACCAATACAAAAAAAAGGGTGCGGGCTCTCTTTTAGAGAGTACTGATCGTTATATTGTCAAATGTATTAAGTTTGCTTGTCTAGGGTTGGAACAAGTACGAGGATTACGCTATATCTCTGTTGCAGGAAAGGCATACCTTTCTCCTCCTCGATATCTTTTTTTTTGTGTTAAGGGTAAGGACAAGAGGGCGCAGCTCAATCCTTCTTATATTAATGAACTAGTGACTTTTACTTACCCTTGAATTGCCTTGGTGAAGGAGATCGTGGCTCATATTTCTTAAGTATCTTTTTCCTAGTGCTCATAGAATACAAGAGGGTGCAAATCCTCACTCATGGCTAGCGTATTCTTCAGCCTTGTATTGTGAGATTAAAGGGGATCCAATTGATTTTTATAATAAACTCTAAGATTTGATCATTTGTAATTCTGGTTTTTGATCATTTATTTTCCTGGTTTTTTATCATTTGTAATTGGTTTTGATCATTTGTTTTTCCAAAATTGTTTATACACTTATATCTTGCAAAAATAGTTAAATCTTTCAATTGTGAGGCATCTATAGTAGCTAGATCCTACTGTGATAGAGATTTTACATGGTATCAGCTGGTTGATAATGCTATATATATATATATATATATATATATATATATACATATATTGGTACAACAATAAGAGAGTATGAAACCCTGTTACTTGGTTATACTATTATAAGAATACATTATATCATAGCTTAGATTGGATGAATGTAACATCTTATTAGCTTGTGTTGGATATCAATTAACAGATATTATTTATATTTCAAAGAAAGTACAGGCTAGCAAGGACACATCTTATAGAGTTATCCTCTATCACAGGTCGAGTTGCTTTTGCGTGATATAAACTAACAAAGCATAACCCTAGATTCTTATTGGTGCATGATGAGATATAAACTAACAAAGCATAGCCATAGATTCTTATTGGTGCATGATGAGGGGAGGGGATAACCCTAAAAATCATTGAAATCATTGAGATAACTTACAACACAGTTATGTCAAGGCATAATAGTTTATAAATACTTAATCCATATATACTTGTTAGGTGTTAGGTGTTCTAGTAAGGATGTATTCTTTATCTTTCGAGATAAGAAGAGAGTGGGAAGGACTCTTTCTAAAATGATTTCTACCCTAGTGAAAAACATATACCAGACAAAGAGTGTTTGAAGGTTGGGTGGAAAGTTGAAGTTAAGCCTAAGCCTTTAGTCACACAAGTATTCACATTTCAAATAAGTAATTTACCAATGTTAAATACTATTACTTGTCAAGTTTTGTAATTGAAATATGAAAATTGTGTCGTGATATTATATAATTGTAAATTATGTGACTTGATGTGCTTTAATGGTTGTAAACGTAAATACCATTACTTGTCAAGTTTTATACTTGAAATATGAAGATTGTGTCATGATATTATATAATTGTAAATTATGTGACTTATATGCTTTAATGGTTGTAAACGTAATGGTCATAACTAAAAGTTTGTTTATATTGTCAACAATTAATTAAGATTAGCAGGAGCTTATAATTGACTCCTTATAATTAATATAGAGATAATGTTGTTGAAATGCATAATTTTGATGGTGAATGAACATTATATACAAATTAGTCATAAAGCATAGCATATATCTAAAAGAGTGATGCACCACCCTTAAATTCATAACACTCCTTGTATTATCGTATATGAATATATTGCTATATCTCTCCTTAAAGTTAAAGATATGGTAGAGTACTAATATTGAATGCATTATGTTCTCGTATATGAATATATTGCTATATCTCTCCTTAAGTTAAAGATATGGTAGAGTATTAAGTGTGCATGAGGAAGACCTTATGCTCATTAGGCACTAACATAATGCAAGAAAATCATTATGTAAACTACATATCCTTTCGAAGAGAGTTTTAGCGTGATAAATAGGAGCAATGGCTTGATACTAGATGGAGTTTTAGCTTGATAAATAGGAGCAATAGCTCGATACTAAATGTGTAGATGGTATGAAATTTGTAATATGTTATTATAAAATATAGTTAAATAGTTTATGTTCAATATGGATAAAGTAATATTAAAATAATGTTACAATGAATAGAGTTTTTATATGTCCTTTGATTAATTAATAAGTTTGTTGTTAAGTTATGTTAATTTGGATATCAATTGTTAAAAAGTTATATTACTACATTTACATGATAGTTTAGAAAGAAAAAAAGCCATACTTATGTTATTTTATATGAAATAAAAAAAGTACAATAACATATTCAAAAGAGAAATTTGGATCAGATCAGAGTCACTAGATCGTGCTTACATGTAAGGATCATGATATAATTACATAACTTATACAAAAAAATGGGAAACTTTTGTCTCAATTAATCAAAAAATCGATGCTAGAATTCAATCAAACTGAAAACTATATCACATCTGCAAGGAACATCATGGAACCAGAATGAGTGAGAGAATATTCTAGCCATTCTTCCCAATACAAAACACCAGCATCCCCATCAAGAGCTTCTTTAGACAGGGCATCAGCTACATCATTGTTTTCCCTGTAGATGTGATTGATGGAAAGATCATTAAACCATGACATCAATATATAAATTCTGTCACACCAATGTTTAAGTTGAATGATGTTGAGCTGATATAACTTCTTGGCCCAATTCACTATAATCATGGAATCACTGAAAATTCTAAAAGAACCTAACCCACAACAAATTGCAACCTTTAAAATTCCCCATAGACCAAGCAGTTTCTCCTTTGTGTTTGAACCTTGTCCACAAGGAAGTCGAAATTTGTAAGAGAGATCATCTCCACAGTAGATAAGGAAGCTAGCACCACAGTTCATCTCAACCGAAGCGCCATCAAAGAAACCATAAGCATGACCGGAGGTGGCAAGATTTAATTTGATATCTCTTTTAGGATTTTGACCAACCTGATGGGCATTTTTGTATAAATAAAACAAATTCCAGAATCTGCATAATGCCATATGTTGAGAAGGACTTGAGTCTTGGAAGATAGTCTGATTACGAATATTCCAAATAGACCAAACCACTAATCCAAGGATATTTTTTAAGTTCTGATGCTTCTATAACCACCTCTTCAAAGCCCTTAAATTAAATTAAAGTTAAATGAAGTTAATAATTATTTATATAATAAACTAATTATGTCATGAAATAATCAATTCCTCAAAGTGGAATAGTTAAAAATAAATGGTAAAGAGCTAATGGTATTGGAAAATCCAACTTTATCCTCATAAATTATTTGAAGTTAATATAAGGTTTGACTAAACCTTATTACCATGTGGAAAATGAATATATACATCACAAAGTAAATAAGTATTTTTCTTCGTAAGTATAAAGTTTGACTAAACCTTATTACCATGTGGAAAATGAATATATATATTACAAAAGTAAATAAGTATTTTTCCTAAAAACTATGGATGACATAATTCTATCGAAGACAATTATATGAACAATGCAAACTATATGTAACTATACTTTCATAGCATAACATGATGAAGTATTTGTATTGGTTACGTAAGTTATTGTTAGACTACTATTCAGGTAACCATACTTTCAAGGATAAATAATTTACATGTTTTCCTTTATGTATGAATATAGTTTTCCTTCAAGGATAAATAATGTAGGCTGGCTCTCTCTCCTCAACCTTAACTCATCTCATTAATTACCAAGATTGCCCACTATCACAACAGACAGACTTACATTCACTCCCATAGCTCAGTTCTTTTCTGGTATTTTTAGAGCCTTCAAACAAAACACACATGCAACGCTGCAAACAGATGCATGAATCTTCTCTCTTTATTATTAACATCCATGTCATCACCAACACACACATTTTTTTTGTGGATTTTCTATGATGGATCTTCTAACAACACCCGACTTGGCCCGAAGCTTTGATATGATGTTTAAAACCAGCAATTTTATCAGTTCTGCAAAATTTTGAAGGCTTCGAAGTTCAATCTTAACCATGAGCTACAGTTCAATCTTTTGTTTTCTGCAAAAGATTCAAAGCTTTGTTTTCTAGTGTACATGATATGATTATTTTTGTGAATATATATGATTTTGTAGATTTGTTATATGATTTGATTATTCATGCGAATATATGATTTTGTAGATGTGTTACATTATCGATTCAACTTCTTTGACACCCATCAGACAGCTTGTATTCATATTCAGTTTTTGACATGATGTTATATACAATGCAAATCAGACATAGGAAGGGTTAGGTGTGAAGTCCATAGCTGATTTCTTATTTAAATATTTAGTGTTTTCAGTTTTTTCGATTATTCTAACATATAATCATATTAAAAGTGATCTTTGTGCAAGATCACCATTAATTCCATTGTAAAAGAGAGTTATAAAAAAAATGGAATACAAAATCAATATTTAAATTTAAAATTATGTTGTTGAATTGAAAAATGGAATAATAAAAAAAACAAAATGCAACATTAACAATTGAATTCAAAATTATGTTGTTGAGTTTAGGAGTTGTTCAGACATGTTATCTTTTTTTAATCATTTTTGTTTGAATATTATGAAATCTTTAGTATACCTATTTCAGTATACAGAATATGTTAGAGTTTTCAACATTCTCGTTTATTTGAGGCCTTTTATCTTTGACATCCCTGTCTCATTCAGGGTAAATTTTAGGGATCTGTTATTTTCTCAAAGTGTAGAAACCTTGGCCAATAATGTTTGACGATTTTTTTAAAATAAATATTCAAATTTTTAAAGACTTTATATAGTTTTTGGACGCTTTTTGACAACTTTTAGAGTAAAAAAAATTATCCCATGGAATTTGGTCAGATCGTCTTTGAAAAAAAGGAAAATCGGCGAATCTTTTTTTGGAAAAAATGGTCGAAAAATAGCCCATGGACTGTTGGAAATTTATTAATTATTCCACCGCTCAGATTGGTAACCGCCAAGATTTTGAAGAGCCTCCACCGCCACACCACTTTATCCATTCAGTATTTGAAGAGGCAGTCACCACCCTGGCTAAGATTATTAAAGTTGTGAAGAGCCACTATCATTAAAGTATTTTGACTTTACAAAACATGAAGAATCGGTGCCAACAATCGCATTCATCCATTGTATTTCTGAAGGGCCAACACAGTCCTCATTTTGACAGTCTGTAGAATTTCAGTGAGACAAAATATTTATTTCTATAGAGATAATTTTGTAACGAAGGGTCAATTAGCATTTAATGACCGATTATCTTGAAACACTATAAATACCCATTCTTGTAATCTTGATCTGATATAGAGCGGAATACAATTATCAGTTGAAGTTAAAAACATAGTTTTTACTTTGTATTTTCTATTATGCTTTGTTTATTAGTTTGTAAACTCATATTTATTTTGAAGTTATTTTTGTTGTAGCAAGTTAAGAGATCCGAGTTTATTTTTTAATATAGATGTGTTAAATGTGTTTGATTGCTGAAACGGAGTATTAGCCTTTAAGTTTTATGAACGCGGGGGTCATCAAAATGAAGTTAAATTACTTGTTGAAACAGTTCATGTAGAATACAATTTGCTCATATAGTTTACTGAAACAATCCTGTAGAATACAGTTTGTTGAAACAGTTGCAGAACTTTATTTTCTTATTGAAAGTCGTCCTGTAGGTGATAGTTTCTGAGTTTAGTAATTTGTGCGTGTTGTTGTGAGTAAAAGAAACACTCCCTTGCCTTCCCACGGTGGTATCAGAGCGTGGTTGAGTTTTTTTCTCTTTTTTTTTTCTTCTATTTACAATAATTTGGAATTGAATCTCTGATGGCTACTAACAGCAGTGTAGTGCAACCACAAATTCCTGTGTTGAATGAGAGAAACTATGATACATGGTTTACTAAAATGAGAACTATCATGCGTGCTCAATATCTTTGGGAGTTTGTTACGATTGGTTACCCAGAGCCAACTAATCAAGCTATTGAATTGGCTCTATCAAATGTTGAGCGTGTTTTGTTCAAGGACAATGGGAAGAAGGACAACAAAGCTCTTGGCCTTATTCAACAAAGCCTAAGTGAATCCATATTTCTGAAGATATCAAGTGTTGGGTCTTCAAGAAATCTTGGGACACCCTTGAAACTTGTTATCAAGGTGTGACCAAGGTGAAGAATGTTAAGTTGCAGAAGATTGGCTCATGGAGAATGCGAATAGAGTAGAGAGCATTAAATAATATTACCATCAAGGACTAATCGCCCTTCCTAAAGATAAATGACTTGATGGATCAAGTCCAAAATGAAAGGTACTTCACCAAATTGGATTTGTCTAGTGACTATAACCAAGTTTAAGGGAAAGAAAAAGACATTTGGGAAGGCTATATTCAAGAGAAGGCAAGGATTATATGAATTGTTATTTCTTCTTTTCACTTTATGTAACGCCTCCCTTAAATTCATGAGGATTGCAAATGATGTATTACGTCTATTCATTGATTAATTTGTCATGGTCTACCTAGAGACATTGTAATTTTCATCCAAACATGGGAAGATTGTTTTTATTTTTTGAAGCAAGTTCTGGGGACCCAATTGTAAGCCTGAGTTTGAAACATTGAATCCATAAAACAAATCCAACTTCATTGAGATCTCACTATTCACATCAAAGTCATACCATAGCATGGAAAACATTTATTTTTAAGATTTTTGCTTATTGTTGTATTTATCCCGTACATTCTAATAAGTTGCATAAGGTAGAGCATGATTTGATAACTGGACACTAACCACACTATTGGGCTAAAGTTTCTATATTGAACAACCATGAAATAATTATCCACACACTTTGACATAAGGCATTTCGCAGCCCGTATTACTTTCAAAGCCTCGTTTCCTTCCTCTTCTTCATTCATATATATCTCCCATCCAACTTTTCCCCATACCCAATTCACTGCACCTAAATTTTTATAACGGGAAGCAATTTCACTCAAATTTCCGCAGTTGCGGCAGAGTCAAGAGCCTCTTCATATAATTCATGGGCTTTCCCAGTTTATGCCTGAGAAGGCAACGACGATAATGGCCATTAGACACTTGGGAGTATAATTTATTACCACTTTTCCTTAGGGACTCGCAGCTAACTGTTTTCTTGGACATTAAGGAATAGTTTGAAGGATATTATATTTTGCTCGTATAGGATAATTTGGCATGGTTGATAGGATGATGTTTAGAAATAGTACTGAGCCTAAAGCATGCCTAGCAAAAATAGGGCACTCATTGAAAAGTAATATGTAAATTTGAGAATGGGGGATTGTTTAAAAGTGTATAGCATAGCAGTGAGCTTGACAATATCATAATAGGAAACATTTAAATCCTTTAACTGATACAAAAATGAAGGAATAGTGTTTGAAAAAACAATAAATATACAAATATCAACTAGGTTTCAGACATGAACCTTGACTGTGAATATAAAACAAGAACCTCTGAATGCGCTCTGGTAAAACAAGAACAAACTGATGGAAACTCGAACCCTGAGTAAAAACTGAGAAATGTGAACAAAAATAGCAGCAAACAACAAGATAATAACACTATAACCAAAATGGTAGCAAACAACCTTACCCCCATGAATTTTATCCCCAAACAAAGGCGGTGCATTGAATGTCAGGCTCCAAGTCCGGAGGATTGATGAAACCCACATTGATGTCGATTAAACCCGCATTGATGTCATGGTAGAGGTTGTTGTCACTTCACACTACAGTGAACTGTCACTTCACATGGCTCAACACCTCCATGCTCCATGAATGCAATGACCTGTATAGAATGACCTCCACTGAAGCGACCTGCCCTCAATGACCTCTGCATGACCTGGCTTGCTTTCCAATATGAAATCGCCACGTACACCATCCTCTGACTTGACCACCGACAGAGACTTCCAAAGTAAAATCCGTGGCCGCATTCTGGAAGAAATTGCTAGACAGTGGCAAGAGATTGAACGACATAGTTGAAATGATCGAAAGGATGCAGCCAAAAGTTGAGACTTTCTATTACTGGAAAATCACATGCTTGTCTTCCTCTTTGCCCTCACTGAACGGATTGTGGGTCTGAACATCAGGGATTTCCACCCATCTCCTAATGGAATGGAACTGCACTTATTTCGCAACTGGCTTCTTGGCAGGACTAGAACCCGAAATATCGTGGAGGCCATCGTCGAAAGGATTCATGTATTTTTTCTCCAGCGATGTCAAAGTTATCTTGACGGGACCCGAACCAGAAACCCTATGCATTTGAAGCTGGAAGGTAATCCTCTGGTTACGCCCCCTCCTGAATTAGTAGCTCACAGTGTAGAGGCCATTGAGGAATACATGTGAGACAGGTTGATTACCCATCGTAGAGACAATATGTGCAGAAAGAAGGGCGGGCATTAAATGGCATAACCTGGAATTAAATGAAACCTCGCACAAGCGACCTGGAAAATAGTGAAGCGGGGTGACATGGCAGCATTCCATTCACTAAATGAGCGAGGAATCCAACTATAGTCGCATGAAACATATTTCCTTGTGTGAATGCCTACGGCGTAAAAATGATTTTATTATATTTAAGAAAAATATTAAAAATGGTGTATAATGAATTTTCAACAAATAATGCATACATTTTTTGAGTTTTCTATTCTTTTACATAAAAGATGCAATTTACATAATGTTGTATAAAAAATTAATTCACTTAGATGTGAAGTAATGAAATTTTATTATTCTCCTTGATGTGGTGGCATGATTGATTATCTCACATGATAGATGAACATGTGGTCTATTAGAGGCATTAGGTTGATAGCTTGTGGTTTTTTTGAGTAGTGAGTACCCGTAAGTCTTTTTTCCTTAAGAATAATATTGAGGAGGGGATTTTGAATCAGGTTTTATCTATGTTTCCTTATCACTTAAATCATATAGATGTTGGTTTTTAGTACCTGGGTACATCATAAAGCCAAATAAATATGTTGAGGAGGATTCGTTTTGGTTGTTGAGAAAAGTGGAGAAGAGAATTGGGATTTGGTGCTATAGATGGTTATCATTAGGAGGTATATTGACTCTAGTAAAATATGTATTAGAAAGTATCCTTGTATATTGGCTCTCACTGGCCAAATTTCTTGTGTCCATTTTGCGTGGATTAAGAAAGAGGATGATGAATTTCCTTTGTTCTGGTAATGTGATTGGAAATAAAATCCATCTGGCAAATTGGGAAAAAAATCCCTTCCAAGAATATAGGAGGATGGGGAATTAAAAATCTATTTTGGTTTAGCACTGCTTTAAGTCTTAAAAGCCTTTGGAGAGGGCTATTTAGCTCTAGTTTATGGACCGAGGTCTTAATTTCAAAATATCTAAGGAATGGTTATGTAGTGGAGTGGGTGAGAAAACAAAATAAAAGTTCAATTAATGCTTCAATTTTCTAGAAGGACTTCATAAAATCCTTTCCTTGGTTGGGATCTTGGCTGGCATGGGAGGTTCGGAACAATGAAAGTATTCGGATTCGTATTGATCCTTTTCTTGGTGGAGATGATTGTTATAAGTTTTCAATGGTCTGGGCTCATATCTTTCAGTGAATGGTTTCACAATTCTATCTCATGTCAGAAATATAGGTTATGATTCTTCCTATTGGTTATTAGCTGAAGAATTGGGCCTTCGGGATGAATTTGTAGTGGAATGTAATTCTTACATTGGAGGGCTAAATCACTTGGGTATTAGATTGATGGAGCAATAGGATGAAATGATTTGGAGTTGGAATAAATCTAATGGACAAGTTACAACCAAATCTACTTATGATGCCATTACTTCTTCATCTATGACCTCCGATGGTAAGTGGTGGTACTGTAAATTTTGGAAATGGAATATGCCACTAATTTAATTGAAATGTTTGGCTTGGATCACTTTGGAAAATAGAATTATGACCTGGGATAACCTTGTAAAAAGGGGTAGATGTGGTCCAAGTCTATGTTGTCTATGTTTTAAGGAAGCTAAAATTGTTGATCACAACTTTGTTAAATGTTTTTTTTCTCTAAATGTATGGAAGGAAGTACTATCAAGTGTGCAATTGGAAAAAACATGGGACAATGTTTCCTTTGATCATAGTTTGGAGTTGTGGTATAAAAAGGCCTACCAACATAAAGAATTACCAATCTTTATCAGTGGGGGGATATGGAAGGATCATAATTTAATCATCTTTGGAAATCTTGAACTCAAAACTTTTTGACTGTCAATTCAAAAAATTTGCGTTATTATAAATATTTCTTCAAAGAAGGGAAACAAAAGAGAACTTGAATTATGTTTGAGCCTACTGTTGCTAGAGATTTACCTATGGGATACTTTGATGGTGCAGCTCAAGGTAGTTTCTGTGGTTGTGGGATGGTTATAATTATTGATAGTAGACTCTGCTTTCTTTTGTGGATGGGAGGTGGACTTGGACCTAACACTGGAGCTGGTGGACTTGGACCTAACACCAGAGCTGAATTGTTGGTGCTACTTTTATTTGCGGCTAACATGAATTTTTTGTATCTACAGGTTCTGGGGGACTCTAGAATTATTATTGATTGGGCATAATGAAAGTCCCTCCTATAGGTGTATGTGCTGGACTAATGGTGTTCTAGATTGAGAGAAATTCTGAAATCTTTCAAATTTCTTTCCTTTATGCATATTTATAAACAATATAATGTTTTGGTAGACTTGCTTTCTAAGAGTGTTCTTGGCTCTGTTGAGGGTACTATTTTTTTGAAGATTTTTTGGACAATACTAAGGTGTCAAGTGGTACACTAATAACATATTAAGATGACTGAGTCCTTTTCGGAATGATGTCATAAGAGTTTTTTATTTTCCAGATGGTCATGCACTAGATAGAAGACTACTTGATTTGAAGGGTGTTTTTTGTTGAGTTTGAAAGGCTAGTATTCTTAGTAGTGTTTGGATGAAGTAGTCCTGACAGTTTTTGAATAAGTTGCATACATAAACTGTCCAACAATTTTACGAGATTATATGTACTATATCAAATTATCTTTGATTCCAAAATAATATCAAATAATTGTTTTTTTTTCTATGAAAAAATACAAATTCATCTCTTTTATTTACATATTATTTTTTCTCTTTTTATTTTTATGTCCCTGAAGGGGATCATCTATGTATCGCCAAGAACCTATTAATTTGGGTTTAGACTCTATAATATTTTGCTTTGACTATAGTTTGTCTATAGTCTAAAATATTTAATATATTAAATGGAATTATTAAAAAGCATTTTTTTTAAATCTTATTGGATAAAGGATGTTGACATCGTCCTCATTTTTTGGTTCCCAAGAGGGGGCGGCGAGCTGACGTAGGTCCTTCCCAGAGGACAGACACTGCAGGTCTTGTACAGTGCATGTAATAAATGAATCCTATTTTGCTTGCATGGTAATGGAATCCAAGTTTGGTTTATCATTTTTCCATTGTCTATCCCGCTTGCCGTGTAAAGTAAACTCTGCAGGATCGCTATGACAAGCACCTAAACCTGACATCACCTCGATAGATGGCATGCAGATTTCCAATGGCGCGTGCCCTGTAAATCAAACTCTGCACGCTCTGTCAAGCACCTAGACCTGACATCACCTCGATAGATGGCATGGTGGCATGCAATTTTCGAAGGAGTAGGTGCAATGCAGTCAAGGGAATAACGTGTTATCCTGCATTTGCAAAATGACGATGTAATCGTGTCGTTCGGCCTAGGATTCGTTGTAAAATTTATAAGCGGGCAAAGTGTAGTCAATTGAACACGTTTCAAAGCTCGTTAGACCTCTGATGGAAATCAGTTGACAGATCTTAATAAATAAATCCATTTAGTTGCTGGTAAATTTGAATAGTTTGGAGTTCAGGATTAATCCAAACGTTATAAGTGTAGATTATGTCAAAGCTTTGCCAATGTTCTGCAAAATTCGTTGAAATCAATTACCTGATAAAGATATCTCCCATAATTCTTCAAAATGCTGAAAAATATATATGAAATAGATAAAAACCTCTAGAATTTGTGGGAGGTGACGGCAATTATAGTGATATTTTCTTAGCAGGTTCATCGGATTGCGGGGAAATTTGTGGAATTAATTTTCTGGTGGTAACTTCTTTCAATAATTTGAAGTACAGGGGTAATTACAGTTGAAAGAAGACACTTTTAGGTTTTTCAAAAAACATTTTTGATGTCCCCAAAGATGTGGTGAAATTGAGTCATTTGACTGAAACTTTCCCCAAAATTCTATGCATTGCTGAAACTATTTGTAAAATTAGGCAAAGCTTTTTGAACTGGCATAAAATAGCAACAATATAGTGAATTTGGGGATATTAATACTGAAATTCTTTAGGTGCGAGCGCATAACTTGATGAATCTTCCCATCAAAATTGTGTGAGAATTACCCTAATAACAGAAAGCAATTCATGTGATGTTAGATTGTCTGTTGAAGAGTTCGTGTACTATTCAGTCAGTTCATTGATGGCACAAATTTAACAAGTCTACTGCTTTCAATTGAAGACAAGGCAAGTTTGGCAGGTATTATCTTTACAAGGTTTTGTTGGTCCGATTAAAAGCTATTTGAAGAATTCTTTCATCAGCCGTACTTATAGAATACATAAATCTCTAAGAAATAGGTTCAATGGATCACTTATGAAGCAAGTTGTAAATGAAACAGTTAATTCGATTTGTTAATTCTTCTTACCCAAAGTACACATAATATCAGTGATTTGATGAGATATTCAACCTAGTCCTTAAATAATTGGTGTTTGTTCGTTTGTTTCAAATTACATTGTCCTTGGTGAATGTTTTGGTGAAGGAATTAAATGGATTCCATATTATTCATAATAGTGGCATTTCCATGTACTGTTGCAGCGATTTCATTGGCAATATGGCATATTTACATACACCTCTTGAACTACACAGAGCCAACATATCAGCGATATATTGTTCGCATTATCTTTATGGTGTCGGTGAGTATACTGCCCCATATAATTATACATTTGGAAGATGACACCTATAGTATCAACCCTATAGTTGTAGCATCAACAACCCATGGCTCCAAATTGACATACGACGGCTAGTTTTAAAACTTATAGTTTCACAGTCCATTTCGATGGAGTCACACAGTCACGGGTAGGCTTAACTTCCCGCGGTCACCTCCTTGTACAATTCATGAATCACAGAAATGCATGGTTTGAGCTCTTGGCCTTGCACCAATAGTATCATAGTGTGATTTTTATCTATGTCACAACTCGGCTCTATAGAGTTTTAGAATTTCCCCACGACCTTTGTAGCTGTAATATGGGGTCACTCATCCCATCGCATGCTATGCTTGCTACTGTCTGATCTCTGTTTGTTCTTATCATTCTGTAAGTCTGGGGAATTGTTGTCGTTTCCCCAGCGAAGATTTTAACGACATCCAATGTTTCTGCATTCTCATGAAGTCTGAACCGTACAGTTTTTTAGTTTTTAATGTTGGTCTTCATAGTTATGGAGTACAGAGCCTGGACCTTGGTCTGACATGCAGCCATGCAAATATGAACAATTAGCCCTCTTTTCGGTATAGGTCGTCTTGGAGAAGGTGCCATCTATGGCATGGTATCAACACCAATTTAGGCAAATCCAGCGAGATCAGCGGGGTGGAAGCTGACACCAGGAGGGAATATTTTAGAGGAAAGAAGGAATAAAGCAGGGAGGAAGTTTAAAATACGAGAAGGGTTGAAATTTGCATCGATGGAGAAGTTTAGACTCATGTCCGGATGGTAGTTTTGTAGAGGTTTTCTATGAAAATAGTGGCCACTGAGGAGGAATTTGGAGTTCCTTCTATTGAAATGGTTGTGTCAAAGAGGCTTTAAAAAAAAAAGCGGTCGCGGAGATGGATTTTTGAGAGATGTTGGGAGATCCCCTGAATTCGACATGCCGTGGACAAATTAGTTCAAAGAAAGGTGTTCAGAGGTTGTTTTGCTTAAAGATAGAAGAATGAAGTTTTGCATGATCCATATTTGCCAATAAAATTAGAGAATCTGGAGAAAATCAGGCGTGGATACTTGCAGTTGTAGGCTGAAGTTGATGTTGTCCCAAGAAATCAGCAATTGTGGATGCTCGTTAAATTTGTGGAGACAAACATATAGTGCTTGTGTCTAAAACAAATCCATTTTCCGTTACATGAAAGTGATCCCCACTCACAAGTATGTAGCTGTTCTACCAGATGCACAAATGTTTATTTCAAATTTTAACTTCTTGGAGGTGTATTTTAACGTCCTCCCAGACCAACGGAGCCTACCAGACTGTAACCCTAAATTATTTAAAAATGCATTTTTCTTCTCTACTTTTAAACTGTAAAAATTGTACTATAAATGCTACATCCAAATAATTACAAAGAATATTACATATGCTTAACAAAAAATTATACTTCCCAAGAATCTGAATCTGGAAATTAAATAAGAGAAACATCAGTATGGTTGTAACCTGGATATATTTGGAACTAAGGCTTATGAGATAATCTACATATTATTGGGAGATAGTAAACTGTGCGCCAAGGTTATATCGAAAATTCCAAGGGTTGAAATTAAAATAACTTACGCTGAAATTAGAATTTCCCGTACCAATGTAGTAAAGGGACTCACAAATAATTATGGAAGGCTCTTGTTGTCCTACAATACCTTGTAACTGTGACTGGTATTCCCTCAAATACTGTATTTGTTGCTCAAAACTTATTACATTCTACAAAAACATGTAGAATAATATCACTTTTAGTACAGGAAACCAAGTAAGTTCAATGCACATGATCGCCTAAACTGGTAATGGATTTTACTTACTCCACTCTCTGAAGTTGCATTGTCGTAGCATGGGTCGGAGGAGGCGAACGTGACTCCGGTTACTAAATCGTTGGATGTCAATTGTGGATCAAGGTATGCAGGGATTGTTTCTTTGATACCCAACCGAAGCTACATCCCAAAAGATACAGGGATGAGACTGAGAAAAATTAATCAACCCATCGAATGTATATAGAAATATAAATGTTGAGTATTTGGAGGTTATATCCAATAAATCTTAAGTAATCTTTCCATTAGAGAAGCATCCAATGGGTATGCGACCAGGAAAATATCGGTCATAAGGCGGGAAGTTGCACTTAGCCAATGTGTTTATGTTGATGCTAGCGTCGAGAGTAGAGTCACCTAACACCACTAACGTAGGAAACTGTGGTGTGCATTGACCTTGTGCCACCTCTGAACTTGAGATTAAGCAAAAACACAATATGATTAAATTTAGAATCATTCTGAAGCCCATTAATTTACATATGAATCTTCAAAAGTGACAATGCCATTATCAGCTTTATAAAACAAATGCTGAGATCAGATCATGAATAAGTATATATTAGTAGCAAGAATCCTATTCTTACATCTTGTCATATGCTTGGCATGCGAGAAAATTCATATGCGTGAGCAAATTGTTGAGTTATATATCATTTGCGTGCCCAGAAGTACGAATTTGACAGAAAAATGGTTCTCAATTTTATGAGAGAAGTGGAAGCCAGACTAGGCGAAGGTGGAATTCCTAGTCCTCCTTCATTACAAACGCCCCGAATCGAAGATGAAGATGGAGCAATTGGTATCCAGCGTGACTGTTAATATAACTGAATTACAAGTTGTATCAGAAAATGTTGCTATATGTGAATTAGATGATCGTTGGGTGGGAGAACACAACTGAATTTAGAGATTTGTTGGGGAACACAGAAGCATGTTAGGTGAAGAATTTAGAAATTTTTTGGGGAACACAACTGAATTTAGCTATTTGCAGGAAAGAAAAGCCCAGTTGATTGAGGTTGTAACAATTAAATCGAAGAAAGGGGAAGTAAAAGAGGATTTATTTGCACAAATAATCTTTGCTCGAGATAAATTCAACACTTGAATGAGCATAACACTGGAAATACTGGGAAGAAGAAGCTATTGATCTCACAGAGAGACGTGGAATGAAGGAGCTTTGCGATGTTTTATTTTCTTTCAAAAAAATTATATATTTTAATTTTTTATTGAATCATTTAAATACTATATATTGATATTTTAATTTTGAAAATGTTGAATCATTTAAATACTATATATTGATATTTTTAGAATGATATTTTGTTATTTTTTTTATAAAATTGATAATAATAATAAATTTATATCAATATATTTGCTATTAAATATATGTATATAATAATTAATTAAAGAAATAAATAATTTTATAAAAAATAATGTAGTGTAAATGTGTTTAAATGGTCTAATGTTATAGTGTTTAAATTTAAAATATTTTTTTTACCATAAACCATAAATCAGCTGAGGCTCCCTAGGGCATCATGTAACGTGTCCTTTCAATTAATAGAGCAAAATTTGTATAAGTTTAAACAAGCTCTTGTTTATACATATTAATAGAACAAAATTTGTATAGGTTTAATCCAGCTCTAGTTTATAGCTTATACATATTTATATTATGAAGTTTACAAGGCACTAGCAACCTCATACTCATAGTCAGCTCAATGTTCAATAATAATAATAATAAATATTATAGAAAAGTATGTCATCATTTTAAAGATTTCAAAATTCATTATTTCCTTCTCTAGCAAACATTTCCAAAATTCAAAAGGCAACATATTATATCAATAAATTAAAGAATATTTAATAGCCAACCCAACATACTATTAAATAAATTAAAGAATATTCAATAGCCAAATAGGTTTTTCAAGACATTCGTGCATATTATGAATTTAGAGACTCTTTACACGTATATGAAAAATAATTAAAAAAAGAAACGAGTAGGAATGCGTCATCTAAGTAAGAAATTTTAAAAAAAATGCCTTATCATAAAAGTATGATAGAATGGAAAAAAATTACTACTGGATCTCACTTTTTCACTTTTTTAATTAAAAAATTACAAAGACACCATCAAATCAATTCAATTGACAAGTAAACATACTTTACATGAAAAATGGCATTCCATAACAACATCATTTTTATTATTCTAGATATATACATAGATTTCCAATTGTCATAAAGATTTGTTCAACTACTCAAAATTTAATACTTAAAAGTTAAAAGTCAGCAACAATTTTACATCATAAGGCATTAAATAGAATGGTGTTGCATATGAAGGGGAGGTCTGTGTTCTACCTTCATTTCAAGTGCCTATAACATTAAGGGTCACTCATTATCAATTTAGTTAAAATAGTTTAGAGCTTCATTATGATGAGGTTATATTATTTATCTATTTTATTGGTGAGGCTCTATTGATAAACTCAATTTGATCATTCCCCCCACCCAATAAGTAACTTCAGAATTTTGATCGATAAAGAATGATAAATGCATATAGTTGTATTGAGAGCAAAGTAAGGATTGGTAAAAGACTATTCCTTTCATTAGGAATATTTATCTCTTACTAAGAGTAAAGTGTTGTCCAAATTAATTGAGAGTTGAGTTAGTAAGAGTTATAGTAGTTATTACTCTAGTAATAAGTTGGTTCAAAGTGAGTTCTATCAGAGTTATAGTTTATGTTCCTTGCCTTGTTATTTAAAGACAAGACTTTCTATATCGACTTATACAATCTTAATTATTTTTCTATTCTCTATATACTTACATAGCTGCAACATTGTTGACAAACAATAAAGTCAATGCATATGCAATGTCGGGGACATTGCCACCTCGTGACTCTTGTTATTATAATCACCTCGTGACTCCTGTTATTATAATCATTTATATCTTTAAATATTTTAATAAATTCACATCCACCTCTTATATTACTGCAATGGAATTTTGTATTTATTTAATTTTCTCATCTATAATCCAATTTATAAGTTTCCTTTTATCGTTATTAATTTTGACTTAACCTCTTCAATATTAATAATACAATTTTAATTAATTATTGGTTTTTTTAAAGAAATCTTCCTCAATAATAATAATATATTTAATTAATTAATTATTGATTTTGATTGAGGCTTCGATGATTTTGACTTACCCTCTTCAATATTAATAATACAATTTTAATTGATTATTGTTTGTTTTAATGAAACCAGGCTCAATAATAATAATATATTTATTTATTTATTTTGATTGAGGACTTTTCATTATTATTGCTTTTTGTTTTGAATAATATTAATTTTTTGAATTATTATATGTTAAATTTGTCATATCTTATGTTATTTGATTTTTCCATCTCACTTTTTTTAATATTTTTAAACATTGTTTGGATCCCTAATAATGTGTAGAGTATTTATGAGAAAAGTTGGATTCTTTCTAAACATCAATACAATACAATGTAATTCATGAAATCCAAAATTACAATTTTAATAAAGATTGGTTCTAATCTTTCTCCATTAAGCATATTAGATTATTTTGACTAGTTTACTAGGAATGCCATTCACACATGTGGAGAAACATTCTTTAAATATCTTCATGTAATTAATGTTTATTATTCATCTAATTTATATCTACTCTTTTTTCATTGTACATAGGTACGAAAAAAGGATAGGTAATAAACACCCTTAAATTTGTATTCTTCTTTAACATATCTTCTTATAAATCCTGCGAACCACTATGCACAAACATAAGACCAAAAAACCAACAAGAAAAGCACCATAAAACAACATACTACCTAAGGAACATGGGAACCACCAAACTGACTATCCTTCCTTTCTTGCATTGGTGTTGAAGGGCCCTCACTACCAACATGCATCTTTGTCACCGACGAGCTCCCCTTGACCTGAGTCTGAAGAACAAACTTGATGCCCAACTTACTAGCGATAACGTCGATCTTTTGGTGCATAAGACTGGCATCCTCATTATGCTCCTTCCAATATTTGACAGGTTCATTGTCCCCTTTTCATTTTCTCCTCCTACTCCATCAATATAAGAGGCAAAAGACCCTTCAAAATCCAATAATTCACCACCGATCGATCATAGAGCGCCATGTAGGCTCGCATGGTACTGGGATCCTGAATCTAGTTTTCCAAGTTATCCAAATCTTCCCCTAGCTAAATTTCATGTGAAATGAAATCTTTGAAATTAAGAGCAGCCTAAGCTGCTTTCTGTCACCTACGCAAATTCTAAAAATATTATTTTGTTGGCAAAGTACTTTATGTTAAATTTTAATTACAAAGTTTTGTAATTATGACCAAGTTTGGTCAAGGATGAATGTAATTAGTGATTATTATTATTTATTAAATTAAAGTAGGAGACAAACACCCAAGGGAACTGTTAAATGAGTGTTCACTAACCCACTAGGAGGAATGGAAGTTTTTAGAAGGTATGGGACAGATGGCAGCATTTGCACTCTACCACTAGTTGTTGGTTATGGGACAACTACCCCTAAAAATGTGGCACTATCCCCCAGTTGGGTGGGAGTGAGCAAGCAGCTCATTAAATGACAAGTTAACCACTAAAATGCCTAGGTAGCCTACATAAGGAAATTCGAATTGAGCAGGCAGCTCTCTTACAATATTTTCGGCAGAAATATTCCTCAAGTGCATCAGGTGATCACTGAGAGATTCGAATAGGGAGGCTATGTGAGAGTGCAACTGTAAGTCTGCTAATTATACTGAGAAGGAAAACCAGGGGTACTGGTACAGGTATTTTTTACTGTTGAGTCTTAAGGACTGGATAATCTACATTTTATTACAAGCTGAGGTACTAGAGCTTCTACAGAATCTTCCTCCTAGTGGTTTAGTGAACAAACTCGGGGGTCCTAAGGCAAGTAACTTGGTTGTCTTCAGGAATTGGTTGGGTGGAATAGGTTCCTTGGGTTGTTTGTTTCCCTACAGTCAACAAGGTTTTACTGTTCCTACTTTTGTTTACATTTAAATGTTTTCTGCATTATAGAATTATTAACTCAGTTATGCAAAAGAGATTATTTTATGTTCTGATCTAAGTATGATTTTGAATGAAAGAGCTTTGTGAAATATTTGATTTGATAACCATCTCTATATTTTTCCCATGTTGTTCTCTGCATAGTACTCTAGTATAGAGAAGCAAATTAAGAACGATAAGTGATAGGCAGAATGCCATTGATTGGAAGAATGATTACAGTAGTATTCTTGTTAAAATTCTGTCCTATAATTAAACGCAGTAAACATTACAGTATAACATCAACAGTAGTATAGAATTTATTTAATTAATACATGAAAGAAAAACACAGTATGTTTCTGCACAATTCTATATATTTCTGTTAACTCTATTTATTTAAGATAGTAAGCAAATGCACATCAATATTATACATTTCATGCTTTTCAAGCAAGTGTAATTTCAAGAATAATAGCAGCTACAAGAATTAATTTATGCACAAGATTTATATGTTTCCATTTCAAATACACCTTTTTCAGATAGAAATATCGTGCAATTCAACGTTTATTTCCCTAGTGTTTTCATGTAAAGTATAGTCTAGAAATTTAGCATCTGCAAAATCTATTCTCTGCACGAAATTATTATATGTAAACCTATTAATTTTTCATCCATTCATTTCAGTATTTAAAATACAAATCTATTCACGGTAGTATCAAAACCCTATTATCACAAACCATAGAATCTAAATGTTCTTTCAGTACATAGTTCATAATCCTCTCATCAAGCCATTCATGGCAAACTTTAGACATTATTTCAGAAATTATAGCAATTATGATTTACTAAACCCTAGTTATCGTTTTCTAGAACCATACTATCTTTTGTACATGGCGAGTTTACCATCAAAGCATTATTTAGCACTTAGTCGAAAGCACGAGCTTGTATTAATGTCTAGCATTAGCTCACAACCCTAGCCTCAAAACTTACACAGTGTCGAAATACTCATATACGAGCTAAGGTCTATTTCATGGTTCAAACTATCTCATCAACTTTCTAAACATGTTTAGCAACAACGAAGATGGAATACAGAAACAACTCTAAGTCAACCATCGTGGCTCGGCACACTTTAACAACTATTACACAGTTTTCTTACCCATCATTTTAAAAACATAACTGTCCATTGCAAAGAAACAAGCCATTGTTTTTAAGTGCAAAAGAACCCTCGGTTCTTGGTTTCCATTCAAAGTATATAACAGAGAATTACATTACGGCCTTACAAGGTTCCCAACAGTATACAGAGTTACCCTCATCATCTTTAAACCTTAAGCCGAGACCATGGAACAACAAAAACTACACAGGGTTTTACCCTGGACTTTAACAACACGAAAAAGAGAACCAAGTTCTCATTAACAACACAGCCAGGCATCAAATAGCCAAGTGGCAACTTAGAAGACTGAGAGATTACCCTCTGTATAGTTTGAATCAAAACAAGACAAACTTAAAACTTCGTATTTGGCCATCAATGAAACAAGTCGAAGGTTTCCAACTCTCGGCACACAGAAAAACACCATTGAAGGCACCTACGAGGTTTTTGAGAACCACCGGAGCTTACCAAGAAGCAGTAGCAGCTTTCCATTCTCAAACCCTTTGCATAGAAACCTTCCAATGAAGTGGGCACCTACCAAATTACAAGTTCGAAGGGTTAAAAGCAAGCAAACGCAAATAAAAAGTAAGTTCACAGTATTACACTTAGTATCAAACTACTTACCATTAGAACGAGGCCTCTGATCTTAGAATCACCACTCTTGCAAAGACGAAGAAGCCTGAAGATGGTTGTAGCATTCACAAATGCAAGGACTCAGAAGACAATACCATCTATTGGAAGAATCGAAAGCCAAATAAAAACCACTCTCAAGAGCTGACAGAAGAACCACACTTTTTTTTACTGTATCGTGGCTCTATGGCACGAAGCTTAAACCTACAACTATTAAAAACTACCTCTCACAGGTCACAGGATCGAAACCCCTGAGAGGAACTCTCTCCAACCCTACATTTTGGCAGCTTGTCGGCCTCAACTCTAACGTAACAATGAAGACTGGGAAACTCGCTACCATTACATACAACGAGGTTTAGGGTTACATAATCAACGATCAAGATCTGGTGATATCGACGAGCAAGGAGATGCCAACAAGCTACGTTGAAAGCCGAGCAAACATTGCATTGATATCCAATTAATTACAACAACCACAACATTGCCAACACTGCCTGCCAACGGACATTACCGTGTATAGCTCGGAGGAGAAGCGTTATGGCAACCATGCCAGCTAGGATTCCTAGTTGTATCATCAACCAAAGTTCACGTGGATGGACTACGTGGGTTGACAACAATACTTTCCACTACGGAGTTTGGTCAGAACATTTAATACCTGATCGGGACACTGTCAACCTGCCAACAGTAAATTTAATACACGTCAACTCATCAATTCTTAAACGAGTTCGTTGTGAAGTGCAATAACATATATTATCGATACTTAGGATAAAAGCTAGGTCATATAGCATAGTTCATTCTAATGCTAAGGCCTTAGCCTTTAAAGGTTTGAAAACATCGTTTAAATAAATACAAGCCATATGCTAAAGTTAGAAAATAGACAAAATTACATTGTTAGATCGTATACAATTGTTTGCATATTGTTTATCATATTATTGCGATTATTAGTGCACATTTTTATATAGTTCAACGTTTGAACTTAGGCACCATAGAATTTGAAATCCATATCAATGTATTATTGTAGATGCATAGTAAATTTAAAATATTTCTATTTCATTTCTATAGTTTTGCACAAGAAATAGGGTGAAGTATTATAATGCTAGTTCATAGCAGAATTATCATACTCATAATAAAATCCATATGTTTAAACTTATAGTGCAAAGACTATTTATCAAGGTGTCACCATAGGTATAGTTTAAGTGTTGATGAGATACACTCTAAAGCCAAGTTCTTATACAAGCATTCGTCACTATACCTTATATATATTAACTGTGTATTCAAATGATAAATACATGGCATAGGGTAGTCTAGGTTATGTAGATGCTAAGTATAATGATAGTTCGAAGGTGTAGACATTATTTCTACAAGCTTCATAATAGCATACTCAATAGATATTAGTATCATTGTTTTAATAATAATGACAGTAGTCTTATGATAATAAATGCAGCATTATAACAGAACACATGGACGATGCGAAATGATAACACTGAAGAGCTTCATAAGACAGTACAAAAACTAGGATTTGAACCATGTATCCCTACCTCCAGTAACTTGTGTCGCAAGGAAGTACTTAACATTATAATTTTACATTGACGATGAATTGAAGGACACAAGTACTCTTAACACATGTTGTCATAGGATTTCTTACCTGTGGTCTGCACATGGAAACAAGATTCAAATGCTTTAGCTAAACGTAGCTAAGTAAACTCCAGGGTACCTTGTAGGACCCCTTCATCATCATACAAACAAACTGTCAGCACTTCATCAAGAACATCATAGTAATACAAACAATGTACAGCATGTAATTATATTTAGAACTTAAGTAGAATCGTAAATTGTATTATTATGCATAGTCATAAAATATCCTTCGTTAAGGAGATTAACATCCACTTAAATTTGAAATAGCAATTACAATTATATCTTATTTATTTGAGAAGTATGACGTATCATCGTTATTAGTTATCTTCGTTAAGAATTCGAATTAATTTATATGTTCTGCATTAAATAAATTTGATAATTATTGCTATTATAAAAAAATTTAAATTTTGGTATTTTTCGGGATGTTACATGTGGTATCAGAGCTCACGTTCGAACTCTAGGCCTGAAAAAGGTCCAAGAACACACAACAGAAAATTTATTACAGCAGAAATCTTACTAATTCAAAAATTTAAACTATTGTGTTATACATAAATTATTTTGAGTTACAGGTATGGAAGGATCAGCTGAACATTTAGAAGACAGATTTCAACCCAACAATCATAGCACGGGAAGGCGTTTCGAAGGAGAAGAATTCCATGGCGAATTAAACGACAATTCATCAGAATTGTTACGAGCATTTCAAGAGTTAAAGGCAGAAATCAGACCTGTAAAACAAGACAATGAGAAAATTTTGAAGGCACAAGAAGAATTAAATCAAGTACTAATTGAACAATGCCCAACTAATGGACAGAATAGAGAAATTGAAAATAGCTCCAAGATTGAAGATTTACCTCATTCAAACAGAAGTAAAAAGATGAAAACTGATGATGTAAACAACATTTCAACATCATCAGAAGCTGCCCACAAAAAACGGAAAAAGAAAAAAAATTATTCAAGTGACAACAGTGAAGGGGACTACAAACCCAAAAGAAAAAGTCACAAATAGTATGACCAAATTTCTGGGGAGTTCAAGAAAATCAAACCCCCAACCTTCAATGGTGAAATTGAAAAAGGAGAGACAACAGAACCTTGGCTGTCCAGCATGAAAAAGTATTTCCAAATATATGATTATTTTGAATCATTAAAGGCAAAGATGGCAATCTACAACTTGATCAGCAAGGCGGATATTTGGTGGCAGGACATCAAAAGAGTGAAGGGCATCAAGGACAAGGATGTAAACTGGAGTACTTACAAACGATACTTCAAAAAGAAGTTCTTATCGGAACAATACTATGAAGAAAAATCAAAGGAATTCTATGACTTAAAGCTGGGAAGTATGAACATGAAGGAAATGAACAGTAAATTTCTGAATTTACTGAGATATGTGCCATACCTCATGGAAGAAAAACCAAAGATCCAAAGATACATGAGTTGTCTACCTTTCAACATCAAAGATAAGATTGAGTATGACAATCCAAAGACCATAGAAGAGGCCATGAGGAAAGCAACTTTCTATTATGACACTAATCGGAAAAGAGAAGGAATATCAAACTGGAAAAGTCATAAACCCAGCAATTTTGAGCTGAAAAAGAAAAATTTCAAGTTTAGTGGGAATTCTAGTTTCCAAAAGAAAAATTTTCAGAATCGGAATTTTCAAGGAAACAATTCCAGAAATAGTCAACAGCAGAATTTTACAACTCCTAGAAACACTCCCAATGCTACCAGGACTAATGATCAAAAGGCACCTATCAAATGTTTTGAGTGTCAAGGTCCTCATTATGCATCAGAATGCCCCAAGAGGGAGTGGACAGCTAACAACATTCATTCTATTCAGACTGAACCTATTGTTGGAGACTTGGCAAGGGAGATGCCCAGAATCAATGCAACACTCGACAACAGACAAGCAGATCATCAAATATCTATGGTAGAGATTGAAGGTATGCTACAAAATCATCCTATTACTATTTTGATTGATCCAGGTGCTAGCTTACGTTATATATCACCAGATATTGTAGAAAGTTTTAAATTGAAAACAGAAAGTTCAATAAATCTTGGTTAGTTAGACTAGCAACAGGAACAAAGAGGAAAGTATCAGATTTCATTGAAAGTTGTGCTTTATCCATGAATCAGTTAAAGACACAAACCAAGTTGAATGTTTTACCTTTAGGATCCTATGATATTATAATCCAAATGGACTGGTTAGAAGCCCATCATGTCATTCTGAATTGTTATGAAAAAAGTTTTACATGTTTAAATGATGAAGGAGAAACTGTAGAAGTAAAAGGTATTCCAAGAAAGACATCCCTTAGACAGATTTCAGCCATGCGAGTGAAGAGGGCAGTTAGAAAAGGGTGTCAATTATTTGAAGTAAATGATGAGTTTATTTGTAAAGAGGACAAACTGAAACTAGAAGACATACATGTCTTAAAGGATTTCAAAGATGTTTTTCCTGAGGAGATTCCAGGATTACCACCTAAAAGAGATTTAGACTTTACCATCAAATTAATACCAAGAGCAGTACCGAATTCTAAAGCTCCATATAGGATGAATATACTGGAATTAAATGAGTTGAAATCACAATTGAAGGAACTGATTGATAAAAACTATATAAGACCCAGCGTGTCTCCTTGGGGAGCACCTGTTATATTTGTTAAGAAGAAAGATGGAACCCTGAGACTATGCATAGATTATCGCCAGTTGAATAAGATGACAATCAAGAATCGATATCTGTTACCCCGCATAGACGATCTATTTGATCAGCTGCATGGAGCAACGATATTTTCAAAGATTGATCTAAGGTCAGGATATTATCAAGTACGAGTTAAGGATGAGGATATTTTCAAAACAGCTTTTAGAACTCAATATGGACATTATGAGTTTGTAGTCATGCCATTTGGCTTGACTAATGCCCCGACTGTATTTATGTGTTTAATGAACAATATTCTGCACAAATACTTAGATAAGTTTGTTGTTGTGTTCATAGACGACATTTTAGTGTATTCTAAAAGCAAAGAAGAGCATGATGAACATCTACGGATTATCTTACAAGTTCTGAGAGATCATCGACTATGTGTTAAGTTTAGGAAGTATGATTTTCACAAGGACAAAATTCAATATTTAGGACACATAATTTCTAAGGAAGGAATCTCGGTTGACCCTGACAAGATAAAGGCCATTAATTATTGGCCGGTTCCTAAGAATGTGTCGGATGTAAGATCATTTATGGGTATTACTGGATATTACAGAAAATTTATAGAGGGTTTTTCAAAGATTGCAAACCCCATAACCTCCTTACAGAAGAAAGGGAAGAAATTTGTGTGGGATCAGAAATGTTCAGACAGTTTTAAGAAACTAAAGGAATTATTGACTATAGCACCTATTCTGAGGATAACATATTCTAATAAGGATTTTATAGTTTGCACAGATGCATATAATGACAGACTCAGTGGAGTCCTAACACAAGAAGGGCATGCTGTGGCGTACAAATCTAGAAAGATGAAAATACATGAGAAGAACTACTCTACGTATGATTTAGAGTTATTAGCAATAGTTCATGCTTTAAAAATGTGGCGTCACCACCTTATTGGCAAAAAATTTACCTTATTGACAAATAACATGGGTCTGAAATATTTATTAGATCAGACAAATCTGAACGCTAGACAAGCTAGATGGTTAACTTTTCTAAGTGAGTGTGATTTCGAAATTCAACATATAAAAGAGAAAGAGAACAAGGTTGCTGATGCATTAAGTCGTAAAGAAAAACTGAATTTTATTTCAGCCATCAGTATTTACTCAACAGATTTAGAAAATCAGATCCTTGAAAGGAGTGAAATGGATGAAGAATACAGAAAATTACAAGAAAAGACAGCAAATAACAGTTCTGAAAATTCTATGATAGATTACAGTTTAAAGGAAAATGGACTGTTATTATACAAAAACATATTGTATGTACCCAACATACCATAAGTAAAAATTATGATTTTAAATGAGATGCACAAAAGCCACTACTCTGGTCATCCAGGTTATTAGAAAACCATCACTATGCTACGAAAAGAGTACTATTGGCCCAGAATGAAGAATGAAGTAGCAGAGTACATAGCTAAGTGTTTGGGCTGTCAAAAAGTGAAGGTTGAACATCAACATTCGGTTCGATTGTTGCAGCCATTGCCTATACCTAGCTGGAAATGGGAAGTGATAAGCATAGACTTTATTACTGGACTACCCAAAAATTAGAATCAAAATGACTCTATCATGGTGGTAGTGGATAAACTTAGCAAGGCATCACACTTTATACCTATGAAGACTACTCATAAGGCTCCAGACATTACAGAAATCTTCATGAAGCATATTTTTCGACTACATGGTATACTGAAAGTGATCATTTCAGATCGTGACTCTAAGTTTACTGGAAACTTTTGGAGGTCTTTGTTTAAAGAGTTGAATACAACCTTAAACTTCAGCACAACATTTCATCCACAAACGGATGGACAGACAGAAAGAGTGAATCAAGTTTTGGAAGACTTATTGAGAATGTATGTTAAGGATCAGCCTGGTAAGTGGGAAGACTACTTGCATTTAGCAGAATTTGCATATAATAACCATTATCATGCATCAGCCAGACTTAGCCCTTTTGAAATTCTTTATGGTAGGAAATATGATACACCTATTTCTTGGAATGACCCAGTAAATAGAGTTGTTTTAGGACCTGCATTGTTGCAGAAGTTAGAAAATTGTGAAACAGGTACAAAGAAATCTAAAAGCTTCCCAAGATAGACAAAAGAGTCAAGCAGATCTTAAAAGGACTCATAAAGAGTTCCAAGTTGGTGAACATGTTTTCCTCAAGGTAAGACCGAAAAAGAGTTCATTGAAATTGGGAAGCTGTGCCAAGTTGGCACCCAGGTATTATGGTCTTTTCGAAATATTGTCAAGGGTTAGACCAGTGGCATACCAACTGGCTTTGCCACCAAATTTAAAGATACATAATGTTTTTCATATATCATTGTTAAAGAAGTATGTACACGATGCTACTCATGTTGTAAACAGGAATGATGTACAGGTGGGACAAGACGGAGATTTTCGGGTGGAACCGGACTGTATCCTCGAAAGGAGGGAAACTCTACTCCGGAATCGCACCATTGGGAAGGTAAAGGTGCAATGGAAGCACCTTAGCCTAGAAGAGGCAACCTGGGAGTTGGAGAGTAGTATGCAGGCAGCATACCCAACTCTGTTTCAGGAACACTCAGAGAGTGATTAACCAACATTGAGGATGATGTTGAGACTTAAGGGGGGGTGTATGTCACCTACCCAAATTCTGAAAAATATTATTTTATTGGCAAAATACTTTATGTTAAATTTTAATTACAAAGTTTTTTAATTATGACCAAGTTTGGTCAAGGATGAATGTAATTACTGATTATTATTATTTAATAAATTAAAGTAGGAGACAAACACCCAAGGGAACTGTTAAATGAGTGTTCACTGACCCACTAAGAGGAATGGAAGTTGTTAGAAGGTATGGGACAGATGGCAGCATTTGCACTCCACCACTAGCTGTTGGTTATGGGACAACTACCCCTAAAAATGTGGCATTATCCCCCAGGTGGGTGGGGGTGAGCAGGCAGCTCATTAAATGACCAGTTAACCACTAAAAGGCCTAGGCAGCCTACATAAGGCAATTCGAATTGAGCAGGCAGCTCTCTTACAATATTTTCGGCGAAAATATTCCTTAAGTGCATCAGGTGATCAATGAGAGATTCGAATAGGGAGGCTATGTGAGAGTGCAACTATAAGTCTGTTAATTATACTGAAAAGGCAAACCAAAGGTATTGGTGCAGGTATTTTTTATTGTTGAGTCTTAAGGACTAGATAATCTACATTTTATTGCAAGCTGAGGTAGTAAGGCTTCTACAGAATCTTCCTCCTAGTGGTTCAGTGAACAGGCTTGGGGGTCTTAAGGCAAGTAACTTGGTTGTCTTCAGCAATTGGTTGGGTGGAACAGGTTCCTTGGGCTGTTTGTTTCCCCACAGTCAACCAAGTTTTACTGTTCCTACTTTTGTTTACAGCTAAATGTTTTCTGCATTATAGAATTATTAACTCATTTATACAAAAGAGATTATTTTATGTTCTGATCTAAGTATGATTTTGAATGAAAGAGCTTTGTGAAATATTTGATTTGATAACCATCTCTATATTTTTCCCATGTTGTTCTCTGCATAGTACTCTAGTATAGAGAAGCAAATTAAGAAAGATAAGTGATAGGCAGAATGCCATTGATTGGAAGAATGATTACAGTAGTATTCTTGTTAAAATTCTGTCCTATAATTAAACACAGTAAACATTACAGTATAGCATCAACAGCAGTACAAAATTTATTTAATTAATACATGAAAGAAAAACACAGTATGTTTCTACACAGTTTTATATATTTCTTTTAACTCTATTTATTTTAGATAGTAAGCAAATGCACATCAATATTATACATTTCATGTTTTTCAAGCAAGTGTAATTTAAAGAATAATAGCAGCTGCAAAAATTAATTTCTACACAAGATTTATATGTTTCCATTTCAAATACAGCTTTTTCAGATAGAAATATCATGCAATTCAACATTTATTTCCCTAATGTTTTAATGTAAAGTATAGTCTAGAAATTTAGCATCTGCAAAATCTATTCTCTGCACGAAATTATTATATGTAAACCTATTAATTTTTCATCCATTCATTTCAGCATTTAAAATACAAATCTATTCACGGTAGTATCAAAACCCTATTATCGCAAACCCTAGAATCTAAATGTTCTTTTAGTACATAGTTCATAATCCTCTCATCAAGCCATTCATGGCAAACTTTAAACATTATTTCAGAAATTATAGCAATTATGATTTACTAAACCCTAGTTATCGTTTTCTAGAACCATACTATCTTTTGTACATGGCGAGTTTACCATCGAAGCATTATTTAGCACTTAGTCGAAAGCACGAGATTGGATTAATGTCTAAAATTAGCTCACAACCCTAGCATTAAAACTTACACAATGTCGAAATATTCATATAGGAGCTAAGGTCTATTTCGTGGTTCAAACTATCTCATCAACTTTCTAAACATGTTTAGCAACAACGAAGATGGAATACAGAAACAACTCTACAGTCAACCATCGTGGCTCGGCACACTTTAACAACTATTACACAGTTTTCTTACCCATCATTTTAAAAACATAACTGTCCATTGCAAAGAAACAAGCCATTGTTTTTAAGTGCAAAAGAACCCTCGGTTCTTGGTTTCCATTCAAAGTATATAACAGAGAATTACATTATGGCCTTACAAGGTTCCCATTAGTATACAGAGTTACCCTCATGATCTTTAAACCTTAAGCCGAGACCGTGGAACAACAAAAACTACACAGGGTTTTACCCTGGACTTTAACAACACGAAAACGAGAACCAAGTTCTCATCAACAACACAGCCAGGCATCAAATAACCAAGTGGCAACTTAAAAGACTGAGAGGTTACCCTCTATACAGTTTGAATCAAAACAAGACAAACTTAAAACTTGGTATTCAGCCATCACTGAAACAAGTCGAAGGTTTCCAACTCTCGGAACACAGAAAAACACCATCAAAGGCACCTACGAGGTTTTCGAGAACCACCGGAGCTTACCAGGAAGCAGTAGCAGCTTTCCATTCTCAAACCCTTTGCATAGAAACCTTCCAATGAAGTGGGCACCTGCCAAATTACAAGTTCGAAGGGTTAAAAGCATGCAAACGCAAATAAAAAGTAAGTTCACAGTATTACACTCAGTATCAAACTACTTACCTTTAGAACGAAGCCTCAGATCTTAGAATCACCACTCCTGCAAAGACGACGAAGCCTAAATATGGTTGCAGCATTCACAAATGCAAGGACTCAGAAGACGATACCATCTATTGGAAGAATCAAAAGCCGTATACAAACCACTCTCAAGAGATGATAGAAAAACCACACTTTTTTTTACTGTATCATGGCTCTATGGCATGAAGCTTAAACCTGCAACTATTAAAAACTACCTCTCACAGGTCACAGCATCGAAACCCCTGAGAGGAACTCTCTCCAACCCTACATTTTGGCAGCCTGTCAGCCTCAACTCTAACATAACAATGAAGATCGGGAAACTCGCTACCATTACATACAAAGAGGTTTAGGGTTACATAATCAATGATCAAGATCTGGTGATATCGACGAGCAAGGAGATGCCAACAAGCTATGTTGAAAGCCGAGCAAACATTGCATTGATATCCCATTAATTACAACAACCACAACATTTCCAACACTGCCTGCCAAGGGACATTACTGTATACAGCTCGGAGGAGAAGCGTTATGGCAACCATGCCAGCTAGGATTCCTAGTTGTATCATCAACCAAAGTTCATGTGGGTTGACAACAATACTTTCCACTATGGAGTTTGGTCAGAACATTTAATACCTGATCGGGACACTGTCAACCTGCCAACAGTAAATTTAATACACATCAACTCATCAATTCTTAAACGAGTTCGTTGTGAAGTGCAATAACATATATTATCGATACTTAGGATAAAATCTAGGTCATATAGCATAGTTCATTCTAATGCTAAGGCCTTAGCCTTTAAAGGTTTGAAAACATCGTTTAAATAAATACAAGCCATATGTTAAAGTTAGAAAATAGACAAAATTACATTGTTAGATCGTATACAATTGTTTGCATATTGTTTATCATATTATTGTGATTATTAGTGCACATTTTATATAGTTCAACGTTTGAACTTAGGTACCATAGTATTTGAAATCCGTATCAGTGTATTATTGTAGATGCATAGTAAATTTAAAATATTTCTATTTCATTTCTATAGTTTTGCACAAGAAATAGGGTGAAGTATTATAATGCTAGTTCATAGCAGAATTATCATACTCATAATAAAATCCATATGTTTAAACTTATAGTGCAAAGACTATTTATCAAGGTATCACCATAGGTATAGTTTAAGTGTTGATGAGATACACTCTAAAGCCAAGTTCTTATACAAGCATTAGTCACTATACCTTATATATATTAACTGTTTATTCAAATGATAAATACATGACATAGGGTAGTCCAAGTTCTGTAGACGCTAAGTATAATGATAGTTTGAAGGTGTAAACATTATTTCTACAAGCTTCATAATAGCATAGTCAATAGATATTAGTATCGTTGTTTTAATAATAATGACAGCAGTCTTATGATAATAAATGTAGCATTATAACAGAACATATGGATGACGCGAAATGATAACACTGAAGAGCTTCGTAAGACAGTACAAAAACTAGGATTTGAACCATGTATCCATACCTCCAGTAACTTGTGTCGCAAGGAAGTACTTAGCATTCTAATTTTACATTGACGATGAATTGAAAGACACAAGTACTCTTAACACATGTTGTCATAGGATTTCTTACCTGCGGTATGCACATGGAAACAAGATTCAAATGCCTTAGCTAAACGTAGCTAAGTAAACTCCAGGGTACCTCGTAGGACCCCTGTTATCTCCTCAAATAGCATAGTCAAGTTTGTTTATTTTAGGTGATAGGAAGTCATTGAAAAAATACATTTCTAAATTGTATAAGGCTCATTTTTTAGAGCTTTAGGTATGTAATAAAGTTTGAAAAACATTTGATTTGGTTTTTCCTTCAAAAAAGTCAAAACACGGGTTTCAGTGGCTTAGGCGGACATTCCAACTATTCATTAGCCACCGAAAGTAGAGCTTTCGGTAGCTAAAACACGAAAATTCGGGGCTATTTTAGCCATCGAAAGCGCAGAAACTTGGAAACGGTCAGAAGGTCTTGGGAAAAATCAATTTTCTTAGCCGTGGAGAGGCCTTTTTACATGTTCAAATAGTCAATTGACAACTAGACATCCTAAGCTTTCCAATGGCAGTTTCAGATCTTCATTTGGAGCTCGGGAAGGCAGTCAAAAGTCCCCCGCAAGATGAGCCTACGTTTTCATAAATATGACGTTTTTACTATGCTGAGTCATCATTTTGAAATGATGATTCTGAGCGACTAGAGGATCATTTTGAGAAACCATCGAAGAAATTTGTGCCTAACATGTCAAAGAACAATAACCTCTTTCAGTTTATACACAGGTGTCACATATTGGGAGAATCGAATCCATATCTGAGCCCTGATTTTCAGATCTCGAAATTTCCCTGTTTGACACATGTTTTTGAAATACAGATATTAGGAAACTGAAAATGGATCTCAAAGAACTGAGAGAGTTTTTTTCTCAAAACAAACCAATATACAAAAACCTCTCTCAATTTTCTAAAATATGTTTTTATTTGAGATATATACGTCAATCTCTGAGCAGCATATTTCCAGAAATTTCTGAATTTTCCAACCACCTCACAAATTCAGATTTGAGATGGGAAAAGAGGTTATCAGATCCATCTTTTGAGGATCTTGAAACCGATTTGTAAAGATTATTTAAGCTCATTGAAGAATCATTGTAGTGGTTCAACTTTGGAGACTCTTAGACACTTTTTGCACTTAAGCTTCTCATGTTCTTGTCAATTAATACAAGCTCTTTTGCCATTACATGTTCAGATTACATCTTCTTTCTGTTCTATATTTGTACTAGGATATTTCATTCATGTTTATTCTTTTTGTCTAATACCAGATAGTTTTCATCCTATCTCTATATTGATAAGTTGAATTGCAAGTATCATTTCCTTGGTATGATTAGCCATTCATATGTAAGTGCTTTATGTATGAATCTGCCAGCAAAGTGAGAATTCTCCATATATTCACCTTTATTACAAACCCTCTGAACAGTGATAGTTAGAAGCCTTGTTTCTTTGGTTCAGTTTATGCATGTCTTGAGTGAGTGAGGTCTAATTAGTCATCTGACTTGATCCATTGAATGAAACATTGAGATTAGTTAAGTTACCAGGCATCTCTGAGATACAACCTAGGAGAGTTTCCTGGAGTGATAACATTTTGGCGCTGCTGCCGGGGAGAGGAGATTGAAGCTCGACTTCCTTGGGAGAACGACATAGATCCAACTTTGATGATAGACAAAGCTTGGACATTATCTTGGTTGTAATCATCTATCTGGAGACTCCATGAAGGACGAATTCAGTGGTGACTCCACAATATTCAGATGTCAAAATCATTTGCTGCTCTTTTGGCTCGGAGATTTGTACCTCTCAACTTCTCTTCAGTTCCTGGTTTCCCACATCCAGTACTTGATATGTCAGAATGGGGAGATTTTCTACATGTCTTCAAAGAGGAGAAAGAAGACAATCCTGTAGAACACCCCCTCAAGTTTCATGAATGCATGGATCTATTAGATTTGCGGCATGAAGATGTTCATGCATTCATTGTATGGTGATGCACGTCAGTGGTATTTTTCTTTACCTCCTTCCAGCATTTCATCATTGAAGGATTTTCACAAAGCATTCAATGAGCATTGCAAAAAGTTCTTTTTCAGATCAGTTTTTATTTGGTAATTGTTGTGAAGAATATGAATTGCATAATAAGGTTGAAGATTTAAATAGAGAAGAATCTCTCCCTCACATTCTGCAGAATCTTCCCAATGATCTTCATGATGATGTGCTTTCCCATCAAGACGAACTAGAAATGGATAATAAAGGAGCTGAAGATTCTCCTATTAATATTATTTCTGACTTTTCTGAAGAATTTATTTCTTTAGTTAAGAATCATGAGAATCAGTTTTCTGTTGGTCATATGTCTATTGAAATCAGTAAGGGTAGTTCACAATTTTCAGATTTGTATATCAAGGGAAGCTACAGTAATGATGAGGAACCAGGTGATATTGTTCCAAATATATTTCAGAATCCTATTGTTGATAACTCTATGCCAAAATCTTCATATCTGTCATTAGAATTTTTTCCTGATGCATATAGTGATGAGAAAGAAGATTTTGAGGTTTGTGGAGGGTTGTTTACTACTAGAATTTCATCTAATTCTACTTTTCAGCAAGAAAATAATCAGTCTTCTAGCAGAGGAACAGTCATGGTTGAGCAAGAGGCTGCCATAGATCTGCAGTTGTTTCCCAATTATCAATTTAGTTAAAATAGTTTAGAGCTTCATTATGATGACGTTATATTATTTATCTATTTTATTGGTGAGGCTCTATTGATAAACTCAATTTGATCATTCCCCCCACCCAATAAGTAACTTTGGAATTTTGATCGATAAAGAATGATAAATGCATATAGTTGTATTGAGAGCAAAGTAAGGATTGGTAAAAGACTATTCCTTTCATTAGGAATATTTATGTCTTACTAAGAGTAAAGTGTTGTCCAAATTAGTTGAGAGTTGAGTTAGTAAGAGTTATAGTAGCTATTACTCTCTAGTAATAGGTTGGTTCAAAGTGAGTTCTATCAGAGTTATAGGTTATGTTCCTTGCCTTGTTATTTAAAGACAAGACTTTCTATATCAACTTATACAATCTTAATTATTTTTCTATTCTCTATATACTTACATAGCTGCAACATTGTTGACAAACAATAAAGCCAATGCAGATGCAATATCGGGGACATTGCCACCTCGTGACTCTTGTTATTATAATCATTTATATCTTTAAATATTTTAATAAATTCACATCCACCTCTTATATTACTGCAATGGAATTTTTTATTTATTTAATTTTCTCATTTATAATCCAATTTATAAGTTTCCTTTTATCGTTATTAATTTTGACTTAACCTCTTCAATATTAATAATACAATTTTAATTAATTATTGGTTTTTTTAAAGAAATCTTCCTCAATAATAATAATATATTTAATTAATTAATTATTGATTTTGATTGAGGCTTCGATGATTTTGACTTACCCTCTTCAATATTAATAATACAATTTTAATTGATTATTGTTTGTTTTAATGAAACCAGGCTCAATAATAATAATATATTTATTTATTTATTTATTTTATTTTGATTGAGGACTTTTCATTATTATTGCTTTTTGTTTTGAATAATATTAATTTTTTGAATTATTATATGTTAAATTTGTCATATCTTATGTTATTTGATTTTTCCATCTCACTTTTTTTAATCTTTTTAAACATTGTTTGGATCCCTAATAATGTGTAGAGTATTTATGAGTAAAGTTGGATTCTTTCTAAACATAATACAATACAATGTAATTCATGAAATCCAAAATTACAATTTTAGTAAAGATTGGTTCTTATCTTTCTCCATTAAGCATATTAGATTATTTTGACTAGTTTACTAGGAATGCCATTCACACATGTGGAGAAACATTCTTTAAATATCTTCATGTAATTAATGTTTATTATTCATCTATATTTACTCTTTTTTCATTGTACATAGGTATGAAAAAAGGATAGGTAATAAACACCCTTAAATTTGTATTCTTCTTTAACATATCTTCTTATAAATCCTGCGAACCACTATGCTCACAGAGTTGAAGAGTGGAAATGGAATTGAAATTAATGACTTACACTAATCTCAAAATAATGATTTATCATATTGGATCTATGTTGATATCACACAAAAAATTCACATTTTCTGAGCTAGAGACTAGAAAAAACATAATATTTGATGGAGGGATGTAACATGGATTTAGAAATTTTATTGATCAAGAAATACAAATTTAAAGAAAGGAAAAAAATTCTTTCACCTCCAAGTATCCACAAAACTATTTTGAAAATGTCACAATGGACCAATTGTTATCTGAACTCGTCTATGTGTGTTTTTTAACAGAAGGACTTCTTGCATTCTCGGCTTTGCACTAGTTTTTCTTGATGGCTTTGCAAGCATGAAGGGAATTTACCTTCTCCTCTAGTTAGCCAGATGTTTAATGGTATGGGTGATTGTAGAAGCCTTGTCTTTTTGAAAACATAGAAAACAATATCATTCTAATTAACAACAAGTAACATTTGTCATTGTTAACTGACTAGTGGTGTAAATTCATTTTTCAAGCAAAAGAATCTTATGGTTTGTGTATCAAATTTGGCCATATTTTAATAATTATGTTACAAATTCAAGAACTTGTGCTACTCATCTATACTTGTAATCAATGGAGGTCAGACGGGTTTTTTTCATATCCAGTGCCTTTGTTACTTTGGGAAGGATGGACATCAACATGGAAAGCTTTTCATTCATTTCTTCACTTCTTTGTCTCCATGACAAAATGTGAATCTCTCTTTGAGTTGAGTTCTATGAGGCATCTTTCTTGTACAAGTTATAGAATGAACTAGACTCAATTAGAGGAAGGTGTTTTAAAGTTTGAACCATTTGGATCCGAGTTGTTGCGTTCCTGACGGCCACCTTGCAACGCTGAGTAAAATCCTGAATTTTTTAAGTCATGGATATTCTAGGAGTTTCCATGATCAACAGATTATATCATGGCCCTAATTAGATTCCCAAACCAACCGAAATCATGCGGTTAGGTAAATCTGGAAGACTTATGAACCATGGGCTCCAACATTGAAAATGTATAACCAGTTTAATCAAGCAAGGAAGGCGTCCAACTCTCATCTATATGTCGTAATGTACCAAGTAGTACCAGTTTAAATTTTTTAAACTAATGATTTGATGTTTATGTTCACATGCAAAATTCTTGAATTTTGTTTCTTTTAAATCATTTTTATATCCCTGCCAAGGTGATTACACCTATCTTCTTTAACAAAAAATAATAATTAAAAACAATCACTTTGGAAATTAAATATACCAAAATATCTTCTCTATCAAGTAAAAGAGAAAAACGGATAGGATAAAAACAACCAAAACGCCCAGCTTTTCCGACGATTTTGGGATAAAAACGGCTAAAATTCTTGCTCCAAATTGTGATTTTGACAAGAATTGCTCTGCCGGATTCTGGCGAGTCCGGGGCATTTTAGTTAGCCCTTATATAACTCTAAAAAAACACCCATCATCTTTAGCAAAAATTAACAATTAAAAATAATTATTTTTAAAAGTAAAAATACCAAAATATCTCTTATATCAAGCAAAAAAAACTTTTTGCTTTTATTAAAAACTTGTAGTAATAAATAAATGTGAATACATCCCTATTCATGATTAAGGACTAATAATTACAAACAAACAATATAACATTATTTTTACAGGTGAATGTACTAAGATTCCTTGTAAGTTTAGTAAAGTTAATTTTATGTTTCGTAGACTTCAGTTTTATGAGAATTGTGTTTGGCGCATTAAAAAATTGACTATAATGTACCAAATTGAAATATAATTAATTTAAAAGTAATCACAAGATTCAAACTTTTCATCAAACTCGAAGTGTTAAGGCATAATTTCACTTTAAGCGCATCATTTTAAAATATAGAGGCAAAGTAAATCAAATATATAGTACTTGAAAAGGATAGGAAAGCAGAGATCAATATAACGCAGCAATTCGCCCAAGAGATTTGAGTGACAAGATTTTTGTTATTGGGTTAGATTTGAGTGACAGGGATATTGTAATTGGAAAAATGGGCGATTACGTTGGTGAGGTAGAGGATCGGCCATTCTTCAAAACTGGCAAACCCAATCATACATCTTCATCGTCAGATTCTTTATAGTAAATGGTGAAATCATATCGTCACATGCAATTAGTATAGAATAGGCAATCCTAATTGCAGAAATTACAAAATTAAGAAAATAATAATTTTCAGCAATAATTTTAATTGGTTTTTATCCCAAAATCACCAAAAAAGCTGAGCGTTTTGATTGTCTTTTATCTTACCCGAAAATTTTGTTCATTAAATATTACTTAAAAAAAGTTTTGTTGAATTTTAAAATATCAAAATTTTGAAAATCAATTAATTAAAATTAAACTCTAAATTAATTTAAAAAATATTTTTATGTATTATTTTTTGAATTAATAAACACATTTTAAATACCATATGAAATAAAGTGTTCACTTTATATTTTAAACTAACTGTAATTGATACTATAAAAATGGACAAACCTCATATTATATTTTAAACTAATTGTAATTGATACTATAAAAATGGACAAACCTCATATTATAGTAACAACTTTGACTTTGAAAATTTGGTATTAAAAATTTAAAGACTATTTATATAATTTTAAAATAAATAAATCCAAAAAAAAAATTGTACACATTCCATATTTATAGATATATATGTAATTTAAAGTTTTGAAAGATTTATTTTAAGATTATCTATAATCTACCATTTTCCAAAGTATGTTGGAAAATTTGGACCATTTCTATAGTATCTGTTATCACACAACTTGTAGTTGTTCCTAGTGGTATCTCATCCGGGATGGTAGAGGAGATGGACAACTAAAGAGGTGACCCAAGAGATGCCACGGTTCCCAATGCAAGCTGGGAGTCACGTTAACCGAGGCACTCTTCACTTTAGATCAAGATGAATCAAGACCAAGGGGGAGACCCTATAGCCAATCAAAGGTGATTGGACCAAAGCAAAGGTTCTTAGGAAAGTGTGAAAGATAAGTGACGGAAACCAATGCAAGGTTAGGTGGACCTAGAAGTTTAAGTATGGTTGAAAGAGGCTTAAGGGATGACTAATGTTTCAACCAATGAATGATTTAGGCCACATAGTGAGATCAAATGACAAGATCTAGTACCATGAAATACACAAGTGGGGCCCACTTCCTTAGAATATGGAAATGGTCCAAATGGGACCCACAAGGTGAGATTAGGGGTGCAAATGGTACCAAGGGGTATGCAAGAAGTAGATCTATGGATCTAGGATGAAATAGAAGATACCCACGTATGGGATCTAGCACATGACACTAATCCCAAGAAGTGTGATTTGCCTTAGGTGGATTAGTGCCTTAAGATGGATGGGTAAATGGAGTCCAAAGTATGCCAAATTATAGATCGGGGTAGTTTAGGTAATTATCAAAGTGGGTTTTGAAGATCAAAGGCATCCAATGGCTAGATCTCCATAGATCTAAGATTGAAAATGCATCACCAAATTGACCCAAGTGGGGCATAACCCTCAAAATGAGGAATGGGGCCCACTATGTGAAAATCAATGAAGTGAAGCACTAAAGGTAGGTTATCAAGTGAGAGGAGTATGAATCAAGTGGGATCTCACCTACCCATATGATAGAACTAGCTTAACTCGCCTACCCAAGGAGGGTGACCTCACTCAAGGAAGGCTAAGTGCCTTGGGGAAAGGGTCAAATGAAGTCCAAATGCCACCAAACTATGGATCCGAATTGTCGTGGATACTATAGAGGTGGGTTCTTTTTATTATACCCAAAGCCAAGCTAGATCTTTGTAGATCTAAGAAAAAGTGAAAACAATGGTTTTGATTTTAAGGGTTTGTTGACCAATGAAGAAGAATGGATGGATCTAGGCACATACCTTATAGAACTTACCTCAATTGCTTATGATCATCTTGCAAATTGATAGCATTCACCTATGTGTATATTCAAGAGTGAGATTTTGTTGCTCCAAGCCAAAACGTCCTCCTCCAAGATGCCAAATCATCTTCCTCCTACAAGACAAGATCAAGTGAAACAAGCCAAGTAAGAAAATTATGAAAATGATGGAAAGATGTAATAGAAATCATCAACTATGTCACAGAGATACAATAATGATACTCCATGTCACCAAGATCAACCCAAGAGAGAATATGTGGATCCCTCCAACAATAACCCTCTTCAAATCGTCCTCCTCTCCACCAATTCGGCCTCCACGCAAGAAAACAACGTGTAACTCCAAAATCCAGAATGATACATAGAAGAGATACTGTATATTCAAGATGCAAGGGAATCCACAAGACAAGAGAAATATGATCCACAAAGAAGTGTTCTATTCCAATATTCCAGAGCTCCAAAGGTGAGCTATACAATAGGGGGTCTCCTCCTTATATAGGATAATAAAGACCAAAACCCTAGATCTCAAAACCACTTTATGAAATGAGTGGTTGATTAAAAGATCTCAATACATAATCAATGACTAAGATGAATCATAACATAACATCACATGGATCACTCAAAATAGAGGTGACATCATCGCTAGAAGTGACTAAGTGAGGGTGACATCATCCTCTAGAGGGGAAAAAGTACATGGTCCCACCTCATATGACTAGGACATGACACATGAAGCTCATGGTGGGGCTAGAAGGCATCAATCCTTTCTAGCTCATCCCCATGGCACAATAATATAAAATAATATGTCCAAAATAATACAAATGATCAAATATGTCCTCAAAATCTGTGAGAGACATGCAGTAAAAGGTCTCCTGTGGCCTCTGTGGACCCTACTGACTGGTGAAAATTGGCTGAAAGATGGGGGGTTCACCCTGGAAGACCTCTGTGAAGACCAAGTGCCAAAACCTTGCCTCTATTTCCCAAATCGAATTCCTCAATGACCCTCTTATTCCATTTTTAACCTACCTCGGTAATTGTGAAGTTGTTGAAACAGCCCCCTATGGCACCTGCAGTGTCAAACTGAGCCCACCAGGCTCTCCAAAAGGGGGGTATAATGCTAACATCAAGTGGCTAGACCACCCCCTTATCATACAACTCCTTAGGTGAACTGGCCAATCATGGCCCCTGCTGGTCAGGCTGGGAAATCAGCCCCAAATATGGTCAACAAGTGGAAAACTGCATCTATCACTGTCAGAAGTGCTCGGAACTGAATGATAAGTGTCTCATTGGATACAGAAGGCCCAAATCTACCAAGAATGTGTACTCATACACCATGGGTTGCCCTGATGGGCCAACTGTAGGGTCCACCATATATGGACAGTGCATAATCTGATGATCTGAAGTAATAATAAAACCTGTTGAACTGCATCAATCACCATCTGAATCATATGTCCATCATATAGCATCATCATCAAGAGTATGTGGTCCCATGAATCATCATCAATAAGCATATATGGTCCACATCATCACGGATCCCAAGAAATGACCATAGTCAAACTGGGTTTGACTAGGTCAATATACAACCAAGGATAAATCATATCAATAGACTAAGACATGTTCCTCTAATCATACTCACAGCTTAACTTAAAGTATAACATCATTTAGTGGCATTAATCATGTTTGCATATTCCATTGTTATTTATAATTACTTGCACAATAGCTTAAATGACAGACTCGCCCATTGGACATGGTCTAACTGCTAGCTAAGGATGAAGGCTAGGAACAAGGCTAGGCACAGGGATGACTTGTCTAAACTCAAGCTAAAAGACGCTTTGGACTGGGAGAGAGGGGAAGCTACACTCTATGTTGGACAAATAACACGGGGAAGGGTTGTGCCTCACAAATGGGTAAGTTGTTTAGAGAGTGCTTATTCAACTTAGGATCATGTCTACATCAAGTTGATCCAGGTTCATGTAATACCCCAATTTTGACCCTTAGGAAATATTGGCTTTTATGTAAATATTGTATACATGTAATGTATGTTTTCCTAGCGTGGAGCTCAAGGCCAAGGCCCCGCTAGTATATGTTCGGATTTTATTTAAAATGGACAAGTATTTGATATGTTATTACCCATGTGCTATCAAGCCATGGGATATTGTAAATTGATGTAAATATTTAATATTGAAATAAAATACCAAAACTGGCTATGGGAGCAACGAATGAGAAGGGGCCATGTGTATCCACTAGGGAGTGGTGAGGGGGTTGTGGGATTGAACCATAGACTGCCATATGTCACCTTGAGAATCCATTTGACTTTCCTTGATGACATTTAATTCTGTTGTAAGGAAGTGGTTGAGGATTTCAGTCCATGGCTTCAATGGAGTATGGGCAGCCCAGAAATTCGTATGGCAGAGTATGGGCTCTGTTTTCTTGTACCACAAGCCACTCTACCTCATGGATGTTGCTTCTTCCTCATCCCCATTCCATTGTGAAACTTACCAGCACCATTTTCCATCCAAAAACGAATGCCCAGCAGGGAGAAAAATCAGAAATCGCGACTTTGCAAGAACCCACGTTTTGAAGAGCCATTAACACCCAGAATTGGTATTTGACAGTGAAATCCAATGGGGGATCCATAGATATGAACCTTGGGGCGAAATTGAGAGTATTAGATACCCCGAAATCCATTGGAAAACCCAGTTTTTGCAGCCCAGAAATGAAGTGACGGGATTGAGTTATTGGATAACAGAACTGTGAGAAATCCAAGTGTGAATGACTGAGCAGAGGTTTGGTTTGCTTGATAAACCCAGTGAAGGCTAGAATCTCAAGGAATTAGCAGTTGGACCTTTCTATGCCCACCCTGAAGAGCACTGGAGGGAAAGGACGCCTGAGGGACTGTGCAGCAGAGAAGGGGACCTTCCTTGTGTTGGGTGCAGTAGGTATTGTGGGTGCCATGACTGCTGAGTTCATTTGAGATGCCTGTAGCTTTGTGGTTGAGCTCACTGGCTTAGCATCCTCCTCATTTGTCATCCGTATGCTTGATAAACCCAACGGTGTGTTGGCTTAGCATAGCTGATGACCGAAACCATGGCTGTGAGTGAGCCCAGCTAGTTCTTCCTTAGTGGATACACAGCCCAGCTCGGGGGTGATCTTTCAGCTAAAAGAATACAAGCTGGACAGAGATCTATGGTTGGGTGGAACGTTGCTCTCACATAGCCAGTTGTTTGGACAGCTTCATCTTCAAGATAAGTGTTCTATGTGTTATAAATTATTTGCATTTTGTGTTCTGCAATATGTTAAACTGTCCATGTTTAAAGAATTGAATTGATTATCTTAATTTGGAACATGACATTAGAACGAGATTGAGTCTCTATATGCTGAATCATCCTCTGCTGTGATATATGTATATATGTTAGGCATTACTGTTTGTGTGCTTGCTATTATGTTTAATTCCGCTGTGTTTATATTGAGTTGATTTTGCACACAGAAGTTTTTAAATGTTATGAATTTATGAGAAAAGAAATAATATTGGGGCTAAGTCTGCCAAAAGCCCCGTATGATTGGTCGTGTTCTCTCCCCTGCATTTGGAAGGCGGGAGGGGACTTTACAGAGTGGTATCAGAGCCCAGCTTGCAGCACTGGGGCTGCTTGGGCCAAACTCTGAGTTACAGGCAAGAAACAGAATGGTTTTTGATGTGGAATTGGGAAGTTGGGGGTGGAATGTTGATTTGAGAAAATGGCAGGGACAGACTTCTCAGATGAAGAATAAGATCACACCATTGCATAGAGCTCTCCAAGAGCTTTCCAACGGTACCAAACTTGCCTTATTTGGTTAAGGGACGAAGGAGAAACGGACCTCGGAAGTTACAGGAAACGCAAGGTGCGCGGCGACAGTTTTAAATCTGCGCGGTGCGCGGCATCAGGTTGCGCGCGGCGTGCAGATCGCGCACAGGTTGCGCGCAGATTGCGTGCGGGTTGCGCGCAGAATGCGCGTGGATTGCGCGCGAATTGCGCGCGGATCGCGCACAGATCGCGCGCGGATCGCGCGCAGATTGCGTGCGGGTTGCGCGCGGAATGCGCGTGGATCGCGCTCGGATTGCGCGCGGATTGCGCACGGATCGCGCACAGATTGCGCGCGGATCGCGCGCGGATTGCGCACGGATCGCGCACAGGTTGCACGCGGATCGCGTGCGGGTTGCGCGCAGATCGCTCACAGGTTGCGTGCGGATCGCGCACAGATTGTGCGCGGATTGCGCGCAGGTTGCGCACAGGTGGCACACAGGAGGAGCACAGGTTGCAAAGGGAGTTAAAAAGGAAAAGTAGTTAAACCCAGAAATTCATAGAAGATGAATGGTGCATCGAAATTGAGATCCGCAAATTGCTGAGTGTTCCTTGTTATATGGACTAACTTCGCCCGATATAAAAGTTTTTGTGATTCTTCATAGATTTTCTTTCACAGGTGGCTGAAGTTGGCATTCTGGACCAAAATACAACTGTGTAAAATGTGCAGAATTATTGTGCTTGCAGCGCATAAAATTTATAATTGTAGCAGAGGTAGCATACAGGAAGGATGGTGACCATAAATGATGCTCAAGATCCTTATGAACACGAAGAAGACATTCTAGGAGAAAATGTGCATGAAGGGAATGCGGAGACTGAATCCAATGGGAGAAGGGAGCAGGTGACTCCTCAAAATTTGGTTGAAACCATGGTGAGCTTCAATGAAAGATTGATGAAGGCTCAAGAAGAACAACACCAACTCAATGCTGCTATTTTGCAAAGCCTCACTGATATGCAGCATAAGATAAATCTTGGGTCCAACCCAAGCAATATGGGTGCAGAAGGAAGAGATGCAGGGAGTCATTCTAGAGGTCGTTCGAAGAGGAGGACTCCAAGCCCAAGGAAGCATTCGGTGAGCAGAAAGCATAAAACATCTTCATCAAGGTCTTCTTCCAGTAGGTCATGTGACTCCAAATGTTCTAGGAGAAGTCCAAGACATGCATCTAAGAGATTGGATGGAAGAAAGAAGTTCAAGGGCATCCCACATGGAGAATTCAGGAAGGCAAGACCTCCCACATTTGATGGGGAAGGCGAGACTGGCCAAGAGGCAGAAGCATGGATTCTTGGAATGAAGAAATACTTCAGAATTCAAGACTACTCAGGAAATGAGAAAGCCAGAATTGCCATTTACAACTTAAATGGCAGAGCTTCCATTTGGTGGGACAATCTCTTGCAAGTGAAAAGAATTAATGAGAGAAGGATCAGTTGGGAAAGATTTAAGAGGTACTTCAAGGAGAAATACCTTTCTGCTAGGTATTATGATGGTAAGAGAAAAGAGTTTAATGAACTCAGGTTGGGACTAAAGTCTATGGAAGAGCATGTCCACAAATTCTTGGAATTACTGAGGTATGTTGACTACATTAAGGATGAGAGAGTAAAAATCCAATGCTTCCTTGGAGGTCTACCTCAAAGTTTCAGAGATCGTATTGAGTTTGTTAATCCACCAAGTTTGGATGAATCCATTAGGATGGCAATGCATTGTTATGAGCAGAATAAAGGAAAAACAGAGGCTAACCCAGCATGGAAAGGAAAGCCAAGAGGGAAGTTTGATCAAAAGAAGAATGGCTTCAAGCCACCATTCAGAGGTCAGCCTAGAACCTTTCCACAGGGGCAACAAGCAAGGAGTGGATTCAAACCAGCAGTGGCAGCAGACAAAGCATCAAAGGGACCACTTCAGTGTTGGGGATGTGGAGAAAACCACATGCTGAAGAATTGTCCACATCGAAAAGACAATTCTCGAAAGTTGAACAACCTGAAGGGAGTAGCTACGGTGGAGGACATGGCAAGGGCAACACCTCGGATTTATGCAGCGTTGGATAATCATCAAGCAGACCATCAATCATCAGTGGTGGAAGTCGAAGGTAAGATTGCTACGCAATCTATTTCTGTTTTGATTGATCCAGGACCCACTCATAGTTATGTTTCTCCAAAGGTGGTTGAAGGTTGTTCTCTTAGAAAAATGAAGCATAATAAGTCTTGGCTAGTGCAATTAGCCACGAGAACCAAGAGGAAAGTAAGTGAGGTAGTGATGGAGTGTCCCATAGAATTGAATGGACTCCACACATATGCTGAATTGAATGTGTTACCATTAGGATCCTATGATGCATTAATTGGCATGGATTGGTTAGAAAAACATAGAGCCAAATTGGACTGTTATGAGAAAGCACTTGAGTGCATTGATGAAAAGGGAAGGCCAACATTGGTAAAAGGGATTCCCAAGCAAGTTTCAGTAAGGCAGATTTCAGCCCTGCAGTTGAAAAAGTTTTATAAGAAGGGTTGTCAATTATATGCAGTCCATATGCCAGATTCATTAGAGGACAAAGGGCCAAGGCTAGAAGACTTCAGGATATTGCAAGAGTTCCAAGATGTGTTTCCGGATGAGGTACCAAGGTTGCCACCGACAAGAAATATTGATTTTACCATCGATCTTGTTCCAGGGGCAGCACCGAATTCCAAAGCTCCTTATAGAATGAGTACACCGGAGTTGGTGGAATTGAAGATGCAGCTACAAGAATTAATGGATAAAAGGTATATCAGGCCTAGTGTGTCTCCTTGGGGAGAACCGGTGTTATTTGTCAAGAAGAAAGATGGGACTTTAAGGCTGTGTATTGATTACAGGCAGCTCAATAAAGTGACAATTAAGAACAAGTATCCATTACCAAGAATTGATGACTTGTTTGATCAAATGAAGGAAGCCAAATTGTTTTCAAAGATTGACTTGAGGTCTGGCTACCATCAAGTGAGGATTAAAGAAGAAGACATTCACAAGACAGCTTTTAGAACTAGATATGGTCATTATGAGTTCACTGTGGTTCCATTTGGCCTTACCAATGCACCTGCCACATTCATGTGTCTCATGAATAGCGTATTCAGCAAATATTTGGATAAGTTTGTGATTGTGTTTTTAGATGACATTCTTGTCTATTCAAGAAATGAAGAAGAACATGAGGAGCATCTAAGAATGGTGTTGCAAGTTCTTAGAGAACATCAGCTGTATGCCAAGTTAAGCAAGTGTGAATTCTATCAAAAGAGGATTCAATATTTGGGTCATGTCATTTCAGAAGAAGGAATTGCAGTGGATCCGGATAAGATTAATTCCATCATGGATTGGCCAACTCCAAGAAATGTTTCAGATGTTAGATCTTTTATGGGCCTTGCTGGTTACTACAGAAGGTTTATTGAAGGATTCTCCAGGATAGCTCATCCGATCACTTCGTTGCAAAGGAAGAACATCAAGTTTGTATGGTCTGAAAAATGTGAGAAAATTTTTCAGAAGTTGAAGGAGTTACTTACTAGCGCTCCTGTTTTGAAGATAGCAGATCCAAGGAAGGATTTTATAGTGTGCACAGATGCTTGCATTGAAGGACTGGGTGGGGTTCTCATGCAAGAAGGAATTGTGATTTGCTATGAATCCAGGAAATTAAAAGAGCATGAAAAGAATTATGCCACACATGATTTAGAATTGGCAGCCATAGTGCATGCTCTTAAGATGTGGAGGCATTACTTGATGGGAAGAAGATTCGAGCTTAGAACCGACCACATGAGCTTGAAGTATTTGTTTGATCAGCCAAACTTGAATGCTAGGCAAGCGAGATGGATGGAATTTCTTTGTGAATTTGATTTTGAAATTAAACATGTAAAAGGGAAGGAGAATAAGGTTGCAGATGCTCTTAGCAGAAAATCTCATGTTGCAGCAGTAAGTATGTGCAAATCAGATTTGAAGACAAGAGTTCTTGAAGCCCAAAACGGTGATGAAACTTGCCTTCAAATTAAAGAGAAGTTGCAGCACGGTAATGTGGATGAAAATGGTGCAGGATATCAGCTGGGTGAAGACAATATCCTCATCTACAAAGATAGGTTGCACATTCCAAATAACGCAGATTTGAAGAAACTAGTGATGGATGAAATACACCAAATGCCGTACTCTGGACACCCAGGATATCAGAAGACTATAACAGCAGCAAGAAAACAATACTTTTGGCATGGTATGAAGAAGGACATAGCTGAGTACATTGCTAGGTGTCAAAAGTGCCAACAAGTCAAGGCAGAGCACCAACATCCAGCAGGGTTATTGCAGCCCTTACCCATTCCGGAATGGAAGTGGGAAGTGATCTCCATGGATTTTATAACAGGTCTGCCCATGACAGTGAAGAAGCATGATTCAATCATGGTTGTGGTGGATAAGCTATCAAAGGTAGCTCACTTTATTCCAGTGAAGTCCACTCACAAGGCTAGTGACATTGCGAACATCTTCATGAGAGAGATATTCAGATTGCATGGATTGCCTAAGGCAATAATTTCTGATCGTGATACAAAGTTTACTTCCAATTTTTGGAAGGGATTGTTTCAGGAATTGGGGACTAAATTGAATTTCAGTACAGCTTATCATCCTCAAACAGATGGTCAAACCGAGAGGGTGAATCAGGTTCTTGAAGACATGCTGAGAATGTATGTGATGGACAAACCATCAAAGTGGGAAGATTATTTACACTTGGTTGAATTTGCATACAATAATGGACACCATGCATCCTTGGGAATGAGTCCATTTGAAGCATTGTATGGCAAGGGATGAAGGACGCCAGTGAATTGGGACGGCCCAGTGAACAGGGTAGTGCTTGGACCAGAAATGATCAAGGAAATGGAACAGGAAATTGTTAAGATCAGGCATAATTTAAAGGCGGCTCAGGACAGGCAGAAGAGTTATGCCGATTTGAAAAGAGTACATAAGGAATTTCAGATTGGGGATCATGTTTATTTGAGAGTGAAACCAAGGAAGAGTTCCCTCAAGTTGGGGAGTTGTGCCAAGTTGTCACCAAGATATTGTGGGCCATTTGAAGTCCTTGATAGGATAGGGCCAGTTGCATATAGAATTGCATTGCCTGCTAACATAAGAGCTCATAATGTTTTCCATGTATCTTTGCTTAAGAAGTATGTACATGATCCTAATCATATGATTGATTGGAATGTGATACAGGTGGAACCCGAGGGAGAGTTCCAAGTAGAGCCTATGCGCATCCTCGACAAGAAAGTCACTTTGCTCCGGAACAGAGCCATCGGACAGGTAAAGGTCCAATGGGAGCACCTTAGTCCCGATGAGGCTACATGGGAGCTGGAGGATGCCATGAGAGAGGCATTTCCCTTTTTGTTCAGTTTTGAGAACACCGAGGACGGTGTTGTTCTAAGGGGGAGGGGAATGTAATACCCCAATTTTAACCCTTAGGAAATATTGGCTTTTATGTAAATATTGTGTACATGTAATGTATGTTTTCCTAGCGTGGAGCTCAAGGCCAAGGCCCCGCTAGTATATGTTCGGATTTTATTTAAAATGGACAAGTATTTGATATGTTATTACCCATGTGCTATCAAGCCATGGGATATTGTAAATTGATGTAAATATTTAATATTGAAATAAAATACCAAAACTGGCTATGGGAGCAACGAATGAGAAGGGGCCATGTGTATCCACTAGGGAGTGGTGAGGGGGTTGTGGGATTGAACCATAGACTGCCATATGTCACCTTGAGAATCCATTTGACTTTCCTTGATGACATTTAATTCTGTTGTAAGGAAGTGGTTGAGGATTTCAGTCCATGGCTTCAATGGAGTATGGGCAGCCCAGAAATTCGTATGGCAGAGTATGGGCTCTGTTTTCTTGTACCACAAGCCACTCTACCTCATGGATGTTGCTTCTTCCTCATCCCCATTCCATTGTGAAACTTACCAGCACCATTTTCCATCCAAAAACGAATGCCCAGCAGGGAGAAAAACCAGAAATCGCGACTTTGCAAGAACCCATGTTTTGAAGAGCCATTAACACCCAGAATTGGTATTTGACAGTGAAATCCAATGGGGGATCCATAGATATGAACCTTGGGGCGAAATTGAGAGTATTAGATACCCCGAAATCCATTGGAAAACCCAGTTTTTGCAGCCCATAAATGAAGTGACGGGATTGAGTTATTGGATAACAGAACTGTGAGAAATCCAAGTGTGAATGACTGAGCAGAGGTTTGGTTTGCTTGATAAACCCAGTGAAGGCTAGAATCTCAAGGAATTAGCAGCTGGACCTTTCTATGCCCACCCTAAAGAGCACTGGAGGGAAAGGACGCCTGAGGGACTGTGCAGCAGAGAAGGGGACCTTCCTTGTGTTGGGTGCGGTAGGTATTGTGGGTGCCATGACTGCTGAGTTCATTTGAGATGCCTGTAGCTTTGTGGTTGAGCTCACTGGCTTAGCATCCTCCTCATTTGTCATCCGTATGCTTGATAAACCCAACGATGTGTTGGCTTAGCATAGCTGATGACCGAAACCATGGCTGTGAGTGAGCCCAGCTAGTTCTTCCTTAGTGGATACACAGCCCAGCTCGGGGGTGATCTTTCAGCTAAAAGAATACAAGCTGGACAGAGATCTATGGTTGGGTGGAACGTTGCTCTCACATAGCCAGTTGTTTGGACAGCTTCATCTTCAAGATAAGTGTTCTATGTGTTATAAATTATTTGCATTTTGTGTTCTGCAATATGTTAAACTGTCCATGTTTAAAGAATTGAATTGATTATCTTAATTTGGAACATGGCATTAGAACGAGATTGAGTCTCTATATGCTGAATCATCCTCTGCTGTGATATATGTATATATGTTAGGCATTACTGTTTGTGTGCTTGCTATTATGTTTAATTCCGCTGTGTTTATATTGAGTTGATTTTGCACACAGAAGTTTTTAAATGTTATGAATTTATGAGAAAAGAAATAATATTGGGGCTAAGTCTGCCAAAAGCCCCGTATGATTGGTCGTGTTCTCTCCCCTGCATTTGGAAGGCGGGAGGGGACTTTACAGTTCATTAGGATCATTCAATTTCATTTCTTGGCCTTTTTGGCCTACATAACCCTTCGGATCTCAGGTGCGCTAAAAAGCACAACTAATTGCAGCTTGCATCCATGGCATGTTTATATATATATAAGGTCAGCAATCGTTTAGATATAGAGTTTAAGGACCATTGCTTTTTGGACCTTTCTTATATTCTTCGAGGAGTATTTTTAGCAGTTTGTCGCTCTTGCCCTTTACTCACGTGTGTTCAGAAACACATTCTAGAGTTTATAGTTTCCATGGGCGAATTTACACAAGATTCCATAAGTAATACATGAGCTTTCAGTTTTAGCCAACAACATCTCAAGTAACTAAGGGGACTTCGTGCCAGTGTCAAACATCAGGACAACCAACCAGAATGATTTAGGACTACAATCCAACTTGTCAAAGGTAAGTTATGTCACCAACTCAGAGCCGAGACACAAAACAAACATGGATGCGGTCCAAACACAGAGGTAGTAAAAAGGGAAGTCCCCAATATCAAAAAGTTAAGCAAGACAAGTCAAGGGTAAAAGCCAATCAAGGAAGGTCATGAATGGATGGAGTCAAGTGAAGGTGGCGCCTAAAATAGCAAACAAGTAATGTCCGGAAAGACCATATCTATCCAAGGTAGTAAACCAGTGAGTTTTGTCAAGAAACCTAAATGTGCAAGTAATATGTCCATTTTATAATTCATCATCAAGATAGTCCATTTTAAGTTTTACAAATTTTGCCACATCGTGAATCATATACCAAGCTAATGTTGTGAACATGACTAAAGCAACAAGATAATAATCCATAATCAATGATCAGAAATCCATAGGTCATACAACATCATCATAAGAATAATCATCATAAATCATCCGAAACACTGCTGCAATAACATCTCTGGGCACTGAACTGAAACTGTATGGAATAAAGGGTCACATCAGTCATCAAATTTGAACTCTCAAGGCTCAGCCTTGGCACAAGGTCTAACATAAGTCTGATAAAATACACTGCTCTGATCATGAGTGATCTCATAATATAAACTCATCATAGCCAAGCTCTGAATAATCCAAACTCTGAAATGTGCATATATCTGCTAAGCAAGAATAGTAGCCCTGCTACTATGGTGTGATAACAATATCATTAAATATTTTATTTTATTTTTTATATTAATATTAAAATATTATGTGTTTATAAATAAGTAAATGCAATTAAATTTGGATGGTAGTGGAGTAAGATCTAAAAATGTTTCTATTAAAACCAAGTCCAAAAAAATTTGGGAGAAGTGGGAGTTTGCCTCTTATAAACTACCAAAATATTAGGTTTTCCTTGAATAATGATAATTAATATATTGGCATTTGTGAATAGTATCGAATGTTGACTTCCTCACTTTCACTTTTACCAAATTATGATAATATTTCTCATCTTAAAAAAAAACGTTAATTGAAATTAGTAAAAAATATTTATTAATATTTTATATTTAATATTAATAATAATAAAAGTGAAATATATATGAATCAAAGTAAGTTTAAGTAAGTTTAGCTTAGACCATTGTCAAGAGAACTCTAATTCTCCTCATTTAAATTCAATTCTCATTAATGATATATTTGATTTTTTAACAATAACTCTTATAAAAAACACTTTTTACATACAACATTATTATTATCGTTAATATTATCAAAACGCAAAAACAATTAATTTATATCAATTTATTTAATTGCTATTAACATTATCAAAATAGTTAAAGATAAATCCCAAATTCTTATTGAATTTCATTGAGCCTAAATAGCTTATTCAATACATGAGAAGGTGACTCTTTAGCTTCACTAACACTTGTTGAGAGCTCCGATGGATTCGAAGAAGCCTCTTCATCTTCTAGTTATTAAACTAACAAACATTTATAATATGTACAAAATTAAAAGTGGAACCATAATCTCATAGGATTATGTTTCCAACATTCCCCCCCTTAATTTGAAGGGGTGTTTGTAAGTCCGAGCATGTTTCTAAACCTTTCAAAAGTTTCTCGCCCAAGCGGTTTGGTGAAGATATCTGCAATTTGCTTGTTCATGGAACAATGTCGTATATGGATTGTCTTGGCCTCTACATGATGTCGAATCAAATGGTACTTTGTGTTGATGTTCTTGGTTTGATCATGGAATCTGGGATTCTTGGACAACTTGATTGCATAAGTGTTGCCAATCAATAAAGGAGTGGAGTTCTCTTGTTTCTCTTACAAATCTTCAAGTATCTTCCTAAGCCACACTATTTCTTTCATTGCTTCAGTAGAAACCACATATTCTGCCTCTGTTGTAGAATTTGTTGGAACTAAATGTTTGTGTGATCTCCAGGAGACAACTGTTGATCCAAGATTCATTGTGTATCTAAAATTAGACACTCTTATCTCTTTGTCGCCATCAAAGTCTGAAGCCAAGTACCCAATGAGTTTGAAGTCATCCACCTTATAATACTCTAGTCCAAAGTCTTGAGTCCCCTTCAAGTATCTTAGAACTCTTTTAGCAGCAGAACAATGTCCTTCACAAGGTTTGTGCATGAACTTTGAAAGGATGCCAACAACATCGAAATATCTAGTATGGTGGTGGTAAGGTAGATAAGGCTTCTACAAGCTATCGGTACTTGGTTGCATCCTTGAATTCTTTTCCTTCAATCGATGTGAGCTTCAAATTTTGTTCCATTGAAGTTGAGATTGCATTTTGTCATGCAAAATATGTTCAACAGTTCTCCAACATACTTCTTCTGGGAGATGAATATGTACTTAGGATGTTGAGTGACTTCAATTCCCAAGTAATAGTGAAGGTGTCTCAGATCTGTCATTTCAAATCCCTTCTTCAAATCTTTATTTATGGATGCAATATAACTTTCATTGTTCCATGTCATCAAAAGGTCATCTACATACACCACAAGAAACACAACATATCTTTTTACTTTCTTTACAAACAATGTTGCCTCATTAAGATTATGATGTTTGAAATTTAGCTTTAGAAGATGCTTAGTTAGATTTTTATAATATGATCGAGGTGCGTGTTTTAGGCCATAGAAGGACTTGACGAGCTTACATACCTTTTTTTCTTGCCCTTTTACAACAAATACTTCTGGATGAGACATGAAGAAATTCTATTTCGAGTCTCCATTCAAGAAAGTTGATTTTACATCCATCTGGTCATGGAATTTCCACCCATTTTGTGTAGCCAAAGAGAGTAAGGTGCAGATGGTAGCCCATTTTGCTATGGGGTAGAACGTCTCTTCATAGTCACTTCCTTCCTTCTGTGCATAGCCTTTTGCCACAAGCCTCGGTTTGTGCTTTTCAAGTGAGCCATATGATCTGTATTTGTTCTTGTATACCCACTTGTAGCCAATTGGTTTGGTTCCAACTAGAGGGTCAACCAACTTCCACGTTCCATTCTTCATGAGCGCAAAATACTCATTTTTCATGGCTTCTTTCCACTCATCCCGAGTAGAATCCTCTTCAAAGGAAGTTGGTTCAAAGTTAGCAGATAAATTCAATTCATACTCAAATGAGACATCCATGTCATAACCTGAGTTATCAACATGTCCTCCATCTTCTTGTCTAGTTGAGCTTCTTGTTCCCATCTTCCCAACTTCATCCGGATGGACATTTTCAAGTGTCTTTGTGGCCCATTTGTGATCGTCTGGGTTGATCAGCTGGTGGCGCTTCATTTTCTTCAAGATTCAGTATTCCAATCCTCTCAATCACATCATCCAGTTGATCCTCCTGTTCAAGTGAAGTGGCGAGAAATTCTTCTTCATGAGCTTCTTCGTGAGGGGGTGTTGGTGCTTCAAAAGGAAATTCCAGAGATTGATCCAAGATAGGGATCCCCCCTTCAAGATGTGGAATTTCATTAGCAACTTCATGATATGTCTTTAGTGTTGAAATTTGGTTTTCATTGATTTCAAAGTGGACTTAGTGTCTATGTTCTAGTTTGAAGAAGTACAAAAAACTAAGTGCGCAAGACCTAAATCCCACCTAGTCGTGGTACTCCAAAGATGATGTCAAAGAGGACTTAGTGTCTTTGTTCCATTTTGAAAAAGTATATCAAAAATATGTGTGCAAGTCTTGGAAGTGCGCAAGACCTACCAAGTAATGGTACTCCAGTATGCAATACTCACCTAGTGATGGTCCCCAAGTGCGCATGTCCCGCCAAGCCAATGAACTAGTGTGCAGTGGACCCATAAAGTCATGATACCCCATCTGCGCGGGTTAAGACAAGTGGCAGATGCAGATGCATGAGTAAGCTTTTCCGAAAAGAAAGGAAGAAGGGGTGTTATAGTTTAGAGACACCCCAACTTATGGATGCATTGTTTGAACAAGTGGAGTATAAATAAGAAGTGAAAAGTAAACTTGGAGGAACGCATGGAGTAATATTCTGAATTGGAAAGCTTCGATCAGATGAAATGCTCAAGGGAATCATAAGAAACATGATTTGATGAAGTGCAGGAGGCAACAAGAAATGCAGGAGCATAAGGAGCAGACACGTAGATCTGAGCATTTGTGAAAAGGTACAAGAAGCATGTGGATATATGTGTGTGTGTGTGTGTGTGTGTGTGTGTGCATGAAATCTTTGTTGTAGAATGGATCAGTGGTGTAATACAGTGTAATAGAAATAGCATTTTAAGTTGAACCAGTGGAAGAGCGCACAGTCAGTAAAGCATAGTGCAAATATTTGTTAGTGCAGACCTGAAGTCATCAAAAATATGTATTATCTACTTCTCAGGGCGGTTGGATGGGGCAAGGAAAGGAGGTCAGTGTCTCCACTTAGGTTAGTTCCTTAACACTGCAAGTTGGTTCTTGCACGGGCGATTGGTGTCCTCACAAGTCGGAGCACAGTTTATTTTTATTGATGTGGTGTTAAATTGATATTGGTGCATGTTTTAAAAGTGAATAATTTGTAAATATATGCATGATATTGATTCTCCCCCCCTCTCATTATCATTAATAATTCCAACAATTGGTATCAGAGTGGGTTGCTTCAGTAATATTTTAACAGTTGTGAGATAAAGATCACTTCGTAGAAATGGATAGGCATGAGGGGCTTTCCACAAATAGAGCACCAAGGTTCAGTGGGTCTAACTACACTTTTTGGAGCATAAGAATGGAAGTGTATTTACAATCACCTGGAGCTAATGTATGACAATTTGTCCTAAGTGGTTATAAATTTCCCAATAGTCCTCTAGTGGATGCAACTAACAAGCGATAGTATGAATGCAATGAGAAGGCTAGAAATGCAATACTATGTGGATTAATAAACTAAGAATTCACCAAGGTTATGGTGTGTACATTGGCAAAAGAGGTATGGGACAAACTCATAACATCTATGAAGGATATGAGAAAGTTAAGAAAGCAAACTTTCAAAGTTTCTCAAGACAGTTTGAAACCCTCAAAATGAAGGAAGAACAAAAAATTGCAGCCTATCTCCTTCATGTGGTTGAGATTGTCAATGTAATCATAGGACTTGGGGCACAAAATGACAAATAGGTAGTTGTGTAAAAGGTATTAAGGTCTTTTCCAATAATATTAGATCCCAAGGTATCATATTTGGAGGACATAAGTGATTTGGACAAATTAAAGATGGATGAGCTTCATGGAATTATTACAACGATTCAGAATTTGTTTCTTCTACTAGACATTGTTTTGTGGTGATCTTTAAACAATCATTTTCCAGAGGGAACCACTAAGCCTTAGATCCAAGTTACAAAGGGAAACACTGAGCCAAAACTTGAGTTGAATTCGAGTTCCAGAGGGAACCACTCAATTTAACATTTCTTCAGTTTAACTCATAAATCATGATTTGTTAATCTTACAGACAAAGTGCAAGAAAGTTGTGCGTATATTACTAGATATGGAAAATTATTGGAAAAATATAAAGTTATTTCATTTTGTTTACACTATGGAGGGTACACCCAACATTCAAACAACATAAAATCAACTTGAATTTGTATGAAAGTGGGTTCTAATGAAAGAGAAGAATTTCCTTCCAACATGATCGAGACTATGAGAAGTTCACAGGTATAGTTCCAAAGCTTTAAGGCTAATAATGAGAAAATAGGAAAATATTGGGAAGCACAACAAGAATTGAATATTATCTTCTTATAAAATTTACCAAAACAACAACAACAAGGTCAAACTTCAAGTAATGGTGGTAAATATTCTTCAAGAAAGAAACCTCGTACGGATACATTTTTCAGTTTTTTCTGAAGAAACCAATACAAGGAAAACACCCTGTAGTGGAGGTTATAACAAAGGTTTTTAGTGTTAGCAAAAATTGTCAAAAAAGCCTCTGCTACAGCCTCCATTTTTTGTAGCAAAGGTTTTGTCAAAGGTTTAATGGATATTCACTATTGTTAGGATAATTTAGACTCCACCCTTGTCCTACTTAGCATTATTTACCTTTTCCTAGTAGTTGATGATGTTATTTTCCCCCTAGTGGTGTGCATATGTCATCTAGGACCCACTAGACACCTAATTCACCTTGCATGCATGATTTTAGGCCCACCAGAGTCATTTCCCTACATTTTAGGAGATAGCTTTGTGTTCTAGTTCAGTCCACCTGAGCTCCTGAACTCTAGTGGGGGTTTTAGCTCCGATCACCACTGATTGTGATCTAATGCACCCTTTTATGATTGATTTGCATGAAAAACTCACAATTGCACCCTCCTTGGTCAGTTAAATGATAGTAGCTTTAGTTAACTGATTTTTGGTTGAGTTGAGTTGAGTTTGAGACTTCCGGAGCACTCCAGTGGTGACAATTCCTATGCTAGACTGACATGGATTAAAATTCTCCTAGGATAATCAAATTCTCTCCATTGTAACATATATGTTGACTATATTGATTAGTGGATCATAACACACATTTCTGTTTCCATCTAAGTTCCAATGCATGATTAATTTTACTACTCATTTCACTGCAATTTTTATTGTAATTCATCTTTTTTGCTCATTCTTGTGAGGTATTCTAAGCTATATGATTTGATGTGTTCTAGAATTTCACATGGTATCAGGTCTTAGCTGAGAGCATGGGTTGAGTAGCTGCTTTTAGTAGTGCACCAGAATCCTATGGATTTAAGGTCTGGCTAGGTGTGAAGGATCCGGATAAAAGTGATTATTTTCCTAAAGCAGTGCTCAGTAGAATTTTATCTCCAAAGTTGAGATTTTTTTGCAGGATTTTGAAGGTTTTTCAGTGCAGCATTAGCACCAGTTTCAGTTTGTATTCGCTTTAGTAGTTTCACGTGGAGAATTCGAATGTTCCTTTGTCTCCAAGGATCCTGACACCCTTCAATTATCTTGATTGGAGGGATTATATGTAGATGGTATTGTGCAACAAGAGTCTGTATAGGGTCACAATGGGAAAGGAGTTCGAGCCTCAGGAAACTGTTGAGAAGGGAAAGTACCTGAACAGATTAGTTGAAGCATTTGGTTTCATGTCTATTCATATTTCCAGATATTTTCTCTTCCACCTTGAAGGATTGAAGACTCCAAGAGAGGTTTTGTTGTAGCTTGAAACTCTCTTTGGCAAGCAATATGAGATGAGAGGACATATTCTAGAGAATGTATTGATTGCTCTTCAACCCAACAGTTTTGAAACCATATGGTAGTTCTTTTCTAAATTCAAGTCCTTGGTTATGCATTGCAAATAATGTGGCATTGAGAAGAAGCATTAGTAGCTGGTGCTATCCATCCTAAGCAAGCTTGGTTTGGAATTTTCAATATTTGTTTCTACCTTCCATTCAGGGAGATTGTCAATCCCCAACTAGAAAATGCCTTCTTTAGATGCATTCACTGAATTTCCCATCCAATAACAAGACAAATTTATTCAGATGGGTGCCTTGAAGGCCTCCAAAAATCAAGCTCTTATGACTGGAGAGTCAAAAAGTGCAAATGCTAAAGGGAAGCAGAAAGGGAAAGAAAAGAAACAATTTGAATCCAAGCAGAAGTAGAAGTCTAATCCATCAGAAGGATCCTCTAGCTCCAAGAAGGATAAGCAAAATGGGTTTGGTAAGGCCAAGTGTTCCTATTGCAAGAAAGGAAACCATCTAGAGAGATCTTGCATGAAGAAGAAGATAGATCAATGACCAAACTTCTTGAACGAAACAACATTTCCCTCCCAGAAGGTTCAAGGAAGATTGATTCTGGAAGTGAGACAGATGATCATGAGAGATATGATGCAGTAAAGGCTGGATTCTCACAATCACAGGCCTTCCTCATAGATTCTGGAGCCTCCAACCAAATGGTTTCCTCCATAGAATCTTTTTCTTCTCTAGATCTTACCAATGGTCCTAGTATTCACATGGGAGATGATTCTCATATCTCTACTGAAGGGAAAGGCACAATACAACTGGATCATGGAAAGTTCAGTAATGTTCTGTATGTTCCTTCTTTGGAATCAAACTTGTTGTTTTTTTACCAAATGACACACATTGGTTCACCGAAGAAAGTTTTTTTTGGACCTGACATAGTTGAGATTTCAAAGATCTCATCTGGGAAGCTAAAGATAAAGGTGTTGCAAACCATGCCTCAAAGGAATATGCATTCTCACATTTTTTTCCATATTCATATCAAAGTGCTCTCTTGACTCCTGCAAATGAGACAAGTAGACTCTGGCACGAAAGATTCAGACACCTAAACCTCAAGTACTTTCAACAGTTGCACAAGGAAGAGATGGTTGAAGGATTTCCCGACATAAAGTTACCTCAAGGGATCTGCAAAGGTTGCTTGGTATGGAAGCATCTAGAGCGAAAGTATGATGTTGGGCAGGCAAGGAGAGCTTCCTCCACACTTGATCTGATACACAGTGATGTCTCAGGACCAATGCCCACAACTTCTATGAATGGATCCAGATACCTTCTTACCTTCATAGACGATTACTCTAGGTTCTGTTGGATCTATTTTCTTAAGTAGAAGTTTGAGGTATTTGAGACTTTCAAAGTGTTCAAGGCCTTGGTTGAGAGCACTGTCAAGAAGACATTTTTACCAATTTTTTGCACATATGAAAGCTGCTTGAGTTCCTTGTTGTTCATTTTTTAGGGGGGGTATTTTTCCCATGAGGTTTTCCACATTTCCTTATTTTCATGAACATTTATTTTTTATCATTTATTTGATTGTATGGGTGAACTTTGGTCTCAGTAACGAGGGCCCAGGATGTCCAAGTTTGGATTAAGGGGGGGTGTTAGGATTATTAATACTCCATCCTTGTCCTACTTAGCATTATTTACCTTTTCCTAGTATTTGATGATGTTATTTTCCCCCTAGTGGTGTGCAGATGTCATCTAGGACCCATTAGCCACTTAATGTGCCCTGCATGCATGCTTTTAGGCCCACCAGAGTCAATTCCCTACATTTTAGGAGCTAACTCTCTGTTCTAGTTCAATCAACATGAGTTCTTGAACTCTAGTGGGTATTTGAGCTTCGATCACCACTGATTGTGATCTAACGTGCCCTTTTCTAATTGATTTGCATGAAAAAATCACAATTGCGCCCTACTTGGTCAGTTAAATGATAGTAGCTTAGTTAACTGAGTTTTGGTTAAGTTGAGTTGAGTTGAGTTTGGGACTTCCGGAGCACTCCAGTGGTGACAATTCCTATGCTAGACTAACATGGATTCAAATTCTCCTAAGATAATCAAATTCTCTCCATTGTAACATATCTATTGACTATATTGATTAATGGATCATAACACACATTTCTGTTTCCATTTGAGTTCCAATGCATAATTAATTTTACTGCTCATTTTACCGCAATTTTCACCATAATTCATATTTTCTGCTCATTCTTTTCACTGTGAGGTATTCTCATCTCTATGATCTACTGTGCTCTAGAATTTCACAATTATAACTAAAAACAATTGGGCAGATGGAGGTTTTAGTGGAGGTTTTTTTTCCAGATTCTCTATAGTTTATAAAGTGCACTAGTGCATCTATTATTAAACATGTGCACCAGTGCATACATGCATTGTCAATGCGCCAGTGCATATATTTTAATGAAGAAATATTGTTCCTTATACTATGTTGTAACAACATCGATAAATTGTCTTATATATGCACCGGTGCGTATATGCATTGTCAATGCACCAGTATGTATATTTTAATGCAGACACATGTATGCTTATATTATATTGTAACAAAACCAATGCATTGGCTTATATATGCATGGGTGTGTATACCATTCAAATAAGCACCGGTGCTTATTACATGAGTATCCATGTGTTTTCATATATAAGCAATGGTGCATGTATGTTGGAATGTTTAATGATGTCTAGTGTGATATAAGGCATAAAACTCTTCATAACTCTCTAACTTATGAAAAATGGGTTATCCCACATGCATCATGAAGTAAAATTATTTTATTACCATTCTATATATAAGACAGGTGGAAAAATAATTAACACACATGTATTATAGGATGTGATCTTCCATACCTCTAACATATATAATAGATATGAAGGAGACTCATTTGACACAAATGCAGATGAAAGTCCAATGTTCTGACATGAATTCAAGATGGAATGTGGTGTGATGCTTATGTGAGGATGCTCAAGATTGTAAGAGTGAAAGTATCCTAAAGAATAAGAAGATCATGCCTTCCATTGATGTTTCCCCATTTGGGGTTTTACCACATAAAATCAATCATATATTTTCTCTTCTCTATTTCCTTTCTTGCATATGTTATTGATTATTTGATGGTTGTGTTGATAGGAGATTAGAGTAGTAATATTCTTATTATTGATTTACATGTTAGTAATTTATTGTTATAGGTTAATGCATATTTCTCAATAATCTAACAGTGTAACATTCACTTTAACATACGTGCCTCATATATTTTATAAAAGAACACGTGTGTTTTTATATTTAAATGCATCGGTGTTGATGTTATATTTTATAGGCACTGCTGCGTATTTTGTATTAAAAGATAATCAATGCATATATTATCCCAAAAAAGCACTAGTGTGTATAGATTGGAAAAAAATAGATGCTTAAGTTTTGAAAATAACACTGGTTTTTGTGTTTTGTAAAGAGCACCAATGCATTTATTATGTAAAATAGCACTGGTGATTAAAATTTGAGTAGGCATCAGTTCATGGAAATGAATAAAATGCATTTGTTAGTTGAAATAAATATATTGTGTATGGTTTAATGGTGAATTTTCCCATGCAGTGGATATTCAGATATAGTTTCAATCAAATATCGCATATTAATCATTCTAGAATCAAATATTTTTATAATCATATTTATTTTTATATTTTATTGATTGTGTTTGGATATATGAGATGATTACATATCTATTCATTGTAACCATGTAAATCATTCATATATTTAGCATTTTAATTAATCATAAAAAAATCAAATATTTTTTTAATAATATTAATTTTATATTTTAATTATTGTGTTTTGATAAGTGTGTTAATTACACCTTTGCTCATTGTCACAATGTAAATCATTCATATATTTAATCAATAATGTAACATTTTGCGATATTAGAGAATGCAGTAGAAGATAAAAGACATTTTATTACATATGAATAAGAATCCAAAATATGAGACAACATAAAGGTCCTTGATAATCAAAATGTCATTTTGACATTGTTACAATTATTGATAACTTATCATCATCCAATTCGGATGACATGTCCACATTAAACAGAATGGTTTTTTTTCATAAATGAAAATTCCAAAATATTCAACTTGCGGTAACAACCTTCAAATGTATTGATCACAATTCATTGCTCAAACTGTTGTAGTCGCTTGAGTTGCTTCCATGCCTCATTTATTCATCACTTTCATGGGATATTGTTCTTGAGTTATTTGGAATGTTTTGTTGATTGACTCCATTCCGTTCCACATTTTTATGTTCCATCTATGAGCATAAAAATAAAATGTAATGAGTATATCTACATTTATAGATAATATAATATACATGACTGCGTAAATGAAAAAGTGTACTAGTTCAACAAGTGAATCATAAACTTCACAAAAAATTTCGAAACCATTCATCATGCCATGTGTCAATAAATCCTATGTTGGTTCCACTCCATACTTTGTTTTCTATGAGATGTTTTTTACACCGTGACAAAGCATAGATATAATTAAAGTTTTCTTATTGTTACATTAATTATAAAATAAGGAATGTAAAACAACATAGCTACTTACAAATTGTTCAATTAACTCTTGATACCCTAGCATATATTGACAACCCTTACTTAATCCAATATCAATCAAATGATCGATGGATGGCTTTTCTTGTATGTTATAACCTATTAGAAAACATGCATGCATGTTTTTAAATTAATTAAAATATAAACATTACACAAAATATGAAATATGAAACCAACCACAAGTACTCACAAAATTTGTGATCAACCCTTTTTTGCCTTGTCATCATGTCTTATGCACTAAATGGGTGTCATTTTCTTTTCTTTTCTACAATAACAAAACAATTAAAAATTACCATTTCATGTGATAATTAAAATCTTTGCACATTAAAAATAAAGCAATGATTACATGCACTTGATTCATGTTGTTGTTGGGATGGCTCCCCTTGAGATATGGTTATGTTGATTTCTTTGACCATCTCATGGTATTCCTTTTTTGACATCCCCACTGGCATATTTTGGATATCACGTCATCCTTCCTTTGGAGTTTTAGAGATATTCCTTAGAAAAAAAAAGCACAATGAAAACCGTTGATTAATATTTATATTAAAATAAGCATAGAAAAATATTAACAAACTAAATTTTTGGACTAGTATATACATATTATAGAATTGTTTTTAGAAATAATACTTTTAAACAATTTTTTTTTTGCTTTTTTATGTTTTTTCCTTTTCAAGTCTCAGTGCTCTCACTGCCCAATGCCCCGGAAATGCTTCATGTAGTTTACTTATAACCTGATTCTTAGATTCATTGCATTGATTTTTGTATTGTAAATCAAAAGTATGTCTATACATTCGTTTCAATATACCCCTCAAAGTTTTATAGAACTCTTTCCCCCTTTCATTAACTTCCAACACCACTCTAGTTTAACTGATACATCACCATTTACATTCTTCTTAATTTTTATCTTCTTAAGGCGTCCTATTTCCTCACTATATGTCCCTGTACAACATTCAACAAATTCAAAATCCGATTTTGTAACATGTTATCAATTATTGTTGAGAAGCATTATTAGTAAAAATTCAAACAAAAAACTTATGCTTATCACCTTTTCACCCACCTAATTCCTCTATTTGCAATTATTTATTAAAGTGTTTTAACTCTTCTTCACTCAGATTATGAACAATCTTATAGAGTTTCCTTAAATGTGTGTTCTTCATGACACACATAAACCAATACACATCATTTAAGCATACAAATAATTCAAATATATTGATTTTATATTAAAATTACAAAAAACTTTCCATGTTCTTTGTTTTGGATGTGTTCCCATCATTCCCTTCACTATGATTTTTATTCCATGATCTTTTACTGGCCATCTTTTATCAATATTTACACCTTGCATAATAAAACACATAAATTATGAAATATTTTTATATACACTAGGTAAAGAATTTTAGGTAAAGATGTATTCAGGTCAATTGATGTGCACAATATAGAAACTCAATACCATTGCACTTTATATGAGATAACACATCAGTGTGCATGTTTTATATGATACACACTACAAAAAATATTAACATTTTTTTATAAAAACATAATTTAAACAATGCGCCTTTGAAATATAAATGCATCGATACGCATTTCATGTAATATGCACGTCGATTAACCTGTTGAAATTTTTAAACATGCGAGCATAATGCGCCTCAAAAGATTAAATATTGCACTAGTGTATCTATTATGTACAATGTGTACTGTGGACCGCAAAATCATTTTTGAAAAAAATATAACAACAATGGTATGGTCCAGACAAGTCGACTTTGAATTGAATCGCATCATGATCTCGATCCAAGAACGACCCAAAGCCCTATATACTAATATATATAACCAAGAAGTTCACATTGCTAAAAAACAAATCTTATTGTGAAATAAAAAAGAGAAATAGAAAACAAAAGGAAATCAAGGAGAACCCTAGGGTTTGCAATAATGAAGGTACCTCTAAAGGAAGAATAACACAAGGGTTTGCAACTTTGAAGGAAACTCTTATGTTCTCTATTTTCTTGAAAAACCTATCAAATTTATGTCATTTTTAAAAATTTAATGAGGGAAAACTTACCAAAAATGTCTTCTATGTAGAGTTGTATGTGTCCACAGTGATCCCTTACAAAATTCCTCTTCAAAGAAATCTCTTTCCAAACTCTTTCATGGTAAATTTCTCTTGCATAAGTCTCTCCTCAAACTTTTGGCCAAAAAAGGTTTATGGATTAGCAATTTCTTTAAATATAATCTCTTTGTCTTAAAATTAAATTCATGCTCTTTTTCTCATTTGATATTTTGGCTCGTTGATGAAAGTGGACACAGTTTTTGTTTTTCAAAAAATTGGGATTTCAGTGTGCTGCTAAGATAACAACGTACCGATGTGCTATAATCATATAAGCACACTATATAAACAATAGGACAAAAATGAAAATTTGAACTTTCACATTTTTTTTGGTCGGGATACCAGTGTGCTACGTATGTAATAGAGAATTAGTGCATCATAATTATAAGCACACCATTAACACAAGAAGAAGAAAAATGGAAGTGTAAACTTCTACAATTAATACTTTGTTGAGGTTTTCCCTTTGTGGAGGTTTCAATTGGTGCACATCTAACATTAGCGCACTAGTGCATTTGCATGTTAAGGCACATTGGTGAGCTAATATAGATTTATGTGCATTGGTCACTTTAAAGAAAAAGTATAGTGTTGTTTGTTTCCCAATTTTTATTTTAAAAATGAAGACATGTATTGATTGTATTTTTGGCTCGAATGTGGGGGAAAAAGGAATGACAAATCAAATGGTTGATTCTTCAAATTCCATATCATTCCATATCATTCCAAGTTTAAGTTATCCCTTTCCATCACCAGTAAGTCCATATTTATTTATTCTTTGATTATCTAATTGAATTTATGTTGTCTTTTTGCGTGCATTTGAATAATTGTGCATTGAATTTTGTAGGTTCCTAATTTCGGATGAAGTTCGGATGCACATGATATTCCACCACTCCCAAAAATATCTAAGGTATTATAAGGAGAAACATATCGTACATAGATGGTAGATTAAAATGGAAGGCCTCTTTAACCCGCCAACTATAACATGCCATCATCCAACAACTATCTTAGACCAATGGTACTTCAGCGTGAACTAAATCTCTTTTATGACACCTTAGTAGTATGCAATTGTTCAAAATGTAAAGGGTTGAAGGTGAAACCTAGGCATGTCATGCTGTCCCATTATTTTAATGGCCAACTCCCTAAAGTTGATGGTCTAATACCCCCCACTGCGGTCAATTATCCAATAGGTGAAATAGAAAAGACATGTAGGAACACTTCCATATGCTTATTCTTTGAAAATTTGGAAGCCAAATAAACCATGTTTTATCCTAAATTGAAAAACCTATCTCCTTATGTTGAGTTAATTGATATTTCTAGTGACCCACGCATGATATCAATATTGCCCGAAACATCTCTACAAGGAGATCCAAAAAGTTGTATGAGATGAGAGAAAAAATGTCCAACTCTAGATAAAGGTCAGCTCAATTGTTGGAGGGTAGCAATGACTTCTATCTTCCCATCCATTTGCAAATTAAATACCAATCCATTTATAATCATGCTTTGTATGTTGCTTGGCCATCTTCGTTGATTTTTCCCGGTGTTGGGACCGAATTATCCTATTATGGTAACAATTACATGATCGCAAAATCTAAAATAAATTGTGGAAATCTTGGGTTGTTTATCCTTTTACAAGTGTTCATTCCTCCCAAAAAGTCAATAACATTTATGCCATTTCATGGTCCTCTTAATATTCTATCTGATTACTTGAATATCGTTAAATACAAACATAGTATTAGCATGTATCATATGTGCATGAATCGTTATGATTTGGGAAACTTTAATAGGAAGAACTTGTTATATTTCATTGGTCATCCACATGCTCATGAGAACAATGAAAGGTTCATAAATAGTTGTCGGTGCTCATTGTTTAATTTAAATTGTTCATTTGAGGAACACTCCATTGATAAAGAGTTCTTTACGAAAAAAAGGCATCCAGATTTGTTGTTGTGCATGCAACTTTTATAGAGAAAATCGACACTTATCTCTATTCATGATGATAGTACCCTAGTTGTTCATGTTCATCCAAAAATATGAACCAAAGTTCCCTTGATTTTGACCCCAAATGATGGCCCTCATTACTAAAATCAAGATCCTAGCTCAATGCCCCCGTCCTAGATAGTTGCAACCATAAAAGAACTCTTTTATGCCTTTCACACTGGCAAGGAGTGAGAAATTCATGTTTCCTTCCAACAAGGTGTGGATGCCTAAAAAATTCACAAAAAATTACTAAAAATTCAAAATTTGACGATTTATGGAATTTTGCAAACAATTTTGGTTCGATTGTAACTCTCAAAACTACTTGGCAACCATCTCCAACTATATCCATCAATATTTAAAGGAGATCATATGGACTAAGGAATGGACACTCATCACAATAAGGTTGTGTTGGAGGAATCATGCTTCACTACACCCATCCATCCCCATTCATATCAGTAATCATTGTTGTTGATCATTATCTCTAGGATTATTGAGATCATTGCCCTCAAGTGACCTCATCTTTGACTACATTCAGAATATTAGAGTGTGATTATTGGTGTGCAAGAGAAGAGTGAACTGATATTTGGATTTCAAAAGGCACCTAGAAGTGATTGAAGTAATGGCTTGTACTCTTTCATTGTTATAATGTAAATATGACATCTTTCCCTCCCCATAAATAAATGTGTTCAATGTTGGATTGTTGGATTTAAGGAATTGTTTCTTAATTATATTAAACATTGCTTCAAGAGCTGATGTTAAATGTATGCTTTATATCATTTGAAATTCTCTTTATAGTAGACCTAATTGTCTTGTTTGAGTCTAAGAGAGTTAATTTGACTGTCTCATCTAAAATCTTGCTTGCAAAATTGGTCGAAAAGACTAGTGTTAGAAGATACCTTCACAAAGTTAGAGGTATGTCAACCTTTTTGAGAGACTTTAATAGGTGTTATAGGGTCCATTATACCCTTACCCTAGTTTCCCTTATAAGAATCCCCTAAAAAATTATTACTTTTTTGAGTTTTTTACATGATTAGGCTTCCTAGGTCTCACTCGCACCTTTCCTTAGTGAAAAGCGTGAGTACGAATGCACCCTTCCACATGTACCTTTCTTGAGGAAAAGGTACGAGCACTTGTTTAGGGTCGAATTTTTTTTTATCCGGATTTATGTGGGAACGAAACAAAAGATAGCATATATAGAATCATATACAGAGATATATTGCAAATGACACAGTGATACAGTAAACACATATTCTATTAAATAGCGGAAATAGAACAGACTGTAAAATACAATAGCTAGAATGGTGGTAGCTATCTCTAAGAAGAGATGTGGCCACTAAGCTCATTCGTGCCAAGATGAATACAAAGAGAGGCCAAAAGGGCCTATTTATCATAAGCATGAGGGAAAGAATCCCAAACATCCAAAAACCTAACCCTAGAAGATGAACCGTCATAAAGTTTGCGGTCCCAAGGTGGTTAGTTGAACCGTCAACTTCCCGGGGTCATAACTTTTGCATACGATCTCCGTTTGGGGCGCTCGGTTGCTCGTTGGAAAGGTCTATCCGAGATTTACAACTTTTAACTAAGATGAAATGTATGTCGTTGGCAACCATTTGGCCCCCCAAATTGCCAAAAAAGGTCGTTTAGGGCCTCAAAATGGCCCCGGAAGTTTAGGACTCGAAAAACCGTAGAAAAATTACTAGAAAATTGGCAAAATGGGAAACTGTTTTGAGCCAGTGGAATAGGTGGGTGGCCACTGATATCCATCTGGATCAATCCTCCCCCCTTAGGAAGCAATGGTCTCCATTGCATCAAATCTCTTATCATATGTCGAGCTGTGTGTCGAGTTGAGCTCTTGGTGCGACATTTGCTGAAGTGGAAAGGTTGCCTTGCTTTGACATCTTCAGAGGGTTGTAATTGTTGTTGATGGATGCGCTAGAGCTATTCAACAGTTTTGGTTGTTGTGGTATCCTCGGTATGCACCGGTGTGGATGGTTTCTTTTTGGAGGAGCACCTTGAATGCGTGGCCTTGCACTGTAGAGGTACCCAAATAGGCGATGTTGCACTAACTTTGTGTTTTTCTTGTTTCTGGTGAGTAGAAGGATAATCTACAGAGGTTGTGGATGTCTCTGCGATCTGATGTTCACCTTTAGTGGCATTTGCGAATAGGGAAAATTTCTCAGTGTGGGAGATTATCTTCCTACCCTGCTTGGTTGGGGTAGGTGAAACTGTCTCGGGTATCCGATAGAGTTGTCCTCCCAAAGTGACAATGACACTGCGAGGTCGGGATTCATATACAACATGACGCTTCCACATATATGGCTGTCCTAAGAGAACATCACATACTTTGAGTGGGGCCACATCACATAATACCTCATCTTTGAAGGGCTTGATGCCATATGGTAGGCGACATTGGTGACTGACACGGATCCTTCGTCCTTGGCTTAGCCATCCAATGGTGTATGGTTGTGGGTGTGGCGTTATTGGTAGCTCCAATCTCTTGATGACTTCTTCTGAGATCAGGTTCTTCTGGTTGCCGCTGTCCACAAAGAAGTGTAGAGGAATTCCCTTCACCCACGTCTGTGAGTGGAAAAGGCGCTCCTCTGCCTCTGACTCTTCAGGCTCCTCTGGCTGAGCCTGTGTGGTGGCAACAACGGCACTGGGTTCTGCATCAATGATCTGCTTCCCTTTTCGCGTAGCTGTGAAATTAGGTTCTGAGTCAGAATCAGAACTGGGATCTAATTCTGAAGCTTTGATTTCATCCACCAATGACTGTTTTGAGTGGCATTCATCAGTGTTGTGCCAGGGGATTTTGTGGAACTCGCACCACTTCCCGGTGTCCTTCTTTGTCTTTTCTTTACCCTTCTTCGCTTGTGGTTGGGACTGGTTGTCCTTTCCCTTCCCCGTGTTCTGCGAGCCAGAGTTTCCCTTGCCCTGCTTCTGCGCAGGTTCGAAGTCACGCTTGTTCTTTTGCTGAAATTTCTGCTCGATTTTGACAGCATATCGATAGGTGGATCCGAGTGAAGAGATTTCTAGGAAATCCATCTCTGTTCGTATGTACCGGTGTAGGCCACTGCGATATTTCAGTACTAGGTGCCGCTCGTAGTCCTTGATACCCAGCTTTGTGCGCGAGGTATGAAAGTTGTTGGTGTACTCCGACACCGGTTGGTCCCTCTCTTGGTGCAGAATGGTCCATTTTGTGTACTGGTCATCATAGTTTCCAACAAGGTAATATTGTTCCTTGACGGCATCTATAAAAGAGGCCCAAGTGGGATTGGAATATTCAAACAATCCTGACTCATCTGATGAGTTTTTCTCACAATAAGTTTCCCACCAATTTTTGACATGGGGACGGCCTTAAGGAGCGCAAAGATGATCTTTTCCCTGTCAGAAAATTGGTGGACAAAGAAATACCCTTCTAGTAGATTCAACCATTTATCTAGGGCATCGACATCGATATGGCCTTCAAATAAAGGAATATCAAAACTAACTTGTACCTTGAAGCGAGTCGTATCTCCAAAATGGTTGCTCATTGAGGGTGCATTTGCCGCTATTGGCATGCGTCGAAGGATCTCAGTGAAATTATCCATCATCTTGTTCCTCTGTCGCGCAAGGGCTTCCTCGAGCAACAACTTGATAGGATCTACTGCTCCGTTGTCTCTCTTTTCTTCCGCCATGGGAGGCCGTTTGGGGCGGCGAGAGTGGTCTTCCCCAAGGGAAACCAGTTCGAGACCCAACTCTCTATATCCTGACCTCGTCGAGGACATGCACCGAGAAACAATCAAAGAGCAGACCGCTCCGATACCACTGATCCGGATTTATGTGGGAACGAAACAAAAGATAGCATATACAGAATCATATACAGAGATATATTGCAAATGACATAGTGATACAGTAAACACATATTCTATTAAATAGCAGAAATAGAACAGACTGTAAAATACAATAGCTAGAATGGTGGTAGCTATCTCTAAGAAGAGATGTGGCCGCTAAGCTCATTTGTGCCAAGATGAATACAAAGAGAGGTCGAAAGGGCCTATTTATCATAAGAATGAAGGAAAGAATCCCAAACATCCAAAAACCTAACCCTAGAAGATGAACCGTCATAAAGTTTGCGCCCCAAGGTGATTAGTTGAACCGTCAACTTCCCGGAGTCATAACTTTTGCATACGATCTCCGTTTGGGGCGCTCGGTAGCTCGTTTGAAAGGTCTATCCAAGATTTACAACTTTGGGGTGAGGCCAAATGCATGTTTTCAACAACTAAGTGGTCCCCCAAATTTCCAAAAAAGGTCGTTTAGGGCCTCAAAATGGCCCCGGAAGTTTAGGAACCGAAAAACCGTAGAAAAATTACTAGAAAATTGGCAAAATGGGAAACTGTTTTGAGCCAATGGAATAGGTGGGTGGCCACCGATATCCATTTGGATCATTTTTTTATAAATATTATTGGATATTTAATTTAATTAGGTCTAGTGGGGATATGGGTCTTTATTGGATTTTCAAAATTGTGATTTTTAAGTCTTCAAAATCATCATTTAGTGGTTTTTTCATTATGCCTTGAATGAAAAGAAAAATTGAGTATTCCATGAAAGCATAGTTTTCCTCTAGTTCATTTAGGAATCTCCTTGGTATTTTGATGCCCTTGGGAATGTTTTCGTATAAAGGAAAAGGTTATATGGCTTTTCATTAGCTTGTTCTTGTAATGATCGTAAATATTGCTTGCTTTGGTTACATTAATTTCCTTAAAAAGTAGCATCTTGCTTAGGTTTTGAAAGGTTTTTCCTGGTCGTTTGTCTTTTTGTAGGTTGTTTATGGTCAAGTATCTATTTGAAAGTATTAAGTGCTATTATCCATTTGCAAGTAATATTGTTTGTATCCTCTACAAGCAATGTAACTAAAATGAATTATACTTCTTTTTCTTTGATAGAAAACCGACAATAGTCTAGGTTCTAGGGCCTTGGTTGTAGTATTAGAGAGTTAAATTATCCAATGTGTAATATCCCCTCCATGAGGATGTCATTACCATTTCGCTTCTTAGACAACCCCATTGATTATGGCCAAATCCTAACTTAAGAAGGGGTCAATTTTGATACTTAATAATTGCCCAAGTATTTAATTTTTTACTTAGATTAAAGTGCCATGTTAAAATGATGATGTATTTGCAATTATATTTCATTTTTAATTTAAGTGAATGTCCTAGGTGACCAAGGTGGGTGCATGAGGCTAGTGGACCCAATGAGTTGTCATGTCAAATGGCAACTAGAAAGAAAAATCAAGAAAAATCCACAAAGCACAAAATATAGAAAGCGTCCCAAAAGTAGCCAGTTCAAAAAAGCAGAAAGTAGGCAGGAAAATAAAGAAAGTCCACAAAGAAGGAAGCAGCAGAAAAGTAGGGAAAAACATAGGAAAAGCAGGATGTTTCCAAAAGCAAGAAAATCAGTCCAAAGCGAAAAGGAAACAAAGCAAGGGTAAAAGCAGACAAAAGCATAGATGCTAAGTTCAGTCAAGGAGAGTGCATGAGAAAAAGCAGAGACCACATTCAATGTATCTAAGTGTTCAATTGGCTTATAAAATAAAGAGGGCACACCACTCTCACATTTTTTCTCAAACTTGTTGTTTGTCTTGAGAGTTAGCTTCTCAGAGGCTTGGGAGATGTGCCCCTAACTAACTTTGGGAGATGTGCCACATAGAAACCTTGTTCCAGTCAGTTTCTTAGTGCCAAAGCATCCATTAGAGATCATGTTGCAGGTTTGATCTGTTGATGTATATGTAACTTCGGAATGTATTTTATATATATTTATTGTACCCTTATTAGAGATGTGTTATTCCTCTATAAGGAAGTGTCGTCATGTGGATTGACAAGTGTCACAAGTGTGTGTACTTGCCGATGGGTTATTAGACCACCATGTGTGGGGTCGGCCCTGAAATATATATTATATTGTGGATGTACCTAGCTAGACAAGTCGGCCCCATAAGGTCACTGGGAAAACAGGTGAGTATAAATAGAGATCAAGAGATCTCTATTTAGATCATTCGGAAAGTCATATCTCTCTCACTCAGAAAGTGGTGCACTAGTGAAGAGGAGGATCATCTGCTTCTAGGAGACTATCTCAAGTGTATTTTGGTTGTACTTTGGTTGAGCCATTGCTCTCTCTATCTCTGAGGAAGTTGTGGGGTTTTTCACCTTAGGGTTTTCCCCACGGAAACTTTGTGTCTCTTGTCTCTCATGCTTTTGATTCTTGTGATGCTTGTCATGCTTATTGTGATTGTTATGCATTGATATACTATATATGTTATTCTCTCAGTGAATATCCTAGAGTATTGTGAATTAGTGCTCAAAATTTAACATGGTATCAGAGCTAACGTGAGAAGAAGACATTTTGCAGTGACGAAAACTTGAGTTTCTTGTTTATTGGGTTTCTCTCCACAGATTTTGGAAAAGCAGTATAGTAGATTGACTCTACTCATCAAGGAGAATCTATCTATCCAATCAGAATTCAATTCTAAGCATTTTCAAATTTGGCCCTAAAAATTAGGGTTTCCACAAAAATCGAAATTTCTGAAATCTGAAGACATAGCTGGAAGCTCCTTGCAAAAATAGAAGTTTAGAGCTTTGGATCAAGATTTTTGGCTAGGTAGATCTCCGGGAAACTCAAACCCTAATTCAGGGCTCTCTCCAGTGAACCCGGGAGGACAAAAAGGCAAATATGAAGGGTAAAGCTTTGCTGATCTCAAATTCTGAATACACCAGGCTGATTAGCTCATCAAGACGCATCTTTCTATCCTTTCAGAAAATTGAAATTCACATTTTGAATTTTTAGGGTTTTTTCGACAAACCCTAATCCGGGACCAGATCCAGTTTTCAGCATTTCAAGTGGTAAGACCTAAATCTTTTCTATTTCCATTTGAAGTACTCTTTAAGATGTCTCACCACACCGAGCTTGAGGATAAGCTTGAAGGAGTTGATAACTTCCGAGCTTGGAAGTATAGGATTGGGTTAATCCTGGAAGAGAATGAGTTGGACTCATATGTAAAAGAAGACATCCCTATCCCAGAGGATGAAGAGGCTAAGGTATTGCATAAGAAAAACTTGGTTAAGGCAAAGAGAATCATTGCTGATTCTATCAAAGACCATCTCATACCCCATGTGTCTTCTCTAAAGACACCCAAGGAGATGTTTGACTCTTTGACCAAGCTATTTGAAGGGAAGAACATAAATCGGAAGATGACCCTGCGGAACCAATTGAAAGGAGTAAAGTTTCAGAATGGAGAAACCATTCAATCTTATTTTTCAAGGGTCTCCCAGATCAAGGAACAACTAAAGCAGTGGATGAAATGGTGGAGAATGGTGAAGTGGTGATGACCACTCTAAATGGCCTACCCAGGTCATGGGATTCCTTTATTCAAGGAATTTGTGCAAGGAAGAAGTTGATCTCCTTCAACAGATTGCGGGAAGAATGCTCTCAAGAAGAAGCTAAGCTTGTGGCCCGAGAAGAAAAGATGGGAAATGAAGATCAAGCTCTCACAGCACATGCCAGGAAAGGCAAGTCCAAGAAGGAATCATCTCATAACAGGAGATTCTCACACCACCATTATCATAAATATAAGAAAGATCTCAGATGCTTCAATTGCAATGAGAAGGGACACTTTGCTTCAGATTGTCCCAAGAAGAAGAAAGACAACAACAATAACTTCAATAAGAAGAAGAAGAATAACAAAAGAAGATATCATGCTCATGCTGTCGAAGATGATGAACCCCAAAAGAAGAAGGCTAGGGCAGAAAGTGATAGTGATGATGACTCATCAAGTGAAGAAGAATATGTTCTAATTTCTGCTCTCACAGGTACTATCTCCCATGGTTGTAATGATTGGTTGATTGACAGTGGGGCTTCCAACCACATGACTGGGTTTAGGGAATCTTTTGTGAATCTATCTGAACATGAATCACCCCATAAGATGAAACTTGGGGATGATTATCAATACCCAATCAAAGGAAGTGGTGAAGCCTCCTACAACCTAGATTCTGCAAACTCTTTGAAGATGAAAGAGGTCCTTTATGTACCTGGGCTCAAGAAGAACTTACTCTCCATCACTGCATTAGATGCAAAAGGTATGAGGGTTGCATTTGTGGATGGCCAAGTCCTAATGTGGCTAAAGGGAAAGAACATAGATGATGCAGTAGTGATTGGAGAGCAAGAGGGAGGTTTGTATAAATTGAAGGGACAACTTGAACATGCCATGGTACATAAATCCATGGAGCCAAGTGAACTTTGGCATAGAAGACTTGCTCATATGCACTATAGGGCACTTCCAATTGCAAGCAAGGCTGTAGAGGGTCTTCCTGAAATCAATACCAAACATGAAGGTGTTTACAAAGGATGTGCAAAAGGTAAGAACATTAATAAGGCTTTCCCAAGCAGTGAAAGCAAGGCAAAAGACATCCTGGAAATCATCCACTTAGATGTATGTGGTCCTATGTCATCCAGTTCTCTGAGTGGGTATGTTTACTATGTCTCATTTATTGATGACTTCTCCAGGAAGACTTGGGTATACTTCTTGAAGAACAAAGATGAGGTGTTTGATAAATTCAAGAAATTCAAAACCTTGATGGAGAATCAAACTGACAAGAAGATCAAAACATTCAGATCCGACAATGGTGGAGAATTCACTTCAGGTGACTTCAAGAAGCTTTGTAGTGATTCAAGGATTAAGAGGGAGTTGACTGCTCCTTATAATCCTCAACAGAATGGAGTTGCAGAAAGGAAGAACAGAACAATCATGGAAGCAGCAAGGGCAATGCTGCATGACCAGGATCTACCTATGCATCTATGGGTAGAAGCAGCTAGAACAGTTGTATATGTGCAGAACAGAACACCCCAAAGATATTGGACAACAGGACACCAGAAGAGGTCTTTTCTAGTAAGAAACCTGAAGTCAACCATCTTAGAATATTTGGTTGTCCAGTATACACTCATGTCCCAAAGGAAAAGAGGACTAAACTAGATCCTTCAGGAAAGAAGGGTATCTTTGTGGGTTACAGTGAAAGCTCAAAGGCTTACATAATATACTTTCCAGGGTTCAAGAAGATTGAGGTCAGCAGGGATGTAACATTTGATGAAAACTCAGCATTCATCAAATCAAGGAAGGCACCTATCAAAGTTTATGAAGAACCTAAGGAAACTAGATTTCAAGACACTACCATGACTACAGCAATTCCAGAAGTTGTTCGTGAATTTGAAAATCCGCAAGAACCTGTAGATCCACCCCGTGAGGATAACTCTCACAAGAGGAAACCTGCATGGGCTAGAGAGCTCATTCAAGATGCAGAAAGATTTGGCATTCCAGAAGAAGAACACAGAGCAAAGAAGAGAACCAGATCACATACCAGCTATGTTGCTTTATTCTGTGACATTATGAACAAAGAGCCTTCCAGTTATGAAGAAGCAGCAGAAAAGAAAGAATGGAAGGATGCCATGGTTGAGGAATACCAATCAATAATGAAGAATGATGTTTGGGATGTTGTCCCAAGACCTAAAGAGAAGTCTGTTGTGACTTCCAAATGGATCTACAAAATCAAGCATGCTGCAGATGGCAGTGTAGAAAAATACAAATCAAGATTCGTAGCTCGTGGCTTCTCTCAGAAAGAGGGAATAGATTATGAAGAAACTTTTGCACCTGTAGCCAGGTATACTTCCATCATAACAGTACTTGCCCTGGCTGCAGCAATGAAATGGAAAATACACCAGATGGATGTCAAGACTGCTTTCTTGAATGGCGTAGTTGAAGAGGAAGTATATGTGTGCAGATTGAAGAAAGCCTTGTATGGCTTGAAACAAGCTCCCAGAACTTGGTATGGTAGGATGGACAGTTTCCTATCTAGTTTGGGCTTTACCAAGAGTAAAGCGGATTCCAACCTTTATTACAAGGTTGAGGAAGGGAATCCTGTGATTCTACTCCTGTATGTGGATGACTTATTTGTAATAGGAGATGACAGATTGATTGCAGATACTAAGAGAAAGCTTGCTGCCGAGTTCGATATGAAAGATTTGGGAATGATGCATTATTTCCTAGGTATGGAGGTGTGGCAGAGTGCAGGTGGGATCTTCCTTGGTTAAGGGAAGTACATAGTAGATATCCTGAAGAGATTCGGGGTGATGGATTGCAAGGCCATGGCCACACCTATGGCATCGAAACTGAAGCTTCTATTTGATGCTTCATCTGAGCCGGTAGATGTCTCTATGTATCGTCAGATGATTGGGTCCTTGATGTACCTGACGAACACGAGACCAGATATTTGCTTTGTTGTGAACACATTGAGCCAGTTCCTGATGGATCCGAGGAGTGTTCACCTGGTTACTGTAAAGCATGTTCTGAGGTACCTGAAGGGTTCTGTGGATTATGGGCTCAAGTATGAGGCGAATCAAAAGTTTAACCTACAGGGTTATGTTGATTCAGATTGTGCTGGTAGTACTGCAGATAGGAAGAGCACATCTGGGTGTTGCTTCAGTATGGGATCAGGTGTGATCTCTTGGTTTAGCAGGAAGCAGTCCTTCGTAGCATTGAGTACAGCTGAGGCAGAGTATGTTGCAGCCTGTTCAGCTAGTTGTGAGGCAGTATGGCTACGGAAGCTACTGTCTGAATTATTTGATCTCCCGTTGGATGCTACTGGTATCTTCTGTGATAACCAGAGTTGTGTGAAGCTATCCGAGAACCTAATGTTTCATGACAGGTCGAAACACATAGAGATCAAATATCACTATATCAGGGATATGGTGCAGAGAGGAGCTGTGAAGCTCCTGTATGTTGCAACAGACGAGCAGATTGCAGATGTGCTGACAAAGCCACTAGCTAGGGTGAAGTTCGAGTACTTCAGAGAGAGGCTTGGTGTTCTTCGGATTGATGACACTTCGAGGAAGAAGTGATGGACACATTTGCTGAAGCCATTCCAAGCATGTTGGAAGGAGGATCCTTCACATGGTTGTGGATGTAAGCGCTGGATGATGAGCATCGGGATGATGTTCTGGTATGATCAGTTGGATCATTTTTATATGTATGTATGTATGCATCATGTTTGATGCTGGATATGATCAGTTGGATCATTTATATGTATATGTATGTACGCATCATGTTGGATGCTGGATATGATCAGTAGGATCATTTGTATGTATTTTGTATATGCATCATGTTGGATGCTTGGACCATGTATCTGTATATGTATCAGGTGGATACATTGTATGATCTGGTGGATCATGTATGATGATATGTATCATGTATTTGTATTTGTATCAGGTGGATACACTGTATGATCAGGTGGATCATGTATGATGATATGTATCAGGTAGATACTTGGTATGCATCAGGTAGATGCATTGTATGATCAGGATGATCATGGATGACGAGCTTCAGGATGTTGCTCCAGATGACATGCAGTAGGATGTTGCAGTGATGATGATCAGGACAATCATGTGTACATCAGGATGATGTGTGGTGAGTATCAGGTTGATACTTTGTGGCCATGGAACAGGTTGTGCAGATAAGCATGTAATTTGTGCCTTGGGAGATTTGCAGATAGTCTTTCAAGGTTTTGCCTATGGCATGTAATTTGTACCCTAGGATATCTGGAAAATGCTCTTTCGAGGTTTTGCTTGGGAGGACATATAATTTATGCCCTGGGAGATCTGCAGATAGTCTTTCGAGGTTTTTCTTATGGCATGTAATTTGTGCCCTGGGATATCTGGCAGATGCTCTTTCGAGGTTTTGTCTTATGGCATGTAATTTGTGCCCTGGGAGATCCGATAGGTTGAGCCATGTGCTCGTAATCAGTCCTGGGATGCTCTTTCAAGGTTTTGCCATGACCACATGTAATTTGTGCCCTAGGAGATCCGATAGGTTGAGCCTTATGCTCATAATTAGTCCTGGGATGCTCTTTCGAGGTTTTGTGGTGACCAAATGTAATTTGTGCCCTAGGAGATCCAATAGGTTGAGCCTTGTGCTCGTAATCAGTCCTGGGATTCTCTTTCGAGGTTTTATGGTGGGGTCACATGTAATAAGTCTTGGAGATCTGGATAGGATGAAAAAGGCCTCAGATGCTCTTTAGGGTTCTTGCTAGTCAAGAGACTCTTTTAAGGTTTTGTGATGCACGTAATAAGTCCTGAGATTTCCACAGTATGGCCAGTGATGATGAAGACCTGCAGGTGGTGGGCCTACATCCAGTATGAAAAAGGACTGGCTCTATAGAACTTCCTATGACGAGTAGAGTCAGAGATTGGTTGAGATAGCAGCAGCAGTGACGATGATGATGACGATGCATCGATGACGATGATCCCGAGAAGAAGACTTGTCTAGCATATCTGTGTCAATAAATACCTTCCTAGTTAAGAGGGAGTGTTGATGTATATGTAACTTCGGAATGTATTTCATCTATGTATTTCATATATTTATTGTACCCTTATTAGAGATGTGTTATTCCTCTATAAGGAAGTGTCGTCATGTGGATTGACAAGTGTCGCAACTGTGTGTACTTGTCGATGGGTTATTAGACCACTATGTGTGGGGTCGTCCCTGAAATATATATTATATCGTGGATGTACCTAGCTAGACAAGTCGGCCCCATAAGGTCACTGGGCAAACAGGTGAGTATAAATAGAGATCAGGAGATCTCTATTTAGATCATTCGGAAAGTCATATATCTCTCACTCAGAAAGTGGCGCACTAGCGAGGAGGAGGATCATCTGCTTCTAGGAGACTATCTCAAGTGTATTTTGGTTGTACTTTGGTTGAGCCATTGCTCTCTCTATCTCTGAGGAAGTTGTGGGGTTTTTCACCTTAGGGTTTTCCCCATGGAAACTCTGTGTCTCTTGTCTCTCATGCTTTTGATTATTGTGATGCTTGTCATGCTTATTGTGATTGTTATGCATTGATATACTGTATATGTTATTCTCTCAGTGAAGATCCTAGAGTATTGTGAATTAGTGCTCAAAATTTAACATGATCCATCCATCCTTGTGAATGATTGAGCTCCCAGTGTTGATGCAGTGATTGTACAAGCTTGAGGTGATATCTGTGAAGATGTCCATCCGAATGATTGAGATATGATAGGGAATGGGATTATGTGATGAATATATCATGTTTTGGATTCTTCCATGAACATCCAACCTACTTTTCTCCTGAATATAACTCTGATCCAATGGTTCCATCTTCTCCTTTCTCCCTTCTATTGAATATTTTTGCTCTTTTATGTAAAAATCATTGAAGATCATGATTGGGTTGTAAGTCTAGATCAATTAAACTTTCAAATGTTGTTATATTATACTGATAGTTCTTGATGATGTTCCATACTCTATATTTGAGTCCATATCTCAGTCCTGAGAAGAAATTAGAGGACTTCTGAAGTGGTTTGCAATTCATAATACCTAGGCTTGCTCTCCATGTATTGGAATTTGACTAGTTTTGTAGTAACTTTCATAAAATGTTTTGTATGAGCTTATTTATCTCTTTGTAAGATGATGAAGGTCCTTTAGATTATAATAAAACCATCCACATCTCTGAGTTTGAATTATGTGACCCTTTGACAATGTTTGGAGAAGTATGGAAATAGACTAGTTGACCAGTCCTAAGTAGAGAACTTCTTTGTTTAGCCTCCAAACCTTGTCAATTTGCTTATGAATATATGTTCGTTTGTTGTATAATTTTGGGGATACTCCATATAGCCTACCCCGAGTTTTATTACTTCTAGTAATCACCAGAAGCCTTGGGTTTCCACAGAAGTCTCGTGGACAATTGTTTTGTACCCTTGGGGTTAGCCCAAGGGGTCTACTCGGGCGTGAATGTACCCATAAAAGTGTTATTGTCAAAGTATTGTACCGATGTCATCTTAATTACAGCCTTATCATACCTCAATTCACCTATTTGGGAAGGGTTTCAAGAATTCAGTGCATGTATGAATTGTCTTCCTGAAACTAGTCAAAAAAATTAACTAGCTTTGTGCCCAAATATTCCACTATTTGCTTGTGTTTTTGAATGTCCTAATTGATGTACTTCATATCAGAATAGGTACATTACACAATGTCACATAAAATTGAAACTAGGAGCAACTAAAGAGTTCTAAATCCATTAGTAACATGAATAAATTGTCGGGAAATAGCCTTAACACATGCGTCAAACAATAGGAAAAGCTAGTTCAAGTGGGAGGATTGTCCCCTATTGTTTGGACTGGTGGGTTTATGCAACTTTGGGAGTTTTTTAGGTGTGTAAATTCCTCGAGGTGACACCACTACTTACTTGCAACTTAGGTTATAGGGCTTGCGTCCTACATTCCCTTCTCATTTGCAAGATCTCTATCTTACAACCGTTCCACCCAAATACCTAACGCGAAGTGTTATCCTTAGTTTATCTTCTTAGGTTTCACCCAAGTGACTACAAGGGGAATATATTGTGGTAACTGAGAAAAACATAGAATATCCTTCTCAACTCCTTGGGAGGGTATTCGTCGAAGGCAAGTACTTCCACCCTTGACGATTATTGTGTGAGGATTAGCATAACTATCTCCCACACCTTCGCTAGTTGGACTTGGGCCCTAATCATCCCAAGTTGACTTTCAAAAGGCTCGTATTTATCTTTCCATTGATTGAAATTGGGACTTAAACACCCTAGTTTGATTTCTAGGAGAGTGATTTTACCTAGCTGTATCGTAGAGAGTCTTTTATAGGATTATGTTGATTTAATTTTTTGACCTCCATAAAAGGCCTTAGATATTTCTTACTTGTTTGAATCAGAGAATGTGGATAATATTCCCAAGGATACCAACCAAGGGTCTTTGAATATTCCTTGATGGCCACTTTGAATCTTCCTTGATTCACTATAGGGCTAATGACATAGTTGTTTTCCGCTCCGAATGTCATGAACACTCATGCTTCTCAAGCGGGCATTGTATCTCAAGAGGATCAAAACCCTTTTCCTTATTTGTTAGTGATGGATTCTCCTCATTCTTCTACCTCTTGTGTTTAAAGTCTAAATATTAGTAACCAACAATCTAAAAGGAATAAAAAGAGGAAGAAGAAGATCAAGAAGCAAAGACAAGGGGGCATGCCACCAGCCACTGCAAGTCATGCTAGGGTAAATTCACCAGTCATTGATATTGGAGATAGGTCACTAGTAATTGCAAGTCATATTAGATCCAAAAAACTAGATACTACAAGTCATGCTGGGGGGAAACATTCAATCATTGAAGTCATACTAGAAATAAGGCATTGAACGTTACTAATCATGTTGAATACACATCATTGACCACTACAATTCATGTTAATGATAAGTCACCAGTAAATGCAATTCATATTAAATACAAGTCATTAGTCATTGCAAGTCATACTGGAGACAAGCAAGCAGTCACTACAAGTCATGTTGGGGGAAAACAACCAATTGCTACAAGTCACACTGGGGGAAACAACTAGTCGCTACAAGTCATGTTGGGAATGTTGACACATTTGACAAACCAAAACAAACAAAACATAATATTAAGTTCCCTTGTAACCTTCATAAGGGATGACACCTTACTCACCTATGCCCTGCAATTCTAGAGGTACAAAGAGTGTGGTCCCTATGTCAAAAATATTCTACTTTTGAACAACTAGCCATTGTAAATCATGTTGGGAGCAAGCTTCCATCCAATGATAGTCATGCTAAGAATATCGATACTATGTAAAATTATAGATGGATAGGGCATAATCCTAAGTTCCCTGTAATATATGTAAGGGATATCACCTTACTCATATGTGCCTTGCACTTGTAGAGGCATAAAGAGTGTGGTCCATCTCTCTAGGATCTTCAGCTTATGAGTTGTCTATAGTTTCCCAACATCCCATTCAACCTTTAGTTAATAAATTGGTCAAAACGATGCATTCTTTAGGAGATCTCACTCTTCCCTTGGAGAGTGAAAATATCCAAGTGGTCAAACTGATGCAATCTTCAGTCAACCCCACTCTTCCTCTAGAGGGTGAAGTGACTCAAGTCTTCTTCACTGCCCATTCAAAAAATTCTGGAAAAAGGGGCACTCCATTCACTTTGAATGAAGCCCCACCAATACCTAGGATTGTTTCCTTTGACTGGAATAGTCTAGCTATGCCCCATCTTCCTTCTTATGCACCCTTCCAAATTGTTAGAAAAACAGGATCGCAGAGCAATAACAAAAAACAAGTTGAAAATATAAATCATATAAAACACATTACAAGAGAGACACCAACATAACGTGGTTCACCCAAGATGGGTTACATCCACACAGAAATTGCTTGTCCTTATTATTATACCATCTAACAAATGAAGGGATACAACCTGCAACACATCCACTGCAATTTCCTCTTCACTATCTCACATAATCTCTTACACAATCATAGATATCTTTACAATGCTACAATACATTACACATATGTATTACAATATCTTCCTTTTAAAGGGGAATTACCATGGGAAAATACTACGGTCTACCCAATACCATGGGCCCGTAAACTATTGGCCAACAAACAACCCAAAAAATTTATTTCCCCCCGGACCCCCGTGGGGAGGCAATGCCCCCCCACAACCCCCCGCTGGGGTGAGTGTACAGTCCACCCGCACATCATATAAAATTGGGGTACAAACACGGCTCAAACAACAACATCTCTAAATCATGAAGATCAGGCTCCACAACCAACACCAAATAAGGGTTCAAGTTAAAAACCAAACTATTTTTCGATGTCTTGTAGATGAAGGAGAATCTATTAGTATTTTATCCGCTTATGCTTGGAGAAGTTTGGGTTCTCCAAACCTTATGTTGGTTTCCAGCCAGCCGGTGGATTTGACAGAAGACTTAGTGAACCTTTGGGGCATCTTCCTCAATTTCCTATTACCTTAGGCGGGAAGATTGTCTTATTTGATTTTATGGTTATAGAGGGCCCATTGGACTTCAATATGCTTATTGGGAATGATTATGTATAGATTATGAATGTTGTGGCGTATACGCTCTTTAGTGTGATGCATTTTATTCACAATGAAAGCATTGTCACTATTGAGCAGCTTGATTTGTTGATCCTTCTCATTTTCCAACTTTAGACCAAACATCCCCTTTGTATATTCATGGTGTTTCAATATACACTACCTTGACAAAGGTGAATTATGTGGCCTTATATATCTTGTGTCCAACTTCTACTGAGAAGAATCCTATGTTTTCATGCTCACCTTCTTGAGTCATGGTTCCGACAGATGACCAAGTGGTGAATCTAATGGGGGATTTGGAACCTACTCTCCACCCTATTGGTTCAAGTGAATGTTTTGACATATGTTCTCTTTGGGATGACATCCTTCCCTCAAATGAAGAGTTTCTAGAGGTTATGATCAAGTCTAGAATTCCTTTGGATGTTTACGTCTTTTCCAAAAATCATCTCCCTAGATTGGACCCAATTGCATTCAAATCCAATCCTGATTTTCCTTCTAAATCTGGTCTCACTATTTGTGGACCCTCAAATGGTTGCATTTCTAGTCTTTTGAATCCAACATTAAGTTGCAATTATATGTTCCTCGTAAGTTTGATTCTGTTATAAGATTTTTCGACTCTTGCAATGATGATTTTGTTCCCACGGACTCCATTATTGCTTCCTGCTTAAATCTTCCTCATGAGTTGGATCTTATCGATAATGGGTCCTTGTCATCCTTGAGCCTCAACGCTCTTGAGTCTTCACTGATAAACTCTGCCTAGGTAATGAATGTTTTTGAATATATTGAAGTTGAAAATAACCCTACCAAAGTGATCCTTATCAAATATTTTTTTTCATATTTTATTGATATGATCATGGTATTGTTGTTTCTTGGATATGGGATTTTAAATTGGATTCATGGTTTCTTAGGGACAATTCTTTACACATTGCTCGATTTGATCAAGTATATTCATAAACTTGCATATAGGTTTAAGCTTCCCCTCTGTTACAATGCATTCGAACCTTTTTACACTGGAATTTGCCATAGGGTTGAACCTATTGGATATTGGTTGGTTATCCATCTCTATATGCATTTTGTACCAGTCTGGAAGTAGAGCATACCTAACATGGGACACTGTATTCAACACCCTCTTGTCATTTTGGTGCCCATGTCAAGTTTTTCTCATAGGTTGAGGAGTGTTTTTAGTTTAACCATGACTTTGAAAAGGAGACGCGTTCCTCTCTTTCTCATTTATTTCTGGTCATTCCCTATAAGGCTCTCATCTTTGTTCATTATGCATTTTCCTTTGCTCACAACTATTTGCACATATATGCCTAATCCTTCATTGGAGCATTCATATTGCCATTGAATTCATCATGTTTCTTGTCACTTGTATCCATTGCATTTTCATTTTGGATTGTATCCTTGGAAGAAACATGTTTATGAGTGTCCACCTCTTTCCCAACGCCCTTTTTTCATTTTGTTTTGCATAGGTATGTTCCATGCACTTGGAACATAGTTGCATGCCCTGCGACACTCGTTTCTTCCACTGTACTATAACATTCTTTTATTCCTTTTTAGGCTTTATACTATGAAAAAGGCAAAAAAAAAATATTTAAAAGAGAGAGGGGGGGGGTGATATTTCAAATATCTATTGGACGATGGCAACAAGTCAGGTCATCCTTGAACAAAGCACCAATTTTTAGTCTTATTAGCAAGTTGGGTATTAGTATGGCTATAGATTGGTTACTCTTCCAATCATATGGAGAATCCGCCAATGTATCTTGCATTGCAGATTTATATATTGGTCTCTTTGATTCAAATGATTCCCAAGTCACCACTATGTTGTGATCAATGTTCAAGGATGGTCTAAACCTATGTCGACCATTCCTCAGTCACCTTGACCTTGCATGTCATACATTCCTTGATTTCAAATTGTTCTCAGCATGTATCATTGAAACCAATGTTTGGACTCCTGCTAGTGTGGAAGTTCCCCATTGACTTCTCACTAGCGGGTTGTGTCTCATCGACGATGATCCATCTGCTCTGAGGCATAAACCTGGATTCATAGCGTCTTGGGCCTATTTCCATCATTGGTAGGTTACCTCACGCTAAGCAGATGGAACTTCATCATTAGTTGTTGATTGAGTGGTTTCCCTGAATTTTCAATGTCAAAACATCTATTCACATTTTGTGATTCATGTTGTACCTTGGATTCCATTTTCATCATTGGTGGAAGTCCTTGCCTCTGTCAATAGATTTCATTATTTATTGTTACTCGGAGGGTATCTTTCATGTGCTATTTACATTTGATGCATGCAAGAGATGTACTCGATGGTTTGTTCTACAAAAGTTTGTCCCGATCCCTTTTCCAAGTCAAACGAGTCCTTGATATTTCCTTGTCATGTTGGTTTATGGAGGATGTCTTAATTCCTCCCTTCCAATGAATCTCTTCCCATCTACTTCAACATATAATGCTTTGTGAATGGGATCTAGAGTATTGGTAGTACCTTGGGGCTTATACTCATCAATGGCAAGTTCCCTTGCTATTTGGTAGTGGGAATACACCAATGTCTTATGCCCACTAGATTCTACAAGTGTTCGACTCCAAGACATTTATTCACACTTGCTAAAATTTACTAGGTACATTGGTTCCCATTATCATCATTGGTGGGTTCCCTTATATTTTTTAATGGTATATATTAGTGATTGGTAATCAAACGGTGTCCTCCAAGTTCGACTTCATATCATCTATTCACACGAGAAAGACTCACACCTCTCGACAATTTGGATGGAAGACCTTGGGCCAATAATAGCATCCCTACATTTTTCTATTGTGCAAGTTGTGCAAGATTGTACCATACATCATATGACATTGATACCATTGGGAGAACCAGTACTCACCTCAACTACAGTTACTTCTTCTTATGCATGTCGATACATAGATCCCCTGTGTATCTATTCATGGCTATAATCTTCGGATTGGCATGGATCTACTGTGTATGATATTCATGGACATGATTCAATTTTGTATATATCACATGGATCCATTGTGTATTCTCTAATGGCCATGATCACTACATCATCTATGTGTAATTGATCCACAGTGTATATAATTTGGCGGCCATGTTCTATCACAGTTTGAGCATGGATATGCCCAACTTAGGGAAATGTATGTCTAACACCTTTTTCTCTATATTATGTACTTTTAGAAGCTAATTATTGGGAACCTTGAACCTTATCCTTGATAACACCACATCCCACTCCACCAATTATTATAATGTATTTTGTTCATCAACTTCCCTTCTAACCTCACACATTAGGGGGCATTCATTATAAAGAAATTTGGCACTTCTCTCTGTTCATGATTATAGTACCCCAATTGTTCCTATTTGTCCACAAATATCAACCAAAGTACCCTTGATTTGACCCCAAATGATGGCCTTCATTACTAAAACCAAGATCCCAGCTCATTTCCCCTCATCCTACATAGTTGCAACCATAAAAGAGCTCATTCATGCTTTTCACACTAGCAAGGAGTGAGTGATGTTTCTTTCCTTCCAGCAAGGTGCAAATGCCTAAAAATTTCACAAAAAAAATAAAAATTCAAAATTTGAGGATTTATGGAAATTTTGAAACAATTTTGGCTCGATTGTAACTCTCTAAACTACTTGGAAACCATCTCCAACTATCTCCATCAATATTAAAAGGAGATGAGATGGACAAAGGAAGGGACACCCATCACAGTAATATTATGTTGGAGGGTACATGCTTCACTACACCCATCCATCCCCATTCATATCAGTAACCCATGTTGTTAATCATCATCTCCCTGATTGTTGAGATCACTACACCCAAGTGATCTCATCTTTGACTAAATTCAGAAGATTGGACTGGGATTATTGGCATGCAAGAGAAGAGTGAACCATTATTTGGATTTTTAAAGATTCCAGTGGTTGAGTTAATGGCTTGTACTATTTCATTGTTATAATGGAAATCTGGCATCTTTCCCTCCCCCAAAATAAATGTGCTAAATGTTGGATTGTTGGTTTTAAGGAATTGTTTCTTCATTATATTAAACATTGCTTCAATAGTTGATGTTTAATGTATGCTTTATATCATTTGGACTTCTCTTTATATTCAAAGGCTTTGAGGAAGGTTTTTTTATGTGTTGTAGGTTGGATTTGGGAATCAAGAAGTGGATAATTAGAAGAGAGCTAAAGGATCAATAAGGAATGAACTTCATAAAAAAGTACACAACCTTCTTTCTCTTTATTTTCCCTTCATGTTTTGCTTGCTTGGTAGAATCCGGTAGTGTGTTGAATGCATGTTTATGAATCATATCATCATGTAGACAAAGCTCTTAGGTCTGTTTCCATTGACCCTAGTATGTTGGTGACCTCTCCCTAGTCATAGGATCAAATTCCGAACACCAACTATACATAGTTTGTCTCTTGTTGACAAGTTGTTAATAAACTATAACTTTCATACACCAACAAATTCTCATAAAAATGGCCTGCATTGGGACTACCTTTAGACGTCCCCTTGGGGAGTAAGAAAAAAATCATTGGGTAATTGTATTTTTGTATTTTCAATGGAATTAATGTTAATGTATTACATAATTCCACATGTTGATTGCATGTGTATTATTGGAATACAATTTACATGCTTCTAATAAATGTTTGGTATGGTGTTTCAACATACTAAATGCATTGTGTTTACTAATATCATTGATTTAATGGTCAGTATTTTTGAAACTAGGATTCCAACAATGATCAACTTGTCTACCATCTATGGTTTCACCCTAGTACAATGTCAAATCGAGAGAAGGCTGCTAAACAAGTCGAGCTCAGAGAGGAAGCATATAATGCATGGTTGAATCAACCACTTATTCAACACCCATTATGTATTGAGTCACCAATTCAGAACAACTATAGTAACCCTAGCTATTCACGAGTTGGGGATGAAAGAAGAAATATAGAGCTTGGCATGGATGATTTATTACAAGAAACCCATGCCATGGGAGGAATGTTGTTAAATGCATTCCAACAATATAAGCTCGGGAACAATGCTAATATTGTTGATTCCTTTTTCAAAAGCTTGAAATTTGCATCCACCACCCCTCTCTTTTGTATTTATTTTTATGTGAATAATGTTTATTTGTAAGCTCTGTGATGTTCTCTCTTTTTATAAGATTAATGTTAACAACTAGTATCATGAAGGTCGTTTAATAATCAATTTTGTAAACAAGTTTAATCACCATAGCATATTAACATAATGTATATAATGACATTAAATGATTATAAGTTATTAAAATCACAATCCAAATGAAATGATTTCATATAACTAGAGCTAAACATTATATGAGCATCCTCAAACTCAAGAGGTCAAAAGTATACTAAGTCATCGCATCTTATTTAGCACCCCCCTCTAGATTGATTTCATACATTTAGCCATCATTCAACTTAATTTCAGGTGAATAAATGTCCATCAACAAGATTAACTTATTAATGTTCATGGCATTTCATAAACATAAATTATTCAATGCATGCATAAGAAGAATTACCTTAATCATAAATGATCCATTTATATGCATTCTAGAACATACATAAATGCATTTAATGTTGGTTGTGGAGCCTGATCTTCTTGATTCAAAGATGATGTTGTGTCCAATCATGTTTGTACCCCAGTTTGATATGATATGCAGGTGGACTGTACACATACCCCAGTGGGGGGTGTGGGGGGGGCTCGAAAGAAATTTTTGGGTTGTTTTCAATGGCCAACAGATTACAGGCCCATGGTATTTTCCCATGATAATTCCCCTTTAAAGGGAATACATTGTAATACGATCTATTATTGTAGCATTGTAAAGATCTATTATTGTGTAAGAGATACTGTGAGAGAGTGAAGAGGAAGTTGCAGCGAATGCGTTGTAGGTTGTATCCCTTCATTTGCTAGATGGTATAATAATAAGGATTGAGAATTTCTGTGTGGACATAGCCCATCTTGGTGAACCACATTATATTGGTGTCTCTATTGTAATGTGTTTAATGTGATTTATATTTGCATCTTGTTTACTGTTATTGATCTGCGATCTTGTTTTTCTAAAAATTGGTATCAGAGCCAAAAGTCTATTTGGCATATAAACTCGCAGGAAAGAACGGTTCCTGGTCCGAGTGGGAGCAATGGCATAAGAAGGAAAGTTTAAGGTCGAGAAATTTAACGGCCAAAACTACCAGTTATGGAAGATGAAAATGGAGGACTATCTGTATCAGAAGGATCTATTCCTACCGTTGGGAGCAAAATAGACGGTGACTATGAAGGATGAAGAATGGGAGGCTCTTGACAGAAAGGCATTGGGAACAATACTTATGTGTTTGGCTTCGTTGGTGGATTTCAATATCTCAAAAGAAAAGACAACGGAGAGCCTGATGAGCGCATTGGGTAAGCTGTATGAAAAACCCTTAGCCTCCAACAAGGTATTTCTAATGAAGCATTTGTTTAATATGAAGATGTCAGAAGGTGGCTCTGTTGCTAGTCATTTAAATGAATTTAATACGATTAGAAATCAGCTAAGTTATGTAAAAGTGAACTTTGATGATGAGGTTAGGACTCTTATAGTCTTGTTATCATTGCCAGAAAGCTAGAACGGTTTGGTCATGGCTGTAAGTAACTCTGTCTTTGGTTCAAACACTTAAAGATTTGATGATGTTGTTGGTGTTATTCTTAGAGAGTAAATGTGAAGGAAAAGCACAAGTGAGACATCAGGTAATGCGTTGACCATGGAGAGCAGGGGAAGATAAAGGGAGAGAGGAAAGAACCCAAGTAACCGCAACAATTATAGAAAGGGAAGATCCAAGTCCGTACTAGGAAAGATAGAGTGCTGGAGCTGTGGAAAGAAAGGACATCTAAAGAAAGACTCCAGATCTCTAAACAAGAAAGGAGATGGACAGCAAGAGACTACTCAGGAAGCAAATGTAGCAGGTGATGTGTTACAAGATGCTTTGATTCTTGCATTAGAAAATACTAGTGATTACTGGATAGTAGATTCAGGGGCTTCATGCCATGCTACACCCCATAGGAAATTCTTTCATGATTATGTTCCAAGCGATTTTGGACATGTTTTATTGGGTGATGATGAACCATGTAAAATTGTTGGAATGGGTAAGGTACAGATAAAGTTAAAGAATGGTGAATGGATGCTGAATAATGTAAGGCATATTCCTGCTACGAAAAGAAGTTTGATCTCAACAGGGCAGTTGGGAGATGGTGGCTATTTATCTACATTTGGAGAGATGTGGTGAAAGATCACTAAAGGATCGATGGTGATAGCAAAAGGAGACAGGATAGATACATTGTATTTATGTCCTCATAATACTGACTATTCTATATCTTTAGCTTCCACATGAGCATATACAACATTGTGGCATCATAGGCTTGGCCACATGAGTGAGAAGGAGATGCAGATTCTCCACTCAAGGAAGTTGCTGCCAGATCTGAAGCAGATAAGTTTGGAATTCTGTGAGAACTGTGTTTATGGAAAACAAAAGAGAGTCATATTTCTTAGGGTTGGGAAACATAAAAATAGTGAAAAGTTAGAGCTTGTGCATACATATGTATGGGGGCAGGCTCAGGCATAATCTCTTGGTGGCTCTTGTTATTACGTTACTTTTATTGATGATGCAACTAGGAAAACTTGGGTTTATTGCATTAGACAGAAATTTGATGTGTTTGCTACTTTTAAGAAATGGAAAGATTTGGTTGAGAATGAGACAGGAAAAAGGTTGAAGTGTCTCAGATCTGATAATGGAGGTGAATACTGCGGCACGGATTTTGATAGTTACTGTTCATACCATGGGATTCGTAGAGAGAAGACAATCCCAGGAACACCACAAGAAAATGGTGTGTCATAAAGGATGAACAGGACAATCATAGAGCGTGCAAGGTGTAAGAGATTGTATGCAGGGTTGCCCTTACAGTTTTGGGCAGATTCTATAGATACTGATGTTTACTTAATAAACAGAGGGCCTTCAAGTTCTTTCGATGGTGGTATTCCATAGGAGGCATGGATAGGTAAAAAGGTAAACTACTCATTTCTAATAACTTTTGGTTGTGAAACATTTGTCCATATTGATAAAGAAAATAGAACAATGCTTGAGGCTAAATCCAAGAAATGTACCTTTATTGGATATGAGATTGATGATTTTGGTTTTCGCTTATGGGATTATGAAAATAAAAAAAATTAGGAGTAGAGATGTGGTATTCAATGAAAAGCTCATGTATACATATTAGTTGCAAGGAAAGAAACATTAAAAGGAAAACATAGAGTACACAGTGCTTGATGAAATCAAAGAAAATGAAGTTCCAAAGGTGCCGAAAAATCAAGAACAGTAGCATGTACCTCAAACTCCTACAAGTGTTAGAAGATATACCAGGTTAAGTAGACCCCCTGAATGATTCTCTCCTTCACTGTATTATTTATTGATGACTGATTCTGGTGAACCATAATTTTATGAAGAAGCAATGCAAGTGGAAACTAGAAAGAAGTGGGAGCATGGCATGAATGAGGAGATGGACTCATCAGTATGAAACCATACTTGGGATTTGGTTCAGTTGCTTGGAGGTAAAAGAGCATTGTAAAATAAATGGGTTTACAGGTTGAAGGAAGAAGATGGAGGAAAGAAGTTGTACAAGGCCAGAATTGTTGTAAAGGGGTTTGCACAGAAGAAAGGTATAGAGTTGCATTATTCCTTATTGTTTTAAGTTTTAACTTTGAGGGGAAAGTTCTTTTTAAGAGGGACACCATGTAGTGTCCCTAACCACAACATATTTAATGGGTATAAAAATCTATGTACGTGAACTATTTTTTTGTCCGCACATAATGTTGTATTTGTAAAAGGACCATTTTTGTGGTACAGTTCTAATGACTATTTTTATTGACTTGAGCATTGAGTTAGGGTTATTTCCACTCTATTGTTATAATTAGGGGTTTTCCACCTCTTTTATATACCTCATTGTTTGGATCTTGATGTTTATTGGAGACACATTCCTCCATTGTATAAGATTTGCATGTGTGATCCACCCTTGAGCATGTAGGCAATGCCAGTGTTTCTTATATATTTTCTATTACCATTGTTCTATTTTAGTTTATTGTAGGAATTAGTTTTAATTTGGTTATAAAACCATCGTAAAATGGGACTTATTTTTTAATTTATACTTCTTAACTCTCTAGGCTTTCAATCAAGGCCATAATACTACAATGAAAAATGTATGAAATTGTGAAATTGAGATTTACCTTGAAACTAGGTCATATGGCAACATATGATCAGAACCTTCCTCACTTTATCTCCCAAACAATTTCCTTTGATTAGTTGGAACAAAGTAGTTCCACCTCACCCCACTATAGCTTTGTTTAGAATTAACATTTGTTTTCCTTTGGTAGTGGTTTTTAGGGTACATAGACATAAGGCACATCCACCTCTCACCCTCATGCCCAATAAAAGGTCAAATTTACATCCTTATGCATGGTATTCTTGATGTGGTGCTCATATTGTGATAAACCACCTCTCAAAGCCATGATTCCAACTTAAAAAACACTTTCCTTATATGATTTCATTAAGATGTGAGAGAAAGTGATGGATGCATATATATGCTTTGATTCGTAGATCCTTGGAGGTTTTCTACAATCCATTGAGTCTCATGATACTCATATTGATAATTCCTCGAAATCATCTTGTTAGGAACCCATGCCAACCCTTCTATTTACTTTGTTAGTATATTGTTGTTGGACACATATGCTTTGTAAGTCGCCTCGTAGTATTTGTTGATCCATAGTTTGTATAATTGTTGTTGGACGCATATGCTTGGTAAGTCGTCCCATAGTAGTTGTTGATCCATATGTTGTATTATCCCATGGTTTGTATTAACACATGGTATTGACCCATGGTATTGGCGCCTAGACTTAGTATATAAGTTTGTGTTGATACCAATGAAGGTACCATGAAGTTATTTGTATTGAGCTTGCTCAAAGGAGGTTGCCCCCTCGAAGTGGCTTGCGATCAATAAAAGCGATTCTGAGTTCTATTATTTATGTTATCTCATGTATTTTCATTAATTAATTGTTGCAGGTTCTTCACATCTGGTATCAGAGCACTTTCTTAGGCTCGTTGGGTGGAATTTCTGCCAATTTTTTTTTTCCGCATCTGTTGCATATTCGGATCTGGGAATAATCCCTATCCGCTTAACTATGGAAAGTACTTGGGCATAAGCCCTAAAAATCATAGTGAGGAGTACCACAGGAACCCAAAGTAGCTGGCCCATTGAAAAGATCTGCTAGCGAAAAGGGCAACGAGCCCTGCCTGATTTACTAGTTCCCCTCATGAGGTAAACCAAGAGCTGTCGTTTGTGGAAAAGCGGTTATCAGTTTTACCTGAGCCATGGAGTGAGGGGTATTTCTCCAATACACAAGCCGTCAAACAACATTGGTGGTCGAGTGAAACCCCTAAACTGTTAGGAAGCCGAACATACTTGGGGTCCATATCTATTTTCAGCTGAACTGTTGCCGATCACTTCCGCGCCGTTTTAGATCCATTCCAATCCGTTCCAGATCCAGTTGTTTCAGATCGCGCCGTTTTCATTCGGCGTCATTTCAGATCCATATGTTGTCGATCCCCTCCGCGCCATTTCATATCCAACTGTTTAGATCCCTTCGGCGCCATTGCAGATCCATTTCGAAAAAGAAAAAAATCCATTTTTTTACCATATCTCCCTTATTTTAACTCCGTTTCCCTTGAAACTCCCCGGACACCCCTGCAATCCCATTCTGCATATTTCTTTCCTAAGGACCCTATCCCAAATTCTACTTTCCAAAGCCAGAAATCTCACATTTGTCTATTTTTAGGGTTTGCCATAACTTCTTCAATTTTCACCCACTCGCCTCCAAATTTTTCCACCGTGTTCATTCCCTATTTCTGCTTTTTTGTCCCTCTTTGAAAATTTTTCTCATTCTTTCACCTCGCTTTTGAAATCCCCATTTTTTGCTTCCATGTCCATCAGAAAGTGTCCAAAATTCAGTCAAACCCCAATTACCCATCCAAGTTTTTCCCAAATCCAAATTTCTCTTTACTAAATAAGATTTTGTTTGTGTTTTTCTATCCATTCCAAAAAAAAAAAAAAAAAAAAATCCTGGTTATGGTTGTCACCCGCGTAGGAGCAAACACCATGGAGGAAGCACTTGCAGCCATCCAAACCAAAATCCAAGACCTGGATGAAAAATTTCTCAGCCTCCATCTTCAACATTCATCCATAAACAATAACCGACAACAAGAATCTCCTGCAGCTAATGGGTTCTCTTCTTCCAACAATTTTCGTAGTCTGAAGCTTGAATTTCCTCGCTTCAATGGTACTGATCCGACTGGATGGATCTATCGTGCAAAATAGTATTTCAGTCTGCATAATACTTTTAATGTCCAAAAAGCTGCACTTGCATCCCTTCATTTGGAACAGGAAGCCCTTCAATGGTACTATTTGTACATCAAGGCTCTTGGCGAGCCAAAATGGACAGATTTTTGCCAACTCCTTTTGCAACGATTTGGTCCTAGTGCTTTTGATGACTTCACCGGAGCACTCACTAAACTTTGTCAAAGTGGCACTGTGAGAGAGTATCAGGCAAAATTTAAGAAACTAGCCAATCACACAGAAGGATTGTCTGATGAATTCTACAGGAGTTGTTTTATCAGTGGTCTTAAGGATGAAATCCGGTCAGAGGTTAAAATGTTCTATCCCAACACAATGATGGAAGTCCTAGGGTTGGCTAAGTTGCAGAAGACAAGATTGCAGCCCAACAGAGCTCCAAACCCACTTTTATTCCCTTCCGAAATATGGGTTCTCAACGACCTCCCATCCCGCCAGCTCCTCGACCAACTCCTATCAAGCATTTGTCTGAAACAGAGATGCAGGCACGCAGAGAAAAAGGGCTTTGTTATAATTGTGATGAGAAATTTACTCGGGGACATAGATGTGTTCAACAAAAGCTCTATCTCTTGGATATGGATTCTCTGCCTGCCTCTAAAATTGGTGAAGAATCTCCAGATACAATGGATGATCAAGTCGACATTCAGGAGCCGCTTATTGACCCCCTATCTCAGGATGAACAACCAGAGATATCTCTCAATTCTTTGTCCAGCATCACCACCCCCCAAACAATGCGGGTCAAGGGTTACTTCAAGAAGCTTCCTCTTGTAATACTCATTGATTCTAGTAGCACTCATAACTTCATTGACCCTCGGATCGCCAAACATGTAAATTGTTTTGTCCATCCTTGCTCCAACTTTGAAGTCATGGTTGCCAATGGGGGCACCTTACCTTACAAGGGGAAGTGTCACAATGTGCGTATCTCTCTAGAAGATTATAACCTACGCTCTGACATGTTTGCGTTGTCCCTAGGTGGTTGTGATGTGGTTTTGGGCATTCAATGGTTACGCACATTTGCTGAACTTTGGATGCAGTTTTCAGTCAATGGGAAACAACACAAATTTAAGGACTTACAACAAGGGTCTCTCCGCATCATCAGTTCACATCGCCTGGAAAAGATCCTTAAGAAGAATTCACATGGTGTCATCGCTCAACTCCATTCCATTCAGATGCACCCATCAATGGTCTCCCCCACGTCCTTGGATAGATCTATAGGTGTCCTTGCTGAACTAGTGGGCTTGTCACCTTCAAGAGACCTTTCCGGTAAGAATTTAGCCGCATCTACAGCTCAGTAGGAAATGATGGCTATTTTGCATGCAATACAGAAGTGGCAACCATACCTATTAGGGAATTATTTCTGCATCAAGACTGATCTCCAGAGTATGGAAAATTTCTTGGAAAAATGGGTCTCCTCCCCAGCACACCTGAAATGGGTTTTCCAACTCATGGGTTATGCCTATGCGATCACTTACAAGAAGGGTAAGGAAAATATGGTGGCAGATGCTTCTTCTTGCATATTTGATGACCCAGTTTCTCTTACAGCTATTTCTCTGCTTGTTCCAAATTGGTTGCAATCTGTTCAATAGGGCTATCTCTTCTATGAACTCCATGCTTCTTCATCAGCAGGGCACTCTGGGTTCCTCAAAATGTATGACCGGGAACAATGTAACTTCTTTTGGCAGGGACTGAAAATGACAATTCAATAGATGATGGTTGACTGTGATACTTTCTAGGTCAACAAGGGTGAAACAACACTCCTTTCGGGACTGCTTGAACCCTTGCCCATCCCTACACAGATTTGGACAACTATTTCTATGGATTTCCTAGAAGCGCTCCAGTGGTACAATACCACATCTAAAATGACACCATATGAAGCAATCTATGGACAGGCACCGCCAGTTCTTCTTCCATACACCCTCAACAGCTCCCCAGTTGAGGCAATTGACTCGGTTCTTCGAAACCGCGATCAGATTCTTCTCATTCTGCGGGACAATATTCACATGGCAAGAATTCGACTGAAACAACAAGCCGAGCAACACCGTTCTGAGCCCACTTTTCACACAGTTGATATGGTTCTTTTTCGTTTATAGCCTTCCAAGCAACTCTCCCTGAAACTCAAAAGGCGTCAGTGGCCGGAAATACAACCCGAGGATGTTACAGGGGAACCACTCCTTCAGATTCTACATCAATTTCCACATCTAAAGCTTTGAGGACAAAGCTTTTTCTAAGGGAGAGGGGATGTTAGGAACCCATGGAAACCCTTCTATTTACTTTGTTAGTATATTGTTGTTGGATGCATATGCTTTGTAAGTCGTCTCATAGTATTTGTTGATCCATAGTTTGTCTTATTGTTGTTGGACGCATATGCTTTGTAAGTCGTCCCATGGTAATTATTGATCCATATTTTGTATTGGCCCATGGTTTGTATTGACACATGGTATTGGCACCTAGACTTAGTATATAAGTTTGTGTTGATACCAATGAAGGTACCGTGAAGTTATTTGTATTGAGCTTGCTCAAAGGAGGTTGCCCCCTCGAAGTGGCTTGCGATCAATAAAAGCGATTCTGAGTTCTATTATTTCTGTTATCTCGTGTATTTTCATTAATTAATTGTTGCAGGTTCTTCACACATCCCATGCTCTAGATCCTCTCCACTTTTTGATTAGGTCCTCTAATAACATCCCCATAATCCACATCTAAATTCATTTGACAACTTTGGATATGTCTTTCATAATCCATTTGAAGCCCTTGATTAGCATCCTTGTACATTTGGATATCATGTAAACACAAAGCCTCTCAATTTTCTTTCAATATTCTTAGTTCCTCCCATTTTTGTGCCATCATCATAATCCCAAATGTTCACAATCCCTGATTCACCAACCTTTATGCAAACTTGTTATCTGAGCACATGATAAGTTCAAAAACTAACAATTATGTATTATCTCATAATCTGAAATGTTCAGAATCCCTCACCAACATATTTGCAAATCTATTATGTGAGCATATGATATGCTTGAAAAATAACGATAATGTGCTAATATCTCATTATCCTAGATGTTCATAATCCTTTAATCACCAACCTATTTGCAAACTTATTACACGAGCATATGATATGATGTGGATTTATCTAAGAAGAATTTGAATATTCATCGATGTTAGGAAGAAATACCAATTCTCAACAATGTTTAAGGGAGGGATAACTCTAACCAACTTATTTATAACCCATGATAATGTGAGAGTCTCCCTCCACCATAACATGACTAAGGTTCAAGCGGAAAATATGAATGCTTACTCTTTCTTTTACTTGCAATCCACCAAGTTATTCATATACCTTACTATTGAAGCTACAAAGAGGAAGATGTACAATCCTTTATCATTCCTCATAATGCCTCCAATTCCAATCTTTCTTGGGTTCTATTTGATGCCCTATCAAATTGATCGTATGTTATCATGTCAATGATGAGTGTTACTTTGTTGGAGAATTCCCCCCCCTCATGGTTTAAAAAAAACATTTTCCTAATATTTAAACCTCAAACTCTTGGTCTTTTTCCTTTTCGAATTCATAACTTCCTTATCACCTTATCCCCAAATTTATTAATTTCATTATTTTTTTTAACGTTTTTTTAATTGTTCTTCGAATTGATATTGTGTACCTTTCTTAGATTCAAACAAATTTATATTTTTTCTTCTTCTAAAGGTTCCACACCTAGAAACCTAGGAGACGGGATCCTAGTTGATTATTGCTCTAATTTTCGAATGTGTTAGGATTCAACTCTTGTAGTGTCAAAAGTACCATCCCACTTCAAGTATGATCTTATCATTTTTCTATCCTTTGATCCCAATGCTCCCTAGCCAACCTACAATATATGAATATATGTTAAGTATCCTCTAATGTACTCTCACATAGGAAATTATGAAAGGGCATGATAGTCTCTCTTTGGAGTTTCTCCCATGCCATAATGTAATTTCCAACTACCCACCAAATAAAAGTTGCAATTTTTTTTATAATTTTATGTACTCCAAATCTTCTTCCATTTTTGGTCATTGTGACCCCTCATTCAATAAAAAATATATGTAGATTTTTTATTAACAATGTAATTGACATGCCCTCTTTCCCCACTGCAAGATATATGGACCATTTTTGTTACTTATGAGGCATAGTCTTATCCATTGTTACAAGGATTCTTTTAGTTTTTCCATATACTACCTAGCCAATGTCACGATCTCTAAACCTTTTCCATGTTGGATAGTTTTCTCCAACCTCTTCCTTAGTAACCCAATATTGGATACTATGTCACATACTTTATAGGTAAATACTTCATTAGTTCACCTCAATTTTTCCTCTCTCTCTCTCTAATGGAGGCATTTGGCATTGGGAGTCTTCCCAAGATTTTGTTGATTTCTCATCTCTTGTATCTAAAATAATTTGCCTTTTGATTGAGTCAATTAAGTGCTTCATTGTATTATTCCATTTGTATGATCCCACAATCATTAATTCCACGAAGTTCATATTATCTTGTTTAATTCTTAGAGTGCACTTGATTCTCCAAATTCGAGCTCATTTCCTTATTCAACGAACTTGAGTTTTTGCCATAAAAAACTAAAACAAGCAAATGCAAGTTAATGCTTTGATATTAATTTGGTATAGGAGAGGGATTATCAAGAATGTGCATGCAAACAAACCTATAAACAAAGATCAAACAAATAAAATGACAGTACTTACATTTCGCATTGATAATTGGAACTTTTTTCGATGGCGGCAATGGTGGTAGGGGGTAGGGTCTGGTGGAGGAGTACGGTAGTCCAGGGCTACTAGTCATGGCAGGGGGGTGGGTCTTTTTGACCGTACCTCCCCCTGTCTCAATCATCATGATAGCGCAAGGACTTCTCTGGACGGGGGTTTTCTTCGGATGGTTTTTTGGTCATAAGAATGTTTGCTTTTAATTTAGGGTTTGTTTGTCAACTAGTGGCATGGGATTGTAGCTGAACTGTTTTTACTGTCAGGGTTTGTATCAGCCTTCAGGTTTAACGGCTTCAATGGAGGGAGTGGAGATGGTAGATTACTCAAGCGACTAGCTGGAGGCACAGGATGTATGGGGGGTGCCAAGTGGAGGGCAGTTGGAGGTTTTGGAGGAACTCCCGATGCTGGGGCCTGAAGGAACTGTTTCGATCGGTTTTGGGCAGGTGAGGCCGGTAACAGACCTTTCATCTTTGGATTACTTTTCTTTCTCTCCACAAAGAAGGTTGCCGGACGACCCATTGGACTGCGATGGACTGCCGGTAGATATTTTGGGCAGTGCTAGCTGGAGGGAGGTCGGGGATTTCTTTTTCCAGAATTTAGGGTTTTCGGTGTCCGGTTTGCAGGGGGGTTTTGAAGTGGTGGACGGTTTTGACCAAGTAGCAGAAGAGGGGGTGGCTAGGTAGGTGCAACAAGTTTGTGGGACTGGAAGTGTCTGTGTTGGGGAGGATCTGAGAGTGCCATTGGGGGTTTTTGAACACCGGGGCTGTGAAAGCCCTAATACTGTTCCTGGGTCTTCGAAGGTGACGGAAGTGGTCTCATTAGGGGAAGGGGAGATTACAAGAGGGCCTGCTAAGAGGAACAAGAGGAGTTGGGTAAAATACAGAGTAGTGGGAAGTTATGCTGTTGGTGAAGACATTGCTTGGGATCGGGTTCTAGAGATGTCGCATCTGACGCTCGTGGGCAGGGTTATGGGTAGAAATTTTGCTCGTAAAATGGTGGTGGACTAGGTGGACAAACAGTGGCGAGAGATGTTGGGATATACTCCGGAGGTGGACATGTTGCTTCGCGGATGGTTTGCGGTGGTGGTCAAATCAGAGGTTGATCTGAGAAGGATTCTTAACAGGAATTGGCACCTGAACCACACACCGGTTTTACTGAAGCCTTGGCATCCTCTTTTCGATGCTAGTCGGGAGAGAGTCGATAAGATTCCTATTTGGGTTCGGCTCCCTGGTTTACCTCTACATTTCTGGGATCCTCATCATTTTCGAAAGATTGGGGATGTTTTGGGAACTTTTCTGGAGGCGGATCTCTCTTATCTGGAGACGCATTACAAACAGATTGCCCGTATCATGGTTAACATTAATATCAGAGAGGGCCTTCCTAAGACCATTAATTTGGAATGGGGGCCTGATATCATTTCTTAGATTCTGGATTACGAGAACGTGCCTTTTCGTTGCAGGAGGTGTCATGCATATGGTCATCTGGCTTCGGAATGTCGACTCCCGGTTCGCACTTTAAATGGGGGGAAGAGAAAATCACTTAAAAAGGATACAATAGGAGAACCAAAGGACTTGGTGTCTATTGATCCCATGCCAGTGATAGAGGATTTAGGTAGTGAACGGGTAATTGAGGATTCTGATCCTAATAGTCAAGACTCTAATGCGGTTCTAGGCGTTCGATCTGATACTCCTCTCATTCCAGTAGATGAAGCTATACACTTTGCACCTGTGGAAGAAGCCGATCCTCTGGGGCCTTCTATCACGGGTATTCCTTCTTTCTCCCTTTCTCCCTTAGTAAATTTATTATTAAATCATTGTACTTTGGTTGGTTTAGATTGGGTGGAGGGGCTGAAAAAATTGTCCCTGTCGGGTCCTATTGATGATACTCCCTTGCCCTCGGTATTTGCTCCGTTTGGGGTTACAACTTTCACGGTGGTTGATATTATAGAGCAGAACCCTGATCTGTCCACTACCTCCACACTTCTTTTGGAGGATACTCCGGTTATTCTTGAGCCCGATCCTGGGAAAATGGTAGAGTCTTCATGTCACTCTTCACCCGAGTCTACAGAATCGAGGTATTTCCTCCACTCTTGTAAAAAGACCTCTGGGGGGGGTTTGGGGAAAGAACAGCTGCCGGTTCAGAAGGGTAGGGGCAGAAAATTGAATTTTTCAAAGGCACAGACTAGGGCCAAGACTGATCTTCGGGAAGGGAAACAACTTTCTATTGAGAGGGCACTTAGAGCGGTGAATGCCCGGAAGTTTGTTCGGACATGGAGATTATGTCCTTTAATTGTCGGGGTCTGGTTGGGCCTAAAAAGAAATCAGCCTTCAAAAGGGTGCTTACTCTTGAACACCCTGATGTGATCTTGCTACAAGAGACTTTAGGTTTAGGGGTTATCATTAAGGAAAGACTGGAGAGTTGGCTCGCTGGTTGGTCCTTTGTGACCCTGGATGTTAGGGGACGTTCTGGGGGGTTGGCAGTGGGATGGAAGAACAGTGCGTTAAAACTCATAAATTCCTGGGGGAAGGTTTCAGTGCTGGGAGCTGATTTTCTTTCAGTTGATCTGGGTACTAGTATTTCTGTGATTAATGTTTATGGGCCCTATGTGAATCGAGTTCCATTCTGGGACTCTCTTTTATAGGACCCGCTCCTTGGAGGTGATTCGGTTGTGGTGGGGGTAGATTTAAATTTTACCTTGGGGCATTCAGAAATATGGGGTCCTCAAGCTCAAGTGGATTCGCAGGCTGGGTATTTTCTACAGAAGTTGGTGGAAAAAAACTTACTGGATGTAGAGCCTATTAAGCTGAAACCCACCTGGAGGAATAAAAGGGGTGGGGAGGCTAGGGTGGCGAAAAGACTGGATCGGTTCCTGGTGGCTGAACAGTTGGTGGATAGGTTTTTTCAAATCAGGAAGTGGGTAGGAAGTGGTGGTAATTCTGATCACTTTCCTATCTTTTTCGAGATTAAAAAAGGACCTAACAATCCGCCTAGTCCTCTTAAGTACAACAAAACTTGGTTACAAGATGATTCTTTCAAAAGTCTCTTTTTGGACCTTTGGAGGCCGTTTGATGTGGACCACGATCGCACAACGGCCTTTCAATTCGCTGAGAACATAAAGAGATTAAAAGGGGCAGTTAAAGAATGGGCTATTGCTAAGAGACTGAGGGAGGATGCTGAACTGAAGCAGGTAGAGGCTGAACTTCTACAGATCTATGAAGGGGAAGGAGGGGGGCTTAACACCCTTGAATGAAAAGAAGCTCTGTCTAGGATGGAAGGGAGAAAGAACACAATATTGCTGGAAAAAGAGGAAGCTTGGAGACTTAAGAGCAAAGCGATCTGGCTAGAGTGTGGGGACGAGAATACAAATTTTTTTCATGATTATACTAGGGGGAGGAAGGCGAAAAATACTATTTGGAGCCTGAAAGATGAAGAAGGATTAGAACATTTTGATTTTGAGGGGAAAGCTAGATGTGGGGTGAGTCATTTTCAGAACTTGTTTCGGGCTCCAACCCAGGCTTCTATTGCAGAAGTAATTAGAGTTGCTCAAATGTTCCCGAGGTTTGCAGAGGAGGAGGACAACAGGAGGCTGATGAGAGTTGTGAATGAAGAGGAATTAAAGGAAGTCCTTGGAAGTTTTCAGAAAGACAAGAGCCCAAGTTCGGATGGGTGGTCGATTGAATTCTTTTTGGATCTTTATGAAGTTGTGGGCATGGATCTTCTACAAGTGGTTGAAGATACTCGCATCACTGGGAGGATACCAGCTAGTTTCAACTCTACTTTTATAGCCCTCATTCCAAAGACTGACAATCCAACAACTCTCAATGAATTTAGACCCATTTCTTTATGCAATTGTATCTATAAGATTGTATCGAAAGTTATTACTCGTAGATTAAAGGTAATACCATCTGAGCATATATCAGCTGAACAATTCGGGTTTTTGAAGGTCGACAGATTCACGAGGCCATAGGGGTGGCACAGGAGGTACTACACAGTTTGAAGACCAGGAATATCAAAGGGGCTATTCTTAAAATAGACCTGTCTAAGGCATATGATAAGGTGAGTTGGATATATCTCCGGTTGCTTTTAACTCATCTGGGATTTGGTATAAATTTCATCAGATGGATCATGTCTTGTATAACTACTGTGTCTTTCTCTGTGTTATTAAATGGAGCGGCCTCTCCTTTTTTCCATGCTGAAAGGGGCCTTAGGCAAGGCTGCCCACTTTCTCCTCTTCTTTTTCTGCTAGTGGCTGAAGGATTAAGCAGGGCTATTAATGAGGCTAAGTTTCTGGGGCGTTTTAATGGAGTCAGCATTGGTGAACAGTTATCTATTACTCATCTACTATTTGTGGATGATGTACTCATCTTTTGCTTTGGAGATAGAGGGGAAACTCGGGTTCTGAAGGAGATACTGGACCTCTTCTCTAAAGCTACGGGGATGGAAATAAATGCCGAAAAATCAACACTCACAACACATTTGCTGCGATCGGAAGAAGAGGTGGAACTCATTGATAACTTCCCCTACAAAACTACAGGATTAGTTGTGGGCCTGAAATATTTGGGTTTTTCCCTCAAAGCAAACTTATATCTGAAAAAGGACTGGAGCTGGCTGATAGGTAAGGTGGAGAAAAGACTACAAGTTTGGAGTCATAAGTGGCTGTCGAGAGCTGGGAGGCTGGTCTTAGTTAAGGCCGTTTTGGAAGCCATTCCAGTATACTGGATGTCTCTATCATGGATTCCAATAGGGATTCTTGAACACATTAGGCGGATTTGATTCAGATTTCTTTGGAGTGGTAAGAAGGAGGGACAGGTGACACCATGGGTAAACTGGAAGAGAATAGCTATCCCAAAGGGGCTTGGGGGTTGGGGTTTAAAAAACATTTTTTTGTTTGCTCAAGCACTGGATGCAAAGGGAGGATGGAGGTTGATCAAAACAACAAGTTTATGGACACATGTTATCAAACATAAATATCTACCAAATGAGAGTATTGAGGAATGGATTAGGAGTCCCAGGAAGCCGCATAAAGGGGGATCTGTGATCTGGAAGGTAGTGGTGAAATCCTTTTCTTTGGTGGAGTCAAATTTGGCTTGGGATATGGGTAATGGAGAAAAGGTGAAAGTTGGAAGGGATCCTTGGCTCGGGAGTAAACAACATCACTTGTTACCTGATGCAGTTATCAATGCATTGGTTATTAGGGGGATCACCACTTTAAACCAATTGGCTGATCAGAGACTTGATGATCCTTGGATTCAACACTGGAAAAGTGCAAATATGCTGGGGATAGGTGTTCCAGAGTCAGATTTTGTAGATAACTATATCAGAGGGTTGAATATGGCTCAAATACAGCTCATGGATTAGGAGGATGCTCTGATTTGGGATTTGGATCTGGAGGGGGTATATACACCAAAGGTGGGTTACTTAAAGTTGAGTGCAGAGGATGGGATGAGGGAGGAGGCATGGTGGTGGAGATCACTGTGGAAGCTAAAGTGCCCATCAAAAACTAGACTATTCATGTGGTGTGCATTAGATAATAAGGTTCCGACCTGGGACATTCTTCAGTAGAGAAATTTTCAAGGCCCTCGTTGGTGTGTTTTGTGCAAGAAGGAGTTGGAATCTACTACACACCTTTTCATTAATTGTCCTTTTTCGATTGCAGTGTGGAAATAGTGCACAAGTCTGGTTGGTATAGACTGTAGGTGGGAAGGAAACTCAATGGGAAATGCTTGGGAGAATTGGTGGAGAAATGTACCACATCATAAACTGAAATCCTTACCATTGTTGGTTATATGAGGGATTTGGTTGGCAAGGAATGGGGCTATTTTTCAGGAAAAAACAAGTATCCCAGAAATAACAAGTGCTCAATCTGTGGGCATATATAAATCTCTTCCAGAACATGTTAGCGCTGCTAATCAGAGAAGGAACCTGGAATTTGAGATTGACAAAACTCACCCATGGGGGTATTTTGATGGAGCAGCACAAAACAATATATGTGGAGGGGGGGCGTACTTGTATCTTTCAGATACTCATTTCTTTGTACTCACCATGGGCCTGGGTGCGGGAACAAATAACTATGCAGAGCTCATGAGCCTAAAACTCCTACTTATTTTTGCAACAGAGAGGGGAATCAATAGAGTTGCAGTGCTTGGAGATTCTATGAATGTTATCAACTGGACCAATCAAACACAAGCTTGCAGAAATATTAGACTTGTAAATATTCTTACTTCTATTCAGATGGTCATACAGCTTTTCGACTTATTCACATGCCGGCATGTTTACAGGGAAAATAACCAAAAAGCGGACCAGGCATCCAAGGAAGGGCTGCTCATGGACTTCGGCATATGGAAAGTAACTGAAGAAAGGGATGGACAGAGATATGAATATTACCACATACCCTTCATTGACTGATTCACATTATATATTTTCTTAGCAAAGGATACTACAAATTATGTATTAACTATAGATCTTTTTCTGGCAATATGTTTTTTTGTGTAAACTACCGATGATGTAACAACAATGTAGTCCGGTGGGACAGAAAATCTTACTTTTTGAAAAACAGAAATGTTTACTATTTTGCATTTTAAAAGTAGACGTAATAGTCTCATCAAAGGAACCAAAGTTTTTTTGGACTTGGACAATTCATTGATACAGTGAACCTATATAATGTAATTCTGATCTCAGATGATGAATGGAATTACGCTTTTTTCTTTTGGAAATTTTTTTTCGCATTGATAATTGAACTCATTCATATACAAATCAGAAAAGCACAATGACATAATTTTTTGACACTAATAAAACTTAATAGTTCCATTTGAAAATCAATTGTACAACATACAAAGATTTTAGAAATCAAAAGAAGTAAAACAATATACAACATTGAGATGAACACGGTTCAAGAAAAATAAATCACTTTGCATTCCCACCTATTAACTTAAATTGTGTCTACAATTATAACAATGTAAAAGGAGGCAGAGGAAGAGACACACAATAAAAAGATAATTTGTTTATTGGACTACACCAACTTTCTTAATAGTTTCATTCATATTATTGTACATGATTGTTGCAATGCCAAATTATAACTCATTGTTAAAAATGCACATCATGTGGTGTGTATAAGTATGTGGCTGAATGCTAGTGCAACTAGGTCTACAATGATTGTGTGATTGAGTTTCTAGTGCATCTATCTCATGATGTTTCTACCCATAAATTCATGAATGTTAGTGTGAATGGGTTTTATTGTAGTGATTTAGTGACTAAACTATTGTTGCAACTACGTCGTGATGTTTTTACCCACATATATATGGAGCTATACATAGATACTTTTTTGTTGTAGATCCATGCTGTGAAATTTGTACAACATGTTGTTGAATTCAATTCTCCATCTTTGTAATGTAGGCCATATAGTTCTTAGTTGTTTGACCATTCTAACCCCCAAACAATGGAAATCAGAAGATCCTCATTAACCATTAAATATTAATAGTGAATTTTTAAGACTTTAACCATTGACTGAAAACTATACCCTAAATTAGTAGCCTATCAAGTATGAAATAATTGAATCGAGGTGTTAATTTTTAATTTTGAGAATTTAGTCTCCTAAATGTTGAAATCTCGAATCCATCATTTAAATGGTTCTCCAAGAATTGGTGTTAAAAACATGATTATTTCTTGACATTTAAGCATATAAAATATAATTTTTTCGCCAAGCCACCAAATGAAAAATGTCATTTGTTGTTTCTTGCAAGTGTGTGAATCAACATTTTTGACAAACATATCCAAACAACATTGTTATTGGTTTCATTTTTGGGCCAAAAGTAGTAATCAAAACTCTAGGATGTTAAAATGTTTCACAGAATGTTGCAATTTCACTAACTCTATATATAACTTCCCAAGGAAGCACAACATAATATCCTTGTTATTGTGGAGGTGTGGTAAAATACCATGTAGAATATGTCCTTCTAGTTGGTACAAATTCAATGGTGCATTAATAAATAGAAATGTGGCATTTATCCACTGGCAAATGTTAACCAATTCTATGGTTCATAGAGTCCACCAATCTAGTAGATTTGGATATATAGAGCTATTTGGTATATTCATGAGGAAGACCCTGGGCTTATTACATATGATCATTCTCTTTCTATGTAGACAAATCATACATTGGTATTATGTTTGGCTAATTGATTGAATCATGGTCTCCATGGTATTAGCCAACAGTGCTTAAATTTGTGCATTATTTAAATGTATATTGGGTACTCAATCTCTTTATCCTACTACGAATATTCGTGTCTATAAATGGAGGTAGACCATGCTGATTTTAAGCTTAGGAGGATGTTAGTGTTGTCATTAATCTATGTTGTTATTCATCTGTCCATGTCAATCCATGTTCAAATTTTCAATTTTGGGATTAATAGGGTTTTGATATACATGTAATTTAAATCAATAAGTAATCTCTTTGAATTATAAGTTCAAGAATTACTAAATTTTACAAAAAGACACAAATGAAAACCCCCTTGGACTACAATGTTGAATCTACAATATTTCAAATGCTACATATATGGGTTTTCATCATCATAAGTCTCAAATTGCCTAATGCTAGCTTATCTTAGGTAGAATAGGAAAACATGCTCTTTATGTATTGACAACTCAACAAAATGAAGAAAAAACACAATCACTATTTGCTTTGTCACAAGAAAACATGTGCATGATTTAAAGTGCATACATGTGCATGTTTTATCACAATTGGGTTTTATAGAAGGACTACATTATCACCCATGTCATTTCTATGTCCATGTTAATGTGATGAGTGACCATCATATTAACATCAACTTGGTAGCTAATTTGCATGCACAATTGTGGTTCAACATTATCAATCATATTCAAAGAAATATAAGCACATTTCATGAAAGACATTTACATTGTTTTTTGTTATTAAATGGAAAAGTGAATATATAAATTTACAATACCACTTGCAAAACAAAACTATTTTTTAACTTACATTCACCTACAAATTTAAATTAACAACTATGCATATTTGTTGTAGTTATTGAATGAAAATGTGACATATAAATTTATAATACTACTTTCAATTTTCATTATTTTCATTATTATCTTGCATTTACTCACAAGTTTAAATTAGTTATAAACAACCAATTTATTATTGAATCATCATCAATTAATTTGTTGCACATCGATTCACTCAATTAAACACATGATTTGAATAGATGACATAAATCCATCACAATTAAAGATTATGTTAGATATTTTTATTAATTTCTCATTTCATAAACTATAATGTTGCTTCATATTTTGATAAACATCTTCTTTCATTAGAGCTGAGGTTGTTTAACTCCCATTGAATGAAAATGATAAGGCATAATAATACAATGAACTTAGCACATTATAATTGATTATTTATTTATATTAATATTAAACAATTATATTAATTCTTCCATTTTATTAATGTGCATATAACCTATTTGATTTGTAGGATATTTCTAATGAAATTCACAATGAACATTTCTACCTTATTTTTATTTTGGGCATCTCAGTTTCAAATTTGTTTAGAATATATATATATATATATATAAAAGAAATATTTTCCTAAGACTTAGAGAAACACTTCTTCACATTTGTGGATGACATCCCTACTAAAATTGATGGCATAGAATAATGCACTAATCTAGGTGGATTCAAATTGGGCACCTATTTGCATAAAACTAGCCAAATGCCCAACAACATTGACGACTGGAAGTTCGACCAAATGACACAAAAGCAACAATTGAAGCACCATTGTCAAAAGATTCTCAAGCAACAATGTGAGCTCTTTTTGCAAGTTGATGTTTTTTCCTTTGAAATGTCGAGAAGTAACTACACCACTTGGTTTAGAATAGTTGGAATCTTGACATCTCTCTATTACTTAGCAACTTAGTGATATACGGATCAATCTTTCCGTCCCACAGTTGCAAATTTCTCTTCTATGTGTTAACATTTTGCCATTTGAACTACAATATTCAAGTACCTATACCACTTTTGATTTTGAATAGTTGGAACCTTGACCTCTCTATATTACTTATTAACTTAGTCATATGTAGATTTATCTTTCCCTCATGCAAGTGCAAGTAATCATTGACAACTTACATGCTTGGAGTACTTTTATCTAAGATATTATCACAAACCCTACCTTATTTTCAACTAAACACGCACACATCAATAACCATGGAAGTAAGCACTGGCACGTCCTTCAAATATATCATATTTTTCAACTATTATCCTTACACTCATAGAGGGATGAGGCAAGGCACATAAACTAATACATGATTCTCATTCATAACTTCACGTTTAAGCATTAAAGTGATATCTTAAAATGTATATTCTCATTTAAGTGAGTGCTCATATGCATATAGGTATAGATATTACACTCAAATGGTTATAAGATTTTAGATTTTTAATACATTTTTCATAATGTTTAACTTTTCTCCACACCCAAAATAAATTATGATGGTAATAACTTTTTTTTAATATGCACAAATAATATCATCTTTCCATATTTATATAATACCTATAAACTTAATGACTCAATTATTTTTTTGTTTCAATTAATAAACATCTTAATTAATTTTATAATTCATCTTTGAATATAGCAAATAATACATGTAAAACTTTTTAAACTAACTTTAAACTCTACATACACTTACTATAATACTTACTTTAAAATTTTAATATAATTTCCATTATGATAAAATATTTAGATATCCTTAACAACGTACTTAACTATTTAATTTTTTCATGTGGCATCCTTAGCTATTTTATACACATTCTGAAACGATTCATATTAACTTAAATTTATTTATAAAACCGGCCATCAATTCAAATACCCACATCTACAAAAAAAATAAAATAAAAAAAATCATGAGCGAACTATAATTTAGGTTGAGCCATGATTTAATTCTACTGAAATACACCGAAATCTCTCTCAAGAATGCTTCGTATTGTCGTTAAAACTTGATAAATCTCTCTTATCGTTTTTAAAATTATAATTGCAAAGATTTAGATAACCTTTCAAACATAGGTAACGGCTAGATTGAGAAAAGCCATAAAATCAAGAAACATAAAATAAACAACAAAAACCAAGAATCAGACATATGGTACCCGAACTCTTCTTCGTGCATTAATTGCTAGACGCGCGGTTGGTCGGATTTCTGGACAGATGGCTCGACGCGAGGTTGGACGGATGGCGCCGGAAAGAGTAGAGCTGTGTGGAGTCTGAGGACGCAGAGCACATTTGAGCTAAGAGGAACTGTGACGGTTTCCTTGGTTCCTTCCTTGAGGACGCAGAGTAGAGTTTAGTTATGTTTGGTGGTGTTGTTATTTTTTTGTTGATGCTGTTGTGATTGTTATTTTTTTCTTGTTTTGAGCATGGCCATGCTGATTTGGGGTTTGATATATTGCTTTTCTGTGTGTTTTCTCTTATTTGTTCATTGTTTTTTATTTTTTACTTTTTCGTTTTAATGGGTGGGAAATTAGGGCACCCCATACATCTAAGCTCAAGCAGATTTCACAGAGCAGGTGTGTATTGTTTAATTTTAACTCTGTTTCTGCTAATATACTATATATATATAATTTTTTTTTTCAATTTAGTGACAATACAGGTGAAGTTGGAGGAGCTGTTAAAGATCTTTGTATCTTTGTGCGAGGGCAGAGGGTGAGTCCTCTTTTTTACAAAATTCAGGTAATCATTTTCGTTACAAATCCAATTATCTCCTCTCTTTATCTACTTAGGGTTTACGATTTGGGTTATAAGAAATTAAGGAAGTCCTAAACAGCTAGTTGATACAGATTCCACAGAGGCAATGAGCACAAGCGCTTGTGGTTTAATTTAACTCAATTTCTGTTGCATAATTACATAATATATGTTTTTGAAAATTTGAAGCAATGCAAATAAATAAGGGTGGATGAGCTCTTGAATATATTTGTTTGTGATGGGCAGAGAGAAACTCATCTAGTCATTTTAATTTCAAATACAATTGTTCTCTCTTTAATATTTTTTATAATGTATTAGTCTTTAGTTAATGTTTTTCATGATATTGTTGTTTGTATTGGGGGTTGAGCTCTTGAATATATTTGTTTGTGATGGGCAGAGAGAAACTCATCTAGTCATTTTAATTTCAGATACAATTGTCCTCTCTTTAATATTGTTTATAATGTATTAGTCTTTAGTTAATGTTTTTCATGATATTATTGTTTGTATTTTAAAGATTTTTCATAAGATCTGTTGGTTTTGTTTATGTTAGGTTTAGTGGGTGGGCAAATGGAGGCAATCCCAAACAGCCCAGTTGATGCAGATTCCACAGGCACAGAGGGTGCAAGCGAAGGCTTAGAAGAAGGTATGCATTAGAAGAAGGTATGCATTGCTTAATCTATCTCATTTTCTGCTACATAATTAAATATAGTGTGTGTATTTTTTTAAATTTCGAAGCAATGTAGATAAAGAAAAAGGTGGAGGAGCTGTTGAATATCTTTGCTCCATGGAATGGCTTTTGCTTTCCCTGTTGAATCTCCTCCTTTGCTTTGGTTTTGGGCTATCGGGACAAAATTCAGGTAATCATTTTCATTACAAATCCAATTATCTCCTCTCTTTACCTACTTAGGGTTTACGATTTGGGTTATAAGAAATTAAGGAAGTCCTAAACAGCTAGTTGATACAGATTCCACAGAGGCAATGTGCACAAGCGCGTGTGGTTTAATTTAACTCAATTTCTGTTGCATAATTACATAATGTCTGTTTTTGAAAATTTGAAGCAATGCAAATAAATAAAGGGTGGATGGGCTCTTGAATATATTTGTTCGTGATGGGCAGAGAGATACTCATCTAGTCATTTTAATTTCAAATACAATTGTTCTCTCTTTAATATTTTTTATAATGTATTAGTCTTTAGTTAATGTTTTTCATGATATCTTTAATATTTTTTATAATGTATTAGTCTTTAGTTAATGTTTTTCATGATATTGTTGTTTGTATTTTAAAGATTTTTCATAAGATCTGTTGGTTTTGTTTATTTTAGGTTTAGTGGGTAGGCAAATGGAGGCAATCCCAAACAGCCCAGTTGATGCAGATTCCACAGGCACAGAGGGTGCAAGCGAAGGCTTAGAAGAAGGTATGCATTGCTTAATCTATCTCATTTTCTGCTACATAAGCTTAATCTATCTCATTTTCTGCTACATAATTAAATATAGTGTGTGTTTTTTTTTAAATTTAGAAGCAATGTAGATAAAGAAAAAGGTGGAGGAGCTGTTGAATATCTTTGCTCCATCGAATGGCTTTTGCTTTCCCTGTTGAATCTCCTTCTTTGCTTTTGGGCTATCGGGACAAAATTCAGGTAATCATTTTCAATACAAATCTAATTATCTCCTCTCTTTACGTACTTAGGGTTTACGATTTGGGTTATAAGAAATTAAGGAAGTCCTAAACAGCTAGTTGATCCACAGAGGCAATGAGCACAAACGCTTGTGGTTTAATTTAACTCAATTTCTGTTGCATAATTACATAATGTCTGTTTTTGAAAATTTGAATCAATGCAAATAAATAAGGGTGGATGAGCTCTTGAATATATTTGTTCGTGATGGGCAGAGAGATACTCATCTAGTCATTTTAATTTCAAATACAATTGTTCTCTCTTTAATATTTTTTATAATGTATTAGTCATTAGTTAATGTTTTTCATGATATTGTTGTTTGTATTTTAAAGATTTTTCATAAGATCTGTTGGTTTTGTTTATGTTAGGTTTAGTGGGTGGGCAAATGGAGGCAATCCCAAACAGCCCAGTTGATGCAGATTCCACAGGCATAGAGGGTGCAAGCGAAGGCTTAGAAGAAGGTATGGATTGCTTAATCTATCTCCTTTTCTGCCACATAAGCTTAATCTATCTCATTTTCTGCTACATAATTAAATATAGTGTGTGTTTTTTTTAAATTTAGAAGCAATGTAGATAAAGAAAAAGGTGGAGGAGCTGTTGAATATCTTTGCTCCATCGAATGGCTTTTGCTTTCCCTGTTGAATCTCCTCCTTTGCTTTGGTTTTGGGCTATCGGGACGTGGAGTTTACTGGCCCTCCTGGATTTTAAACCTTCCTTTGGATCATCCTTACTATTCTCACCTTTTTGGCAAGTCTAGATTTGCTTGATCGTAAGGGATATTTGGATTTATCTTGGGCTTTAGGGTTCTCCCTAGATGAGATAGGTGATGGAATCTCAACCCCCCCTATTCTCCTTATAAAACTCCAATTTTTTGTTCTATTCCTTGGTTCAAATTTCCTTCTAAATTTTTCCAAAGCAGGGTTGTGGCTAGAACTCCCTTTTCCAAGGTTCCCTTCCTTTTTTCCCATAGGAGAAGCTATGTTATTAATCCACAGATCTAGCTAGATATGTTGATCTAAACAAAAATATCCCCCTTCACAATTTACAGAATTTGTAGGAGAAATTCGGGACTTGTTATCATGCAGATCTGCACCCACAGACCTGCCTAATAAGTATAGCCCCCCCCCCCCCCCAATATGTACTACTATAATGTCTCCCTTTTGACTGTCCTAAATAGTTTAGAAGGGAGGGTAAATTGTGAATATTGAGTTTAGAAAGGTTGAGACAATATTCTAAAGGACCCCTAATTGATCAAAACAAATGGAAGAATGGATGAATGTGTGTATGAATGATTGAAGTAAAATCAATACATAAGTAAGGAAATACTCAACATTTACCATAGATTAAATCATTAGCATCTACGAAACAAGGAGCTAAAACAAAGCATAATTGAATCTTAGTACTTGTTTCCAAAAGACTGTTTGCACCATGATGGTTGACTTGCAACACACTGCCAATAATCTCCTCGCTAGTAAAAGCAGGTGATGGTCAGAGAATGGTGAAAGACGAGGGCTCTGCTGTGGTCTATAATGCTCTCCAAAAGAATGTCTAACCCCCTTATCTCTGCTCAAAACTGAATATATAACCCTGAAACCCTAATGCGTTCCCTCCTAATTGACTAGTCTTGCATGTGGTGAGGGGTATGCATGCACAACTTGTGCACCTCTTACTGAAGATTAGATGTAGTGGATCCTTCCTCTTGTGACAAACATGCATGTTGAGTGTGCCCTCGCTCAACCTTTAGTTCATAGGCATGAGACTTGTAGACTAGGGTGCGTTAACTCTTTGTTTAACTGCTGATATCATGTATGGATTGGTTATATTGAGTGTGCTCTTCTAACTGAAGTAAACAACCTAACATGCATGAGCAAACTCGCCCTCTTTCAAATTGACACTACCTTTTATGCATGTGCACCCTTAAACTGCTCTTTCCTTCTATGCATAAAGAGCGCTTCCTCTAACTAAAGCAAATTGTCTGTCATTCAGGTCACCTTTAGTTTATTTACTGGCCTATGTCTTCACAAACTGCAAATATTAATTACTTGATCAAATTCATAGGTTGGTTCTTGTTGGACACAGGGCATAACGTTTCAAGCTCCGAACAGTGTTCTAATGCTTGTGAATAGAATGCAGTCTTCTAGAAAACATATGTTGAGATGATTTATTGTTTTGTGTTGTTCTATAGCCACACCAATTCTAGTTTATTGCTATTTTAATGAAGTTCTCATGTGAATAAAGAAACCATCGTTTTAAATCATGCACGAGGGCACACTTGTGTGTGAGAAATTTGCTGCTAGCACCCCCCACCTAAACTGTATATGTTTCTCAAGATTTCTGGTGTGCATTCGATTGCTGGTATTCATTTCTAGGTGTACAATCTTCCTCTACAGCAGACTAAGGTTCCAGCATCAAAGTGTAAGCTCAATTAGTGCCACTTACCTCTCTAAAATGCGCCCTGTTTTGCATAAAACTTGCCATAAACTGGTTTCAGGTACTCCCCTTCCAATTTTTCAGCATTCTTCATTTAGCTTAGTCCTCTTTTTGTCAAACTTTTGTCCATATAGTTATGCAAGTGATACCCTTAGCATCTAATTTTGGGAAAACCTACACAGTTTTCTCATGGATTCCTAGTGATATCCAACCTCAAAACCTACTCCTGCTTGTTTCTAAATTAAATTTTTGATAGGATGATTATTTCTTTAAAACCCACAGACTTAAGAGTTGGAGGAGCGTTTTATCGAGTCCTTTATGACATTTGGTAATCTGAAAACAGACCTCAAGTTAGCCATCGTACCATGCATGCCCTTCACATGCTCGCATCCTCTTGGGAATTTGCTGATCTATGCCAATATGCTGATGTAGTCTTTCACCTGTATATGCAAACATTGTTCTTGCTCAAAATTCTTCCACCCTTAAACTCTGACCACCATCACCATCACTCACTCGATGATTCGACATTAGACCTGTACCTGTCATATAAAGGAAACAATAATATTAAACATGCCCAAAAAGAAAACAAACTCGAAAGGAAAATAAGCAAATCTCATTTGGATTTTATTCTTTACAAACTCAACATGCATGAATATCCATGTCATGTGGCCTTTCCGATCAATGCACGTGCTTGGATCATGAACAATGTGACTAGCCTGATGGAATTTAGGTGGATCTTAACCCTCTAGTATTGCAAGCACCCCTGGGGGTTACCAAGACTCACTTGAGTCAAGATTTGATTGAGCCCTCTAATGGTGCATTTTGCTGAGATTTTTGCATACTTGCATCATTAATCTTTTGCAACCTTGTCTTCGTGTCATAAGGATCATCTAAATGCTCCCTTGAACCCACATTGATCAAGACTTTTTTGCACCCAATACTGTGAAATATTTTGCCTTCTTCGAAAAGGTCTCCACTCGATCCCTATTCCACTGTGTTCAATCCTTCCTTAGCCCATTTAGGCACCTTCCCCTTTGCCTTTAGGGATTCTAGGGTTTTGTAAAACCACATTTTCTATGAAGTTTCAATGCAAATTTGCTGGCCAGATGACCATAGGTTATGGCATCTAGTGCATCTGAATGGGATGCCTATGTAGTCTAATGCTTGAACGTGTTACATGTCTTGCTTTTGCAAAACTATTTCCTCCACTAGATTGTTCCTTAGATCCATTGCCACGAAGATGTGGGCAATTGTGCATGTATTGGTTTTCTGGTAGCTATTATCCGCTTCTAAGAATTGACCAATGCACATAACCTAGCATGGGCTACCATGCCTCTATCATCCACTCTGTTACCCCATTTTGCATGGGTGTCCAAGTGTAAATTTTGTCACCTGCTCATCGAAGGATTTGCATGTTGTGCATCTGAATGGGGTGCCTATGTAGTCTAATGCTTGAACATGTTACATGTCTTGCTTTTGCAAAACTATTTCCTCCACTAGATTGTTCCTTAGATCCACTGCCATGAAGATGTGGGCAATCGTGCATGTATTGGTTTTCTGGTAGCTATTATCCGCTTCACCAATGCACATAACCTAGCAAGGGCTACCATGCCTCTATCATCCACTCTGATAACCCATTTTGCATGGGTGTCCAAGTGTAAATTTTGTCACCTGCTCATCCAGGGATTGCATCTTGTTGAGGAGGTTTTGGGCGACCTAGGGTTATTTATAGCAGTTCTTCAAGTGTGCCAAGTCAAATATATGTGCTGTGAACATCATATTGAGATGTCACCTATCTCAACATGACAAGCAGACCTGCTGTGAAAAATTGTAGACTTACCAGAGAATTTCCAGTGGTTTCCAGCCTTACTTCTTGTAGCATTTCAAATTGAACTTAAAGGACAACGATCAACATTCTTGGCACAATACTCATGGGGTTAAATCACCATTAAAAGAGAAGACTCAGAATGAAGCTAAAGGGCTTTGAGGACCTATGTATCTTGTAGCAGGTAGTATTTTTACAGGGTGCACCTACAATCATCTCTAATCCTGTGGCTTTAACTAGCAGTTTGAAGTTCTTTGGAGGAGCCATCATGGTACCATGAGGCAACAATAGATGCACCCTATTCTCAACAGTAAAACAACATTCTAGCTACTCCTTCTAGTTTGTTACAGGTAGATCCTTCAATTGATCAACTTGCATTGTTATGAAAAAAGAACATTACTCTCTTGCTTTTGTGTTAAAATTGTGGATGGTAGTTGGCTTTCTTTATTTTAAATTTATGTTTTATTGGGATTTATTTTTGATTGATAGCATCACATAGCCAATTTATGAATCCACACCATTAGACAACAACCCATGTTGGAGATCCTCCTCTGCTCTATATATATATATATTCTACAATTGGGCGCTTGCCTCTCCTGCTGCCACAGAGCCATTGTTTGCTTCATTGGCTATCATGGAGTTTCAAGGAACCCCCAATGCCAATCTCCAGCACATGTCCAAGTGGCAAGAAGGGAAGCTTCTGCTGCACTATTGAAGGAAAAAATTGGATAGGGGTTGCCCTTGATGTTGGCAAAACACTGTTTTTCATTGATGAAGCTGACCTCTCGTGATACTGTAAATCCCTGGACAATTTATACTCCTTGGGCTGGAAATGCAAGGGTCTCTTCATTCCCTTTAATCTTGAGGTGGAAAGAAAGATGTTTCAATAGTTTTTGACTTCTATTAAGATCTTAGTTAGAGGTTATCTGAGTACACATTTTCTCTTGGTGGCCACTAACACCTTTTGGTCTCCCTTTCTGACAATTATAGCTTGCTGGAATTAGCTTACTAGAGAATCAGAATTCCTTTGCTTGTGGATGGATTTCACTAGCTTACTATATATAGCTTCTTTCAGAGCAACTACTCTAATTCAATAGCTTGCAACAAGTTACCCTATGTAAGTCAGAAAGCAGGTAATAGCAAGCCTTAGAAGCCTGCCTTAACACTCGCAATCAATCAGATAATAGTTAGTCTCCCTTCATTCCGTTGGCACAGTCTGTCTCATATGGAATACTTTCTAAGAAGAACTAGAATGAATTAGCTGGAAGTGATAGGCTAGAGCTAGCTTGCCTTAAAGGAGAAGCTTGCTTCTTGCTGGGTGCCTAATTTATGAAATTGCATACAATAGAAGAAGAGTTGATCCCTTTTTGAATAAGGCTTTCTTTCTTATATTGCTTAATTAAGAACTGCCTTGTATACATGGTGCTTTGTTTGTTGGTCTTATAAAAGCAACTTCTCTGTCTTGCTTCACTCTGAAGCTTCTGGCAAGATTGCATACTGGATTGTAAATATTTGATCCAGAGATCACTATTCCCTCTGGATCGCCCTGAGATCTAAAGTGGGATGAGTCTCGATATCAATACAACATTAATATGAACTCAAAGAACTAGATCTGGATTTACCAACTGAACAATATAAATGCAATCATACATAAACACCAAATGTACCCCGGAACCCTTTCGGGAGAAACCAACAAACTATGGGGCTATCTTCATTCTCGAGCCCAGAGCATATAAGAAAAGTGACAAGAACAATACAGGGTTACCTCAGTAATCTTTTCTGGCCAACTCAAGATTTGCATGCATCCAGCTGATGCATGCACGGAAGAAATAAGCCCTAAATGGAAAACTGGATCTGAATGTCCCTATATCCGCCTCTGCCTGATCTATCTGTCTCTATCCTCAGATCTGCTTTGCTCGCTCTGAAGACTGCTTGGTGACTGAAAACGTCCTCCTTCTGCATGCACAAGTGCGCCCTTCCTTGTAATGTCCCTTGTTAGGAATTTTATTAAAATTGCAATTTTCCACTTTTTTCCTTGGTTCGACCTTTGACTAGTTTCGATCTCTAGGTCCCAAATTTGCCCCAAATGATCCCAAATCTTCTGAGAAGGTATATGAGTGATATTATAACATAAATATGTGTTTCAGGGATGCCTTTGTACCTTTAAAACACTTTTGCAAATACTCTTTCAATTCTGGTCAATGTAGGTAACTTTACTAGTGATTTCCCTTTGACTAGTATTGGTCTCTAGGTCTCAAATTGACTCCAAATGCCTTCAAATCTTCAAGGAAGGTGTATGAATCATATTAGGGATTGAATATGATGTTTAGGGATAACATATGGCCACCAAAAGACCTCTGCAAACTCTCTTAAGATTCTGGACCAAGTATGCAATTTTACTAGTAATTTGGGGTTCAAATCCCCCTAAGGTAAGTACTGAAAATGGCTTCCCAAATGCCTCCAAACCCACTCAAATTTATGAACAGAGGTATGTAATGTGTTAAGTATGTTATTAAGGTCTCATATGCACCATTAATGGTTTATTACAACTGTTCTCACCCTCTCCCATTCAACTGCAAAAATCACCAATTCGACCCTTGGGGAAATGGCACTATTTCTTCTCCCAATGCAATTAAACTGAGTAAAAATACTTCAAATGCTCAAGTACAGTACATGAAACTTTTAAAATACATCCATGGCAGTCCATTAATCACAAATGCATCATAGAATCATCCATTCATTCGAAATCATCATCAATACATTGGTTCACAACAAGGTAGTGGGGAAATGGCATTGTTCTTCCATTAAAAATGAGATTTATACATTTCTACTTGGAATTTCGACCTGAAACTTTCTGAAGATGAAGAACAGAGTATTTACTTCATATTACAAAAGAAATGGGGCATTAGAAGCTCCCCCAAAGAGTACAATAGCTCACCAAAAACGCCCTCCCTCAAGGATCAAGAATATGCCATCAAAACTGGAAATGGTTGAAGGAGCGAGCTGCAATAGAAGAAACCATGAGCTGCCCTGTAGCTTACACCTGCAAATAAAGACTCCATTAAAGCTCCAAATGAAAGGTCTGAATGGCCTTTCCAATTGCCAACTTGGATGGGAATCTTTCACCCTCGAAATTGGCTAAGGGAAGAAACTAGTCATCCACTAGCTCTCCCTCTTCACAAATGCAATTGCAAATTCTACAAATGATCAAAAGCTGGTTTCATTCTTTGTTATTGACATTTATAAAGTTCTAATGTCCTCCATGGGTCGAATTCCTTCCAAGAGACTCATGCCAACTCAAGTTGGGAAGAGATTCCAAAGAATGCCACTTGTACAACAATTCCTAGTCTCCCACTTCCACCAAATCACATGTGGAAGCATCTTAGCTTCCCTAACACCCTTGAGCGCCCTCTTGGAGTCTATTTTTAGCCCTGACATGTCATATATGTCATATGTCAGCCTTCAGGTCTGATTTGTGTCATAGGTGTCATAGCATCTTCATCATTGTTTTCATAGAGCTAGGGAATCTAGCCCAAGTGTCTCACTAGCTCCAAATTGCCTCTTCCTCTTCCATGGGAGTTACTCTTCCTCCATATTTCGACCTTGGATGATTCATGCCATGAATAATACCTTTTGGACTCCCCAAAGTATGTTACCATTCCCCTTGAATTCGAATTGGTGAGAGAATGATGCCAAGTGTAGTGGGGAAATCTAGCCATATGTGGGTCCCACTTCCTCCATGTGTCTTCATGATGAAATGCCACTTTGATTTTCACTTGTATATATTTATTTAGCTCCTTTATTAAATATTTATGCCATTCTAATGTTCAAACATCATTTATTATCCCCATTATTCCAAATCCCAAAGCTTCCACCCCAACCCTAGGAAACTAGTAATTTTCCTCCTTGGCAATTATTTGACCTTAGCATCAATTTGACAAACTCTAATGAATAGGGCCAATGTGATTAGGCCATTGTGACCCAATACCAAATTTGGGACATGACATTCCTCCAGCAATGAAAGACTCGTACTGAATCAGATCTCAGCAGATCTGAGCTCTGATCGTCACTGATCTTCCTTAATCTCTGAGACGAAGATACTCTGCAAGTTACAGACACTCAATTGCTCTACCGATGCGGTACGAGCTTCTCCCTCCTTGAAGAATGCGCCCTCCTTCACATGTGAAGTCGTCCTCCTCTCTCTTGATCTATCTCAGATCAATAATCACTCTGATGAAGACAGTCACCTCCTGTCTTCCTTATAACATCTCATCATCAAGTTAGGTTTACCAAAACCCTAAAAAGACTGCATGAAAAATTCACTTTTGCATGCATGCATGCAAACCTTTGCATGCATTTCTCTCCAATCATTTTCCTGGTTAATATTTTAACACTCCCTCTTAACCAGGAAAGGATTCTGTACCACTCCCATCTTCTCCCTGAAGTACTCAAACTTAATCTTCATCAAGGATTTAGTCAAAATGTTTGCAACCTGTTCATCTGTAGAAATGTACTAGAGCTCAACTGCTCGCTTTTGCACATGATCACGAATGAAGTGATATATGATCTCAATGTGTTTAGATCGATCATGAAACATTGGATTCTCAGAGAGCTTGATACAACTCTGATTGTCACAATGAATCATCGTAGGCTCCAACTGTTGATCAAATAGACTCACCAACATCTTGCGAAGCCAAATGGCTTCACAACTGGCTAAGCTAGCCACCATATATTCTGCCTCGGCAGAGCTCAATGCAACGGACTTCTGCTTCCTGCTGAACCATGACACAACGAACTTCTGCTTCCTGTCACCTGCATTTCCTGCCCAGTCTGAATCTGTGAACCCCACAAGTTGGACTTCTCCCTGCCTCACATAATTCAGTCCATACTCTACAGTTCCACTAATGTATCTCAAAACATGCTTTGCCGCTACCCAGTGCACATCTCTGGGTTCAACCATGTACTGACTCGAGGTGTTGATTGCAAAGCTCAAATCTGGTCTGGTGTTGACCAAGTACATCAAGGAACCGATGAGCTATCTATACTTAGTGGAATTGACCAACTTACTCTTAGAAGCGACTTGCTTCTTCCAGTTGGTCGTCATAGGTGTAGTCATAGGCTTGCAATCCTGCATCTGAAATCTCTTCAAAATGTCCATTGCATACTTGCCTTGACTGAGAAAGATATGCCCATCCTCCTGCCAGACTTCCATTCTTGAAGCCACTTAGGCTTCCTCTTTCCTGAAGTGACATCTCAGTGACATCCTGAGATGAGAACTCCTCATCCTTGTCCCAATATTTTGTATGTGAGTGAGTACATCCAGTAGAGGTGCCAGTAGCTGTTGATCTTGTAGCTCGAGAACCTGTAATCTGGGATCTTGATCTCAGTTGATCACCAACCTGAGATCCTATGCCAGTCCCTGCTCCTGTGCCTGTGGAAACCGTATCCTGTGTATCTGTCACTCCGGACACTTGGGACCCTATTGACTGCTGAGCAGTAATCTGTCCTGTGTCAAGTGGTGATGTAGCAACTTGTTGTTTTCCCTTCTCTGACTCACATGACTTCCGAAAGGCTCGATCCTCCTCGAACTTCACATCCTGTCTCACAACAGTCTTTTTGAGAGCGGGGATGTAAATGCGGTAGGCCTTTGACGTCTCATCGTACCCAACCAGAATTCCTCTTTCTGTAGTGGGTTCTAGCTTTGTCCTTTTCTCTGAAGGAACATGAGAATAGGTGAGGCATCCAAAAATCCTGAAGTGCCCAACTTCAGGTTTCTTCCCAGAGAAGGCTTCCTCGGGGGTCCTGTCCCCCAAAGCCTTATGGGGGCTCCTGTTCTGAATGTAGGCTGCAGTGTTGCATGCTTCAGCCCAAAGAAAAAATGGCAATCCCTGATCATGCAACATGGATGTCGCAGCTCCAATAATGGCCCTGTTCTTCCTCTCAGCCACCCCATTTTGTTGAGGTGTGTAAGGAACAATCAACTGCCTCTTGATGCTTTCCCGAGTGCAGAACTTATTGAACTCAACGGAGGTGTACTCTCCCCCATTATCTGATTTGAAGATCTTAATCTTCCTTTCTGTCTGCTTTTCCACAAGGGCCTTGAACTCCTGAAACTTCTGCAAAACTTCCTTAGACTCTTTGCTCTTCAGGAAGTAGATCCAGCTCTTCCTGGAATAGTCATCAATGAAAGACACATAGTACTTGTATCCTTTCAGTGATGTGGTGGACATCGGACCACAAAGGTCAGAATGAATCAAATCAAGAGCTCCTGTAGCTCTAGTGTCGTTGTTGGGAAATGTTGTCTTGACGTACTTTCCCAGAGCACACCCCTTACACACATCAGTGTGCTCAGTGTTGAACTCAGGTACTCCCGTCACAATCTCCCTCAGAATCTTTAGAGCCGGATGGTGCAGATGAGCCATCCTTTTGTGCCAAAGCTCACAGGGATCACATCCCTCATCCTGACTATTGTGACTTAGGGCATGATGTAGTTGGAAACTCAGCTTGTGTAGTTTATCGCTGCGGACTCCAATCCTCTCAGCTGAGGCAACATTGGATCCCTTGGGATGAACTAGTACATTTCCATCTCTGAACATTACCCATAGCCCTCGATCTTCAATGGTGGAAACGGAGATCAAGTTTTTGTTAAGACCTGGAACATATAGGACATCATGAACTCTCATCTGTTCTCCAGAGTCTTTCTGGAAGGACACAGTTCCTCGTCCTATAGCCTTGATCGTGGAGTTGTCTCCCAAGACAATCTCAAGATCTATCCCATCCTTGTCTGAAAAATATCCGCGAACACCTGTCATATGACTCGAAGCTCCATTGTCTATGTACCATACACTAGAAGTGGAGGCCATCAACGATTGACAGGAGTTAAGAGCCATCTCCCTGTCAATCCCGTCTGTAGTACACTCATCAATATCCGTAGCAGACCAAGAGGTGCAAACAATTTGCTCTTCCCCCATGATGTAGATCTGATGCTGCAGTTGTATATCTGTGTATGAAAGCAATCCCTGACCCTTACTAGGGCTTTGATACCATATAAATATTTGATCCAGAGATCACTACTCCCTTTGGATCGCCCTGAGATCTCAAGCGGTATGAGTCTTGATATCAATACAACATTAATATGAACTCAAAGAACTAGATCTGCATTTACCATCTAAACAATATAAATGCAATCATACATAAACACCAACTATACACTGGAACCCTTTCGGGAGAAACCAACAAACTATGGGGCTATCTTCATTCTCGAGCCCAGAGCATATAGGAAAAGAGACAAGAACAATACAGGGTTACCTCAGTAATCTTTTTTGGCCAACTCAAGATTTGCATGCATTCAGCTGATGCATACACGAAAGAAATAAGCCCTAAATGGAAAACTGGATCTGAATGTCCTTGTATCCGCCTCTGCCTGATCTATCCGTCTCTATCCTCAGATCTGCTCTGCTCGCTCTGAAGACTGCCTGGTGACTGAAAACGTCCTCCTTTTGCATGCACAAGTGCGCCCTTCCTCCAGCAATGAAAGACTCGTACTGAATCAGATCCCAGTAGATTTGAGCTCTGATCGTCACTGATCTTCCTCAATCTCTGAGACGAAGATACTCTGCAAGTTACAGACACTCAACTGCTCTACCGGATGCGGTACGAGCTTCTCCCTCCTTGAAGAATGCGTCCTCCTTCACATGTGAAGTCGTCCTCCTCTCTCTTGATCTATCTCAGATCAATAATCACTCTGATGAAGACAGTCATCTCTTGTCTTCCTTATAACATCTCATCATCAAGTTAGGTTTACCAAAACCCTAAAAAGACTGCATGCAAAACTCACTTTTGCATGCATTTCTCTCCAATCATTTTCCTAGTTAATATTTTAACATGGATAAGGACCACTTTATCTAGCTATGAATTTGCTTCTTGTGCTTAGCAATTCGAGTTAGCTTTACAGTCTACTTGCTTAAAGTGCTTGTTCATTAGTTATCAGTGCTAGCCTTCTTTTCTTGCTTCAGTCAGGGAAAGGAAGTGAGGGGAAAGCTCGACTTGCGGCCGGAAGGGATAGGAAGCAATAGCTAAGTCGATCGGTAGGCAGAGGAAGTTGTATGCATGCTTGTATTCCTTGCTTTGAAGTTAGAGTTCATTAAATAGCTTTTAGACGTAATATAATAATTCTTCCTCTTCCTGGCCTTAAGGTGTCCCTCTCTTACTACTATTATGAATTCGCTATTTGTGCTTGCCAAAAGCAAGCTTCCCTCCCTTTATTTCATTAGCTTACTTTAGAATCAGCACTAGCATGAAAGAGTCTTGTCCTTGCTTGCTTATTGAGGGCTATCTTTCTCGTATTGAATACTTGAGGTATGCTTGTCTTCCTTGCTTCCAATGCATGCTTTCCCCTTCATCAAGTAGTCTCGATTGTTGTTTGTAGTGGAATCCCTAGCTTTCTGAGGCTATTGTGTTTATATATATGAACATAGTATTTAATCAGAGGAACTCTCGTGCTTACAGTCTTCCTTTGCAGCTTGCTTGCTTGAATTTATGGCTTGGTTCCCAATCTCCCTCTCTTATGGGTAAGGTTAGGAGTGCAATCTTGTCCATGGCTTGTGTAAGAGGGCAGTCTTTCTTCTTAATTCAGTAGAAGGATGGACTCCCTTTCATAGGGGATTTTCTTTATACACATTAATACTATTTAATAATTACTAGCTTTAATGAGCATACTTGCAAGCAAAGATAGGCTTCCCTCTAAGGGTTAGGGACCAGGGTTGTCTGTCTATAAATGCATACTTTATACTTAATAAACACAATATCGGATAAAAGAACTAGCTTTAAGTGCTGGCTTGCCTTCTTTATTGCCTTACGATAATTTATTGCACTTGCTTTCATTAGCTTCTGAATTAGTTGATTAGTCCCTTGGCTTTCTAGCTTACTTAGGGCTGTCTTTCTGAAAAAGCATAGTATTTAGTTTTTAAATAGCATACCAGGTAAGTGTTAGCTTTAGTTAGCCTTTGACTTACTATTCTCATTCTTGTTTAGATCTTGCCTTCTCGGCTTCCTATTCCTTTTGTCTTTATTGCCAATGGGGACTCATTCTGTAGATGCCATGAGCCTAGGCTTCCTTTCTTTTGGTTGTGTGTTTATTATAATTCAAATATTAAAGTGGATCAAGACTACTATGAAGCTTCTGTTGGATGGAATACAAAGAGCTAGACACATTCAATATCCTTTACTTGCCTGCAACTTCGATTCTATAATACTCTATATTAGGTGAGTGCAATAAATTGCTTCCAGGTGCTTTAATGAAGTTGCTTCTTGTCAAATAGCTTGCTTTTATTCCTTGCTTGCCTCCCTTTCTAGTATCCTATCTACCTCGCTTGCTTGGTAAGGGTAAGGTAAACACTTGTTGTTTGTGATATTGAATACAATACAAGCTATTGCTACCTTCCTTAAATTCATACTAAATAATCAAATCAATTCCATTACCTGATTTCTTATATAGCGAGGGAACTGTATCTTAATCTGTTGTTGAGGCCTTTGTCTTTGCCTTTGTCTTTGCGTCACCTATCACTCTCTCGACATGTACATAAAGTCGTAATAGTGTTAGTGTTAGTGGGTAGTGCTTAGTTCTTGGAAACATGCTAGATTCGATAGGGGTGGCAAAAGGTACGATGCTCACAATGCTATTGGTTCTGGAACAACCAAAAGATATGATGCGGGTTTCTCTCCTGCATCTGGGGGCTTTGCTTCTTCTGGATTTGAACCGAGCGAGATGATGCTGAAACGGGTGCTAGCTTGAATCACCATAGAATGAAGCTTAGCTGTCACCTCGCCAGAGACTCTCTTATTGGTTTGTCCCGAGATCTGACTACAACCTTGGCTACGACCAGACCTTTTCTCTCCATCATTGTGCAATTTCATTCTACATCTGACAATTTTACAAATGAAATAAGATGGTCTAGGTTCCCTTTATTTGGTTGCATAAGCATTGTACCAAGTTCTATTGCTGAAGCATCCACATGAACATGGAACAATTTTGTCCAGTCAAGAAACACTAATATGGGCATGGTCACAAGCTTCTCTTTCTACAAATCAAATTCTTCATGGCATTCTGGTGTCCAAATAAACTTAGCATCTTTCCTTAACAACTTCTCCAAGGGTGCGGTGATTTTAACATAAATTTTTATGAACTTCCTACAATATCTTGCATGTCCCAAAGTTGCTCATAGATATTTCATTATCATCGGAGTATTCATGTCAATGATAGAATCATTTGTTGCTTGGTACACCAACAATCCCTCCTTGCAAACCATGTGAACAAATAAAACTCCAAAGGGTGTACAAAAAATATACTTCTTCAAAATCAAATAAATTTGTAGTTGTCTACATATTGTAAATTTTAATCCAGAGATCACTACTCCCTTTGGATAGCCCTGAGATCTCAAGCGGTTTGAGTCTCTTACATCAATAAATACTCATAAAGATATAAAGTCAACAACTACATCTCTTTACAACTTTAACACATGCAATCACACAAATAACACTCCATATACCCTGGAAACCCCAACTAGAGAAATCCAACAATCTGTGGGGCTATCTTCTCTCTCGAGCCCAGAGCATAAATATAAAATAGACAAGTACAACAAAGTTACCTTAGAAGTAACTTAATCCCTGAATGGGTCAAACCCTAGATTTGCATGCATCAACTGATGCATGCACTAGGAGAATGTGCCCTAACTGTCAAACTTGATCTGAGACTCTCTACAGGTAGCCAAGTCTGTACTGCCACTCTCTATCCTTTGCATTGACTGCTCTGGAATAGAAGACAACCAATCTTCTCAACTGAAGAATGCGCCCTCCAGTGCATGCAGAAGTGCACCCTCCCCTCTGGTTGTCTGATGCTCGTACCGGACCAGATCTCAATAAATCTGAGCTCTAAACGTCACGATCCTTCCTCAAACACTGAGGCAAGGCTACCTTGAACATCTCAAACTCTAAATCGGTCGATCGGGGTCTGAATGAACTCCTCTCTCCTCAGGTAATGCGCCCTCCTCCTCTGGAACACGTCCTCCTCAAATCTCAGCTGCAACCACACTGATAGACTATCTCAGTCCACAGTTCTGGGAGCCTAGTGCCTCCGGAACTAGTGATCACTGATCCAACTCAGATCTGATCACTCTCCCTCCTGCAGCAGCTCCTTCCTCTCTCAGAAAGTCGCCCTGCATGCACTGTTGCCCCCTCCTCACTCTGGATCAATTAATCTCTGATATGCCCACTAAGTAACCTCATTTGGGGACCCCCTGCCTCTATATATAATCTCACTGATGAATTAGGTTTACCAAAACCCTAATCTCGGTGCATGCAAAAGTCACTTTTGCATGCAACTTTTAATCACTGACAGATCATGCAAAACGCATGCATACAAAGGGTAAAACACCCCGAAAGGTCTGCATGCAGCCACCAGTGGACTCATGCCATTGAGTAGAGTGTATCTCACACTCTACTCCATCCCGATGCCTATACTGTTGCTGGACCTCCATGCAAGGCATCTGAATCATGGAGGACATCTCGAGATACCATAAAAACTAACACTCCCTCTTAACCAGGGAAGACCTACCACTGATGCCTGGATCCAACAAGTCCCCTACTGCTAACACTAGCCTGACTGTCCTGCTTATCACTACTGCCCTCTGACCTGAAGTACCCTGATCAACCTCCATAGATGTGGCTCCAGAAGAAGCCCTCTGATCCACTGCTGACTCTGTCACTGAACTCTGATTCAGACTCCCTCTGGATCTCTGCTGTAACCAATCCCGAAGACTGTTGTCAAGTGGATCCACTGCCCTGTACGTGATCTCTCGCTGTCTCTGAGTTGACTCATCTCTATAGGTCAACTCCCTTGTCTCTGAGCCGACTCAGCTCTCTCCTAAGCTAAGTCTATCTCTACCATCTCATACCAGCTCAATCTTCGACTTGTGCCTGTATGAGCAACATGCTCATCCATCTGATCTCGGTCCAAGGGCTCAATCTCCTGCGGCTCATCACTATCATGAGCATCTCGCTCATCCATCAGATATCCAGAATCACTCCTTTGATCCTCATAATCATGGTGAGCCTCTTGCTCACCCATCTGCTGACTGGACTCACTCCTCCAGGCATTGTCTCTGCTGTGAGCATCTTGCTCACCATCCCCCTCTGACTCTGAGGAGGATGCACTCGGCCATCTTGATGTGCCAGTAGTAGGTTGTCCCCGAATCAAGTATTCACCGTCGATCTTGTGACCCATCAATACTGGGTCTACTCTAGGATAGGTGAAAACCAGATCCCACTGGAACACTACTGAGTAGCCAACAACTCCCAAAGCTGCCACTGAGAGGATACACCTTCTTAGCCCTGGAATGAATAACAATCATGATACCTCCACGAGCTCTCCAAGGTCAAGTAGAAACCGCACTCTGCCCACTCCTGTGACCAAGTGATCAATCCCCTGCACATCCCAAACCATCTGCAAGGGTGTGTGCTCTAGGATGAGGAATGCATCTCGCATCCCTGTCATGTGACTGCTGTGCATACAATCAAGTCTCCATCTTTGATCAACCTAAAGCTCTCGCAGACTACTATCATGTCCTGACTGAACTGAGGCTAATGAGAACTCCCTCTCAAACTGAGAAGTAAACTCATCAACCTCCTCTGTTGCTGCTAAATGCTCATCCTTTGCCTGCTTACCTTTCTTCTTATGTGAACATTGTCCTGCATAGTGTCCATAATCATTGCAGGCAAATCACTTGATCTTGCTCAAATCCTTCTTCTGTTTGACCCTTTTTTCCCTTTTGTTGCAAGTGCCACATCCTCCTCCTCTGGAATGGCTGAAGTTGATCCCTGAATATATCCTCTCCCGATCTCCTCTTGGGGGAAGTCATCCCACAAACAACCCCACTTGGGAAGATTCTCTCTAGCAATAATGGATTGGACAAATATTGCCCATGGCCCAGTCATCCCATTCAGGGCTTGTCTTACCAACTCGTTATCCTCAATCTTCTCAGCCACAACTCCCAACTCATCCCTCACCTGAGTGATCTTGGTGAGATATGTAGACATGCTCTCATCCTTGCCCATCTTGATGCTTCTCAGCTTCTCTCTGAGAACCATCTTCCTTTTTGGCATTGGAACTCTGGTACAAACTAGTCAATGCATCCCACATCTCATAAACATTGTCCTTGGTAGGGAAATGTGGAATGACATGATCCTTGATAGCATCAAGTAGGATCCTCTGAGCCTTCACATTCTTTTTATCATATACTGCTTTGGCAGTAGCATTTGAAGGAACTTCACAGTTCACACTCTTTCAACAAGAGTGTAATACGTGCCCTCCATGCACTATAGTTGGAGGCCCCATCCAACTGGTCCTCCACTCTCAAGCTAGTGGCCATACTCTCTGAACTGAAAGATTGTAACCCACAGTGAACGAGAACCTCTCCTGATCATAGATTTGGCAGATCTATCTCAGATCTAACCACTGAACTCACAGATCTAATAGATTTGACCTCTACAACCTCAGATTTGAACCGTGCTCTTTAGATTTGGTCTCTATCTTCACTGATCTTTGTGTGATTGCCCTTCCTGACCCTTACCAGGGCTCTGATACCATGTAAATTTTAATCCAGAGATCACTACTCCCTCTAGATAGCCTTGAGATCTCAAGTGGTTTGAGTCTCGTACATCAATAAATACTCATAAAGATATAAACTCAACAACTAGGTCTCTTTACAACTTTAACACACATGCAATCACACAAATAACACTACATATACCTAGGAAACCCCAAACGGGGAAAACTAGCAATCTGTGGGGCTATCTTCTCTCTTGAGCCCAGAGCATAAATATAAAATAGACAAGTACAACAAAGTTACCTCAAAAGTAACTCAATCGTTGAACAGGTCAAACCCCCTAGATCTGCATGCATCAGCTGATGCATGCACTGGGAGAATGTGCCCTAACTGTCAAACTGGATTTGAAACTCTCTGTAGGTAGCCAAGTCTGTATTGCCACTCTCTATCCTCTACATTGACTGCTCTGGAACAGAAGACAACCAATCTGCTCAACTGAAGAATGCGCCTTCCACTACATGCAGAAGTGCGCCCTTCCCTTTGGATGTCTGATGCTTGTATTGGACTAGATCTCAACAAATTTGAGCTCTAAACGTCACGATCCTTCCTCAAACATTGAGGCAAGGCTACCTTGAATGTCTCAGACTCTGAATCGGTCGATCGAGCTCTGAATGAGCTCCTCTCTCCTCAGGTAATGTGCCCTCCTCCTCTGGAACACGTCCTCCTCAAATATCAACAGGAACCAAACTGATGGACTATCTCAGTCCACAAATTTGGGCGCCTAGTGCCTCCAGAGCTAGTGATCATTGATCCAACTTAGATTTGATCACTCTCCCTCCTTCAGCAGCTCCTTCCTCTCTCAGAAAGTTGCCCTGCATGCACTGTTGCGCCCTCCTCACTCTGGATCAATCAATCTCTGATATGCCCATTAAGTAACCTCATTTGGGTACCCCCTGCCTCTATATTTAATCTCACCGATGAATTAGGTTTACCAAAACCCTAATCTCGGTGCATGCAAAAGTCACTTTTGCATGCAACTTTTAATCACTGACAAGTCATGCAAAACTCATGCATGCAAAGGGTAAAACACCCCAAAAGGTCCGCATGCAGCCACCAATGGACTCATGCCACTAAGTAGAGTGTATCTCACACTCTACTCCATCCTGATGCCTATACTGCTGTTGTACCTCCATGCAAGGCATCTGAATCATGGAGGACATCTCGAGATACCATAAAAACTAACACATATCGATCATTAGGCTCAATACCTAAATATGTTCTTTAATCACACTAAGCATTGTCTAATCATCTATGTAAACTTCCAAAAACTTATGGATAAATTCCTCTCCCTTTGGTCGAGCGGCTTCGCACCTCTCCTGCCCTGTACCTATAATATATGGTATGAGGAATTACTAGGTTAGTCTTTAGGTATACTCTTTATTTATTAGAGGCTTCTTTGGGAGGCCCTTATCTCAAGTAAAGCTTGAGGTTAGTGATTGCAACTGGGAGTGGAAGCCCCAAAGGAAGATAAGTTAGTACATAAGTGAGTTGTAGTAGGTAGTGATGCCTAGTCATCCATAAAGGCAGAACAACGAGGTTAGCTTGTCAAGAACATAACAACGTTTCGATCCATGGGTTAGTAAGGCAGGAAAGTCAGTTAGGTAACTATACATCTACTAGGTGAGTTAAGGCTTCGGTGTTTGTTACAGCTTTACAACCTGAATGTTAGGCTTTGTTATTTTTTCTTTCTTTCTTTCTTCCAAGGAAAACCTTTTGTGATCCATTTATTAAGGGGGTTGAGGATAAACCACTTAGAAGAGTGCAAGTGAGAAAACATCCAATGAATGTGATAAATATATATTGTCCTAAAGTCTCACACAATGCAAAGTGAGACTTTTTAGTGGCGTGTCTTTCCCATGGGAAACAATTATCCACCCATATTGGTCTTGTTAATACAAATAAGCTCAACTACAACCCCCGTTGTAACACTGTTAGAATTTCATACAATTATAGTAGTGTAATTTAATTGCAAATAAACAATAGGATCACTAGAAGAATAACCAAGCACATAAACAATAGACACAAGAATTTTATCGTGGGAAACCCAACAAGGAGAAAACCCAGCAACCTTCGTATAGTGATGATCAATCCCGAGAACAAAGTACAGAGATAAGAGAGAAAATAGAAAATTTCTCCTAGTGAAAAACCCCAAAATCACTTCTCCTTGCTACAGATGCGAACTTCTCTCTTACTAGCGCGAACTAGCTTGTGTTGGATGCGTGACCAAATGAGGCACACGACCTCCATATTTATACACTTGCAAAACTGATTTTTTCCCTAACTGGGCCGATTTGTCTTGGGGAAAGATAAATTTAATATTTAATAATTCTTTTCTTTGTGTATCTTTACCCCAAGGTTTACATTGATTCTTTCAAGGGTTTACACGATAAAAAACATTAATATTTTCTCCTGTAAGAGGTACAACAACAATATAATAAAATACAATAAGAATAACTTCCGAAGTTGCACTATTTCCAACACTCAAGGTATTCTTCGGACATGGTCATCATCAGCATCACGATCATCTAGATCTCATCTGTACATCACATCTGTCTTGATCATCTCTATACACACTGAAGGTTGTCAACACAGTCTCAGTCCTTCGAGAGGTGTTATCATGCATCTGCTCCACACAGTCCATCGGTGGATCCATCATTAGCACAATAACTCTACACAATCCATCAGAGAGTCCAACAAGAATCATCTCATCCCAGTCCATCAGGAATTAACACAATGTGCATTTGCTTAGCCCAGTCCTTCGGGGAACATGCACCATTAGAGGAAATTTGGGGTCTAAAATGGGCCTTATAAGAAAATGAGCCATCATATAAGAAAACGAGCCAACCATAATTTCTTGATGAGTTGGAATTCAAGAACCGATAGAATTTCAATAAAAAAAAACTATTTTTGAGATATTTGTCATAAAAAACTATTTTTTTTGACTTAATGGCTGACTTGAGATATTTGTCTTAAAAAATATTTTTTTTGTTCGTATTTTCAACATGTCTCCCTGTGTTTTTGCTCAAATTTTGAGCGGGAGCACTCGTTGGATGCAAAATTAAATTCCGCATCCAACGAGTACCCACACTACATACTTTTGAAGGACCCCGTTGCCCCAAAAACAAGAAATACCTGAAAAAACGTGATGATGAAAAACAAGAAATACCTGAAAAAATGTGATGATGAAAAACAAGAAATACCTGAAAAAATGTGATGATGACTCTAGCTAGACCTAACAACTTGAGAATGGCACCCATCACAACCATTCATCAAACCACCGAAAGAGATATTTTGTTACACAAGTTGTTGCCACGATAGAGATATTGATTTCAAGTTGACACCAAATGAGATATTGAGGGAACCCATATGCCACGATAAGAGAAGGTCACCAAAGTTGCTATGGAAATATTGGGGGCCTATGGTGGGAAAATGGGGCACATGGTATTACAACACACAAAGGCAATTAAAAGAAGGCATCCATGGGTTTACAAGTTAACTGCATGCGAAGGTACCAATCCATCGCCTCAAAAGCAACAAGAAGGTCATAAATAGGTAGATAAGGATATGGAAAGGGTATCCCCCTCACCTACTTGGTGCAAAGATCATCTCGTGGAGGCCATAACTACCCTTGCACACTTATCAAGGGTGCGGCTTCAATACACTAATTTATTTTATTTGGTTTGGTCAACGTGGTCCTAAAGCCTCCTTGTACGCTTTTCAGGGGCGCACATCTTCTAAGGATAATTTGAGAGCAATTGGTGGGTAAAGGGATTTATGGGATAACAAAAAACCATAGCTATATTTACTAACTTGGTATATTTTAACCACTTAGCTTAGGGTGGAACTGCCGTTGAGTGTAGTGAGCCGATTGATTGATACCCTGCCCTGTGGATTGAAGAGAGGTTACTTCCATTATAACATGGTTATCCTCTGTAAAGGCTGCATACGATGTGGCCTGTTTTATTAGGGGCTTCTCTCTATGGCGATGTGTTTTCCCAATAAGATTTTATTAGGGGCTTGCCCAAAAAGTTCTTGATTGATAGCCACATGAGAGGGGTGGTTTTGCCACATGTGAGGGGTACTCCCATGGACTACAACCATACACATGCACCATTTAGAGACAAGAGACCTGTTGATGCCCCGAAAATCGCAGCATCAATCAACAAGGGATTCTCCCCAGTAAGCAATCCCAATTAGATCGCTCACTATTTGGTGTGGGGAATCCGTCCGGTTAACGGTTCCGGCTACCGTGTGAGGTTTAAAGATTTGTTTATTTTACCGGTTGCGGCCCGATCCACCGGTTATATATTTTGTATTTAATATGATATGCATGTGCCCTAAATTAAATGCATGTGGTAAACAAATCTATGCTAACCTAGTTTAAATCTAAATTATCCTATCCTTATAAGGAGCAAATTTAAAGAATGAGTAATAAACTGAAAATACACCCAAGAACTTCACAGATAGCTGTTAAATTGAAAGGAGCATTTATAGCAGAAATAAAGATTATCCAAGATAGCTTAGATAAAGATAAGCATTCTATCACCCATTTAACATAGAAGTTTTGCAAAGGAAATGAAACCATTCATAGCAGAGAATTAATTCACAATAGCCAGGAAAGATCTCATAGGAAATGTAGGAAAGACGCATAAATAGTTCAGCAATTATCCAACAAGACTCCAAGCAAAGTGTTGTGCAGGCTTCCACAGGCCCAAAAGAACTTCCTTATTCGTGTAGCAGAAATAGTTCATATACAAGACAGAAACGTCCTTTCACCTGCCAAAAGTCCCTCTATCTTCTTCTATTCTGCTATTTATAAATTTACAAATTGCTCCTTGAGTTGACAAGTGTGCCCTAGACTCTAGAACCTTCTAATTTGTCCTTTAGTACACGATTACAAAATCCACAGATTCGTGGAAAGCCTTCCATATAAGACAAAATCAGAGCCAACTGTCTTTTTAAAGCATTTATACAATAAAGGAATTTCAGCTTTTCCTCATGTTAAGACAAATAAGAATTCTGCTTATTTATCTATTTATTTGGCTTCCTTTTGCTGACTTGATGACTTGCTGACTCATCCCCACCAACAGGCTCGCTTGCTTTTGGACTCTAACATTTTCTTGCTCTTGCTGAAATTGAATAACTTGCTCTTGTTGTAATTGTAATTTGGCAGCCTGTTCATTTTGAATTGTGCCACCTTCTCCTGGTTCCATGTCATTTGAAATTCTGGCTTGGGATGCTGCTGCCTCTTGCTCCAGTCGTACCAGACGTTATCTAATTATAAAAAATAAGCAACAACAGGTAAGTTAGAAAGTTTGCAAGTTTTGCTGCTTAGCAACTTGACTTAACGCTCGGGCATAATGAATGGCATTGAAAGGCGTTCTCAACACTCAAGAAATGCGATGGCGCGGGATTGGTGCAGCGGCACGTTTAAGCGCAGCGCTTGCGATCGTGGCAGGGAAAAAATCACTAGGACCTACGCCCAAGAGATGCGCCAACGACAAGGTTTTCTCAAAGAGTCTGAAGTTGGCGGGAGTCTTAAAGTTAGGTTCTGCGCGCTGGGCGGAGGATATATTGTTAAGTCCCGCGTCCAAGAGATGCGCCAATGGCAAGTGAATGGGATCATGAATGCAGCGGCGATTTTTCGGCTGTGTCTTGCGCCTGTAGTGGCAGTCTTAGTGGTAAACTCTGCGCTGATGGGCTGTGCCAAGAATGGAGCTCGGGGCTGCGATGGCGGCTGATAAAGGGATAGGTTTTGCACTAAACGCGGGGGACTTAGACATAACTTTTGCGCTTACGAAAGATGCACCAAAGAGTCGAAAAGACTTAGAAGATTCTTGCGTCAACGTCTTTAAGGACAAATCCTGCGCCAAAGCGCTCGTCCTATTATTAGGAATTGGGCTGATGGCGGCCGAGCTAGACTTAGACTCTGCAAAAGAATCATGCGTTAATACGGCGCAGATTTTAAACCTTTAATTTGCGCGGGGAAACTTCGCTGAAAAGCTAAGTTTTGGCAACGAGACGAAAGTATAAGTCTTAGAAAGTGTGCCTAAAGCGGCCGGGTTAGCTTTAGATTTTGCGCGATTAGTGGGTAGTTTAAGTTTAAAGGTTGCGCAAGAGAGCCCCAAAACAAAAGGTCGAATTATAGCTAAGATTACCGCCGAAGAGGCAGAGCTAGGCTTAAGCTTTGCGCCGAAGGCGGCAGTCTTATGGTTGACACTTGCGCTGAAGGTGGAAGATTTATGGATAAAAAATGCGCTGAAGAGTCCAAGGTGACTTTGCCTTAGAGAAAAAAAATAAGAAAACTTTTGGGAAGCAAGTGCTGAAATTTTGCCAAGTTAGAGAGAAAAAAAATCAATCTGAAAGACAAGGAAAACACTTATTACAAAACGTGTAGAAGGAGGGGCCCCGAATATCTTCAAAATTTTGGGGAAGGATGTTGCAGCAACAACAAGACCTTGCCAAGATACCTAGACCCTTGAACTAGACCTTTACTCTTTTGCCAGTCACCAGATGCCTTTACCCTTCCGCCTATCACCTCTAGCCAAGTTGACTGCCAAACTCAAAGGCATTAAGTAAGGAGTCCGTGTGGGACCAAGTGATGGAGGAGGACATGCCCAAACTCCGTGAGCATATGGAATTTGACAAGCTCCTCCAACAAGTTAGGAGTCACCCCGAGGAGACAAAAGATGAAGGGGCACACAGGGCCCATGTAGTAAGGGTAGTACTCAAGGTAGTTAACTCTCTCCCAAATAAAACAATGCACCAGCTGGGCATTACAGAGAGAACAACCGTTAGGTAATCCCATACTCTAGATATGTGAAGGGAAATTTATTCTTTTACTTATTACCCTTTGTTCTAAGTAGGTGATAAAGAAGATTTCCCATCCATATGAAAAAGGTATTAGGTCGGGGGGGTTGGCATCCAGGTTGGGTGGTTCGAGGTGGATCCAACCTGGTACTTTCTCACATATGCCTTGCCAAAGCAAAAGTGTAATCACATATTGTAGCCATTACATGGTTCGAGCTGAGTTCCCCCTGAATCCAAGGACGAAGAAGTCACTACCAGTTGTGTTGTATATCGTTAATGAAAGAAGCCCATAGGAATTCGGTTATCGTCACGAAGAAGCTATAAGGTCGTGTCTGTGTAGTTAAGTTAGAAAAGAAATGAGATTGAGAACTATTCCATTGGCCAACTCTAACAAGCAGTGAACGACTTATTCTGCGGGTTTCTATATGCTAAAGGTTGTCTCGTTTACTTTCTTCCAAGTTCTTTCGAATAAATTATAAACCTTAGAAGGGGATATTTTTTATTTTCTTGTTGAACTATATTTCAAGGTGATGCATCAATCCTACTCTTTGATTTCACATCATTTCAAAATAATTCTTCGATTTGAAGAAAATAGTAGGTACAGACTTCATCATCATGTTCTTTTAGGTATTTCTTGTTTTTCATCATCACGTTTTTCAGGTATTTCTTGTTTTTGGGGCAGCGGGGTCCGTCAAAAGTATGCAGTGTGGGTACTCGTCCGCATCCAACGTGTGCTCCCGCTCGAAATTTCAGTAAAAAACAAGGAGATATGTTGAAAATACGAACAAAAAAAGTAGTTTTTCTTTTTCTTCTTCCAAAATTAATAAATATTATTTATTATTTTAACTATTATTTCATTATTTCAACTATTATTTTATTATTTTCCTTAGGATGCCCATTTTAGACCTCAAATTTCCTCTAATGCAACTCAACCAGTCCTTCGGTGAATCCAAGAGTACCAGTGTGCGCTAGTGTGCACCAGCCTCTCCATCCCATCTCAGGATGTCTGAGAGATCTCCTCACTCTTTTCAGAGTGATTTGGAGAATGCACTAAATCTCTCCATCATGTCCCATGATGTCCGAGAGATCTCCCCACTCTATTGAGTGTCCAGGAGTGTGCGTTGGCCTCTCCATCCTATCAGGATGTCCAAGAGATCTTCTCAGTCTATCCCAGAGTGATCCAAAGAATGCAGTGGCCTCTCCATCCAAACTGGATGTTCGAGAGATCTCCTAACTCTATCCTAGAGTGATCCAGAGAATGCAGTGGCCTCTCCATCCAACCTGGATGTCTGAGAGATTTCCCATAAGATTCACACGACCTTCTACTACCTGTCCGTCTCTATTGTCGATGGGATCCTCCCATGCCTGGCTAAGAACATGGACAAGCAGAGGTACTTGTGTAGAAGCAAGATAAATGTCTGTCTCTATATCATCTTTCCCTCTCAAGGAGGGACATGTTCTCTTCCACTCCAAGTCTTCCATGAAAGTATTCGAACTTTATCTTGGGAAGAGGCTTGGTAAGAACATCTGCAGTCTGGTCATCTGTCGGAATATACTGTAACTCGACCGCACCTTTCTACACCATATCACGAATGTAGTGATATCGAATCTCTATATGCTTCGACTTGTCGTGGATTACGGGATTCACTGACATTTACACACAACTGTGAAAATCCTCACAGCAGATCTAAGAGCTGATGTATACCTCACAAGAAAGATTAAGATTAAGCAGGAAAATAGAAGAAGAGTGGTCAATGCAGTGTAAAGGAGCAACCAACATAATTATGATACAGTAGAACTCAGATAGAAGCAGAATAACATCACACACTAATTCATTAATCATAATATGAACAATAAATAATACAATGGTGGAGAGGATTCGAATGCCAAGGTGGCAATTTGAATTAGCCTGCATGGGCATGGCTTATCTGCACTAGGAGTAATCATCATCATCAGTGGAGTGTCAACAATACACCACTAGGAGTCCTCATCATCAGATCAGTGGAGTCATCAATGCACAAGTAACGGTCAACCAGGTGTCAAACTGAGTCTAACTGAGTGTGGTAGGTGTAACTGGCACATGGGAGCACTAATGTAGAGAAGGAGGCTCAGTGGAGGGCGAATGGGGAGCTGACTGGAGTCAAAATATGCAATCTAGTCTCACTGGGGGTCCAACAGAGTGTTTCAGTTAGTTAACAAGTCAATCTAGTCTTAAATCAAGGAAAGATCCACAAATAACTCAACTAACTGAAGTGTAACTGAGTGGTAGGTGAAGAAGGGCGCTTTCACACGTGGTAGGTGAAAGGAGGGCGCATCACTGACTAGGAGGGCTGGAACTTAGCAGAAACAAGCTCCCGAGGCTAGTAAACTAAGCTCTATGTGCTGAGAGACACCAACTTGATGACTGGGATGCATGCAATTGCATGACTGCATGCAAAAATGCATGCATGACTGAAATGCAAAATAATGAAAATGCTGGTAGGACTAGGATGGAGTATAGGAATATCCTAACAACAGCTCTGTTTATCATAGTGAATCACAGTTGGCCTTGGAATCTAGCCAAACAATCCCGCAAGGAGTTTCCGAATCCACAACTTCCCGAGCCACAGTAGTAGTAGCCATGTACTTGGCCTCTGCAGTACTAAGAGCTACTGAGGTCTGTTTCCTGCTGCACCAGGAAATCATTGCAGAACCCAAGCTGAAGTAGCACCTAGAGGCGCTCTTCCTATCTGCAACACATCTGGCCCAATCTGAGTTTCAAAATCTCAAGTCACATTATGAAGCATATCTCAGGCCATATCCCACAGTGCCACACAAGTATCTCAGCACATGTTTTGCAACAACCCAGTGAATTTGTCTTGGCTTGTACATGAATTGGCTGAGAGCATTCACAACAAAACATATATTTGGTCTGGTGTTCGTCAGATACATCAAAGATCCGATCAGCTGGCGATGCATAGTGGGATCAATCAAATCTGAATTTGAAGCAGAGTCCCTCAGCTTCTTTAGATTTGCATCCATTGGAGTGGCCATGGACTTGCAGTCCGACATTCCGAATCTCTTCAAAATATTAATGGTGTATTTTCCTTGACTCAGGAAAAATCTTCTTCTGCCTCTGCCATACTTCTAATACCTAGAAGTAATGCATCAATTTGAGATATTTCATTTCAAACTTAGAGGCAAGCTTCTTCTTACACCATACAATAAGTTTCTCATTCCCAGTGAGAAATAGATCATCAACATAGAGTACCAAAATCAGTGGCTCACTATCCACAACCTTGTAGTAAAGGTTGGGGTCTGCATCACTCTTGGTGAATCCTAAGCTCACTAAGTATCTGTCTATGCGTCCATCCCAAGCACGTGGTGCTTGCTTGAGTCCATATAGGGCCTTTTTCAGCCTGCATACGTGGGACTCCTTTCCATGGACATCAAACCCTTCTGGTTGTTCAATATACACTTCTTCCTCGATAACACCATATTGAGGAAGTTGGCCTTGACATCCTTCTGATGTAGCTTCCATCCCATAGTTGAAGCAATAGCAATAATTGTCCTGTCATGTCCCCAATTTTGGCTAATTTAGTGACCATGGATAAAAGGGGACAAAATAACCCCTAAGGAAAATAATTTTATTTTATTAAGCATGCATAGAATAAATTTGATCCTAAGTCAAGTGGAGAAATGAATTTTACTTATTTTAATTAATTTTGGTAATTAGAATTGATAATATGTGTGCAAGTGGGCCAAGAGGGTGCCCTCATGAGGATAAGGTTTCCAAATTAGAACTGGAAGCAAGAAATTAGCAAAAGAGGAAAAGCAGAGAAGGTGTAAAAACATGCCAAAAGCAGAAAAGTGGAAACAACTAGAAAAATCGAAGGAGGGCGCAGTTTCTAAAGGAGAGCTCAGTTTACAAATTGGAAACAACCAGGAAAAGCTAAGGAGGGCACAATTTCCAAAATAGAGCCCAGTTTACAAAGCAAGAAACATTTACAAAGCAGGAAACAACTTGAGACAAGGAGGGCGCAGTTTCTAAAGGAGAGAAAGCTTGTAAGGAAAAAGCAAGGCAAGTCTACTCATTCATGGGTGGCCCATGTGGAAGGGTTCTCACAGGTTACCAAACATGTCAACTTGCTCAGTAGGTCACCATGACTTCTATAAAAGAAGCCAAGCAACTCCTATTCACATCTTTTGTCAAATTGATTTTTATGTGTCAGCATTCTATGCTTCTCAAGGCAAGGTGATGTGCCCTAGCCACTCTATGGGAGATGAGCCCCATTCCTTCTATCCTACTTCTCTTCTCTAATATTCTCTCAGAATTTGCAGCCATGGAGAGTTGATTTGCAGGTCCATGTACTCCAATACTAAGAAGAACTCGAGCTTACAAGGAGTTATCATCATATAGGGTACATTCGGGGAATCAACGTTGAAAGGCCGAAATGGAGGTTTCGGGTTCAACACTTCTGATCATTTTTAGGTTGTGAGACCTGTTCCATTGCGTTCGGAGGGTCGTTTCCAGTAGGAAACACTTTTTGTCTCATCGAAAAAGGTGTCTGGATGACCAAGATACAACCATTTTCACCGGAGCCAACGTTTCATGTGTTAAGGAGCGCATGTGTGAAGTTCCAGTTCAATGAATGCACCCAGTGTAGCTCAGGAAGCCTAGTGCACCCCCATACTCTGTTCTTATGACCTGTAGTAGCTTCATATCAGTCCCTTACTGATATCTAGACCATTATTCTCATTGGGAGGAATTCTAGCTATTGGAGATCCTCTAGTGCACTGAGAGTACTAATGATTGTAATATTCTCTCCAAATCTCTGATTTCGACCTGCAAGTGTATTAAATAATATATCAGAGCCTTCAACATGATTTTGACTGATATTTGTATGAGTTTGTGGCTTTGGCACCTTCGGAAGTTAAAACTAGTTCAATTACTAGGTGTGGAGAGGTTTATTGAAGGAAGGAGGTAATCCATTTGCAAGCTCTTCCTAAAATATTCAATTTCGACCTTCTGAACATTAAAAAGTTATAACAGAGCCATTAAAGTCTGAAAAACAGAGTATTATGTTCAGAATTGAAGACTAACTCAATGGGCACTTTAACTAGCTAGTTTTGGCATATTTTTCTGTATGACTTACCTATGCTGTAAATTAATGATCTAATGCTTGTATGTGGTCATAATAACACTAATAAAAATCCGCATGTTCTGTTACTGAGGTTTTGGGTGCATTACAGTCTGATTGGAAAAGCTTGGAAATATCCTACCTGAGCAATCCCCAATAGTGCCCTTGACTAGTTTTGCCTCCAAATCCACCTACAACCTCCCAAACTCTTATGAATTCTGCTCCATCATATTTTATTGAGTTTATTGACTAAGAATAACCCTTACTGCCATCCAGAACCAACTCCCAGTCTAGTATGCATATGTTGGAAGCCCAGGAAGCCTCGAAGTAGACATCATACTTGTCTGTTGTTGAAAAGTGAAAGGCTCCAGTACCTTGTGCATGTAAATCTTTGATTCAAAGATCACTACTCCCTTTGAATCACCCTGATATCTCAATTTGTTTGAGTCTCGATATCAATACATACTCATATAAATATAAACTCAACAGCTAGATCTTCATTACCAAACTGAAACACATGCAGTCACACAAAGAACACCAAATATACCCTGGAAACCCCAACTGGGGAAAACCAACAATCGGTGGGGCTATCTTCTCTCTCAACCCTAGAGCATATATATAAATGGACAAGTACAATACAGTGTTACCTCAAAGGTAACACAAACCCTGAACCAGACAGACTCTAGATCTGCATGCATCAATTGATGCATGCACTAGAAGAGTAAGCCCTAACTGGTAAACTGGATCTGAGTAACTCTGTAGGTGCCTCTGACTGATCTGCCTCCTTCGTATCACACTGCTCTGATCAACTCTCTCTGAAGACTGCCCTCTGAAGAATGTGACCTCCACTGCATGCAGAAGTACGCCCTCCCCTCTGGATGTCTGATGCTTGTACTGGACCAGATCTCAGCAGATCTGAGCTCTGATCGTCCCTAACCTTCCTCGAATGCTGAGGCAAGGCTATCTTGGAAGTCTCAGACTCTGAATCAGTCGATCTAGCTCCAAATGAGCTCCTCCCTCCTTGGGAAATGCGCCCTCCTCCAAGGGAACACGTCCTCCTCTAAACTGAGTAGAATGCTTTCTGATGGACTGTCTCAATCCACAGACCTAGGTGCCTAGTGATTCTGGAGCTAAAGGTCACTGATCCAGCTCAGATCTGACCTTCCTAGCTCCTGCAGCAACTCCTCTCTTTCTTAGAAAGTCGCCCTGCATGCACAATTGCGCCCTCCTCACTCCAGCACTATCACTCTGACAATACAATTAAGCAACCTCATCCGGGGACCCCCTGCCTCTATAAATAATCTCACCGATGAATTAGATTTACCAAAACCCTAATTCTCGGTGCATGCAAAAGTCACTTTTACATGCATCCAATGATCGCTGACAGGTCATGCATATCTCATGCATGCAAAGGTCAAATCACCCTAGAAGGTCCGCATGCAGCCACCACTGGGCCCATGCCATTGAGTAGAGTGTATCTCAGCCTCTACTCCATGTTGATGCCTATAGCACTAATGTACCTCCATGCAAGGCATCTGAACCATGGAGGACATCCTGAAGTTACCACAATCTAACAGTGCATAGGACTCACTGTTCAGACCTTACTTGACTTGCTGTTGTACATTTTACATATAAAATCTAGATCCAAAAGTCATCCCTACCATCCTTGATCAGTGAACTAGTACTCCTCACTTACACCCTACACACCATATAGAAAATTGTAAAAAAAATTGCTAGTTAAAATCCTGATCAACTTGGAAGTTGGAGATAGCATTCTGGCCAATTCTTGGTTGGAATACTACAGTGGTATTAGAGCACTTTCCTTGGCTCAGCTTGTGGAAAGTAACTCTCAGTGGAAAAGTAGCTCAGTACTATTTCAAGTTGCAGTTGTGGAATTATTTACAGTCATGGAAGATTTAGACTTTAAGTTGTATGAAGAAGAAGAATCATTTTTTGATTATGAAGAGGTTGTTTACATAAATGAAAGCGTGTCCATTTTACATAATGATGATGAATCCTTGTGTGATTCTTTTTGCACAATGAGCAGAAGGCCCAAACCACCAGAGTTCAATATTGTGGATGGTAGAGTTTGCTATGGGGGGAAGATTCTAGGAACCAATCCATCCGAGTACCTCAGGGAATACCAAACAATGAGGAAGGAGATATAGGAGGTCTTACCCTTTCGAGACTTCTGCACCTTCAAAGTTGGAAGCTTGTTTCCAAATGATGATCCTTGTAGTAGCACATATCAAAGAAGAGTAAGTCATATTGTCAATAATGTGTGCAAAGAAGTGAAACATATGTTGCAGCAGAGAGAAGAATCTACTACAAACTTCTATGTTGAGGATTTCAAGATCACCTCAAGGGAGATAGGTACTCTTAATGATGGCGAGACTTATTTTGGTCAGATCCAAAAGAAGAACCTAAATCAGATTCAAAGTCACCACTTGAGCTTCATAGTGCAGTAGAAGATGACCACACATCAGTTGTATGTGAACCAGGAGAATTGGTGGCAGAACAAGGCACCATAGCTCTACCATTTGAAGGGAGAAGTATGATGCAAAGGTCTGGACCACATTCATATTTTTGTACCCCTTTGTGTCATAATGATGTTGCAGCCACATCAAGGTATAATTATTGCATGATGGAGTCCCTGGATGTTGATGCTCAGATGCTTAGTGATAAGGGTGAATACATTGATAGGGCTGAATCATTGGAAGGATGTTTGCAGGATGCCCACATGGTTGGAAGAGCACCTATAGAGGAATGCTTGAATTGTGAGGGAACATCTAATGATGCGTACTCTCGTATATATGTTGGTGACATGGTGGTTCCTATTATCACCAATCTTGTAGTTGCCCCTAAATGATGGATCCTATACAGGATGGTAGAGGGGATAGGCAACCAAAATGGTGAACCCTCGAGAGCCTCGGTTCCCAAAAGGATTGGTTGTCACGCCAACCGAGGCACCCTTCACTCTATGCTATCAAAACCCAAGATAACAAAGAGGGAGACCCTGATCTACTCCCGACAGGAGAGATCAAACCCAATCACCAGATCAAGCTATCAAGATAGGGTACGTAAGGTGACAGGTATGGAACCCTAGATTTAAGGAAATGAAACCACTGTGGAGGCTTAGGGAAGATGTGACTTAGCAAAGATCGATTACACAGTGATTCAATAATTAGGTATGATTCCAAGATTCAGGTGCCAGTTAAAAAGATCAAATTCAGTTGCCTTAGGAAACGTGATCCTTAAAACAGGGAAAGTGTCCCAAAGAGTGGATTTGAGAATTAGGGCTTCTAGCACATCTTGGTAGATGGATGTGACAGTGTCAAAGCACACCAACTCAGCAAGAGGGATCAAAAGACAGGGAAACTGACTCTCTCAGGGAATGTGTGAGTGTTCAAGGAGACTAGTGCCTTGGGATTTGGGCCAATGGAGTCCTCCAAGTATGATGCCTTGGAGAACCCACCTATGGATTTGCAAAAGACCAAAAACCCAGAAATGGTTTGCTAGTAAACCAAGTCTTTTGAGCCAGAGAATTTTTCGATTAATTTTACTTAGGGTTTTAAATGAAATTGACAGATGGGTAGGTTAGAAGAATAGATTACTTACCTCACAAGCATACCTGAGTCATGGAAATGTTTGCTATGATGCCGAGGATTATTCCCGCAAAGATCAAATGAGAATTTGGTGATGTATCTTGCCCCCACGATTTTCCCAGCTCCACATGTGCTCCCTCCTCTTCCTGATGAACCAAGGACAACGAGAGATCAATCAGTTCAAGCAAGATTGGAAGAAATAAAGAGAAAGAACATGATAACAAGAATTAAGAGGTACAAAGACAATAATACTCCCTGAAATCGACAAAGAGAAGAGAAGAGAGCAGGGAGAGTCTCCCTAGCCAATGCGCCTTCCTCACTAATTCAACTTCTTCACCCGTAGATAAAAAGTAGAGAGAAGATGTACAAAATAACCACCAAGATCCTCAGTGCAGAGGAAGAACGGTTTCAATCAACACCAATAGCATCCACAACCATAAGACAAGAGTTTGCAAAGAAGTATTTTTATTCTAGAGGCCAAGAGCCAAAAGTGCCTTTACAATGAGAGGCTCTCCTTTAAATAGGAAGAAGAGAAACCAAAACCCTAACCACCTTTTGAATGAATGGCTAAGATTAAAAGATACAAAAGTTATAATCTACGGTTGAGATGAGCTCAACATAAAGTACATGGATCAACTCAAAAATATAACAATGTTATGAACAAAATCGCCCTAGGGGGATGTCCCACTCCAAGTGACTAGGATAGCATAAAGCTCATGGTGGGTCTAGGGGGTGACATATAACCTCCCTAGTGTCCCCATGGCACAATAATCATCAAATATATCATCTAAGTGTTAAATCATGCCCAACAAGGAAAGTAGTGAGCCTCCAAAGGCTCCATAAAACCACAAAATGTGCCGGAGAAAGATGTGTGGGCCCCATTGACTGCTGCAACTGCTCTGGAGGGTGTGGGAGACATCACCAAAACCCTTCCTATGCCATTTCCTTGCCTCAGTATCCCAAATCGAATTCCTCTGTAGCCAATTTTACCATTTTTTATGCCTCTGTAAATCACCTGAAAAGCATAAAAATGCCTGTAACTCACTGCCTGGTCACCCGGGGCCAAATCTGACTGCACCAACATGTTTGGGAATTTAGCAATGTAGTAAAAACAAGTGGCTACACTCCATATCCCCTCTGTAGCGCCATAAGTAAACTAATCAACTCGTGATACTGCTCCGAAAAGGCCATTTTTAATGGCAAATCTGCACTGAAGTGATAAACTGAGAAAAATCTCAACTGAAACTGCCCAGAACTAAAAACAAACTGTCCCAATAGACTCAGAGAGACCAAATGCACTAAAGGTGCATACTCATACACAATATGGATGACTGCATAATCATATAATATCAACACCATGCTTAAACAATATAAAAATAATAATAATATGCAAATGATCAAAATCATTAAAAGTACTGCAGATCACTATCTGAACCTGTAATTGCTGCATGGAACCATCTGGTGACCAAATAAGGATCACATATCATCAATAACTATCATCCAGGGTCTAGCCCATCTCATGTCATGTGGTTGACTTTGGGCAAACTGGGTTTGACCAAGTCAAATTGACCCATAATATGATCCAAACCATAAACATCAAGGTGCTGCAAGTGCATTTGGTTAACCCATGCTTCATTAATCATTCCAATAACAATATAAACATATAGTTATCATTTCACTGGCGATCTAAAACAAGATATTTAAGATTTTGATTAATAATAATAGCTCAGACTTAGAACCTCAAGACTATACTCACTTCATGGTTGTGATCAATTTGCTAGATATGCAAGGCTAGGCTAAGGGATAACTGTACTAACTCAACACTGTGACACTTTGGAAGTGGGAACGGGGATACACACTAAAGCATATGTTGGACAAGCAATAACACAGGGGATGGCAGTGTCTCACAAATGGGTAAGCTGTTTCCGAAGTGCTTATTCAACATTGACAGATGTCTACAACTCACATCCAAGCTGATACAGCTCTGTGAGGATCTTTTCTAGAGCCACCATGACCAGGTGCCAAGCAACCGTAACTCAAGACTCTAGGGGACACTTAGAATTAGCTGTCCCAAGCTCCATCTCATATCACAACCCGCAGGCTAATGAGGAATGATCATTACAGTATAGGCCAGCAGATCATTAGATATATAGCATACATTTAACCACTGCTTTTTGGGCCTTTCATTCATTTCCATAGCCTTGATCCGTGTTTGTTGAAAAACAAGTTCTTGGATTTACATTTATTAGGCTTTTTGATCCGTATGTTGAGAAACACATTTTTGGATTTACATTCATTTCACATGCCTTTCATTCACGTGTGTTGAGAAACACATTCTAGAATGGGATTTCATTTAAGATATACAATAAAGTTTCCAGATACATGTAATGATGGTAGTACTATCTGTTTCAGGTTTAGCCAACATAACCTAGGCAACTCAGAGCCGAGACACAGAACAACTGGGAAGCTCATCCAACAAAGAGGCTGGAATGGGGGAAAGTCCTCCATGTCACAAGTCAAGTAGTAAGTCAAGGTAACAACAATAACTGGAAGGTAACAGATGGATGGAGATAGTGAAAATGATGCCAACACTAGCAAGCCAAACAAATGGTGGGAATGATCACCTCCATTCTCCTAGGAGGGCGAAACCAATGAGTATAGGCAAGAACCTCTATCATTTGAGCAGGACACTAGATAAATACATAATAAAGACCAAGTCCAATATATATATGATCACCAGATCATGACACTAAATGCTACAACATGCTACTAGAATGACCAGGAAAGCAATATAAACCAATACACAAGATAATACCTGCTGGATCATATACCTGTGCAAACCATCTGAACTATCATCTGTCAACTGGGAACCTGCTGCTGCAACTCTGGGCAAGGCATACTGCTCTGTATGGACAAATGGCTACATCAGTGATCTAATCTGAGTTTCTCGAGAGTCAGTCATGGCAAAGGAATATACTGCTGCTCATAATCATAGGAGTGATCCAAGATAGATGCTTGTCTCAAGCATCTCAGTGTAAAGAACTGGCTGAAAAATATACTGGAATCTAGAAAAAATATATGGTAGTCCCCGCTACTATAAATGTGATAACATCTGGCTCCAGCTAGGACAAGTACTCTGCTGAATAGAGCGCTTGAGAACCTCAGAATCTCTGGTTGTCATCACTCTGCTACTCGTATCTTCGATCAATGCACTCTAGCTTTGGATCAGCTACAAAATGTACCTGGTATCCGCAAAATGTCCAGAGCTATACCAAACTCACAGATCGGTTGTCAGAACAATGCATGTATATACATAAATCTCATAGTAAAACAGAACTGAAAATAAAATGCGGAAAGTAAAGACTAATCTACTAACATCACTTCAAATTTCGTTATTGTGCAGGAAACGAAAATGACAAGTACTCAAGACTAAACTATGAGCTTCAAAAGGGAAAGACAAAGGTGCCAGACTCAATTGCCGAAAAACTAAACTACTGCCCAAGTGGGCTTATTTAGTTACTACCTACTCTAACCTACCAGGCAAGCAAGGAAGTCCAAGACTAAGTGAGGTCAGGGATGCAATCCATTAACTCCCTCTGATTGATAGGAAGCAAAATTCGTTGTCCATTACCAGTTGTTAGAAAACACATGTCTCCAAAGCATTGCTCTACCGTGAAAGGTCCAACCCAAATATCATCAGCCTGTCCAGATCTGATATACAATAAGTGATTCGGGATGATGACTTGAATTCCAGTAGGAAATCTATTCCTATTTATAGATTCAGGAACAACTTCAATGTTACGTATAGGAATTGGATGGATCTCAGCAATGTTTCGTGGTTGCAGTGTGGCAATTCTTGAGTTCCTTCTAAAAGGAACTGCATTAAATCTGGGTGGACCACCCTCGATGGGAATGGCTACACTACCAATTAAGACTTCTCTAATCTCTCTTCTCGTCTCCTGAACACTTACATTAGGCTCTTTCTCTTGAGGAGACACTACATGCTTTACTGTCTCTCCGACAGTCCAAAAATCTCTATGTTCCTCCAATGAATGAGGCATATGTGATATAACAATGGAATGACTAGAGCCTTCCCCTGTAGGAACTGGAATTTTCATACTCTCTAAACCAGTGGACAATGCTTCTAAATGAGATTTTGAAGAAATAGGAATGTGAGAAGGATCATGATTTTGATGATTAGGCACCTTAGGTGGCAACAAAATTCTCAGGATGTCAGGATATGCAGATAGAAAATTGCTTTGATTGCGAGAAGCAGATTCTTGATAAATAGCAAGGTTGTTTAAAGCAGGATCTCTTTCGGGGGCATCGTTAATTAAGGCATCTTCTTTCCAACTCATAGAGTTGTCATGAATTTGCATCAAAACACCATCTTCCAAGGACAAATGGGACAAATGATCAGGAACATCAGAATAATGGGATTCATTTATTTCATCATCATTTTCCGAAATAGGAGAGGGATGTGTTCCTTTGTTATGGTTTGTCCAAGAGAGAATGGGTTCTAAGCCTTGCTCTTGTCTGCCTAGTTTATGATCATAAAGAGCATTAAATCCCCTAACTGTTCTTGGAATACATTCACCACTTCTTACATCTTCCAAATCATCAACAACTTCAGGTGTTAAATTTTCATTGACTTGTTCTTGAATTGTCTCATCATTGGACTCATGACCTTGAAGTTGGTTTTCATTTCTTCTCAATTCATTTAGTTCTTCTGAAAACTCACTTCTAAGCATTTCCAAATTTATTCTCCTAACAAGCTCAACTATGTCTTCTTCCTCTTGTGAAGAATCAGTATCTCCCATTACCATAAATATATTTTCCGATTGAGGTAACTCCCAGATTTCATCATCATTCTTAATCATATAGCCTTGGCATTATTTAAAAGTTCATCCCCATAAGTGTTCTTTATCCCTTCCTCAAAAGTTTCCAAATGTTTGTCGATACATGGTTCTCTATTAATGGGAATCAGGGCACCATCCGAATTGGGAGCACACATATATGATAAATCCATCATGAGGTATCCACCTAAACCAGCTGCCCACTTCGTAGATAAAAGCATTCCATATGCTGGGGTCAAGTCTATAACAACCACATCCATCATGGTTGAAATATTTGAGCATGCAAAAAGATAACCCTCAAGTTTTTTATCAGACCATAGGACTGTACACGTCTTGAATCAATGCCACAAACATTCCACTAATTCCTTGAAAGCATAATCCATGGCCCTTTGAAAAGTGGCCCCAGCATTGGTAAGACCAAAGGGCATTCTTAGATACTCAAAGGTTCCCCAAGGGGTTGTGAAAGTTGTCTTGTGTCTATCCTCATCTTTAATAACAACTTGATTATATCCTGAAAATCCATCAAGCATAGACATCATTTTAGACCCAGTGACCCGTTAGAGGAGGGTCTCCATGTTAGGGAGTGGATAATTATCTTTTTGACAGGCTATGTTAAGATTTCTAAAGTCAATGCATATCCTGATACTCCCATTCTTCTTTCTAACCACAACTAAGTTGGACCACCATGATGAATGTCGAGTGGGTGCTAAAATACCTGCTGCCAACATTTTTTCTATCTCCTGTTTGACAATAGGGGCCAACTTAGGATTTATTTGCCTAAGTTTTTATCGGAAAGGCTTAACATTTTGCATTTCAGGTTTAAGGGGGATGGTGTGTTGGAACACATCCTCCGTATAAGCTTTTAGCTTGTCATAAGTAAATGCAAATATATCCCTATATTCTTTGACCAAGTTTATCAATGCATTCCTTTCCTTTTCAGATATCCCTTTTCCAATTTTTATTTTTTTGGATTTGTTTCCGATCCAATGTTGATTTCGATGTACTAACCTGGCTTCATTTGGTCAACACTACTCTTTCTTCTATCCTGTCTGTCAAATATGTTCTCTAAGGCAACAAAGCCATGTGGTACAGAATTGAAGCGGTTCCCTTCATCTTGATACTCTTTACCTTCTTCATGATCATTGGGTTTAAAATTGGAGAACTCACCAATATTATTAATGAACTTTAGTATTTGTTCATCACTTTGAAAAACCTGCCAATGTTCAATATTATCAGGAATCGAAGGTCTAAAGTTAATTTCCAAAGGCCAATCCCCCTCTAACATCTCATCTGATGGCTGAAGTGTTGAAGTTGAAATTGCAAGTCTGTCGACAACACTATTTTGATCTTGAGGGATTGCTTCTATATTAAGGGCATCAAAAAATTCCATTGTGTCCCAGATTGCATTTCGATACTTCTTAAGTCTCTGACACTTACATGCAAACTGACCCTTAATTTGTTGGACAATTAGATCAGAATCCCCCTTAATACTTAGCAATTTGATTCCCATGTCCTTGGCAATCTCGATGCCTAGTAGAAGTGCCTCATACTCTGCCACAGTGTTGGTTGCCTCAAACTCTAATTTGAAAGCAAAGTTGAAAACCTTTCCTTTCGGTGAAATGATGACAACCCAGCCCCCTTACCAGCTCTAGAATATGCTCCATCAAAGTTTATTTTCCACAACTCATTAATTTTTTCATTCTTAATCTCTTCTTGGATGGGTTCCAAGAAGGTGGAGTTAATCTGATATATTCCAAGTTCACTAGAGTTGTTTACATACTCATTTGAAGGTTTTTGAGGATTTTTAACATGGTACCTTCTTTCTTTTTCAGTGTGTAACTTAACTAGTGAGTCTTCTGATGCAGGTACAATGGCATATGTCCAATCCATTTGATGGATCCTCCCAAAGTGGCACCAAATTTTCTAGATAATAGCATGGCCCATTTATCCGGTATATCTATGATGAGGATATCCATGGTAACATGAATGCCCGGATACTTTGCTAATTTAACATGTTGTTTCTCAATCATACCTTCAACTTTGACAGGTCTAGAATCCATGGCACATACTTTTTGGTAAGGGCGTGAGGTTCTAAGGCCAAGTTGTTGCATGACCGTCTTAGTCATGAGATTGGATCCCGATCCTGAATCTAACATACAGTTGTGCAGGAGAAGATCACCTATCATCAATGATAAATAAAAAGGAGGGCGATCCTCTTTTCTTGGGTCCCTAGTATGCAAGTTTATAGGAGGGTCTTCATATATATTTTCTTGACTAGTTGAAGGTTGTTCCACTGTGTTGGCAAAAGTCACTTTCTTGGGAGTAGAAAGCCTTGTAGGTGTGGAAGGTCTTTCAAGTGCTACGGGTTTTGAGATAGGGGGGGACATCATCTTCTTGAGTGTTTAGCATTTTCAGAAGCTTCTCTTTTTGACCTGGAATCTTGCATAGCTCCAATACGGGGATTGGAACTTTAGAGTTGGCAAACCAACTACCTAAATCAAAACTTAAAGCAACAGATTCCTTTTCATCATTAGTTTCTTGAGTAGTGTTAGGAATTGTTACCTTAGGAGCAGTTTGAGTAGAGGGTCCTTCCTTCGGTATTCTTTGATATGTCATGCCCTTGAAGTTCTGAGTGTTATTGACATTAGATGGCATCTCACCATAATATTTAGTCAAGTTATCAACCCTTTGATGGCCTTGGTTGGCTTGAGTCCAACTATCCCTAGGATTTCATAGATGTCCCCTACATGGTTGATGAATTCAGGCTCGCTTGCAGACGTGCTAGGACCACAACCCTCGGGATAACCATGCTCTTGAACATAGCATGCATAATGACAACCAGATTCTTCATGGAAATCTCTGCATGCCCTACAAAATGGTTTGTATGACTCAACCATGTTAGCAGCCTCTAGCTGATGAGGAGGCCTCTGTTCATGGTTGGGAATTTTTCTCTGCCATGTTGGTTTTGCAGGAAATGTTCTAGGAGTTAGTGGGGGTTGAGTCCTTTCAACAGTAATGACCCGATTCTAAACCTCCTTATTTTGTGCCAAGTGTTTCCTCTCCATGTCTTGCATTTTCTCAATTATATCCATAAGCTTCTTTTCATAGGCAGTGTTTGAAGGCTCTTTTTCTTTAGGCTCAACAGTTTTTAGAGGAGTTGATTATCTAGAGTAACCTTGGATGTTTGACTCTCCTGGAGACTGCATGTTTTTGTCAATTTTGATAGCCAATTCCAGAGCTTCAAGCAATGTGGTGGGTTCCTTGTCTCTTATCTGATACTGTATCTTGCCACTTAATGTTTCTTGTAATAATCCAATGTGGAAGCAGCAGGAGGTGCATAAGTAGCAGGGATGGAATTAGACAACTCCGTGAACCTAGTGTTGAATTCATCCATGGTTTCAGTATCTGATTTCTTCATATTGGTCAAGGATGCCACTAGATGTCTAGGTTCTTTTTTACTGCCAAATTTGTTGAGGAAATCAGTCTTGAAGGCTTCCATGGTAGCGAATGAGTTATTTGGCAAGTTGTCATACCAGTTTCCAGCTTTACCATCCAAAGATAAAGCAAAAAGAGTCATGTATACATCTTCATGTTTGTCAGCACCCTTGACATAGGAACCACAATGTCTGGAAAAGTTTCTGATATGTTGCTCAGCAGAGGTAGAGGCATCAGTGCCAGTGAAAGTGATGAGTTTATCTATAGCCTTCTCAGGAACCTCATGGGGTTGACCTGCTATTTGAGAAAAATCCAATTGAGTAAAATACTCGTTCATCGTGGTAAGGAAACAGTTATTATTTTCAAAGTTTTCTTGAAATAAGGTATGGATGTCTGAAACAGACTCAGATCCAAATTCTTCAAGGATCCGACGAGAAGCAAGTTTATTCAATCTCCTCTTGTAAACCTTTTCAGGCTCGGGGATGAAATTGAGTAAACCTTCAGAGTTTCTTCTAGTTGAATACCTTGAGGTGTTTACTGACAGTGGAGTCGCCAGGTGGATTCAAGTCTAATTTCGGAGAGTGATTTGACTAAAAATCTACCAAAACAGGGAAAAAAGGTAAAAAACTAAAAAGAAATAAAGGTTGTCCAGGAACAAAAAGATTTGTCCCCGGCAACGACGCCAAAGATGTTGTCCGCCAAGATGCACACCAGCAACAAAAATCTTTCGAAAGTTGTTCCCTCACTAAAAGTGGGGAAGGTGTGGCCTTGGGGGAAAGCAATGAGCCAGATACTGTCACTTGAATCACGGCTCCTTCGTTTAGGCAAACTCCTAACGAAGCCAAAGGGGGTAGTCCCTACAAAGAGTTGTCTATGGCTCTATGTTTTTTAGATGTTTTAAGGTGTTGCGGATGCGGATGCGGATGGGTGTTGTTTAGGATTTTTTTAATGAGATCACAATTTATAAAAATGAGATAAACACAAGATAAGGGCAATCCACGTTGCAAATACAAGATTATAGATAAACAATATAATGAAGACTTGTACAATAAAATGGCATCCACAGATAGACAATAACTTAAATAGATTCCCAATGGACAAATGGCCCAGATTAATTAATATGTGAAAGTTCAAAGTGACCAGTGCCAAATGGAGTCAAAATGTGTAGTGCTTGGGGATGCTGAAGATACAAGTCTCAAAATGACTGTTTGTGAGAATGTTGTGCAAATTATCTTGGTTGATTTTAAAAGTTTTAGTGATCTTGATTATTAGGGTTTGGAAAGCAAGGATGAAGACCAACTGGAAAAGTATACCTTCAGTGGCTCCCCTTGGTGACTTGACGGACCGTCCAATATTCTAGGCTAGGTGTCCAGTGGATTTAACTAGCAAGCTGGAACTCTATGAGAACGGTGATTTCCGGCGCCACTAGTAGGAATTTCCCCACTACCTGAGTATTTCTCGAAACAACGCCGGTTCGTTGGTTTATGGGGGTGAAGATTTTATTATGGTTATCACTTGTAAGATTAGCAAATCCAATCACCATTCTGAGTACGAATCCAACTTTTTAGGTTCGGCAGAGCATACTTGGTGATGGAAAGTAACGAAATAAATTTTAAGAGGGAAATGTGAGTTTGAAGTGTTTTAAACTTAGAGCACACAGTAAAACTCTCCGAAAGATAGTGCTCTTGACTTTGTCTTATGACAGAAGTTCAAGAGACTTTAACTAATCTATATGTTGAATGCAAGGAAAATGCAGTGCTTATGCTCTCCGACAGAGAGTGCTCTTGACTTGTATTATGACAAGTTCAAGAGTCTTTGGTTCTTTTTAAAACTCAAGCACATTGTGAACAAAGCAACCAAATAAAAGCTCAAAATAAAAGATAAAACAATACTTTAGCAACTAATATACTACTATGCAAAAAATGAACTAATCTAGCAATTAGTTATTTCTAAATGATGCAAAAATGAAACTGCACTAACCAAAACAAATCTAAGCTAGGAAACAAACCACTCATGGAACACTACACACTTCCCCAAATAGGGGAAGTAGGGTGTGGGGGATTAAAAACCCCACTTATGAAACTTTATTAAACAAGTACAATATTTTGGATTTTCAACCACTTTGAGAGAGGCTTGGAAAATATAAAATGGAAGAAAGCCTTAATGGCTTTTACAAAAAGGAGAGTGTTTGCCTTTGTCTTCTTTGGTTCAAATGATCTTCATTGGTTTTGCAATCTTAGTTTTGTCTTCTCCTTGGTTTTGGATCTTCTTGTTTATCTCTTGTTTTGTTCTTCTTCCTCTTCTTGGTTCTTCTTCAAATGTACCTATCTCAAAAGATCAACTTCAAGGACCCATTAGCATTAGCAAAAATCAAAAGAAACTAAGATCTAGGAACAAAAATGGAAACTAGCTAACCTTTCACTAATGTAAATCAAGCTTTTACAAAAATATGATGCAAATCCTAGATCTAAGATGAGATACAAGCTAACAAACTAATCAAAATGAGATCTAAGATGAAAGTAAACTAACAATGAGATGCCAACTTAACAAGAGAACTATATGCAAGTTTTTTTATTTTGAAATGAAATATGAGATCTAAAACAAAACTACTAACTCTAACAAATAAGATCTAACCTAAAACTTTAGGAAAAAAGGGAGAAGAAGGGTTAAGGGAAGAAGGAGTGAAGGTGAAAAACAAAGAGGAGATAGAAGATGTAGATCAACAAAACGAAAAGAGGGAAGGCAAAAAGGAAGAGAAGAAGACGAATGGAGAAGATAGGGAAAAAAAGGAGACGAGAGAAGGAGGAGCTTGGAAGGACGAGAGGAGAAGGAAGCTAGAAGAAGGTAAGACGAGAGGAGAAGGAAGCTAGAAGAAGGGAGGAGGGAGAGGGAGAACAAAAGATGAAAACGAAAGGATGAAAATGAGCAAAAACGAAAACAAGGGAAAGATCAAGCCACTCGAAATCAAAGAGAGGATTGATGGGGTTTCAAGGCTTGGAGATGAGTAAAACTTGGGTTTCCATAGCTTGAAGAAAGGTCAAGTAACAAGGTAACCAAAAATTGATTTTAAATGTGTTGATGGATGAAGGCTAGCCCCTGATAGCTATGTTTCTTTCTGTGGATGGAGGAGCAATTTGAAGAACCTGCAAAAGGAATGTGTTAAATGGTAAAAATCCTTGTGTAATGAAGATAAGCTTAATCCCAAGCTATTCTCCACCTTAGTGATCCCTGCAAAACACTTAGTCTCAATCAAACAAACCCGATCAAATGCTTACGTACTAGATTGATAGTCTTCTTAAAGCATATATTGAAAAATGATTTGCAAAATAGAGAGATAGGGTGAGAGAGATATCACCAAACAAAGCGAAACCACAATACAGAGAGCTCTTGCATGGACCTCCAAAGTCACTTCTTTATTCCAAAGCTTAAACAAATATTACAATAATTTTGGCAGAGTGTTCTTGCCCAAAATCTCCATGAGAATAGAGGAGGAATACCTCTCTTTTTATAACAAAACAAGACAACCAAACCGCTAATTTGAATTGGCTTGAAGAGAGCCAATAACACTTGACACAAAATCGAAATTCCAATCTAATCCATCTAATTCGTAGCTTGGAGTGGGACACATCACATAACTTGAGCTAGTTGGTGGTTGAGAGTGGGGAGGTGGCCTCCACCTAGGCAAGGCGCCCCCCACTCAAGCTTTGGAGATATCACCCATCAAATATGGATTTGCCAAGTGTAAAACACGTGAACCCTAGGAGATATGCGTGAGCCTTTGTGGGAGATCAAGCATGAGTGGTAATGAATGCTAACTCGAATTGTAAGGGATCCAAGTCCTGATGGTTGCACAAATTTAGGAGGGCGCCCACCTTATCATTAATGTAATTCAACCACCCAGTACCAAGTGCCACATAACCAATTCGTGAATTGCATGAAGGAGGGCGAATTTGCTCACATGGATTGACTTCTGGTGACTGGATACTTTACTGAATGTGATTGGAGTTGACTGGAATCTTCATTAATTCCCTGTGCCATGTCATTTAGCCTTTTATTTTAATCCATTTGGATTACATATGAGAGAATTGGATTATCTCCAATTATTAATTTTTTGATTTAATTAATTAATAATCCTCTTTTATTGATTTTTTGAGGAATTATTAATTAAGTGGCCAAATGACGATCCGAAACTTAGGGTAATGGTGCCCGGGGTCTAAGTATGATTTTTGGCTTAGGAATTAAGCCTCCAATAGCTGAAAAACACCCCCGGACGACTGACATATTACAAATTGAATTTTTCCATTTAAACTATGGAAAAATTAATTATTAAAAAATAAAATAATTAACTGTCCAACGCGTCCGGTAAATTTTTTTCGGACAACGTTTAGAAACCACTACAGACCTAGAAAATGACCAATGACTCGACCCATAGTGTCTTGTAGGTTCATATTCATCAGTTGGACTCTAATAATCCCCCCTGGCCAGATTCTCAAAATCGGGCATTCTAGCTTTGGAGGAAGCGGGAGAAAACCTTGTCAATTATATCTCGGCTGAAGGCAAAGTATAATTGATCAGGGTAAAAAACTCCCTGGAATACCTTAGTTGATAAACTAGTCATGGGTGACCGAGTCACTTAAATGCTACTAGTACACTTTACTACAAAAACCCCGTGGGGCATGGTCATTTCAAGACAAACAACAAACTGACTAGCCAAAACTGGCAAGGCACAAACGATGGATCATCTGATACACTGGAACACAAACACTTATCATGTTTGTCATATGGCGGCTCTTCAGATAATCCAACTATGGTACAAATAAGTTGGTAACAAGCTTCAAAATACTGGTGTAAAAAATTGTACAACCACAACATATTCTAGTATAATCAACAATGGATTTGGTTTAGCTCGTGATGCTCACAGCTCAATGTATCATTGAGTTGGACGTGAAGCTCCCCAGCTTGCCTGGTAATCCAATAAGTGTATTCAGATATCTTTTCCATGTCCAGGGACTACCATGAACTTCTCTATGAAGAATATTCTAAAAACCAAGCGGAGAAAACAAGCACAAGGAAAGTGGAAACATCCCCCAAGGTTTAACATCCGTTAATGATTCAAGGATTGATGAATTTATTTCTAGAATTTCCCTTTAGGAGATTCAAAGCAGACCCGTAGAAAGAACTATTCCATTAGATCCTTTTGGATCTATATTTATTCCTTTGTCACAACATAAAATAGACATTTTATCCCTTGTAAGTCAGACACCTCAGAAATTTCATCATACAATTAAAAGCATGCCATTCTTGCGATAAGTCTGCTACATTCAATGCTAATAGTTTTGTAAGAAATGTTTGCTGTGACAATGTTCTAGGAAATTTTTCTGGGACATTGAATATCTCTAGGAAGATGACGAAAAAACATTCCAGGATAGTTGTAGATTCCCTTAAAATATGGAAGGAACTTAATGCTTGATGACGTGCAGGAGAAAGGACTTGGTGAGGCAAAAGAGAAAGACTTAACTCATCTGGAGAGTAAGAGTTGACTCAGAATCAAATGAAATCTAGAGTTGACTTGGGAAATTAAAAAAATATATATATGAAATTTCATAAAATAATATATTTTTGGTCAATGGAAAGTTTGCATGTCCAGATAATGCAAAATCTCAGCAGTAACTTGTTTCAAAGTACATATATGGTACTACATCTTCAAAATAGCATGGATTCTAGACAATTCAAGCAAAATGACATTTATTTATATATTTATATTGTCTTTTATATATAGAGTAAATCTTGAATCAACCTGACTTTTATTTGAAATGCAATTTTGAGGACATATTCATGAATCAAAATCATACTTTTATTTGAAATGCAATTTTGAGGACATATTCATGAATCAAAATGATGATGATTGAGGTTGACCATTTTTCTCTCATGATTAGGGCATGATTTCTCTCATGATTACGGTATGTTTCCAATCCTATACATATGTTCAATACCCTTTTTTAGGAAAAAAACAATCCAGGGTAGCATGAATACGTTTTTCTAGCCAAAACAATCTATAGGAAGCAATAATAATAAGAAGGAAGTAAACCTACCCAAAATTCAACAAATATGTAAGTTAAGTTAACCTTTATTTCTCAAATTTATCACTCGATATGTAGTCCTTCCAAGACGCAAAATCTAATTGCCATTCTTTCTTCTCCTAGACTTCCATGATACTAAAGTTGTATAGTGAGCATAGAGTTTCTCTTTTTGTAGACTATTATGTTACTCTATGGTAAATTTGAATAGAAAAATCCATTAATCTTAAGGTTTTATTATTTATCGCCAGGGTCTCTTCCTAGGGATAATATGGTAAATTCATGCAGTAACACCCAATCTGCCTGAAAGATCGGCAGCGTTCTCATCAGTATCACTTCTTACATACTATTATGTTATGATATGGTCGATCCATGTGATAAAAACTACACACTTAAAATATTTATTGCATTTTTGGTAAGGGTTACTTCCTGCATATTGTTTCACGATGATAAATTTGACAAAATAACATTTCTCTTAGGATTTCTTAACTTAGGTTATTCTACTAGTAACTATAGTGAAGTGATGTGATATCATCGTTTATGTTTTTATCCCAAAAACTGAATTGCATTTTATTTCCCATTTTAGTGTAGTTATAAGTCCTTTTACTTCATTCCAACCATTGGCAAGCCTATCGAAGGAATTGGTAGCAAATAAGTTCATAAATTTTGTGCAATTTCTTATCTCTATAATTAAGCATATCATGGCCATTCTAGACAAACTAGGATTAATGCCATGATAGAAATATGGGAAATCCTAACTTGATCATTTGCAAACCCAGATATATCCTTTTATGCAATATTTTCTTCTATTTTAACTCACTAATGTTAGTTTTTGTACCTAGGGAAGTGTTCCCCAAGTGACTTTTTGCCTAAGTCACTTAGAAGGGGGAAAAAGGTGACCCTCACATTAAAAGCTACTTAATGAGACTTTATAAAGTTAAAGTCACTTTTTGATAAATTTAAGTGGGTGAGTGAAATCTATTTAAGTGATTTAAATAAATGTGATTTTTATTCTAATTGAATCTTAGCCATTGGATTGGATCTTTCTCCACCGTTGGATTAGATTCCCACTTAGGGTTTAGACAAAAAGGGTTGAGGGAGGCAAACCCATTCACTTTTCACATTTTGAGAAGAGAGAAGAGCTGAAGAGAGAGCTAGGGCATTGGCACGAATTCCAAGGAGCATTGAATGCAGGTAGCATGCACTTCGAGGTATAGAGCTGAGCATTTATTGAACTGTACGGATTTGTAGACAGTCATTATTTCTTCTTAACAGGCACACATCCCGAGGCTGCCATATTAGCATAGAAATCGAGGTAATGCACAGCAGCAGTTAATGCTATCTGTACAACACAGAATTTGAGGCAATTGATTTGGCACACATCCCGAGGTCTGATAGTACAGCAGTGATTATTGGCACAAGTTTCGAGACATTCTGGGCACTTGTTTCGAAGTAAATCTGGGCACACATACCAAGACAGTTTGCACATAGCTCGAGATACTTTCTGGGCACTTTTCTCGAGATACTCAACAGAGTTTTTGAGGAAGGTGTGGCACAGACTTCAAGAACTGCTGCACACTTTTCTAGGCAGATTTGAGGCACAGATTTTGAGACAGTACTCTGCATAGTTTTCGAGGAGGACAGTACCGTACAGTCACTGTACTTTCAGCACAGAAATCAAGGCACTCAAGCACAGAAATCGAGGTTGCAATTTGGCACTGATTTCGAGATAGTTTGCTGAGTGAAATTTCATGGTGGAGATAAGTAAAATTTCTGCTGTAAATTTATGTACTAAGATTACTGAAGAAATAAATCTCTCTCTCTCTAACTGGTTTTCCCCGTGGGGGTTTTTCCAGGGCTTGATTTTGGCCAAAAATTTCTGAGTCTATCATTTTATGGTGTGATTGTTAAATGTGTTTTTCAGCCTGTTAGTGTATTTTACTGTGTGTGTAATTGTTACAGTAATTTTCATTAAGTAACCTACAACCAATGCAAAACCGACTGTATGTGAAAACCACGAAATGTTGACATACACCAGCAAACAGTAAAACGCATAATTTCTTCATGGTATCAGAGCAAGGGGGCAGAAAACAGTGATAGTTTGCAGACACACAGAAATTTTCAGATCTCAGAAATTTCAGTATTTTTTATCTTCTGTTAGTGGGCAGCACCTTGTTGGGTTGGTGTTGAGATGGCTACAGGTCTGAGGATTGAGGATAGGCTGAATGGGACAGAAAATTTTGTGCCTTGGAAGGCCAGAATTTTACTGATTTTGGAGGAGAATGAGCTATGGGTGGAGGCGGTTAAGAGCACTGCTGCCAACCCCATTGCCATTCCAGATGGCACAGATGCAGCAACTTTTTCAGCCTTCAACAAGAAGGACTGTAAGGCTAGGACGATCATCCTTGACGCAGTAAAAGACCACATAATCCCTCACATTTCCGGGAAGACCAGGGCATATGAGATGTGGAGTGCCTTGACCAGCTTGTATGAGAGTTCCAATGAGAACAGAAAGATGGTTCTCAAAGAGAAACTCAAGAGTATCAAGATGAATGGAGGAGAGGGAGTCACAGCTTACCTCACTAGGATTTCTGCAGTTCGGGATGAACTGGCAGCGGTTGTTGAAGTGGTATCTCCTACTGAGCTAGTACGCACAGCAGTGAACGAGGCTTCAAAGTCCTGGAGTGTATTTGTGCAGGCCATAGTGGGAAGAGAGAACCTACTGTCTTGGGAGAAACTGTTGGACGACTTTGTGCAGGAGGAGACCAGGAGGGGTCTCGTACAGGGCAGTTCATCACATAGTGGGGCAGATGAGGAGAACGTGGCAGTGACAGCCAAGGGTAAGAAGAAGAAGGGTCCCAAGAAGAAGAATGGGGCCAAGAGGCAACAACAGCAGCAACCGCAGGGTGGACAGAAGAAGGACTTGAGTAAAATCAAGTGCTATTGTTGTCAGGCGTTTGGGCACTATGCATCACAGTGTCCAAGCAAGAAGAAGAAGAAGGGACAGGGACAACAGACAGCAGCCTTAGCAGAAGTCGATGATTTTGGTGACAGGTTTCAGAGGGAGTTTTCCCTATATGCTAGACAGATTGAGAGAGAGAGAGTCTCCTTAGCCACCAGCACAGACATGGATATGGAGAGTGAGCATTCATTGTTGACAGGGCATCAGACAGGTCTGTTGTCACCTAAACTGTAGTTACCCCTATGGATGTATCCACTCATGGATGGCAATAGGGAGGGGCAACTCAAAAGGTGCAACCACGATCACCTCGACCTCCAATATATGGTTGTCACGCCAGTCAAGGCAACCTTCGCTTTATGTTATCTAGCCCAGACAACAAAGGGGGAGACCCGATCTACTCCCGATAGGAGAGATCAAAACCAAGACACCAAATCAAGTTGATTCTAAGTGAAGTAAGGTGTATGGTTTATCCTAGACCTTAGGAATAAGTCACAAGACAAGTGAGGGGTTCAGTGAGTATAGCTTTAGTTCATTGTTGATGTGAGAGTGACTTATAATAATTAAAGATAAGATCCGGGATTAGAGTACTAGTCAATGTGAGAAAATCCACTGCCTTGGGAACCGTGTCCAATGCAGGGTAGTTTAGGGGTTGAATTGGGGCTAACTAGTACAAGTGACAAGCTTGATCATGATACATGATGGCATCAAGGGTTTAGTTCACCACACAAAGGTCAAACCACAAGTTAATCCAACAATCTAGGAAAGTCGAATTGACTTGGAGAGAAACCAGTGCCTTGGGAATTGGGATAATGAAGTCAAAGTAAGATTAACTTGTGGTTAAGGACTCCTATTGCATGAGACAAGTGGGCAATTAAAGTCTTGATGGATGAATAGGTTTAGATCTAGGTTTGACCAAAGTGGACCACAATTCCTTAAAACAAGGAATGCTATCCCCAAGGCAAGATTTGACAAGGTGACCTACTAGATCTAGGTTTTGAATTATTCCCGTTCCAAATCCACTGAAATCTCAAGTACCCACGTCCTAGAAGTGGGACAACTCCCTTCTCCAAGGTGGTGCGACTTTACCCAAGGAGGCTAAAATGTAGGTTAAGTGGGTCAAGACAAGTCCGATGGCATCCAAACTTTAGATCCGGGTAGGTTAATCAAGTAGGAGTGTGGATCTACAATTTCAAGGCAATCCGAGGGCTAGATCTTACTAGATCTGACTTTGAAGATACCAAGTGGTCCAAAATGGGGATTAAATCCCTTAAAATGTGGAATAGGGCCCACAAGGTAGAAATCAGAAAAGTGACAATCTGGGGGTAGGTTATCGGATGTGTAGATCATGAATCAGGCAGGATCTCAACTACCCATCAACTAAATCTAGGTCAACTCACCCTCACCAAGAAGTGCGCCCTTGCTTGGAGAAGCTAAGTTGGCTTGGGAAGAGGGTCAAATGGAAGCCAATCCTCACCAAACTATAGATCCAGGATGCCGTGGATGCTATAGAGGTGGGTTTTCAATATTATACCCAACAACCCACTAGATCTAAGTAGATCTGAGAAAATGTAACAATGAGGGTTTGAAGAAATAAGGGTTTTATCAATTTATGAGTTAGGTCAATGGATTGGATCAAGATAAGAGAAACAAACCTGTGGATCTTACCTGGGTAACCTTGTAGATGCCTTGATGATGATGATCTATGCAAACCCGATCAATTTGAGAAGCTTTGAGGTAGTTTTCTATGCAATCGATTTAGTCCAAGAAGCCAATGCGCCCTCTCTCCTGCACAACAAACGTCAACAATATCAGATTTGATGTAATCAAGAGATAAGACTAATGCGACAAGAGAAGTAATAGAAAGATAGCATAGATCACAATGATACTAATGATAACCCCCTGATACAAGCAAATGCCAAGAAAGTCGATTTGAAGAAGCCTTGCAAAATCGCCCTTGTTGAAGTCGCCCTCCTGTAGACAAGACTGATTTCCAAAATAGATAGATCTTACCACAAATTCCAAATGCTAGGTTGCAATAGACTTTTCAATGACCATCTAAGAACACCAGATGCAAAGGAGACCACAAAAATTTCCACAAGAAAGTTTTTCTATACCAATAATCCAAGAGCCAAAGACCCCTTACAATGAGAAGCTCTCTCCTTTAAATAGGAAGGAGAGGCATCAAAATCTTAACCACTTTTTGAATGAGTGGCTAAGATTAAAAGATACAAATGTCTAATCAATGGTTGAGATGAGCTCAACAATAAAATACATGGATCACTAATAAAATATAATATGAGTGGACAAAATCGCTCTAAAAGAGGGGAATCCCACCAAATCATGATGACAAAATATAATAAGAAGCTTATGGTGGGTCCAAGGGGTAATTTTATCCACCCTTGGTCAATCCCCATAGCACAATAATCATAAAATAATCATCAATGCACCAAATCATGCCTCCATGGTCAAATCGTAGGCCTCAAAAGACCTCAGAAATCATTAGAAAGTGCCATAAGTGATGGATGCGGGCCCCGATGAAGCTGAAACTGCTGGAGGAGGTGTGGAAGACATCGATCTATCATCACTGCTCATCCCATGCCATAACATTGCCTCAGTAGCCCAAATCGATTTCCTCAATAGCCATTTCTACCAATCCTGAAATGCCTCGGGAAGCGTGAAACTGCCCCAAACTGCCTCTTGGAGTGCCTGCGCTGTCAAGGTGAGGGCACCAGTGTGTCCGGGAGGGGGGTAATATGGTAAAAACAAGTGGCTGGACCACCCCCTCCAAGCACAGCGCCCTAGGTCAACCGGATAAAAATCACATCTGCTCTGACAGGGCCTCCGACAGACCAAAATTGCACTGGGATAGCCTACTGAGGCTCAATCATCACTGTAAGTGCCCGGAACTGAAAACAAACTGTCTCATCGGACTCAGAAGGTCCAAATCCATCCAAAATGTGTACTCATACACCCTATGAGTCTCTGCATGATCAAAATATATATCCAATATACCGGAACAGGGTAAATAATAATAATCTGTAAATGATCAAATACTGCTGTAAACCATGAATCATCATCATAACCCTGTAGCTGCTGCATAGAATCATCATGTACATGTACATAGAACATATATCATCAATCCATATCATCACAAGGTCCAACCATCTCATGTCCTATGGTTGACCTTGGTCAAACTAGGTTTGACCAAGTCAACATGACCAAATATAACTCAGACCATCACTGGAAGCTGCTACAAAGTGTCAAAGGTTAATGCATGCTCTACAACTTATTCAAATAACAATTATAACACAAAGTAATCATTACTGGCGATCTAAATCCAAATATATAATGTCATTAATTATTATTATTACTCAGACTAGACTTTCAAGATCATACGCACTTCATAGCTGTGATCAATTTGCTAGTGAAGGGTGAAGGCTAAAATAACTGGCTAGGCTAAGGGATGACTTGACTGACTTAACTTTGTGACACTTTGGCAAAGGGAAAGGGAATACACACCATAGTATATACTGAATGAGCAACAACACAGAGAATGGCGGTGTTTCACAAATGGATGAGTTGTTCAAAGAGGGTTTATTCACCTTTAACAGATGCGCACAATCCATAATACAAATAAGGCCAGCAATTGTTTTGATATAGCATTTGAGTTCCATTGGTTTTTGGGCCTAAAGTTTCCATAGCCTTGGTCTATGTATGTTTATAAACACATTGCATAGATTTATATTTATTTTAGGCTTTCTGCTGCAGGTGTGTTTTTAAGGCACTTGTTTACCTGAGCACTTCTAGGTGTGTCATGGACAGCTTGTTTACCTAGGTATTTATTTTTCCAAAAGATATAACATTTTATTTTCATGGCTATTTTCATTTGGCATGCCTCTCATTCATGTGTGTTTAGAAACACATTGCATGAATGGGCTTTTCATACAAGATATAACATTTCATTTTCCATATTTTGTATTCATGGCAGCACTAAAAGTTTCAGGTTTAGCCAACACAACTTTAGTGACTAGGGGGAATTCCAAGGAACTCCAACTCACCATAGGTAAGTTTTGTCACCAACTCAGAGCCGAGACACAATAAACAGGGAAGCTCATCCAATACAGAGGCTACAGTGGGGAAAAGTCCTACATGCCACTAGTCAAGTAGTAAGTCAGGGTGATAAACTAAAAGGTAGGCAATGGATGGATGAAGACAATGAATAATGGAGCCAACACTAGCAAGCCAAGGTATGGTGGAATGATCACCTCTATTCTCCCTAAGGAGGGTAAAACCAATGAGTATGAATAGTGAACTTCTAAGTCTGAGTAGGGACAAATATAATATATATATATAATAAAATGAACCAGGTCCACATATCTATATGATCGCCAAATCATGACACTAAGTGCTAAGACATGCTATAAGAATAAGTATAAAAGCAATATAACCATAACACAATGATATACCTGCTGAGTCATATACCTGAATGCTCATCAACCTGTACCATCATATGTCCTCTGAAACTGCTGCTATAACTCTGGGCACTACTGATTGCTCTGTACCAATGGTATAATGGCTACATCGGTCATCTCTCTGAGTGTCCTGAGACTCAGTCATGGCATGGGGAATATACACTGCTGTCCAAAATCTGATAGTGATCCAATAAAGATGCTCATCTCAGCATCTCAAATGTAAGGGAACTGGCTGAATAGTGTACTGGCATCAGAAAAATAATGTATGGTAGCCCGACTACTATATATGTGATAACAAGGTCCATCCACCACTAGTATGTGGTACATTGACAACGGAGCCTCGAGACACATGATAGGTACTCGGGAGTTGTTCTCCGAGCTATCACGGACAACTAGAGATGTGGAGGTGGTACTTGGTGACAACACCATTGTTAGAGCAGTGGGTCAGGGGACCATTACATTTGAGAGGGAGTCCATGAGTCCCATGACTTTGAGGGATGTGTTGTACGTCCCTGGGCTAAAAAAGAACCTTGTTTCAGTTTCCACTATTGAGGACAGGGGTCTTGGGGTGTGTTTCTCAGATGGGAGAGTGCAGGTGTTCCCGAGGACTACAGGTGTATCTACTCCCATGGATATTGGAGTTAGATGTGGACGACTGTACAAGTTATTGTTTCAGTTGCAGCATGCTCTAGCACACAGCAACAGCAGTGAGCTATGTGAGCTATGGCACAGGAGGATGGCCCATTTACATCACCCCGCTCTGAGATTGTTGAGGAGCATGGTCACAGGTTTACCTGAGTTCGAAACCGAGCAGAGTGATGTGTGCAGAGGGTGTGCTTTGGGAAAGTACACCAAGACTGCTTTTCCTAGCAGTGACACGAGAGCAGTAGGAGTGCTTGACTTGATTCATTTTGACATTTGCGGTCCTATGTCTTCAGTATCTTTGACTGGTCACAAGTACTATATTAGCTTCATTGATGACTACTCCAGGAAGACCTGGATCTACTTCTTGAGGAACAAGAAGTCCCCACTAGTGTTGAGTGTCTTCCAAGGGTTCAAAGCCCTTGTGGAGAAGCAGACGGGGAGGAAGATCGGGATGTTGAGATCAGACAATGGGGGTGAGTATACCTCCAAGGAGTTTAATGCTTTCTGCAGTCAGGAGGGTATACAGTGATAGTTGACAGTTTCCTACACTCCTGAGCAGAATGGAGTAGCAGAGAGAAAGAACAGGTCGATCGTTGGAGCAGCAAGAGCCATGCTTCATGATCAGGGGTTACCGTTCTTTCTATGGGCAGAGGCTTGCAACACTGCAGTCTATCTGCAGAACAAGAGTCCTCACTGTGCTTTGGGGAGGATGACCCCAGAGGAGATGTATTCAGGCAAGAAGCCTGAGGTGAGCCATTTTCAGATATTTGGCTCTCTGACTTACTCTCACGTCCCTTCTGAGAAGAGGATGAAGTTCGAGCCCACTGTAGAGAGAGGTATCTTTGTGGGTTACGATGAGACTTCGAATGCATATCGACTTTACATTCCTGGCCAGAGGAGAGTTGTAGTTAGGCGAGAAGTGAAGTTTGATGAGGAGAGGGCCTTCAGAAAATCGAGAGAGATGGAGCAGGGGGAGCCACCAGCTCCCACACCTCAGTTGATACAGGCTTCTTCGATATAGGTTTTAGGTCCGCAAGTTTCTGGGGTGTCTGGATCACAGGGTACAGGCACAGCTTCTACAGGATCAGTGGTTCAGATTATAGGTACTTCAGGGACAGGTTCAGGGACAGGCACAGGTTCAGGATCACAGGTTTCAGGCTCACAGGTTACAGGGTCTTCAGGGACTGGTTCATCAGTCACTGGTCCTCGGGGTACTAGACCTTCTGCTTCTGGGAGTTCCTCGGATGAGGATAGACCAGTTTGGGAGGAGCCTTCAAGGAAGAAGAAGCCTAAGTGGCTTCAGGACACCTTGAAGGAAGCAAAAGCATTTGGTAGACCTCAGGAGGCGATCAGATCTGTGGTTGAGCCAGACAGATATGGGATGGCCCTTGTTGTGAGTCTTCGTGACTCTGCTCCTTATACATTTGAGGAGGCTTCTCAGCATCAGGTATGGAGAGATGCCATGATGGAAGAGTACCATTCCATCATGAAGAATGATGCTTGGGAGATTGTGCCGAGACCTGAGGGGAAGTCTGTGGTGACTTCCAAGTGGCTTTACAAGATCAAGCATGCTGCAGATGGCAGTGTGGAGAAATTCAAGGCTCGGTTTGTGGCTAGGGGGTTCTCACAGGTTGAGGGAGTTGACTATGATGAGACATTTGCTCCAGTTGCTTGGTATTCCTCTATCAGGGCAAGTGATATCTATAGCAGTAGAGATGGGTTGGAAGATCCACCAGATGGATGTGAAGACCACGTTTCTCAATGGTCTTCTGCAGGAGGAGGTGTATTTGGAGCAGCCACAGGGATTCGAGATACATGGGAGAGATTCTCATGTGTGCAGGCTTAGGAAAGCCTTGTACAGTTTGAAGTAAGATCCTAGAGCTTGGTACTCAAGGATCGATGCATATTTGACTTCGAAGGGATTTCAGAAGAGTGAGGCTGATCCCAACCTATACTACATTGTGGTTGGTGGAGATCCACTCATTCTTCTGTTATATGTTGATGACTTATTTATCACTGGAGATGAGCGTCTTATTGCATAGTGCAAGAGAGATCTTGCAACTGAGTATGAGATGACTGATATTGGGCTGATGCATTACTACTTGGGGATGGAGGTTTGGCAGGAGCCTGGACATATTTTCCTAGGACAGGGGAAGTATGCAGCGGAGATTCTGAAGAGTTATCGGATGGAGGACTGCAGGCCTATGTCTACACCTATGATCACCAACTTGAAGCAACTTCATGCTTCAGAGGGTAAGTTGGTGGATCCCACACTATATCGTCAACTCATCGGATCGTTGATGTATCTAGTCAACACCAGGTCAGACTTGTGCTTTGCGGTCTGTAGTCCGCTAATATGCACACCAGCAGCGGAAATCTTTCAAAAGCTGTCTCTTCACTAAAAGTGAGAGAGGTGTGGCCTTGGGGGCAAGCAATGAGCCAGGTACTGTCACCTGAATCCCAGCTCCTCCGTTTAGGCAAACTCCTAACGAAGCCAAGGGGGGTAGTCCCTAAAAAAGAGTTGTCTAAGGCTCTTTGTGTGTTTAAGTGTTTTTGGTGTTGTGATGCGGATGGGTGTTGTTTAGGAGTTTTGAATGAGAGACACAATAATATCTTAATATAAACAAGATAACGCAATCCACGTTGCAAATACAAGATGAGAGATACACTTGGACAAGAAAATAAATCACACTTTACGCAAATTAAAGAAAGTACTCCAATATTGATATTTTAAGCAAATAAGATATATGATGAAGGACCAGTGCCTTATGGAGTCAAATATAAAAGTGATTGTAAAGTGCTTGATACAAGTGCTTGAAATAGAAGCTTTTGAGAACGTTTTGCAGCTTATCTTGGTAAATTTAAGATTTTAATTTTTTTGATTATTATGGCTAAGAACAAGGTATCAAAAGAGTGGAACCTTATCCAAGAGAAATACTGGCAACCTTAGGTGATAGGTCGGAAGCACCCAGATTACAAAGAGGGCAAGTGTGCTTGCGGCTTGACCGCCCTCGAGTCTGACAGTGGATTCCCGACACCACCTCTTGTAGGAAGAACTCAGTGATTTGTCTTGGTTGAGGTTTTGGGGTAAAATTTTAATTAAATTATCACTTGTGAATTAGCAAGTCTTCCACCTTTCTAAGTACTAGCCCAACCGTTTCCAGTTGGCAGAGCATACGGGTGTAGGACAGAAACCAAGGTAAATTAATTAAAGGGGTGTGTGGGTTGAAAAGTTTTAGTTAAAGAGTGCTTTGTTCAACTCTCCGACAGAGAGCGCTCTTGACTTGGTCTTAAGACCACAGTTCAAGAGACTTGCTAATTAACAAATGCCTAATGCAGGGAAAAGATGCAAGACTAAAATGCCCTCCGATAGAGGGTGCTCTTGACTTGGATTTGGCCAAGTTCAAGAGACTTTGGTTCGTTTTTAACAAGCAGAAAGTAGATTGTAGTAGCAATAAATTCCAACTTAAAAATTTATTAAACAATATGATAGATCAGCAAGACATGGAATATTACTAAAATCACTATTTGCAAGATAAAATGAAACTTTGAATCAATCTAGTGTTCTACCACACAAAATCTAATCTAATGAGTGGGATCGATCTCCGAACAAGATCAACCACTAGAAGCCACCAATCCTGGAAACCTTCCAGCTAGCTGGATGTCCACAAGAAGTTGATGGGGGAGCGAGAAGCTACCACAAGACTATGTGGCCTTTGGGATACAATCCCAAAGTTAGCTATTCTCTAGTCACGGTTTGGAAGAGAAGATACAAGATAATATTTAACGGAAAATAAATCTAATCTACCCAAGAGTCTCTTTCAGGTCAAAGACCGTACTCGGGAGAGCATGGGGGTAAGTAAATATGGAAAAGTAGAGCAATTATAACTTATTGAAATAAAACTAATCTAGGAGCATATAATGGATCTAAAGCAAAAAGTCAAACCATTCACGAGACCACAAGGCTTCCCCAAATGGGGAAGTGAATGTGGGGGCTTAAAAACCCCACTTGCAACTTTATTATGGAAGTACAATTGCCCTTGGGAATGAAACCCTTGTAGGGACTTTGAAATAAATAACTTATCAAAACTTATAATGAACTTCTAAGATCTATTACAAAAAGGATAATACTAATCTTTGTATGGATCGTCCCTTTGTATTTTTGATGGCTTCTTGATTAGAAGCTTCTCGTCTCTTACTTTGAAAAATCTATCACAAACCAATAGCTCCAATACCCATTAGCATTAGAAAATCAATAACAAATTGAAACTAAATAGATCTTATAAAGCAACAAACTTAGGAGATGCAAGCCAAGCAAAAATGATAGATTCTTAAGACTTTGAGCTTTTAAACTACTTGCAATTTTGAGTGAAAGAGTTGAAGTGGCAGCCAACAAATGTAAACTCTATGACAATCAACTCCTCAATGTTTTAGATGGCAGCCAATAAATGTTGACTTTATGACAGTCAATAGATGGCAGCCAACAAATGTTTTGGATAGTCCACTCAATGTCTAGATGGCAGCCAACAAAGTTTAGGACAGTCGACCAAAGTGCAAATCTGTGGAGTGGTATAGTGACAAAATGGAACTAGGTAACAGCAATAGATAAGATCTATGATGATAACCTTGAAAAGACAATGTAACTAGCTCTTAGAGTTTAAACCAAACTAACAACTAACTAGCATAGCATGAGATATAAAATACTAACTTTGCCATGATGTAAACTAACTATTTTGAAAATCAAACAAACTAACTACTAATAAACTAAGTATGAAGCCTAATACTAACTACTACTAACACTTGTTTGTTTGTTTTTTGTGTTTATGTTTTAGGGCAAATGTGAAATGGGACGGGAGGGATGGAGGAAACAAGAGGAAGAGGGGACGAGAGGAGCCCTAAAGAAAAGATGACGAGAGCTAGGAGGAAGAAGATGGGAGATGGAAAGAAGGGAGGAGAAGCTAGGGTGGACGAAAGCAAGAAGGTAGGAAAACGAATGGGAGGAATGGTAAAGAGGACAAAAACGAATGGGGAAGAGGAGGAGAAAAACTAGGGCAAGGAGTTTCAAGTGGAACACTTGAGAGGGCAAAAACACTGTCTTGGAAATCCTCCGGTTAACCGGTGATACGCCGACAACAAGTGTTGAAGAGAGCACAAGGGAACAAATCCCAAGCTATTCCCCAAGGTTGAAGGAGCTTCAACCTTATGGCTAACTAATCTATGGCTTGAAAAGACAACAACAATCCTGGATCAAGACTAGAAGGGCTAGAAAGGGCTTAGCAAGCAAGTACAAAGGTTCAAAGAGCAAATAAGAAGGCTTGAAGAAGAGGAAGCCCAAAGTAACAAATAACCAATATTTTGAATATAAAAGATGGATCTTTGAATCAAACCCTTTATGCCACCATCTTGGTGTTGTGAGATCGACTTTAGGGGATCCTGCAATGCATGAATGTTAATGGAAAAAATTGTTCTTTGAAGAGATAGAGGAGACAACCTAGTTCCAACTCCTCTTCATAACTTTTGAGATCTGCAAAATGTATCACTTACAAACAAGATTGATCAAATATAGTATGCAAAGTTGAAAGGGACAAGAAGACTGTTAGTATTTCCGACTACAATCCACTACTTCCCAATCACAAACAACCCAACATCAATGGACAAATTGAACTCAAATGCCCATCCTATGGACTTAAAAAAGTCTTCTAAGCTTTAATAATTTGATCAAAACATGGAACATGTAAGCAAAAACAATAGAGCAATATCACCTTGATTATATTGAAGCAATTCCCATGAACAAGATCAACACACCATATGGACCTCCAAAGCCACTTTATTTCAATTAGCAAAAGCTATAACACATATACAATTTTGGCAGAGTAAGTTTGCACAAATTCTCCATGAGATAATAACCCCAAAGGGCCTCTCTTTATACTAAAATCCTAAGCTAAAACCCTAGGTCGAATTGGCAATAGACTAGTAAGTCGAATCCCAATCAAGGCAAGGCTTGGCATGCTAAACAATGGTCAAAGTCGAGTTTGTTGGTAGGTATGATTGAATGTGTGGCAAGACTCGACTTCAAGGTAGGTATGAGTGGTATCACGTGAAGGCAATGTAGATTGACGTGAGGACTATGGAAGGTGCGAGTTAGAGGATGGATGGCAAGTGGAGGCTTGGTAGGTGCTAATTCGAATGGTAAGAGGAGCCAATATAATGGTGATTGCATGGGAAGTAACAACTATCCAATGAACAACTTCCAACTAGGATAGATGTGAGGTTAAAAGAGGATTGACGTGAGCTTGAGGTAGGTGCGAGTTAGCATGGTGGAGAGGCATGTGGAATGGGTAGGTGCTAACTCAATGGTAGAAGGAGCCAAGCTTATGGATGATTGATGAGTCATGAGGGCGCCTACCTTAGGCTTTAATGCAAACCACCAACCCAACTATCAATTGACAACACATCAAATCGAATTTTGCATGAGGAGGGCGAATTGGTTCAAGTGGATAACCTTCTAGTGACTGGATAGTTGATTGGAATGACTGGGAGTTGATTGGAATCCTCATAAATGTCCATTGCCATGTCATTTAGCCTTTTATTTTAATCAAATTGATTAATTTTGGAGAGATTTGATTATCTCCAAAATATTCAATTTTATTATTTTAATTAATAATTTCTCTGTAAATGACTTTTCAGAGAAAATATTAATTATGAGGCTGAATTGACATCCAAAAGTTGGGTTTAGCTGCTCCATGGGTCATGTGTGATTTTTGGCTTATGAAACGAGCCATCAAACACTAAATTCGGACCCCGGATGACTGACATATTTACAGACTCAAATTTCTCTATTTAAACTATAGATAAATTTAATTAAAATTTAAAAAATTAAAAACCCCAATTCCGACGCGTCCGATAAAATTTTTTCGAAATTTTTTCTGGGGGTCCTAGAGACTTAGGACATGACCAAAACCTATTCTAATAGTGTCTAGTAGGTTTATACATTACAGTTGGACCCTAATAACCCCCCATGGCAAAAATTTCCAAAATCGGGCATTCCAGCTTTGGAGGAAGCGGGAGAAAAGCCAAGAGATTATATCTCGCCTGAAGCAAAGTATAATCTGACGGTGAAAAAACTCCCTGGAATATCTTAGTTGTTTAATCCAGTCATGGGGAACCGAGCCACTCAGACCCTACTAGCACACTTTGATACAAACTCCCATGGGGCCATGGTCATGTCGACTCAAAAACAAAACTGGCTAGACCCAAATATATGAAACCCAGATACTCTGGAAGTGAACACTGATGTGTTCCAACACTGGCGGCTCAATAAGGTTTCAACTATTGTACAAATCAGTTGATAACACGGTCAACACTCTTAGCCAGTTCATGGTGCAGCCTAGGAGTGTGCATTGGACTGCCGCAAAGCACATCTTGAGATACCTAGCAGGGACAGTGGATTATGGTCTGGACTACAGGGGTTCGGGTGGAGTCAGCTTGGTTGGGTTCACAGATTCAGACTGGGCAGGTTGTGTGAGGGACCGGAAGAGCACTTTTGGTTGCTGTTTCAGCTTGGGCTCAACAACAGTGTTGTGGTTCAGCAGGAAACAGAAGTCCGTTGAATTGAGTTCTGCTGAGGCTGAGTATATGGCAGCCAGTCAGGCCAGTCAGGCGACTTGCGAAGCACTGTGGCTTCGTAAGTTATTGGTAGATTTATTTGATCAACAGTTGAGACCTACCGTGATCTATTGCAACAATCAGAGTTGCATTCAGCTCTCTGAGAATCCGGTGTTCCATGACAGGTTGAAGCACATTGAGGTCAGGTACCACTTCATTCGGGACTACGTCCAGAGAGGGGCAGTGGAGTTGCAGTATATTTCCACTGAGGAGCAGGTAGCAGATGTCCCGACGAAGACTTTGGGGAGGGGGGAGTTTGTCTTCTTCAGAGATAAGTTGGGAGTGGTGCGGAACACCTTCCTCGGTAAGAGGGAGTGTTAGTTTTTGTACCTAGGGAAGTGTTCCCCAAGTGACTTTTTGCCAAAGCCACTTAGAAGGGGGAAAAAGGTGACCCTCACATTAAAAGCTACTTAATGAGACTTTATAAAGTTAAAGTCACTTTTTGATAAATTTAAGTGGGTGAGTGAAATTTATTTAAGTGATTTAAATAAATGTGATTTTTACTCTCATTGAATCTTAGCCATTGGATTGGATCTTTCTCCACCATTGGATTAGATTCCCACTTAGGGTTTAGACAAAAAGGGTTGAGGGAGGCAAACCCATTCACTTTTCACATTTTGAGAAGAGAGAAGAGCTGAAGAGAGAGCTAGGGCATTAGCACGAATTCCAAGGAGCATTGAATGCAGGTTTCAGCTAGCACGCACTTAGAGGTATAGAGCTGAGCATTTATTGAACTGTATGGATTTGTAGACAGTCATTATTTCTTCTTAACAGGCACACATCCCGAGGCTGCCATATTAGCACAGAAATCAAGGTAATGTACAGCAGCAGTTAATGCTGTCCGTACAGCACAGAATTCGAGGCAACTGATTTGGCACATCCCGAGGTCTAATAGTACAGCAGTGATTATTGGCACAAGTTTCGAGACATTCTGGGCACTTGTTTCGAGGTAAATATGGGCACACATACCAAGACAGTTTGCACGTAGCTCGAGATACTTTCTGGGCACTTTTCCCGAGATACTCAGCACAGTTTTTGAGGAAGGTGTGGCACAGACTTCAAGAACTGCTGCACACTTTTCTAGGCAGATTTGAGGCACAGATTTCGAGACAGTACTCTGCACAGTTTTCGAGGAGGACAGTACCGTACAGTCACTGTACTTTCAGCACAGAAATCGAGGCACTCAAGCACAGAAATCGAGGTTGCAGTTTGGCACTGATTTTGAGATAGTTTGCTGAGTGAAATTTCATGGTGGAGATAAGTAAAATTTCTGCTGTAAATCTATGTACTAAGATTACTGAAGAAATAAATCTCTCTCTCTCTAACTGGTTTTCCCCGTGGGGGTTTTTCCAGGGCTTGATTTTGGCCAAAATTTTTTGAGTCTATCATTTTATGGTGTGATTGTTAAATGTGTTTTTCAGCCTGTTAGTGTATTTTACTGTGTGTGTAATTGTTACAGTAATTTTCATTAAGTAACCTACAGTTAATGCGAAACCGGATATATGTGAAAACCACGAAATGTTGACATACACCAGCAAACAGTAAAACGCAGAATTTCTTCAACTAAAAAACACACCTTTCCTCTCCATTAGAATTCTTTGAGACTGAGTTTTCGTTCACTTCCATTCTTATATATCCATTTGGCACTAATACCTTAACAACAATTTTACTCCAGTGCCCTGTTTTGAGCATTGTCACAATATCCAGATGAATTATTGAACCAACCTTTCCAATGGGTAAAATAGCATGATCATACATCCAACAAAGGCTTTCAAACAATAGCTTCTAAATGTCCTTCACCTAGGCATAATTGACACTCAATTCCTCTAAATACTCTCATTTTAGTTCATCAATGCTTAAGTTGAAGAACTGCCCTTTAATCCTCATCAATGCTTTGAATCTCCTGTAGAAAAGGCAAGCAATCGACTCTAGGAAACTGATCTCCATCAAATGCTAATTCGCCCATATTACCTCTACTAATATGGCCTTTAAAGATAACCTAGAGTATGATAACACTGTTTGTGGCAGACATCCTATTAGTGTATTTGTTCATCAGAATAAAGATATATTTTCTTTAGTATGAGCAATCTAACTATAACTAGTGCAGAAGCATGTTGGATATTCATATTCAGGCCTTTGTTTCACGATGATAAATTTGACAAAATAACATTTCTCTTGGGATTTATTAACTTAGGTTATTCTACTAGTAACTATAGTGAAGTGATGTAATATCATCATTTATGTTTTTATCCCAAAAACTTAATTGCATTTTACTTCCCATTTTAGTGTAGTTATAAGTCCTTTTACTTCATTCCAACCATTGGCAAGCCTGTCAAAGGAATTGGTAGCAAATAAGTTCATGAATTTTGTGCAATTTCTTATCTCTATAATTAAGCATATCATGGCCATTCTAGACAAACTAGGATTAATGCCATGATAGAAATATGGGAAATCCTAACTTGATCATTTGCAAACCTAGATATATCCTTTTATGAAATCTAGATGCAATATTTTCTTCTATTTTAACTCACTAAAAAACACACCTTTCCTCCCCATTAGAATTCTTTGAGACTGAGTCTTCGTTCACTTCCATTCTTATATATCCATTTGGCACTAATACCTTAACAACAATTTTACTCCAGTGCCCTGTTTCGAGCATTGTCACAATATCCAGATGAATTATTGAGCCAACCTTTCCAATGGGTAAAATAGCATGATCATACATCCAAAAGAGGCTTTCAAACAATAGCTTCTAAATGTCCTTCACCTAGGCATAATTGACACTCAATTCCTCTAAATACTCTCATTTTAGTTCATCAATGCTTAAGTTGAAGAACTGCCCTTTAATCCTCATCAATGCTTTGAATCTCCTGTAGAAAAGGCAAGCAATCGACTCTAGGAAACTGATCTCCATCAAATGATAATTCGCCCATATTTCCTATACTAATATGGCCTTTAAAGATAACCTAGAGTATGATAACACTGTTTGTGGCAGACATCCTATTAGTGTATTTGTTCATCAGAATAAAGATATATTTTCTTTAGTATGAGCAATCTAACTATAACTAGTGCAGAAGCATGTTGGATATTCATATTCAGGCCTTTGTTTCACGATGATAAATTTGACAAAATAACATTTCTCTTAGGATTTCTTAACTTAGGTTATTCTACTAGTAACTATAGTGAAGTGATGTGATATCATCATTTATGTTTTTATCCCAAAAACTTAATTGCATTTTATTTCCCATTTTAGTGTAGTTATAAGTCCTTTTACTTCATTCCAACCATTGGCAAGCCTGTCAAAGGAATTGGTAGCAAATAAGTTCATAAATTTTGTGCAATTTCTTATCTCTATAATTAAGCATATCATGGCCATTCTAGACAAACTAGGATTAATGCCATGATAGAAATATGGGAAATCCTAACTTGATCATTTGCAAACCCAGATATATCCTTTTATGAAATCTTGATACAATATTTTCTTCTATTTTCACTCACTAAAAAACACACCTTTCCTCCCCATTAGAATTCTTTGAGACTGAGTCTTCGTTCACTTCCATTCTTATATATCCATTTGGCACTGATACCTTAACAACAATTTTACTCAAGTGCCCTGTTTCGAGCATTGTCACAATATCCAGATGAATTATTGAGCCAACCTTTCCAATGGGTAAAATAGCATGATCATACATCCAACGAAGGCTTTCAAACAATAGCTTCTAAATGTCCTTCACCTAGGCATAATTGACACTCAATTCCTCTAAATACTCTCATTTTAGTTCATCAATGCTTAAGTTGAAGGACTGCCCTTTAATCCTCATCAATGCTTTCAATCTCCTGTAGAAAAGGCAAGCAATCGACTCTAGGAAACTGATCTCCATCAAATGCTAATTCACCCAGATTACCTCTACTAATATGGCCTTTAAAGACAACCTAGAGTATGATAACACTGTTTGTGGCAGACATCCTATTAGTGTATTTGTTCATCAGAATAAAGATATATTTTCTTTAGTATGAGCAATCTAACTATAACTAGTGCAGAAGCATGTTGGATATTCATATTCAGGCCTTTGTTTCACGATGATAAATTTGACAAAATAACATTTCTCTTAGGATTTCTTAACTTAGGTTATTCTACTAGTAACTATAGTGAATTGATGTGATATCATCATTTGTGTTTTTATCCCAAAAACTTAATTGCATTTTATTTCCCATTTTAGTGTAGTTATTAGTCCTTTTACTTCATTCCAACCATTGGCAAGCCTGTCAAAGGAATTGGTAGCAAATAAATTCATAAATTTTGTGCAATTTCTTATCTCTATAATTAAGCATATCATGGCTATTCTAGACAAACTAGGATTAATGCCATGATAGAAATATGGGAAATCCTAACTTGATCATTTGCAAACCCAGATAATCCTTTTATGAAATCTAGATGCAATATTTTCTTCTATTTTAACTCACTAAAAAACACACCTTTCCTCCCCATTAGAATTCAGACTGAGTCTTCGTTCACTTCCATTCTTATATATCCATTTGGCACTAATACCTTAACAACAATTTTACTCCAGTGCCCTGTTTTGAGCATTGTCACAATATCCAGATGAATTATTGAGCCAACCTTTCCAATGGGTAAAATAGCATGATCATACATCCAACAAAGGCTTTCAAACAATAGATTCTAAATGTGCTTCACCTAGGCATAATTGACACTCAATTCCTCTAAATACTCTCATTTTAGTTCATCAATGCTTAAGTTGAAGAACTGCCCTTTAATCCTCATCAATGCTTTGAATCTCCTGTAGAAAAGGCAAGCAATCGACTCTAGGAAACTGATCTCCATCAAATGCTAATTCGCCCATATTACCTCTACTAATATGGCCTTTAAAGATAACCTAGAGTATGATAACACTGTTTGTGGCAGACATCCTATTAGTGTATTTGTTCATCAGAATAAAGATATATTTTCTTTAGTATGAACAATCTAACTATAACTAGTGCAGAAGCATGTTGGATATTCATATTCAGGCCTTTGTTTCACGATGATAAATTTGACAAAATAACATTTCTCTTAGGATTTATTAACTTAGGTTATTCTACTAGTAACTATAGTGAAGTGATGTGATATCATCATTTATGTTTTTATCCCAAAAACTTAATTGCATTTTATTTCCCATTTTAGTGTAGTTATAAGTCCTTTTACTTCATTCCAACCATTGGCAAGCCTGTCAAAGGATTTGGTAGCAAATAAGTTTATAAATTTTGTGCAATTTCTTATCTCTATAATTAAGCATATCATGGCCATTCTAGACAAACTAGGATTAATGCCATGATAGAAATATGGGATCCTAACTTGATCATTTGCAAACCCAGATATATCCTTTTATGAAATCTGGATACAATATTTTCTTCTATTTTAACTCACTAAAAACCACACCTTTCCTCCCCATTAGAATTCTTTGAGACTGAGTCTTCGTTCACTTCCATTCTTATATATCCATTTGGCACTAATACCTTAACAACAATTTTACTCCGGTGCCCTGTTTCGAGCATTATCACAATATCCAGATGAATTATTGAGCCAACCTTTCCAATGGGTGAAATAGCATGATCATACATCCAACAAAGGCTTTCAAACAATAGCTTCTAAATGTGCTTCACCTAGGCATAATTGACACTCAATTCCTCTAAATACTCTCATTTTAGTTCATCAATGCTTAAGTTGAAGAACTGCCCTTTAATCCTCATCAATGCTTTGAATCTCCTGTAGAAAAGGCAAGCAATCGACTCTAGGAAACTGATCTCCATCAAATGCTAATTTGCCCATATTACCTCTACTAATATGGCCTTTAAAGATAACCTAGAGTATGATAACACTGTTTGTGGCAGACATCCTATTAGTGTATTTGTTCATCAGAATAAAGATATATTTTCTTTAGTATGAGCAATCTAACTAGTGCAGAAGCATGTTGGATATTCATATTCAGGCCATTGTGCAGCATTTTCATTTTCAAATATTGATCCCCAAAGAACTTAATGATGAACCAAGAGCATCTGGAAATTTGAGGTCATGGATCCTCAAGTAGATGAGGCAGAGCATATCATTGAGATGTACTTACCATACCTTGAAAAACTATTTCAAAGATGGTTGGTGAACATTGGGCATATTCTTGTTGGTGATCTCCGTCCAGAAAGTGAGGCAATATATAAACATTTGCTTGCCAAATATATTGATGACCCAAGAAATATTTTCTGTGTCACCTGACTTTTTCCAATGAGGATCCCGATTAAATTATGTATACTACGATAGAAAGAAAGGTGCAACTTACAAACCTACTGAAGTCTGAGACCCTGTATCAGAAAATCCTGGACATCATAGAATCAGGAGATGCTAATTACTTTAAAGTTACCTTAAAATATTTGGAGTTCCTAAACTATCATATTACGAGTAGACATGCAATTCCTTTTATGATAAGGATAAAAAAATATGCTTGAATGTTGGACCACCATGGTCGAAACAATGTTATGAACTTATGTGCGATGTACACAGTTTCAACAGGTCAAGCATAATTGAAAGGGATTTGAAGATAGACAGTATGTAATGTTCATTACCATTGGCGTGCTTTGAAGTGCCATAAGGTAAACCATCATATGGTAGTATGTTGTTGTACATTCTGGTTGTCCCATCTATTTGCATCAGCCTATCATTTGCAAGCTTAAAGCATGAACTATTGAAATTTTTATCTAAAGTGTATGGAATATACTTAGTGTTGTTTGACAAAGAGAAGAATTCCAATGCTGTGATATGAAGTTGACAGTGATATATGTGGTTATAGGCAGTGACCAGTGCTTCTTTGTAATGTTTTACCTTCTTCTGGCTAGGGTATATTTTGTAAATATTTGATCTAGAGATCACTACTCCCTCTGGATCGCCCTGAGATCTCAAGCGGTATGAGTCTCGATATCAATACAACATTAATACCAGCCTAGATCCAAATCCTAGGCTCTATCAAGCGCCGAGAGGGATCAAATCTACCAAGGTGCAAACCTCTCCTCGAATAGCTCCTTGAATGCAATACCCGAGCCACCTAATCCTAAGCTCTAAAGTCTCTAGTTTAAGTATAAAATTTACTTTTTACTTTGTATTATTCTTTTTTGTTTATGGCCGACATAATATTTATTACTTTTTACTTTGTATTATTATTTTTTCTTTACTTTGTATTATTTTGTTACTCGACAAACACTTTAAAGTCTCATATTTACTTTTTACTTTGTATTAAAAGTAAAAAGTAAAGTTTCTAGTTTAAGTCTCATATTTACTTTTTACTTTGTATTATTCTTTTTTGTTTATGGCCGACAGAATATTTACCACCTAATCCTAAGCTCTAAAGTCTATAGTTTAAGTCTCATATTTACTTTTTACTTTGTATTATTATTTTTTGTTTATGGCCGACATAATATTTATTACTTTTTACTTTGTATTATTATTTTTTGTGTACTTTGTATTATTTTGTTACTCGACAAACACTCGACAAACTTGACAAACACTCCACACATGTTACAAGAGCTCCCTCATACTGGGCTATAGAGCACCTCTCGGCGCAATGAACTCAAACAACTAGATCTGCATTTATCAACTAAACAATATAAATGTACCCTGGAACCCCTTCGGGAGAAACCAACAAACTATGGGGCTATCTTCTTTCTCGAGCCCAAAGCATATAGGAAAAGAGACAAGTACAATACAGGGTTACCTCAGTAATCTTTTCAGGCAAACTTAAGATTTGCATGCATACAACTGATGCATGCACGAAAGAGATGAGCCCTCACTGGCTGTGTTTTAAAAATTGTTTAAATCGGAATCGGAGTCGGCCGATTCGCCGATTTAAGGCAGGCCCGGTTCAAACCGGTCTCCAAACTGGATCGGGGGACATAAATCGGTCTGGTTCACCGATTTTTTACATAAATCGGTCAGGTCCACCCAATTTTTTACGTAAATCGGCCGGTTTTTTTCGGTACGCTCTTCACCTCTGCAAATGTTTTCGTCGACCTCCACGACGATGTGAAACTCATTTTGTAACAATTAGAGAAAGTTTCCTGTGTTGATGAAGCCCTCCGCGTTACAAGAGAGATGACCACAGAATATGGCTCGCAAAACGTCCATCTCGTCGGACATTCCCTCGGAGCCGCCATTGCTCTACAAGTCGGCCGAAAAATGGCCGTGGAGGGGATTATTCTGGATACCCATAGTTTTGTTCATTGATTCCGGTTAGGAATGAGACAGTCAACATCTTTAATGAAAAGTTACGGCAGAGCGTTGCTCGGCTTCTGTCTAAGAGGAGAAATAATAATGATGCCCGAGCTCAAGCTCAGGCTCAGGCAGCCTTCATTGCCCTCCAGAAATGGCACCCTAATTTATATATCAACGCCTCTGATCCGGTGTCTTGTAATTATTTGCATTATTTCAGAGCTCGGAAGAATTCTACAACACAGAATTCTATTCTTAATTACTTGTTGGATTTGACGGGACAAAAACTAGAGCCCCATCATCTTGTGCCCTCTGCAAATTTGTTTATCAATTCCAGTTTGCCTTGGAAATTCAATGTGGGCTATGGGCTGTATAATCAGTGGTGCTCTAATGCTATGTAATCATGAATTAATCTGGAATCATGAATTAGAATCTTGAAAATGTTGTTTTTCTTAAAAAAATAAAATATTTTATGTATTTTTGAGCAAATCGATTCATTAAATTCAAATCGACTGATTTATGACCGATTCATTACCGATTCTAATTCCGATTCCGAGTTGACCCTCGACTGATTCCGAGTCCGATTTCGATTTTTCAAACTTTGCTAACTGGAAAACTGGATCTTAGTGTCCCTGTATCCGCCTTTGCCTGATCTATCTGTCTCTATCCTCAGCTCTGCTCTGCTCGCTCTCAAGACTGCCCTGTGATTGAAAACGTCCTCTCTATGCATGCACAAGTGCGCCCTCCCTCCAACAATGGAAGAATCGTACTGAATCAGATATCAGCATACCTCTCTGCTCCCACAAAATTTGTCTTAGCCAATAAGTTAGGGCATCATCAAAATTTGTCTTAGCCAATAAGTTAGGGCATCATCAAAATAAAAAAAAAATCACACTGTTGCAAAAATTCGTTGGCTGCTCCTTTTGCTAAGTCTCATAAGATAACATGGTCTTTGACACCATTATGTGTGGGGTCTTTTGTTGGACACAATTGGTATCAGAGCCAGCCTTCGTCACAAGCCTTGCAAGCTTGAAGGAGATTCGTGGGGACACAGTGGAAGCAAAAGCAGAGTCATCAAGCAATGATGTGCCCGTACTAGATGTGACAGATTATTTCGGGTGGAGGAGCAAAATGAAAGCATATCTGAAGAAGTTTGGGGTTTGGGAGATTGTGATCAATCCACCCACTCCATCCAATAAGAAGGGCAAGGCAGCTGCACAGAAAGAAGCAAAGAAGGACATTGCTACATCCTTGAAGTTCCTCATGGATGGACTTCCCAGCTCAGTGAAAGAAAGTTTAGGAGAGTACACTTCAGCTAAAGACCTTTGGTTCAAGTTGGAAAGCGAATATCAAAAGGGAAGACTAGACATCGAAAAGATGGATCAGGAATCAAGAAGAAGAAAAGCAAGAAGTGGACTCCAATAAAGGTATGGATTCTTTTGATTATAATGATAGCTTGTGTGATGAAATTGAGAAGGTTCTTGCAGAAGATGATGAAGATCTATCAAAGGCTGCACAGGAGATACATCTCACTTTGATAAATATTGATCTCAGAGCAAATTGGGTCTTGAACACAGTAAATATGAACCATAGTGAATTCACAAGGTTCAAAAGGAGAATCTTGGATTCTTTGAATGAATATCAGCAGAAGACCATGACAATGAGAGTATTGAGAGTATTGATTGTGAAGCTCAAACACAAGGACAAAGAATTGTGGGATCAGTTGAAAGACAAGGATGTTGAAGTTGAACAACTAAAGACTGAACTGATCAGTCAAAAGGAAGAACAAGAAGAGCCTGGTGAAGACTCAAAAGAGGTTGAAGAAACTAGAAAGGCTAATCTTGATTTGAAGACTCAGCTGGAGGAATCCAAGAGGATAGAAGACATCTTGAAGAATCAGTTGGAAGAAAAGGAGCAGACAATCCAAAAGATGGAGATGGAGGTTGTTGGTCTCAGGAAGACTGATTCCTTTGTCAAGTTCAAGGACAGTTCAGTTGTCCTAGATAAGATCTTGGATTGCCAAAGATCTTCATTTGACAAGTCTGGCCTTGGTTACAAGAAGGAAGGAGAAAAATCTGAAGATGGCACTTGGTCTCCCAAGACTCTAGAAGCAGGTCCATCAACGTCCAAAGCTGCTCCCCATGCACCTGCACATGACAACAAGGACTTTGGAAGTTCAAAATTGCAACAAGGAGTTAGGTCTATTCCTCAAAGCAAGCTCATAAAAGAAACAACTCCAAGATGGAACCAAAGTGCCAGGTATGAAAATGGATTTAATGGTTATTGTTAGTTATTTTTGTCACAAGGCTATGGATTCTAGACTATACGGAAGAAGAAGTGCTAGAAGCCCCAATGAAAAAGTTAGATGTTGGACATGTAACCAAGTTGGACATATTGCTGCTACTTGCCACACATTGAGATGCTACACCTATAGTGGGTTTGGTCACAAAGCCCAAGAATGTGCAAGTCAAAGAAGACAACAGAGGAAGAGTCCTTCCTACACACCAGCGAGAAGAACCAGTGAACCTTGGAAGAAGACCAATACAGGAAGATTTGAAGATAAGAAGACAAAGGCCTACAGTCAGGGACACTCTCAGGCATGGAGACATGAAGTTGATCAAAGAAGTGTTGGAAGCTCCAACAGCTCAGTCAGGTGTTGGACATGTAACCATGTTGGTCACATTGCTGCAAATTGTCGTACAATGAGGTGCTATAGTTGCAGTGGCCTTGGGAACAAAGCTCAAGATTGTTGGAGTACACGGAAACAACGCTTGAGAAGTTTCCTATACAGCTCATCAAGGAAAGCCAGTACAGATGAAGGAACAAATGTTGAAAGGACAGATGACAAGAAGCAAGTATGGATGAAGAAGACCGAGCAGTTGCAGATAGGAGAGGTTGATCAGAGTAGGGAGGATGGCTGCCATATGGCAAGCCAAGTGTAAGGTCTCTCAAAGACCTTAGCACACCTTGAGTTCATGAGGCTAGAGAATGAACTCAAAGGAGAAAGGATGGTTACTCCAGTCATACAGATAGGTCCTAGGATCGTGCATGTTGACAGGGGGAGCAATGATCAGTGATTTCAGATGCAGATATGTGGACACCCTTTTCCATTGATGCCAAAGGGGGAGAGATGAAGACAAAAGGGGAGCATGCCCACAGGGGGAGCATGAGTTGTTGTCATCAATGACAAAGGGGGAGATTGTTGATGAAATTGTCATTGATGCCAACATGGACTTGCAGTGGCCCCATAGGTCGTCATTGTGCCACCAAGTCCCTCTTGCAGAGCACAGGTATGGATGATCCCAATATCCCCACACCCAGTGCCTTGGAGCCCTTACAGAGATGGCTTGTGCCTTGAAGCACCTTGTACCCAGTTGACAAGGTCCGTGCACCCACAAGGTTGGAACTTGGAGCCACCACCTTGTTGACGATGCTCAAGACCCTGATGATGATGCTGAAGACCTTGTAGATGATGACATTCTTGAGAAAGTCTTTGTTCCCACTTGATTGGTCGTGTTGGGGTCCTTGATACCCTTGATATGATGAGTATATGGTGGAGTCCTCCTCCTTGTTAATGTGAAGTATGTGGATGTGAAGACCGTTGAAGCCCTCATGCCTTTAATGATGTCCATTGAAGCATTTGACCTTGGAACTTATGCATAAGATAACATGGTCTTTGACACCATTATGTGTGGGGTCTTTGGCGTCCTGTACAAATTGAAGATTTTAAGAATGAAGGACCATGTATTTGCAAATAAGGCTACCATAAGATGATAGCCCTCGTCATGCCGTTTCCAACGCTAGTTGGCACGTCACGTGGTTCCTCACGGTTGATGAAATATGAATTTTTAAAGTTGAAGTACCTCATCTTATGGGTCAGCCGACCAAACAAAATTAAATTAAATTTTAAATTAAAAATAAAAATTATTTTAATGACAAGTCGGCCCAGTAAGTTTTTTTTTTGAAAAATGTGTATAAGAGGGCTCACGACCTCATTCTTGGAAGAAAAAATTCGGATGAGCTCTGAGGTTTTTCGGATGGTTGACTGAGGTAGCAGCAGGAGTAGCCAACGAATTTTTGCAAACTGAGGTAGTAGCAGGAGCAACCAACGAATTTTTGCAGCAGTCTGATTTTTGTTTTGTTTTTGATGATGCCGTAACTTATTGGCTAAGACAAATTTTGTGGGAGCAGAGAGGTATCACAGACCCAAATTTTTGCAGCAGTGAGGAGATCTGAGGTATACACAAGTCCGAATTTGCAGCAGCAGACTGGGCAATTTCGGTGGGCATTTTTTTGTGTTTTTGGCAGCCCAGTTTTGGGTTTGCTTGGGGTTTCTACAGTCCAAGTTTTGTAGACCTAGTTTGACTTCCACAAACCCGAATTCAAGAAGCTTGAACAATCCCGAATTGTAGATTTGGGAGCAGCAGTAATAAAGAAAAGTGTGTGCCCTAACACGTGGCAGCAGTAGAAGAGAACAATCTGAATTTTATTGCAGACTAAACAGTCAAGGTTTTAGTCCTCACACAGCTTGAATTTTTGGTGCTTGGGTTGAATGTTGGCTGCCCTCCATCACAAATCCGAGATTCTTCAGTCTGAACAGTATGTATGCACACAGTGATCATCTACAGCAGTTACATGAGATTGATATGCACAAGGTATGACATATACTCTATGATCTATTAACACTCCAAAGTTGTGATGATACATACATAGTGTGATGAATGTTGCTCCAAAATGTGATGCCCTAACTCCAATATAGACATGTACTGCTAAAAGCATAATAGAGTGATATACAGTATGGATGAACAAGTCATATACAGTACAGTGATATGCAAGAAGTGATTGTGAGTGATGCATACAACATACAACATAAAATACAGTGACATTTATACAGTCTTGTATACAGTTATACAGTGCATGCTATAAAAGATGGTATATACATGACTAGATGACTTGTTCAGAGTCTCAGACATCATGATGATGTACATGAACAGTGATGTGCACAAATATATTGGTATATGTAGAGTACAGTAATAAGTTGCATGTTGACATTGATATATTTACAGTACATACAGTGATGAATTTATGAAGGAGAAGGTCTTATACGCTATGATGAATACCCTACACCATGCAATACTACTTGATGAAATGATGATGTTCTAGTATACACGGTGATAGTATAATATGGCAGTATGTATAAAACCCACAAGTTATGTATGCCCTAGAAATATATGTATGCTCTAGAGAAGTTCATATAGCTATATGCTGGAGAAGTATGCGATGAGGCATGTTTAGGCATGATACATGTATTTGGGTGATGATAAAACCAACTCTTCTACATTATACACACAGTTCAAGGTAAGATCACCGTGTAAACAATTATGATGCAAACCCTACTGTGATGTTGATATGATGCAACGTGCATATACAGTGAGGATGCATACATGATGCTGCACAATACACCTACTGTATGATGAAGATGCACGCTATTGTGTGATGATGCTCTCCTAAGTACAATGATCTATTCAAAAGTAGATATACAATGAAACAATGATGTGTACTTGAGGTTGAATAAGCACATACTAATGCTTTTTGATGATGTACTGAATGTTGATGATGATGCATGCTCTCGTATGCACTAAGGAAGCCCTAATGCACAGAAAAGTGTGAAGTTGTGATGTATGCCATAATAATGCATGCTACACTTTGATGAACTAATTGGATGATGATGAAGTGGAGGATGATGAGTGAAAGCAGCAGTGACTATGATGTACATGAGTAGAGATCGATTAGCAACATTGTGCAGATGACCAACAATATTGATGAGCAACAGTGATGTGCAGATGACCAGCAATATTGATGAGCAACAGTGATGAGCAGATGAACAGGTATTGATGAGCAGATGAACATGTGTTGATGAGCAGATTGGCAGAGAGTGATAAGTAGAGATTGATCAACAGAGATTAAGCAGCAGAGGTTGGTTGAGCAGCAGAGATGGTTGAGCAGTAGATTGAGAATAATCAGAGATTGGCATAAGCTTGCAAGTGAAATCTGCCACTTGAGGATTGGACTCCTCAAACCCTTCTTAGTTGGAGCTAAGAAAACCAGGCTGGGTCCTGTTACGGAGTTGGTGCTGATTGTAATCGAGAAGATTGTTGTCTTCCATGTACAATAAATAAAGATCAAATTACAAATACTCTTGTGTCTCTTTAATGTGATGAATGTGTTTATGACTCTTGGTTGATTTAATTGATGCACTTGATTATGTATTTAATGACATAATGATTGATATACTTTGGTTGACTAAAAGAAGGTAAAAAGTTTATAAATTGCTCCCACACTGATTCACCCCCCTCTCAGTGTGGCCATTGTGTCCAACAATCCTGAGATGAGAACTTCTCATCCTCGTCCCAATATCCTATATGTGAGTGAGTACCTCCAGTAGAGGTGCCAGTAGCTGTTGATCCTATAGCTCGAGAACCTATAATCTGGGATCTTGATCTTAGTTGATCACCAACCTGAGATCCTGTGCCAGTCCTTTCTCCTATGCTTGTGGAAACTGTATCCTTTGTATTTGTCACTCCGGACAGTTGGGACCCTGTTGACAGCTGAGCAGTACTCTGTCTGGTGTCAAGTGGGGATGTAACAACCTGTTGTTTTCCCTTCTCTGACTCACATGACTTTCGAAAGGCTCGATCCTCCTCAAACTTCACATCCCGTCTCACAACAGTCTTTTTGAGAGCAGGGATGTAGATGCGGTAGGCCTTTGAAGTCTCATCATACCCAACCAGAATTCCTCTTTCTGCAGTGGGTTCCAACTTTGTCCTTTTCTCTGAAGGAACATGAGAATAGGTGAGGCATCCAAAAATCCTGAAGTGCCCGACTTCAGGTTTCTTCCAAGAGAAGGCTTCCTCGAGGGTCCTGTCCCCCAAAGCCTTATGGGGGCTCCTGTTCTGAATGTAGGCTGCAGTGTTGCATGCTTCAGCCCAAAGAAAAATGGCAATCTCTGATCATGCAACATGGATCTTGTAGCTCCAATAATGGCCCTGTTCTTCCTCTCAGCCACCCCATTCTGTTGAGGTGTATAAGGAACAGTCAACTGTCTCTTAATGCCTTCCTGAGTGCAGAACTTATTGAACTCAGCGGAGGTGTACTCTCCCCCATTATCAGATCTGAAGATCTTAATCTTCCTTTCTGTCTGCTTTTCTACAAGGGCCTTGAACTCTTGAAACTTCTGCAAAACTTCCTTAGACTCTTTGCTCTTCAGGAATTAGATCCAGGTCTTCCTGGAATAGTCATCAATGAAAGACACATAGTACTTGTATCCTTTCAGTGATGTGGTAGACATCAGACCACAAAGGTCAGAATGAATCAAGTCAAGAGATCCTGTAGCTCTAGTGTTGCTCTTGGTAAATGCAGTCTTGACGTACTTTCCGAGAGCACACCCCTTACACACATCAGTGTGCTCAGTGTTGAACTCAGGTACTCCTGACACAATCTCCCTTAGAATCTTTAGAGCCGAATGGTGCAGATTAGTCATCCTTCTGTGCCAATGCTCATAGGGATCGCATCCCTCATCCCGACTACTCTGACTTAGGGCATGATGTAGTTGGAAACTCAGCTTGTATAGTTTCCCACTACGGACTCCAATCCTCTCAGCTGAGGCAACATTGGATCCCTTGGGATGAACTAGTACATTTCCATTTCTGAACATCACCCATAGCCCCCAATCTTCAATGGTGGAAACGAAGATCAAGTTTTTCTTAAGACCTGGAACATATAGGACATCACGAACTCTCATCTGTTCTCCAGAGTCTTTCTAGAAGGACACAGGTCCTCGTCCTATAGCCTTGACTGTAGAGTTGTCTCCCAGGACAATCTCAAGATCTATCCCATCCTCTGCTAAGTCAGAAAAATATCTGTGAACACTTGTCATATGACTCAAAGCTCCACTGTCTATGTACCATACACTAGAAGTGGAGGCCATCAACGATTGACAGGAGTTAAGAGCCATCTCCCTGTCAATCCCGTCTGTAGTACACTCATCAATATCCGTAGCAGACCAAGAGGTGCAAACAATTTGCTCTTCCCCCATGATGTAGATTTGATGCTGCAGTTGTAGATCTGTGTATGAAAGCAATCCCTGACCCTTACTAGGGCTTTGATACCATGTAAATATTTGATCCAGAGATCACTACTCCCTTTGGATCGCCCTGAGATCTCAAGCGGTATGAGTCTTGATATCAATACAACATTAATATGAACTCAAACAACTAGATTTGCATTTACCAACTGAACAATATAAATGCAATCATACATAAACACCAAATGCACCCTAGAACCCTTTTGGGAGAAACCAACAAACTATGGGGCTATCTTCTTTCTCGATCCCAGATCATATAGGAAAAGAGACAAGTACAATACAGGGTTACCTTAGTAATCTTTTCAGGCAAATTCAAGATTTGCATGCATCCAGCTGATGCTTGCACGAAAGAGATGAGCCCTAACTGGAAAATTGGATCTGAGTGTCCTTGTATCCGCCTCTGCCTGATCTATCTGTCTCTATCCTCAGCTCAGCTCTGCTCGCTCTGAAGACTTCCCTGTGATTGAAAACGTCCTCTCTCTGCATGCACAAGTGCGCCCTCCCTCCAACAATGGAAGACTCGTACTGAATCAGATCTCAGCAGATCTGAGCTCTGATCGTCACTGATCTTCCTCAATATCTGAGACGAAGATACTCTGTAAGTTACAGACACTCAACTGCTCTACCCGATGCGGTACAAGCTTCTCCCTCCTTGAAGAATGCGCCCTACTTCACATGTGAAGTCGTCCTCCTCTCTCTTGATCTATCTCAGATCAATGGTCTTACTGATAATGACAGTCACCTCCTGTCTTCCTTATATCATTTTACTGTGAGGTTAGGTTTACCACAAACCTAAATGTAGGTGCATGCAAAACTCACTTTTGCATGCATGCATGCAAACCTTTTTCATGCATTTCTCTCCATTCATTTTCCAGGTTAATATTTTAACATATTTCTTGGAACGAGATCTTATAGTTGGCTGTCATAATACTGTTGATTGGACGCAATTTTAGCAGAATTGTATAGTGGAGTTTGTATGGGCATAGATCTAGTGGAAGGAAAGGGCAAAAATTCACCCAGGAATTGATAACATCATGTGAAGGTTGTTAGCTAAAGATTGGCATCAATTGCTAGTTGGAAGTAGGATGATTCCCTTGCACTAGGTTTGCATTGTCTAGGTCACTATTTTATGGCTGAGGGCCAACCATGAGAAGATTTTTTATTTTGAGGTGGTCTCCCATTTTAAAATATAGACCCACCAGGGCTTGTGATGGTCTTCTTGGGAAGTGCACATGGAGCTATAACTAAATTTTATGAAATACAAGCCTGAAAGTGCAGTGGCTTTCCACATCAGGATATTATCCTCATGCACAAGCTTAATCCTAGCCTTGATAAGCTGTTCCGTGAAGAAACGCTAATGTGTGCTATTTTTTTCATGGAGTCCCAGTCTTATAGAGATTATCTACGATAAATACATAAACAACAAAGGATACGATTGTCCAGTTCTACAGAAGACTGAACGAATTTGATTGTCCAGTTCTACATAAGGCATATGGTAAGGCTAATATCTGAAACTTTATGACATTATTTGCTTTTAAGTTTATTTTGTATTTGGTTTTAAAAATGGATTTTGGTTTGCTTTGGCCCTTTCTTTTTCAATTTGGAAGGCATGAAAACTCTCTTAATTTGACTGATGATAAAAAGGCTACCTAGGATAATGAGGCTTCTAATTGCTATCATCTTAGTTTAGATGAAGGGTTTCTGTACTATTATTCATCTTGTGAAGATATTAATCATGTGAGATAATGGGAGGGTGCAAATATTGATATGTATAGAAGCAGTAATGTGGTTTTTTTATTATAATTATAATTTTAATACATTTTAAAATAAAAAGAGGTTTTTTTCATGGTACATGATACAGGTGCAAGAAGTTGTCCACAACATGCAAGCAAATGTCCATCTTTCAAGCTCCTAATGTTCTATTCATTCAGCTTAAGGTATACATATTGATCTATGCATGATGCACATTCTTTTCTTTTTGTTTCCATCAAGGATACGAGATTTGAGATATGTTTGTTTCTTTCATTAGTAAATAATCTTACCAATTTTTTTTGGGACAAATATTTGAGGACACATATGGTAGAAAAAGAGATCGCAACATTATTTTTTAGGAGTGCTTAGCACTTTCTGGCCATATGTGTAGAGACAGTTAGGGAAATGTGGACTCTTAAATTAAAAGCATTGATTTATTTCAGTTGATTTGTATGGTGTTTGCATAAGCCTTTGCTATTTATGTCTCATATTGTGGCAGTGGTGACATATCTACCATCACAACTATACTTGGTTCTAATTTACTAGATGCTTGTTCCAGTTTGTATCAGTTATCATGAATGTATGCTTTGTGAATGCATATGATTTGTTGATGTGAAATATTGACTCTTTAATATTATGCCTCTATTACAACATGTGCGGCCATAGTATACTCTATTTGGTACCATTGTCCATTCAGGCTACTCACAAGACTCTGGTCATTATAATGCATATGTGAAGGTATTAACGTGCCTTAACATATATAGTTATTTTATTAATGAATGTTCATGTGTTGTCAGACATTTGCTAAAATACTTGTCACTATCTACAACTATCATGGATTGGATATATCTAAAATAATATAGCATTTTGAAATAATCGTTGTTCCTAACTTCAATCTTTTCTGGTTTTCAAACTTCAAACTAATATTTTATTTATTTCAGGATGCAAATTCCCATTGGTATTGCTATATTGATGCCCATGTTTCATCAGCCACTTTACAGACTGTCTTATTTGAAAAAGTATCCATGTTGTTCTTTCTTCAGGGCAATCCAATACCAAAAGGAGGGAAAGCTATTATTCCTATGAATGGGGTGATACCGACAAAAGAAAATGGAAATGGTATGAATGTTTCCTCCAACGGAATGTCATCTGCATCATCAAATTCATCTGTTCTGAAAGCCTCTAAGGTTGCAAAAGAGTTGTTTGGTAGGTTTATGAACCAATCACCAACATCTCCTTCTAAAGACAGGGCAAAAAGCTTCATATAGACATTTTCATGTTTGTTTGCTGGATCCTTGACCCAACTACTGAGACATCTGGAAAAGTTCTTTAGATGATGACTTGTGGAAATGGCATCAGTGCCAGTGAAGTTAGGCAGTTTGTCGATGGCTTTTTCTGGCAAATCATGTGGTTGACCAGCTATCTAAGTAATGTTAAGGGGGTTGAAATATTCACCCATTATGTCAGATCAACATTTATTATTTTTTATGAAAAGACAATGGATGTCCGAAACAGACTCAGATCCTAAATTCTCAAGGATCCTACGAGAAGATAACCTGTTTAATCTCCTCCAATAACCTTTTCAAGTTCAGGGATGAAATCAAGCAAGCCTACAGAGTTCCTTCTTGTTGAATACCTTAGTAGGTTTAAAGACAATGGAGTCGCCAGATGGATCAAGTCTAATTTCAGAGAGTTATTTAGACTAAAAATCTATCAAAAAGATTAAGGTAAAAAACTAAGAAAAAACTAAGGTAAAGTCGTCCAGGAACAAAAAATTTGTCCCCAACAACAACGCCAAGAATGTTGCCCACCGATGTGCACACAGCAGCAGGAATATTTCGAAGCTGCTTTGGGAAATGTGTGGCCTTGGGGGCAAGCAAAGAGTCAGGTGCTGTCACCTGATCCCGACTCCTCCGTTTAGGCAAACTCCTAACGAAGCCAAGGGGGGTAGACCCTAAAAAGAGTTACTAAGGCTCTTAAATGTTTTAAAGTGTTTTTATGGATTGGGATGGGTGTATTTTTAGGAGTTTTTAAGTAATTTGCAACAAAATTTATATTCTAGTATTACTTTGCAAGATAAATCACATCCACAATCTTTGATGAAAAAGTTAAAGAGACATTCATAGCATGATATTGTAAAGAAAATAACAACTTCCAGATAGATAATAAGCAAATGAAAGGATTGAACAATAGTTGTTGTTGTATAAATGACCAGTGCCAATGGAGTCGATGTCTGTGAAATGCTTGGAGTGCTTGTAAATGTTTTGCAAATGTATCTTGGTAAATTTTATTGTAAATTTTTGGATGAGGTGGATTATTGTGGGAAAGGGGATCTCCAAGATATACCTTTCGGTACAGGAATATGTCCGGATTACAATCTAAGTGGCTCCGTACAAGGACATGTGGGCTGGAACGGAGTCTCTAGAGCGGTGTTCAACACTACACCAACAAGGATGTAGTTTAACTGTGCTCTTAAGGTTTCTTCCCGGTGGCTCCCGTGTCCCCAGGCAAAATTTGCCCACTTTCGATTGTAGCGATCAACGTTGGATTTTCGTTGGTTTTCTCGGGAGTTTATTTTATTAATGTTGAAGTGGAATTAAATGTGAGGAAATTAAACAAGCTATACTGCTTCTGGGTATCCCATTGGTGGATAGAGCATACACAGTGTAGTAAAATATGTTCATTCCAATTTTATTAGATGATGAAAGCAAGAACCGTTGACCCTCCAATAGAGAGCACTCTTGATCCGCCTTATGGCGAGATTCAAGAGATTTTATGAACAAGAAAAATGCTAAAATAAAATAAATCTAAGCAACTTAATGAAAAAGGCTCTTCGACAGAGAGTGCTCTTGATCCACTTTGCAGTGAGATTCAAGAGACTTTATGTTCTTTTTAAACAATTTATATAAGAAAAGAGAAAACTAACCAACTAAGACAAGAAATAAAGAGCTCTCCGACAGAGAGTGCTCTCGATCCACTTTGCAGTGAGATTCAAGAGTCTTTATGTACCTTTTAACAATTTTATATCAAAGAAAGAAAACTAAGTAAAAGCTTGAAGTAAACTAAATTAAAGCTACAAACTTTAAGATATAGCGACTTATCAGAAGTAAAACTAATCTAGCTTTCCTATTCTACTTACAGGTATAAAGCAAATAAAGAACTCAAAGACGATACAGGCTTCCCCCAAATGGGGGAAGTAGGGTGTGGGAGCTTTTATCCCACTTGCTCTTTATTAATATTTTGTACAAAAGATTTGGGTGTTAATCTCCTTGAAGGCACAAGGATAGAAGTGGGAATGAAGAAGAGGGAAGAATGGAGTGTTTTGTGCCTATAAGGTTCGCTTTAGCTCTCCTTGGTTTGGCCTTAGCCTTTGTGCTTCTTTTGTTTGGCCTTGCCTCCTTGCTTTACCGTAAGTAAGAGCTTTAAACAAAAGAGATTAGTGGATTAGTATTGTTAGTTATAAAACAAAAATACAAACAAGATCAAGCAAGGATGAAAACTTTGAAAATCAACTAAGATCTACATGCAAGCAAAGTAGAACAACAATAATGCAACTTTTAAATAACTTGAACTACTTGCATGCAAGAGAGCGAATGCTCTTGGAGGATGAGCAAATGCTTCAAAGGATGAAAGCGAATGCACTTTAAAGGATGGGAGATTTCAAGGTAAGCAAATGCACTTGAAGATGAGAGCTAGGTAGGAGAGCAAATGCACTCTTGGAACAAATGCGAATAGGCTAGCAAGGAAGATGAAACATATTAAAACTTGAAACAAGCCTACTACATGCACATGAGCGAATAGGTGAGGGAGATAGAACTTGCAAGTAAACAACTTATTACACTTTGAAAGATTAAAACTTTAACTAATTGAGATTCGCTTAAGTAACCAACTGAAAGACAAAGAAGTTTGATTTTAATTTTAAATGGGTGAAGAGAAGGAACCCAAGCCCAAGCTTGAACAAATGGATCACTTTGAGATATCCTGCATGACAAAACTCATTAGCATAAAAAAAAGTAGCAAAGAGGAAGAGGAAGCAACTGAACTCCAAATCCTACTTTGCCTTTTGGTGATCTGCAAAGCCAAACAACCTTTACACAAGTGATTAGATCTTAGTATGATAGGTTAAGTAAAACAAAGAGTGCACAAGTATAACTGACTACAAAATGCAACTCTTAAATCTTAAATAACTTTGCATACATAAACAAATTGAAGCTTCAAATGTCTATCCTATGGATTAGAGTATAACCTTATTTAGCTAAAACCATAAACACTTGCATGAAAGAAAGAGTAACTGAGTGGATTTCACCTTGATTCAAGCACATGCCATGAGAAATTGCACACTTTAGACCTCCAAAGTCTTCACTTTTTTCCAAGCTTGTTTGCCAAATAGAAAAAAGCAATTTACAATATTACGGCAGAGGTTCCTTGCACAAATTTCCACCCTCAATGGTGGAGCAATGACCTCATTATATAGGTTTACAATAGGGATGCGAATGCATGAAGAGAAGAGAGCGAGAGCTTAAACGAGGGAGTGATCCACGCTTTGACTGGAAAATTGGAGCGTGAAGCTTGAGTGTTGGTTGTTGTGATTGGTAGAGGTGGCAGCCACCTCACAAGAGGGGCGCCCCTCTCCATAGGTTTCAACGCCTAATCCTTTGGATTATTCGCCCACTCAAGGAACCTTCGCTTCACCTTTATGCAATGACGCCCATGTGAGGGAGGCCCACGCACTCCAGTTTTGATTTATTCAAATCGTTATCCTAAGTTGGTATATGTCATGTGCTTTATCACTTAGACATGTTCTCCTTCACTAATAAACCATGTAGCCACCTTTCCCATACCTTATTTAATTCATTTTTTGACTTTTGTGACTTTGTCACTTATTGCATTTTGGTTTTTTCTAGCATTAAAATTCCAATTTGTAGCATCCTTAGCAAACTATGCCCCCAGAGGCACGTAATCGCTCAGAACATGAAGAAAGTGGGCACTAGGGTAAAGAGGACGTTTTGAGCGTCAAAACAAGCCTCCCCACGCCAAATTCTGCCTCTAGATGAGGTATTTATTACATTTTGAATTTTCCAATTAAACCATTAAAAATGGTCTAATTTGCGGAAAAAATTATTTTTGTCGGAATGAAACCAAATTCCTAGGGAACCTAGTGCATGTCCATACGACTCAATTCAGATGGCTAGCATGTAAAAAAATCCTAGACACCAAGACTTTAATAATCCCCCTAAGATCGACCACCATGGACAATACTCCAGCTTTGGAGGTATGAGTGAAAAACTCAGGAATTATACGCCACTGAAGCGCAAACACTCTAGAGTATCCCCTTGATGGCAAACCCTAAAGAAAGCCAAATCTTTTATAAAAGGACCATGCTTAGACCAACTTTATACAATTTCTCCAAGGGAGTATGAACATGTAGTTTATTACAAAAGAGGAAAAATCCTAGACACTAAGACTTTAATAACCCCCGTACGATCGACCACCATGGACAATACTCCAGCTTTGGAGGTATGAGTGAAAAACTCAGGAATTATACGCCACTGAAGCGCAAACACTCTAGAGTATCCCCTTGATGGCAAACCCTAAGGAAAGCCAAATCTTTTATAAAAGGACCATGCTTAGACCAACTTTATACAATTTCTCCAAGGGAGTATGAACATGCAGTTTTTTACAAAAGAGGAAAAAAGACACTGCAAAAAGACTTCTGAACTTCTGAACATTGAACATGTTCATGAAACTGGCGGCTCACAAGAAATCCAACTATGGTACAAAATAGTTGGTAACATTCGGCTCCAACTGTGGGACGTGTGCTCGATCTGGCCTTTAGGGAAGGAGAGGATACGACAACACCAGAATCTCTGGTTTTATATAACCTGTAAAACCATCTCAACTTGACAAAAAACCTTTAGTTGCACAAGTTTTATATATAAAAAATCCAATGAACCACAAGCTGCGTTTTATTTGAAAGAATAAAACTAAAAAACTTCTAAGTACATAGAGGAAAATACTAAAAATGAAATGCAGAAAGTAAGGCTCACTTTGAAGTTTGAGGAGCTTTATTTTTCTTACTCTAAGCATAACATAATGAAATTGTTATGTAAAATGAAAAATCCAATGTAACCAGCTTAACACTTCATCAATTGTAAAGTTTTTGACCTTACGTTTGGTTACCTTCCAAATCAAGGAAAATCTACTTAAGAAATGCAAACTTGTATAAGATTTCTGGATGGGAGGGTTGGATGGGAGATCATAAGAGAAAATGTTGTTGAGTTGATTCCCAAACTGGCAAGTCCTCCTGCAAGCTTCTTCTATCCATGACTGGATAGGACAAATCAAAATTTATGAATGGTGATGCAGGTTAACCGCTTCACCATGTTGATCTGATGGGCACTTCTTATGATAACTTCTCGTAAAAGTACAAGCCTTAAACTGTTCCAAATCAGAAGGAACATGTGAATGTGAAGACGATGGTTGAGATATGTGCTCTTGAACTTCATCAATTGTAAAGTTTTTGACCTTGCGTTTGGTTACCTTCTAAAGCAAGGAAAATCTACTTAAGAAATGCAAACTTTTATAAGATTTTTGGATGGGAGATCATAAGAGAAAATGTTGTTGAGTTGATACCCAAACCGACAAGTCCTCCTGCAGGCTTCTTCTATCCATGACTGGATAGGACAAATAAAAATTTCTGAATGGTGATGTAGGTTAACCGCTTCACCATGTTAATCTGATGGGCTCTTCTTATGATAACTTCTTGTAAAAGTACAAGCCTTAAACTATTCCAAATCATAAGGAACATGTGAATGTGAAGATGATGGTTGAGATATGTGCTCTTGAACTCATTCTTGCAAAAATTGCATCTCCAAGACACATTGCCTCCCTCACCATGCTTTGCCCTAGGCCCATCTTTCCTTGTCACATACTTCCACAAAGGGTATTATTTTTCTTGGGCTTGTTGTCTTGCTAAAACGAGGTTAAATGGAGTATGTGCTCCACTACCAGCAGATGGAGCACTTAAAGGAGGAGGAGAACCGCTTGTGCTTGGAGAAATAGGAGGGGAGGCACTAGATGGTACATTTCTCCCTTTCCTTTGCCCCTTAGCTCCTACCCTAGCTAATTGAGACATTCCCTTTCTTGTTTGATGGTTAAGCTTGCAATCCTCTCCACAAATCCACTCCCAATGCACTTGGATTCCCTTGGAAAGCCTTCAAATCTTCTTCACCTGCAAAAAAAAACCACTCTCAAGCTTCTCCACACTTGCAAATAACAAAAAAGAAGTGAAAAAATGTTTTTCAACCCACCCCGGCCAGGACATAATTTCCGCGGAAAAGGCCCTAAACAAGAATCCGGTTTCTTAGATTCTAATGCAATGCAGGTAAAGGAATGTGGTGGTTCATCGATAAAAACTATTCAAATATCTATGTGAGAGATTTTAATATACTCTACAGAAGCAAAGGCATTGGTGAGTTCTCTTTTATTTATAATTTTTGGTGTTTACACAAAATGTACTTGTATAAAATATTACTCATAAGATTTTTGGTCTCTCATTAGACATATATATTTCGGTCTCTCTTTCATATTTCTCATAAGATATTTGGTGTGTATTTAATATTTATCATAAGACTTTATGGTCTCTGTCTAATCCTCTTCTATATTTTGGTGTGCAGGGTGTTCTTCGTTGGCCATGGATGCTTTTTGGTGTTACATAGCGTAGTCTATGCTTATTATTTCTCTTTGTTTGTTTCTTTTTGTTATTTTTATCATTATTTGTTGTTGTTGTTTATATCTTTTGCTAGTGTTGTTTTTTTGTTTTTCTATACTATGTGTGTTATTTTCTTGCATTTTTTAGCATGGCCATGCTAATTTGTGGTTTGGTGTTTTGTTTCTTTTGTTTGCTTTCTCGTATGTTTTTCTTACCTTTGTGAGTAGCTTTTGTTTCAGTTCAACTGGTGCGGAAATTAAGGTAGGCTTAACAACCCATCTATTGTGGGTTTATAGCTAGCGTAGATTCCATTAGTATGTATGTATGGCTAAAGGTGGAGGTATGTATGGAAGAATTTACTTGTTCGTTGCTACATAATTTTATGTTTCCATATTTTCATTTATTCATTTGTTGCTTCATAACTTCATCATGTTTAGAGGCTATGCAGGTAATGTAAAGTAACGGGAATCTCAACACATCAACAAAACTTGCATGTAATTGAGAAGAGCTTCAAATATGCGACTTTTGTTCTTTGCATAAGATGTACTTAATTATGTATAAGAGTTTTGGGCTTTGCTTAATATTTCTCATAATATATTTCAAGTATTTGTATAATATTTATCATGAGATTTTTTGGTCTCAATTTAATATTTTATGATTTGGTTTTTGTTAGGTTTAGTGGTTGGGGAAATTAAGGCTTCTCCAGACAATCCATATTGTGGATATAGACAAGTTCAGTTAGTAAATGTGAAGATTGTGCTGGTATGTATGGTTCCATGCATGTTTGTTAAATAAGAAACATCTTACATTATTTATCATTTATTTAAGTAGTGAGTCCAATGCATTGCAGGTAAAGAAATGTGGTGGTTCATTGATAGAAAAACAACTGAAATCTCTATGTGAGAGAAATTGTAGAATATTGGTGAGTTCGCTTTTTGTTTATAATTTCTAGTGTTTACAGATGTACTTGTGCATAATATTAATCATAAGATTTTTGGTTTGTTTTCAGATATTTCGGTCTCTCTTTCATATTTCTCATAAGATATTTGGTGTGTATTTAATATTTATCATTAGATTTTATGGTATGTGTCTAATGCTGATCTATATTTTGGTGTGCAGGGTGGCCTTGGTAGGCCATGTATGCTTTTTGTGTTTGGGTTCAATTGGTACGGAAATTAAGGTAGGCCTTGGCAAGCCATATTGTGGGCATATGGATAATGCAGATTCCACTGGTATGTATGTATGTCTAAAGGCGGAGGTATGTATGGGAGAATTTACTTGTTCGTTGCTACATAATTTTATAATTTTAGGGTTCCATGTTTTCATTTATCTTAGTTGTTGCTTCTTAATTTTATCATGTATGTTTGTTTAAATTTAGAGGCAATGCGAGTAAAGAAAGGTAAATGGAATCTCAACACATAAACAAGACTTACCTCTAGTTGAGTAGAGTTTCGAATATGCGACATTTGGTCTTTGCAATTGCATAAGATGTACTTAATTTTGCGTAAGTGTTTCGGGCTTTGTTGAATATTTCTTGTATTATGTATAAAGTATTTGTTTAATGATAATTATGAGATTTTTTGCTCTGTATTTTATATTTTATGGTTTGGTTTTTGTTGGGTTCAGTGGTTGAGGAAATTAAGGCTTCTCCAAACAAACCATATCGTAGATATAGACAAGTGCAGTGGGTGAAGGTGAAGATTGAGGTGGTATGTATGGTTCCATGCATGTTTGTTAAATTATAGATGTCTTACATTATTTGTTATTTATTTAATTATTGAGTCTAATGCAATGCAGGTAAAGGAATGTGGTGGTTCATTGATAAAAAACTATTGAAATATCTATGTGAGAGATTTTAGTATACTGTACATAAGCAAAGGCATTGGTGAGTTCTCTTTTATTTATGATTTTTGGTGTTTACACAACATGTACTTGTATAAAGTATTACTCTTTTTGGTCTCTCATCAGATGTATATATTTCGGTCTCTCTTTCATATTTCTCATAAGATATTTGGTGTGTATTTAATATTTATCATAAGATTTTATGGTCTCTGTCTAATACGTATCTATATTTTGGTATGCAGGGTGTTCTTGGTGTTACAGAGTGCAGTCTATGCTTGTTATTTCTCTTTGTTTGTTTCTTTTTGTTATTTTTATCATTTTTTTATTGTTGTTTATATCTTTTGCTAGTTTTGTTTTTTGTTTTTCTATACTATGGGTGTTATTATTTTGAATTTTTTAGCATGGCCATGCTAATTTGTGGTTTGGTGTTTTGTTTCTTTCGTTTGCTTTCTCGTATGTTTTTGCTACCTTTGTGAATAGCGCTTTTGTTTCGGTTCAACTGGTGCGGAAATTAAGGTATGCTTAACAACTCATATTGTGGGTTTATGGCTAGCGTAGATTCCATTAGTATGTATGTATGGCTAAAGGTTGAGCTACGTATGAAAGAATTTACTTATTCGCTGCTACCTAATTTTATGTTTACATATTTTCATTTATTCATTTGTTGCTTCATAACTTCATCATGTTTAGAGGCAATGCAGGTAAAGGAAAGTAACTGGAATCTCAACACATCAACAAAACTTGCCTGTAATTGAGAAGAGTTTCAAATATGCGACTTTTGGTATTTGCATAAGATGTACTTAATTATGTATAAGAGTTTTGGGCTTTGCTTAATATTTCTCATAATATATTTCAAATATTTGTATAATATTTATCATCAGATTTTTTGGTCTCAATTTAATATTTTATGATTTGGTTTTTGTTAGGTTCAGTGGTTGGGAAATTAAGTTTTCTCCAGACAATCCATATTGTGGATATAGACAAGCTCAGTTAGTAAATGTGAAGATTGTGCTGGTATGTATGGTTCAATGCATGTTTGTTAAATTAGAAATATCTTATATTATTTATCATTTATTTAAGTAGTGAGTCTAATGCATTGCAGGTAAAGAAATGTGGTGGTTCATCGATAGAAAAACAACTAAAATCTCTATGTGAGAGATATTATAGAATATTGGTGAGTTCGCTTTTTGTTTATAATTTCTAGTGTTTACAGATGTACTTGTGCATAATACTAATCATAAGACTTTTGGTTTGTTTTTTGATATTTCGGTCTCTCTTTCATATTTCCCATAAGATATTTGGTGTGTATTTAATATTTATCATAAGATTTTATGGTCTCTGTCTAATGCAGGGTGTTCTTGGTAGGTCATGTATGCTTTTTGTGTTTGGGTTCAATTGGTGCGGAAATTAAGGTAGGCCTGGGCAAGCCATATTGTGGGCATATGGATAATGTAGATTCCACCAATATGTATGTATGGCTAAAGGCAGAGGTATGTATGGGAGAATTTACTTGTTCCTTGCTATATAATTTTGTAATTTTAGGGTTCCATGTTTTCATTTAACTTAGTTGCCGCTTCTTAATTTTATCATGTATGTTTGTTTAAATTTAGAGGCAATGCGGGTAAAGGAAGGTAAATGGAATCTCAACACATAAACAAGACTAGCCTCTAGTTGAGTAGAGTTTCGAATATGCGACTTTTGGTCTTTGCAATTGCATAAGATGTACTTGATTCTACGTAAGTGTTTTGGGCTTTGCTGGATATTTCTTTTAATATATATCAAGTATTTGTTTAATGATAATTATGAGATTTTCTGCTCTCTATTTTATATTTTATGGTTTGGTTTTTGTTGGGTTCAGTGGTTGAGGAAATTAAGGCTTCTCCAAACAACCCATATCGTGGATATAGACAATTGTTGTGGGTGAAGGTGAAGATTGAGGTGGTATGTATGGTTTCATGCATGTTTGTTAAATTATAGATGTCTTACATTATTTATCATTTATTTAATTATTGAGTCTAATGCAATGCAGGTAAAGGAATGTGGTGGTTCATCGATAAAAAACTATTGAAATATCTATGTGAGAGATTTTAGTATTACTGTACAGAAGCAAAGGCATTGGTGAGTTCTCTTTTATTTATTATTTTTAGTGTTTACACATGTACTTGTATAAAATATTACTCTTTTTGGTCTCTCATCAAATATATATATTTCGGTCTCTCTTTCATATTTCTCATAAGATATTTGGTGTGTATTTAATATTTATCATAAGATTTTATGGTCTCTGTCTAATACTTATCCATATTTTGGTGTGCAGGGTGTTCTTGGTTGGTCATGGATGCTTTTGGGTGTTACAGAGCACTGTCTATGCTTGTTATTTCTCTTTGTTTGTTTCTTTTTGTTATTTTTATCATTTTTTGTCGTTTTTTTTTATATCTTTTGCTAGTTTTGTTTTTTGTTTTGTTTTACTATATGTGTTATTAATTTGAATTTTTTAGCATGGCCATGCTAATTTGTGGTTTTTCTGTTTTGTTTCTTTTGTTTGCTTTGTCGTATGTTTTTCTTAGCTTTGTGAATAACTTTTGTTTCAGTTCAACTAGTGCGGAAATTAAGGTATGCTTAACAACTCATATTGTGGGTTTATGGCTAGCGTAGATTCCATTAGTATATATGTATGGCTAAAGGTGGAGGTACGTATGAAAGAATTTACTTATTCGTTGCTACATAATTTTATGTTTCCAATTTCATTTACTCATTTGTTGCTTCATAACTTCATCATGTTTAGAGGCAATGCAGATAAAGGAAAGTAATTGGAATCTCAACACATCAACAAAATTTGCATGTAATTGAGAAGAGTTTCAAATATGCGACTTTTGGTATTTGCATAAGATGTACTTAATTATGTATAAGAGTTTGGGCTTTGCTTAATATTTCTCATAATATATTTCAAGTATTTGTATAATATTTATCATGATATTTTTTGGTCTCAATTTAATATTTTATGATTTGGTTTTTGTTAGGTTCAATGGTTGGGGAAATTAAGGCTTCTCCAGACAATCCATATTGTGGATATAGACAAGTTCAGTTAGTAAATGTGAAGATTGTGTTGGTGGTTCATCGATAGAAAAAAAACTGAAATCTCTATGTGAGAGAGATTGTAGAATATTGGTGAGTTCGCTTTTTGTTTATAATTTCTAGTGTTTACAGATGTACTTGTGCATAATATTAATCATAAGATTTTTTGTTTGTTTTCAGATGTTTTTGGTCTCTCTTTCATATTTCTCATAAGATATTTGGTGTGTATTTAATATTTATCATAAGATTTTATGGTCTCTGTCTAATGTTGATCTATATTTTGGTGTGCAAGGTGTTCTTGGTAGGTCATGTATGCTTTTTGTGTTTGGGTTTAATTGGTGCGGAAATTAAGGTAGGCCTTGGCAAGCCATATTGTGGGCATATGGATAATGCAGATTCCACCGGTATGTATGTATGGCTAAAGGCGGAGGTATGTATGGGAGAATTTACTTGTTGGTTGCTACATAATTTTATAATTTTAGGGTTCCATGTTTTCATTTAACTTAGTTGCTGCTTCGTAATTTTATCATGTATGTTTGTTTAAATTTAGAGGCAATGCGGGTAAAGGAAGGTAAATGGAATCTCAACACATAAACAAGACTTGCCTCTAGTTGAGTAGAGTTTCGAATATGCGACTTTTGGTCTTTGCAATTGCATAAGATGTACTTAATTCTGCGTAAGTGTTTCGGGCTTTGTTGGATATTTCTTTTAATATATATCAAGTATTTGTTTAATTATAATTATGAGATTTTTTGCTTTGTATTTTATATTTTATGGTTTGGTTTTTGTTGGGTTCAGTGGTTGAGGAAATTAAGGCTCCTCCAAACAACCCATATCGTGGATATAGACAAGTTTAGTGGGTGAAAGTGAAGATTGAGGTGGTATGTATGGTTCGATGCATGTTTCTTAAATTATAAATGTCTTACATTATTTGTCATTTATTTAATTATTGAGTCTAATGCAATGCAGGTAAAGGAATGCGGTGGTTCATCAATAAAAAACTATTGAAATATCTATGTGAGAGATTTTAGTATATTGTACAGAAGCAAAGGCATTGGTGAGTTCTCTTTTATTTATGAGTTTTGGTGTTTACACAACATGTACTTGTATAAAGTGTTACTCTTTTTGGTCTCTCATTAGATATATATATTTCGGTGTCTCTTTCATATTTCTCATAACATATTTGGTGTGTATTTAATATTTATCATAAGATTTTATGGTCTTTTCCTAATACTTATCTATATTTTGGTGTGCAGGGTGTTCTTGGTTGGTCATGGATGCTTTTTGGTGTTACAGAGTGCAATCTATGCTTGTTATTTCTCTTTGTTTGTTTCTTTTTGTTATTTTTATCATTTTTTGTTGTTGTTTATATCTTTTGCTAGTTTTGATTTTTATTTTTTTATACTACAGGTGTTGTTATTTTGAATTTTTTAGCATGGCCATGCTTATTTGTAGTTTGGTGTTTTGTTTCTTTTGTTCGCTTTCTCGTATGTTTTTCTTACCTTTGTGAATAGCTTTTATTTCGGTTCAACTGGTGTGGAAATTAAAGTATGGTTAACAACTCATACTGTGGGTTTATGGCTAGCGTAGATTCCATTAGTATGTATGTATGGCTAAAGGTGAAGGTACGTATGAAAGAATTTACTTGTTCGTTGCTACATAATTTTATGTTTCCATATTTTCATTTACTCATTTGTTGCTTCATAACTTCATCATGTTTAGAGGCAATGCAGGTAAAGGAAAGTAACTGGAATCTCAACACGTCAACAAAACTTGCATGTAATTGAAAAGAGTTTCAAATATGTGACTTTTTGTATTTGCATAAGATGTACTTAATTATGTATAAGAGTTTTGGGCTTTGCTTAATATTTCTCATAATATATTCAAGTATTTGTATAATATTTATCATGAGATTTTTTGGTCTCAATTTAATATTTTATGATTTGGTTTTTGTTAGGTTCAGTGGTTGGGGAAATTAAGGCTTCTCCAGACAATCCATATTGTTGATATAGACAAGTTTAGTTAGTAAATCTGAAAAATTTACTGGTATGTATGGTTTTATGCATGTTTGTTAAATTAGAAACATCTTACATTATTTATCATTTATTTAAGTAGTGAGTCCAATGCATTGCAGGTAAAGAAATGTGGTGGTTCATCGATAGAAAAACAACTGAAATCTATATGTGAGAGAGATTGTAGAATATTGGTGAGTTCGCTTTTTGTTTATAATTTCTAGTGTTTACAAATGTACTTGTGCATAATATTAATCATAAGATTGTTGGTTCGTTTTCAGATATTTCAGTCTCTGTTTCATATTTTTCATAATATATTTGGTGTGTATTTAATATTTATCATAAGATTTTATGGTCTCTGTCTAATGCTGATCTATATTTTGGTGTGCAAGGTGTTCTTGGTATGCCATGTATGCTTTTTGTGTTTGGGTTCAATTGGTGCGGAAATTAAGGTAGGCCTTGGCAAGCCATATTGTGGGCATATGGATAATGCAGATTCTACCGGTATGCATGTATGGCTAAAGGCGGAGGTATGTATGGGAGAATTTACTTGTTCATTGCTACATAATTTTATAATTTTAGGGTTCCATGTTTTCATTTAACTTAGTTGCTGCTTCTTAATTTTATCATGTATGTTTGTTTAAATTTAGAGGCAATGCGGGTAAAGGAAGGTAAATGGCATCTCAACACATAAACAAGACTTGCCTCTTGGTGAGTAGAGTTTCGAATATGCGACTTTTGGTCTTTGCAATTGCATAACATGTACTTAATTTTGCGTAAGTGTTTTGGGCTTTGCTAGATATTTCTTGTAATATATATCAAGTATTTGTTTAATGATAATTACGAGATTTTTTGTTCTGTATTTTATATTTTATGGTTTGGTTTTTGTTGGGTTCAGTGGTTGAGGAAATTAAGGCTTCTCCAAACAACCCATATCGTGTATATAGACAAGTGCTGTGGGTGAAGGTGAAGATTGAGGTGGTGTGCATGGGTCCATGTATGTTTGTTAAATTATAGATGTCTTACATTATGTGTCACTTATTTAATTATTGAGTCTAATGCAATGCAGGTAAAGGAATGTAGTGGTTCATCGATAAAAAAACTATTGAAATATCTATTTGAGAGATTTTAGTATACTGTACAGAAGCAAAGGCATTGGTGAGTTCTTTTTTATTTATGATTTTTGGTTTTTACACAACATGTACTTTTATAAAGTATTACTCTTTTTGGTTTCTCATCAAATATATATATTTCAGACTCTCTTTCATATTTCTCATAAGATATTTGGTGTCTATTTAATATTTGTCATAATATTTTATGGTCTTTGTCTAATACTTATCCATATTTTGGTGTGCAGGGTGTTCCTAGTTGGTCATGGCTGCTTTTTTGGTGTTACAGAGCGCATTCTATGCTTGTTATTTCTCTTTTTTTGTTTCTTTCTGTTATTTTTATTATTTTTTGTTGTTGTTGTTTATATCTTTTGCTAGCTTTGATTTTTGTTTTTCTATACTACGGGTGTTATTATTTTGAATTTTTTAGCATGGCCATGTTAATTTGTGGTTTGGTGTTTTGTTTCTCGTATGTTTTTCTTACCTTTGTGAATAGCTTTTGTTTCGGTTCAACTGGTGCGGAAATTAAGGTATGCTTAACAACTCGTATTGTGGGTTTATGGCTAGCGTAGATTCCATTACTATGTATGTATGGCTAAAGGTGGAGGTACGTATGGAAGAATTTACTTGTTCGTTGCTACATAATTTTATGTTTCCATATTTTCATTTACTCATTTGTTGCTTCATAACTTCATCATGTTTAGAGGCAATGCAGGTAAAGGAAAGTAACTGGAATCTCAACACATCAACAAAACTTGCCTGTAATTGAGAAGAGTTTCAAATATTCGACTTTTGGTATTTGCATAAGATGTACTTAATTATGTATAAGAGTTTTGGGCTTTGCTTAATATTTCTCATAATATATTTCAAGTATTTGTATAGTATTTATCATGATATTTTTTGCTCTCAATTTAATATTTTATGATTTGGTTTTTGTTAGGTTCAGTGGTTGGGGAAATTAAGGCTTCTCCATACAATCCATATTGTGGATATAGACAAGTTCAGTTAGTAAATGTGAAGATTGTGCTGGTATGTATGGTTCCATGCATGTTTGTTAAATTAGAAACATCTTACATTATTTATCATTTATTTAAGTAGTAAGTCCAATGCATTGCAGGTAAAGAAATGTAGTGGTTCATCGATAGAAAAACAAAAACAACTGAAATCTCTATGTGAGAGAGATTGTAGAATATTGGTGAGTTCACTTTTTGGTTATAATTTCTAGTGTTTATAGATGTACTTGTGCATAATATTAATCATAAGATTTTTGGTTTGTTTTCAGATATTTCGGTCTCTCTTTCATATTTCTCATAAGATATTTGGTGTGTATTCTTTCATATTTCTCATAAGATATTTGGCGTGTATTTAATATTTATCATAAGATTTTATGGTCTGTGTCTAATGCTGATCTATATTTTGGAGTGCAGGGTGTTCTTGGTAGGCCATGTATGCCTTTTGTGTTTGGGTTCAATTGGTGCGGAATTAAGGTAGGCCTTGGCAAGCCATATTGTGGGAATATGGATAATGCAGATTCCACCAGTATGTATGTATGGCTAAAGGTGGAGGTATGTATGGTAGAATTTACTTGTTTGTTGCTACATAATTTTATAATTTTAGGGTTCCATGTTTTCATTTATCTTAGTTGCTGCTTCTTAATTTTATCATGTATGTTTGTTTAAATTTAGAGGCAATGCGGGTAAAGGAAAGTAAATGGAATCTCAACACATAAACAAGACTTGCCTCTAGTTGAGTAGAGTTTCGAATATGCGACTTTTGGTCTTTGCAATTGCATAAGATGTACTTAATTCTGCGTAAGTGATTTGGGCTTTGCTGGATATTTCTTTTAATATATATCAAGTATTTGTTTAATGATAATTATGAGAATTTTTGCTCTGTATTTTATATTTTATGGTTTGGTTTTTGTTGGGTTCGGTGGTTGAGGAAATTAAGGCTTCTCCAAACAACCCATATCGTGGATATAGACAAGTGCAGTGGGTGAAGGTGAAGATTGAGGTGGTATGTATGGTTGCATGCATGTTTGTTAAATTATAGATGTCTTACATTATTTGTCATTTATTTAATTATTGAGTCTAATGCAATGCAGGTAAAGGAATGTGGTGGTTCATCGATAAAAAACTATTGAAATATCTATGTGTGAGATTTTAGTATACTGTACAAAAACAAAGGCATTGGTGAGTTCTCTTTTATTTATGATTTTTAGTGTTTACACAACATGTATTAGTATAAAATATTACTATTTTTGGTCTCTCATCAGATATATATATTTCGGTCTCTTTTTCATACTTCTCATAAGATATTTGGTGTGTATTTAATATTTATCATAATATTTTATGGTATTTGTCTAATACTTAGCTATATTTTGGTGTGCAGGGTGTTCTTGGTTGGTCATGGATGCTTTTTGGTGTTACATAGCGTAGTCTATGCTTATTATTTCTCTTTGTTTGTTTCTTTTTGTTATTTTTATCTTTTGTTTTTGTTGTTGTTTATATCTTTTGGTAGTTTTGTTTTTTGTTTTTCTATACTATGGGTGTTATTATTTTGAATTTTTTAGCATGGCCATGCTAATTTGTGGTTTGGTGTTTTGTTTCTTTTGTTTGCTTTCTTGTATGTTTTTCTTACCTTTGTGAATCGCTTTTGTTTCGGTTCAACTGGTGTGAAAATTAAGGTCTGCTTAAGAACTCATATTGTGGGTTTATGGCTAGCTTAGATTCCATTAGTATGTATGTATGGCTAAAGGTGGAGGTACGTATGGAAGAATTTACTTGTTTGTTGCCACATAATTTTATGTTTCCATATTTTCATTTACTCATTTTTTGCTTCATAACTTCATCATGTTTAGAGGCAATGCAGGTAAATGAAAGTAAAGTAACTGGAATCTCAACACATCAACAAAACTTGCATGTAATTGAGAAGAGTTTCAAATATGCGACTTTTGGTATTTGCATAAGATGTACTTAATGATGGATAAGAGTTTTGGGCTTTGCTTAATATATCTCATAATATATTTCAAGTATTTGTATAATATTTATCATGAGATTTTTTGGTCTCAATTTAATATTTTATGATTTGTTTATTGTTAGGTTCAGTGGTTGGTGAAATTAAGGTTTCTCCAGACAATCTATATTGTGGATATAGACAAGTTCAGTTAGTAAATGTGAAGATTGTGCTGGTATGTATGGTTCCATGCATGGTTGTTAAATTAGAAACATCTTACATTATTTGTCATTTATTTAAGTAGTGATTCCAATGCATTGCAGGTAAATAAATGTGGTGGTTCATCGATAGAAAACAACTGAAATCTCTATGTGTGAGAGATTGTAGTATATTTGTTGAGTTCAATTTTTGTTTATAATTTCTATATTGTGGATATAGACAAGTTTAGTTAGTAAATGTGAAGATTGTGCTGGTATGTATGGTTCCATGCATGGTTGTTAAATTAGAAACATCTTACATTATTTGTCATTTATTTAAGTAGTGATTCCAATGCATTGCAGGTAAAGAAATGTGGTGGTTCATCGATAGAAAACAACTGAAATCTCTATGTGTGAGAGATTGTAGTATATTTGTTGAGTTCAATTTTTGTTTATAATTTCTAGTGCTTACAGATGTTCTTGTGCATAATATTAATCATAAGATTTTTGGTTTGTTTTCAGATATTTCGGTCTCTCTTTCATATTTCTCATAAGATATTTGGTGTGTATTTAATATTTATCATAAGATTTTATGTTCTTTGTCTAATGCGTATCTATATTTTGGTGTGCAGGGTGTACTTGTTTGGCCATGTATGCTTTTTGATGTTGTAGAGCAAAGTATGTGTTTGTTATTTCTCTTTGTTTGTTTTCTTTTTGTTATTTTTGTTGTTTTTGCTATTGTTGTTTGTATCATTTGCTATTGCTTTTTTTGTCTTTTCTATTTCTATCGGTATTAATTTTATCATTTATGAGCATGGCCATGCTAATTTGTTGTTTGGTGTTTTTTCTTTTTCTTTTTCTTGCTTTCTCATATCTTTTTCTTATCTTTGTGAATATTTTGTGTTTGGGTTCAATTGGTTTGGAAATTAAGGTAGGCCTTGGCAAGCCATATTGTGGGCATATGGCTAATGCAGATTCCACCGGTATGTCTATATGGCTAAAGGCGGAGGTATGTATGGGAGAATTTACTTCTTCGTTGCTACATAATTTTATAATTTTAGGGTTCCATGTTTTCATTTAACTTAGTGTTGCTTCTTAATTTTATCATGTATGTTTGTTTAAATTTAGAGGCAATGCGGGTAAAGGAAGGTAAATGGAATCTCAACACATAAACAAGACTTGCCTCTAGTTGAGTAGAGTTTCGAATATGCGACTTTTGGTCTTTTGTAATTGCATAAGATGTACTTAAATCTGCGTAAGTGTTTTGGGCTTTGCTGAATATTTGTTGTAATATATATCAAGTATTTGTTTAATGATAATTATGAGATTTTTTGTTATGTATTTAATATTTTATGGTTTGGTTTTTGTTGGGTTAAGTGGTTGAGCAAATTAAGGCTTTTCAAAACAACACATATCGTGGATATAAACAAGTGCAGTGGGTGAAGGTGAAAATTGAGGTGGTATGTATGGTTCCATGAATGTTTGTTAAATTATAGACATCTTACATTATTTGTCATTTATTTAATTATTGAGTCTAATGCAATGCAGGTAAAGGAATGTGGTGGTTCATCGATAAAAAACTATTAAAATATCTATGTGAGAGATTTTAGTATACTTTACAGAATTAAAGGCATTGTTGAGTTCTATTTTATTTATAATTTTTGGTGTTTACACAACATGTACTTATATAAAATATTACTCATAAGATTTTTGGTCTTTCATCAAATATATATATTTCGGTCTCTCTTTCATATTTCTTATAAGATATTTGGTGTGTATTTAATATTTATCATAAGACTTTATGGTCTCTGTCTAATACTTATCTATATTTTGGTGTGCAGGGTGTTCTTGGTTGGCCACGAATGCTTTTTGGTGTTAGAGAGCGCAGTCTATGCTTGTTATTTCTCTTTGTTTGTTTCTTTTTGTCATTTTTATCATTTTGTTGTTGTTGTTTATATCTTTTGCTAGTGTTGTTTTTTTGTTTTTCTATACTATGGGTGTTATTTTTTTGCATTTTTTAGCATGGCCATGCTAATTTGTGGTTTGGTGTTTTGTTTCTTTTGTTTGTTTTCTTGTATGTTTTTCTTACCTTTGTGAGTAGCTTTTGTTTCAGTTCAACTGGTGCGGAAATTAAGGTAGGCTTAACAACTCATATTATGGGTTTATGGCTAGCGTAGATTCCATAAGTATGTATGTATGGCTAAAGTTGGAGGTATGCATGGAAGAATTTACTTGTTCATTGCTACATAATTTATGTTTCCATATTTTCATTTAGTCATTTGTTGCTTCATAACTTCATCATGTTTAGAGGCAATGCAGGTAAAGGAAAGTCACTGGAATCTCAACACATCAACAAAACTTGCATGTAATTGAGAAGAGTTTTAAATATGTGACTTTTGGTATTTGCATAAGATGTACTTAATTAGATGTACTTAATTATGTATAAGAGTTTTGGGCTTTGCTTAATATTTCTTATAATATATTTCAAGTATTTGTATAATATTTATCATGAGATGTTTTTGTCTTAATTTAATATTTTGTGATTTGGTTTTTGTTAGGTTTAGTGGTTGGGGAAATTAAGGCTTCTCCAGACAACCCATATTGTGGATATAGACAAGTTCAGTTAGTAAATGGGAAGATTGTGTTGGTATGTATGGTTCCATGCATGTTAGTTAAATTAGAAACATCTTACATTATTTATCATTTATTTAAGTAGCGAGTCCAATGGATTGCAGGTAAATAAATGTGGTGGTTCATTGATAGAAAAACAACTGAAATCTCTATGTGAGAGAGATTGTAGAATATTGGTGAGTTCGCTTTTTGTTTCTATGGTTTACAAATGTTCTTGTGCATAATATTAATCATAAGATTTTTGGTTTGTTTTCAGATATTTCAGTCTCTCTTTCATATTTCTCATAAGATATTTGGTGTGTGTTTAATATTTATCATAAGATTTTATGGTCTTTGTCTAATGCTTATCTCTATTTTGGTGTGCAGGGTGTTCTTGGTTAGCCATTTTGGTGTTGTAGAGCAGTGTATGTGCTTGTTATTCTTCTTTGTTTGTTTTCTTTTTGTTATTTTTATTGTTTTTTCTATTGTTGTTTGTATCATTTGCTATTGTTTTTTTTGTTTTTCTATTTGAATGGGTATTAAATTATTATTTTTTTGCATTTATGAGCATGGCCATGCTAATTTTTTGTTTGGTGTTTTTTTCTTTTCTGTTGTTGGCTTTCTCATATGTTTTTCTTATCTTTCTGAATATTTTGTGTTTGGGTTCAATTGGTGCGGAAATTAAGGTAGGTCTTGACAAGCCATATTGTGGGCATATGGCTAATGTAGATTCCACTGGTGTGTATGTATGGCTAAATGCGGAGGTATGTATGGGAGAATTTACTTGTTTGTTGCTACATAGTTTTATAATTTTAGGGTTCCATGTTTTCATTTAACTTAGTTGTTGCTTCTTAATTTTATCATGTTTTGTTTAAATTTAGAGGCAATGCGGGTAAAGGAAGGTAATTGGAATCTCAACACATAAACAAGACTTGCCTCTAGTTGAGTAGAGTTTCGAATATGTGACTTTTGGTCTTTGCAATTGCATAACATGTACTTAATTCTGCGTAATTGTTTCGGGCTTTGCTGAATATTTGTTGTAATATATATCAAGTATTTGTTCAATGATAATTATGAGATTTTTTTGCTCTGTATTTAATATTTTATGGTTTGGTTTTTGTTGGGTTAAGTGGTTGAGAAATTTAAGGCTTCTTCAAACAACCCATATCGTGGATATAGACAAGTGCAGTGGGTGAAGGTGGAGATTGAGGTGGTATGTATGGTTCCATGCATGTTCTTTAAATTATAGACGTCTTACATTATTTGTCATTTATTTAATTATCGAGTCTAATGCAATGCAGGTAAAGGAATGTGGTGGTTCATCAATAAAAGACTTGAAATATCTATGTTAGAGATTTTAGTATACTGTACAGAAGCAAAGGCATTGGTGAGTTCTCTTTTATTTATAATTTTTTATGTTTATACAACATGTACTTGGATAAAATATTTCTCTTTTTGGGCTCTCATCAAATATATATATTTCGGTCTCTCTTTCATATTTCTCATAATATATTTGGTGTGTATTTAATATTTATCATAAGATTTTATGGTCTCTGTCTAATACTTATCTATATTTTGGTGTGCAGGGTGTTCTTGGTTGGTCATGGATGCTTTTTGGTGTTACAGAGCGCAGTCTATGCTTGTTATTTCTCTTTGTTTGTTTTTTTTTGTTATTTTTATCATTTTGTGTTGTTGTTGTTTATATCTTTTGCTAGTGTTGTTTTTTTGTTTTTCTATACTATGGGTGTTATTTTTTGCATTTTTTAGCGTGGCCATGCTAATTTGTGGTTTGGTGTTTTGTTTTTTTGTTTGCTTTCTCGTATGTTTTTCTTACCTTTGTGAATAGGTTTTTTTATTTTTTGCATTTTTTAACATGACCATGCTAATTTGTGGTTTGGTGTTTTGTTTTTTTTGTTTGCTTTCTCGTATGTTTTTCTTACCTTTGTGGATAGCTTTTTTTCGGTTCAACTGGTGCGGAAATTAAGATAGGCTTAACAACCCATATTGTGGGTTTATGGCTAGCGTAGATTCCATTAGTATGTATGTATGACTGAAGGTGGAGGTATGTATGGAAGAATTTACTTCTTCGTTGTTACATAATTTTATGTTTCCATATTTTCATTTACTCATTTGTTGCTTCATAACTTCATCATGTTTAGAGGAAATGCAGGTAAAGGAAAGTAACTGGAATCTCAACACATCAACAAAACGTGCCTGTAATTGAGAAGAGTTTCAAATATGCGACTTTTGGTATTTGCATAAGATGTACTTAATTATGGATAAGAGTTTTGGGCTTTGCTTAATATTTCTCATAATATATTTCAAGTATTTGTATAATATTTATCATGAGTTTTTTTGGGTCTCAATTTAATATTTTATGATTTTATAATTTTCGTTCGTTGCTACATAATTTTATAATTTTAGGGTTCCATGTTTTCATTTAACTCATTCGCTGCTTCTTATTTGTCATGTATGTTTGTTTAAATTTAGAGACAATGCAGGTAGAGGAAGGTATTTGGAATCTCAATACATCAACAAGACTCGCCTGTAGTTGAATAGAGTTTCAAATATGCAACTTTTGGTCTTTACATAAGATGTACTTAATTTTGTGTAAGTGTTGTGGGCTTTGCTGAATATTTCTCTTAATATATATCAAGTATTTGTTTAATAATAATTATGAGATTTTTTGCTTTGTATTTAATATTTTATGGTTTGGTTTTTGTTGGTTTCAGTGGTTGGGGAATTTAAGTTTTCTCCAGAGATCTCATATCATGGATATAAACAAGTGCAGTGGGTGAAGGTTAAGATTGAGGTGAAGATTGAGGTTCGATGCATGTTTGTTAAATTATAGACATCTTATATTATTTGTCATTTATGCATGTTTGTTAAATTATAGACATCTTATATTATTTGTCATTTATTTAATTAATGAGTCCAATGCAATGTAGGTAAAGAAATGTGGTGGTTCATCGATAAAAAAAACTATTGAAATATCTATGTGAGAGAGATTTTAGTATACTGTGTAGAAGCAAAGGCATTGGTGAGTTCTCTTTTATTGATATTTTTGGTGTTTACACATGTACTTGTATATAGTATTACTCATAAGATATTTGTTCTCTCATCAGATATATATATTTTAGTCTCTCTTTCATATTTCTCATAAGATATTTGATGTGTATTTAATATTTATCATAATATTTTTTGGTCTTTGTCTAATACTTGTTTATATTTTGGTGTGCAGGGTGTTCTTGGTTGGCCTTGGATGCTTTTTGGTGTTACAGAGCGCAGTTTATGTTTGTTATTTCTCTTTGTTTGTTTTTTTTGTTACTTTTATCATTTTTTGTTGTCATTGTTTGCATCTTTTGCTAGTGTTGTCTTTTTGTTTTTTAATTACTATGGGTGTTATTTTTTTCCATTTCTTAGCATGGCCATGCTAATTTGTGGTTTGGTGTTTTGCTTCTTTTGTTTGTTTTCTTGTATGTTTTTCTTACTTTTGTGAATAGTTTTTGTTTTGGTTCAACTGGTATGGAAATTAAGGTAGGCCTTAACAACCATTTTGTGGGTTTATGGCTAACATAGATTCCATATGTATGGTTAAAGGCAGAGGTATGTACAAAAGAAATTTACTTGTTCGTTGCTGCATAATTTTATAATTTTATGTTTCCATGTTTTCGTTTACTCATGTGTTGCTTCATAACTTTATCATGTATGTTTATTTAAATTTAGAGGCAATGCAGGTAAAGGAAGGTAACTGGAGTTTCAACACATCAACAAAACTTGCATCTAATTGAGTAGAGTATCAAATATGCGACTTTTGGTATTTGCATAAGATGTACTTAATTATGGATAAGAGTTTTGGGGGTTGTTTAATATTTCTCATAATATATTTCAAGTATTTGTATAATATTTATCATTAAATTTTTTGGTCTCGATTTAATATTTTATGATTTGGTTTTTGTTAGTTCAATGGTTGGGGAAATTAAAGCTTCTCCAGACGATCCATATTGTGGATATAGACAAGTGCAGTTGGTAAAGGTTGCTGCATAATTTTATAATTTTATGTTTCCATATTTTCGTTTACTCATTTGTTGCTTCATAACTTTATCATGTATGTTTGTTTAAATTTAGAGGCAATGCAGGTAAAGGAAGGTAAATGGAGTTTCAACACATCAACAAAACTTGCATCTAATTGAGTAGAGTATCAAATATGCGACTTTTGGTATTTGCATAAGATGTACTTAATTATGGATAAGAATTTTGGGGTTTATTTAATATTTCTCATAATATATTTCAAGTATTTGTATAATATTTATCATTAAATTTTTTGGTCTTGATTTAATATTTTATGATTTGGTTTTTGTTAGTTTCAGTGATTGGGGAAATTAAAGCTTCTCCAAACGATCCATATTGTGGATATAGACAAGTGCAGTTGGTAAAGGTGAAGATTGTGGTGGTATGTATGGTTCCATGTATTTTTGTTAAATTAGAGACATCTTACATTATTTGGCATTTATTTAATTATTGAGTCCAATGCAATATAGGTAAAGAAATGTGGTGGTTCATCGATAAAAAAAGGTATTGAAATTTCTATGTGAAAGAGATTGTAGTATACTTTGCAGAAGCAAAGGCATTGGTGAGTTTGATTTTTGTTATAACTTCCTGTGGTTACACAACATGCACTTGTGCATAATACTATTCGTAAGATTTTTGGTCTGTCTTCAGATATTTCAGTCTCTCTTTCATATTTCTCATAAGATATTTCGATCTCTCTTTCATATCTCTCTTTCATAAGATTGTCTGGTGTGTCTAATACTTATCTATATTTTGGTGTGCAGAGTGTTCTTGGTTGTCCATGGATGCTTTTTGTCGTTGCAAAGCGGAGTTTGTACTTGTTATTTCTCTTTGTTTGTTTTCTTTTTGTTTTTTTTGCTATTGTTGTTAGTATCTTTTGCTATTGTTGTTTTATTGTTTTGGGTGTTAATTTTTTGCATTTTTAAGCATGGCCATGCTAATTTGTGGTTTGGTGTTTTGTTTCTTTTCTTTGCTTTTTGATTGTTTTTTTCTTATCTTTCTGAATAGTTTTTGTTTGGGTTCAATTGGTGCACAAATTAAGGTACACCTTAACAACCCATATTGTGGGTTTATGGCTAATGCACATCCCGTCGATATGTATGTATGGCTAAAGGCGGAGGTATGTTCATTGCTACATAATTTTATAATTTTATGGTTCCATGATTTCATTTCATTAATGTGTTGCTTCATAATTTTATCTTGTATGATTGTTTAAATTTAGAGGCAATGTGGGTAAAAGGGAAGGTAATTGGAATCTCAGCATATCAACAAAACTTGCCTCTAATTGAGTAGAGTTTAAAATATGTGAATTTTGGTCTTTACATAAGATGTACTTAATTATGGATAAGAGTTTTGGGCTTTGCTGAATATTTCTCATAATATATTTCAAGTATTTGTTATCTTTATCATGAGATTTTTTGGTCTTTATTTAATATTCTATGGTTTGGTTTTTGTTGGGTTTAGTGGTCGGGGAAATTAAGGCTTCTCCAGACAACCTATATTGTGGATATAAACAAGTGCAATGGGTGAAGGTGAAGATTTAGGTGGTATGTATGGTTCCATGTTGAAAGTTTTTGTGAATCCCAACTCGGTTTCAAGCTTGATAGCTTCTTTGCATAGTTTAATGCCCAAACCCTTGTATGCACATTTTTCTCATAAAAATGACTAAACTGAAACACATGGAATTCTTTTTCAAATTTAAACAACTCAGAAATTTTAACTTTCAGCCAATAAACTCATGCTCATAAATTTAAATCAGCCAACCACATAAATTTTTAACACAGGAATTTTTGACCAAATTGGTCCAGGATAAAACCCTGAAGAGAAAACCTGAATGAAAGAGAGAGAGATTTTATTTCTTCAGATATTTTAAATAACAAAATTACAGCAGTACTTATCTCCTTTATTTCATCTCGAAAATTGTGCCAACATCTCACTGAAACTGTTGTACGGATTCCTAGAAACCTGTGTTGTACGGTCACCTCGAAAATTGTGCATTCACACGTGTGAACAACTGCCTCGTTTTATGTGCTTGTACAGACTATTTAAAAACAGAACTTGCTGCCTTGAACTTCATGTTGTACGGACAACAATAAATGTTGTAGAGCTGTCTCGAAAACTGTGTCGAATTTCTGTTGTACGGAATCACTGTATTTCTGTTGTACGGATTCTCTGTACCTCCTTGAAATCTCTGCCCAATTTCTGCTATACAGATTCTAGAAATGTGTGCTAAATATCTTGGAAATGTGCCCAGCAAAATCCTCCTGGATTTTTGTGCTAGGGTTTGTCTTCTTCCTCCAAAAGTCAACTTCTCTTAATCACTCTCTTAATCACTCACTTCACTTTTATTAAATGTGAACTTAGGATAAACCATGACTTTACCTTTTAATGAAGTGACTTTAAAATTATAAAGTGCACCTCACTTTATTAATTAAAAATTGACTAGGGGTCACCAATTAAAGTGTCTTTGTCCACCCCAAGGCAACACTAGGTGAACAACACTTCATAGGTAACTTTTCAACACATGTATGTCTGTTAAATTAGAGACATCTTATGTTATTTGTCATTTATTTAATTATTGAGTCCAATGCAATGCAGGTAAATAAATGTGGTGGTTCATTAATAAAGAAGTATTGAAATATCTATGTAAGAGAGATTGTAGTATACTATGCAAAAGCAGAGGCATTGGTGAGTTATCTTTTTGTTTATAAGTTTTGGTGTTTACACAACATGTAGTTGTGCATAATATTACTCATAAGATTTTTTGACCTTGTTCATATATTTTGGTCTCTCTCTCATTTTTCTCATAAGACATTTGGTGTGTATTTAATATTTATCATCAATCTCACCTTGGTATGGCTTGATATCAATTTTCACATCCATCTTAAATGAAGGATGGGAATGGGTAATGGAACTAGAACTTGGTTTCTCTTTTTCGGGCTCTTTCCTCGACTCCTTTTTTGGGTCGCCTTTACCTCTCGTTGTCCCCTCTGATTCGATCTTTGAGTTAGAGTGTCCAAAAGTCGCCATGAGGATTGACATATTGCAAGAGATATGAACAACTTGTATTTCCAACTTTGTAATGTAAATTTTAATCCAGAGATCACTACTCCCTCTGGATAGCTCTTAGATCTCAAGCAATTTGAGTCTCTGTAAATCATTAATACTCTAAAGACTTAAGAATCAAATGCAATAGATCTCTTTACCACTTAAATACTGAAATAATCAATCAATCACACACATAAGATTGAATATACCCTGGAAACCCAAACGGGGAAAACTAGCAATCATGTGGGGCTTTCTTCTATCTCGAGCCCAGAGAAATATTTGAAATAAACAAGTATATACAATGTTACCTCAGATGTAACACTCAATCTGGACTGGGTCAAGACCCTAGATCTGCATCCATTAGTTGATGCATGCACAGAGGAAATGTGCCCTAGCTATCACTCTGGATCTGAGTCTGTCCGCAAGTAATTCCGACTGTACTGCCTCTCCCACTGCTTCGATCTGCTCTGCTACGAAAGAAAGCCAACTGCTCAACTGATGAATGTGCCCTTCCTCTGCATGGAAAAGTGTTCCCTCCCTCTGGATGTCAAATGCGAATACAAGATCAGATCTCAGTAGATCTGAGCTCTGATCGTCACAGACCTTCCTCAAACACTAAGGCAAGGCTACCCTGAAAGTCTCAGACACTCAACTGATAGATCGGACTCTGAATGAGCTCTTCTCCCCTTTGGTAATGTGCCCCTCTCCTCCTCTGGAATTCATCCTCCACAATCTCTGCAGAATCCACTCAAGTGAATTATCTCAGTCCACAGATCTTGGCGCCAAGTGCCTATGGACAAGTGTCTGATCCAGCTCAGATCACACCATTGTCCCTCCTATAGGAGCTCATCTCTCTCTCAGAAAGTCGCCCGTCATGCACTATTGCGCCCTCCTCACTCTTGACAAATCACTCTCTAATAAGTCAACGGAGCAACCTCATCCGGGGACCTCCTGCCTCTACATATAATCTCACTGATCAATTAGGTTTACTAAAAACCTAATATCTACCCATGCAAAAAGTCGCTTTTGCATGCATCTTTTAATTACTAATTGGCCATGCAAATCTCATGCATGCAAGAGGCAAAACACCCCGCAAGATCCGCATGTAGTCACCAATGGACTCATGCCACTGAGTAGAGTGTATCTCACCCTCTACTCCATATTGATGCTTATATTGTTGGTGTACCTCCATGCAAGGCATCTGAATCATGGAGGACATCCCGAGATACCACAAAATCTAACACTCCCTCTTATCGAGGGAAGTCCAACCATTGATGCCTGGATCCAACAAGTCCCCTGCTGTTGACACTGGCCCAACTGTCATGCCTGTCACTGCTGCCCTCTGACCTGCAATACCCTGATCTAGCTCCAGAAGAAGCCCCCTGATCAACCACTAACTTTGTCACTGAACTCTGATTCAGACTCCCTCTGAATCTCTGTTGTAACCAATCCCAAAGACTGTTGTTAAGTGGATCCACTGGCCTGTAAGTGAACTCTCTTTGTCTTTGAGCTGACTCAGCTCTCTCTTGAGCTAAGTCCATCTCTACCATCTCATACCAACTAAGTTTTCGATTGGTGCCTGTATGAGCATCATGCTCATCCATTTCATTTGAGTCCAAGGGCCTAATCTCCTGTGACTCATCAATATCATGAGCATCTCGCTCATCCATCAGATAACCAGAATCACTCCTCTAATCCTCATCATCATGGTGAGCATCTTGCTCTCTATCCCCCTATGACTCTGAAGAGGATGTACTCAACCAACCCGATGAGCCAGATGTGGGATATCCCCGAATCAAGTACTCACCGTTGATCCTATGACCCATCAAGACTGGATCAACTCCCCTAGGATAGGTGAAAATCAGATCCCTCTGGAACACTACTGAGTAACCAATAACTCCCAAGGCTGCCACTTAGAGTATACTCCCTCTCAGTCCTGAAATGAACAACACTCCTGATACCTCCAAGAGCTCTCCAAGGTCAAGTAGAAATTGAACTCTACCCACTCCTGTGACCAAGTGATCAGGCCCCTCCACATCTCGAATCATTTGCATGGGTGTGTGCTCTAGGATGAGGAATGCATCTCTCGTCCTGGTCATGTGATTGCTCTGAATGCAGTCAACCCTCCATCTCCGATCAACCTGGATCTTTGGATGACTACTATCATGCCCTGATTGGAATGAGGCTAATGAGAAATCCCTCTCAAACTGAGAAGTAAACTCATCCACCTCCTCTTGTGTCGCCAACTGCTCATCCTTTGCCTTCTTACCCTTATTATGCAGACTACTGAGTAACCAGCAACTCCCAAGGCTGCCACTTGTTGGATTTTGTACAACTTCGGAAGATATTATTTATTATATTTTATTGTACCATCATTGTACTTGGATATACCTCCTAAGGGAGAAGAACCCTATGTAAACTATTATGTAAACACATGAAAGAATCAATGTAAGTCTTGGGGTGCAAAAGAAATTAATAAAAGAATTAAAAATAAAAATATTTATTGCCCCCAAAGACAAGTCGGCCCCATAAGGGAATTTCCAGTTTCGCACATGTATAAATATGAGGCTTGTGCACCTCATTAGTCTTATTCTCACACTTGTGAAGTGCGCACCACTTGGAGGAGCAGATTTTCGCATCACCTGAAGGAGGTTTATTTGGTTTGGTTACTTGTGGAAGATACTTTCATGTTCTCTCTCTTTCTTTATGTGTACTCTGATCTCAAAATTATCATCTCTCTGCGAAGGTTGCTGGGTTTTCTCCCTATTGGGTTTCCCAGGGTAAAACTCTGTGTTGTTGTTTTGTGCTTTGTCTTACTTCTAGTGATCTTGGTAATGCATTTATGTTTTATGCTATGAATGTATGAAATTCAACACCATTGAGGGTACACTCCCTCTTAGTCCTGGAATGAACAACACTCTGGATACCTCCAGGAGCTCTCCAAGGTCAAGTAGAAACCGAACTATACCCACTCCTGTGACCAAGTGATCAATCCCCCGCACATCTCGAATCATCTGCATGGGTGTGTGCTCTAGGACGAGGAATGCATCTCGCATCCCGGTCATGTGATTGCTCTGAATGCAGTCATCCCTCCATCTCTGATCAACCTGGATCTCTGGCTGACTGCTATCATGCCCTGATTGGAATGAGGCTAATGAGAACTCCCTCTCAAACCAAGAGGTAAACTCATCCACCTCTTCTGTTGCTGCCAATTGCTCATCCTTTGCCTACTTACCCTTCTTATGCGGACACTGTCTCGTATAGTGTCCATACTCATTGCAGGAAAAGCACTTGATCTTGCTCAAATCCTTCTTCTATTTGAATCGTTGTTTCCCCTTTGCTGCAAGTGCCACATCCTCCTCGGGAATGATGGAAGTTGATCCTTGAATATAACCTTTCTGGATCTCCTCTTGAGTGAAGTCTTCCCATAGACGATCCCACTTGGGAAGGTTCGCTCTAGCAATGATGGACTGGACAAATACTGCCCATGGCACGGTCACGCCATTCAGGGCTTGTCTTACCAACTCGCTATCCTCAACCTTTTCACCCACAGCTTCCAACTCATCCCTCACCTGAGTGATCTTGGTGAGATATGTGGACATGCTCTCATTCTTTCCCATCTTGATGCTTCTCAGTTTCTCTATGAGAACCATCTTCATGTTGGCGTTAGAACTCTGGTACAAATTGGACAATGCATCCCACATCTCATATACTGCTTTGGCAGTAGCATCTAATGGAACTGTAATTGGATTTGTGGTTGTGCTCTCCACAACATCCCACAGTTCGCACTCTTTTAACAAGAGTACAATTTGTGCCCTCCATGCACTGTAGTTGGAGGCTCCATCCAACCGGTCCTCCACTATCAAGCTAGTGGCCATAATCTCTGAACTAAAAAGTAGAACACACAGTGATACAAGAACCTCTCTCGATCTTCACTGATCTGGTCTCGATCTTCACTGATCTCAATGTGATTGATCTCCTTGACCCTTACCAGGGTTTTGATACCATGTAAATTTTAATCTAGAGATCATTATTCACTCTGGATAGCCCTAAGATCTCAAGCAGTTTAAGTATCTATAAATCAATAATACTCTAAAGACCTAAGAATCAAATGCAACAGATCTCTTTACCACTTAAATACTGAAATACTTAATCAATCACACACATAAGACTGAATATACCCTGGAAACTCCAAACGGGGAAAACCAACAATCCTGTGGGGTTTTCTTCTATCTCGAGCACAGAGCAATATGTGAAATAAACAAGTACATACAATGTTACCTCAGATGTAACACTCAATCCGGACTGGGTCAAGACCCTAGATATGCATGCATCAGTTGATGCATGCACAGAGGAAATGTTCCCTAGTTGTCACTCTGGATCTGAGTCTGTCTGCAAGTAGTTCTCACTATATTGCCTCTCCAACTGCTTTGCTTGATATGGAAGAAAGCCAACTGCTCAACTGATGAATGCGCCCTTCCTCTGCATGGAAAAGTGCGCCCTCCCTTTGGATGTCAAATGCTCATACAAGATCAGATCTTAGCAGATTTGAGCTCTGATCTTCACAAACCTTCCTCAAACACTGAGGCAAGGCTACCCTGAAAGTCTCGGACACTCAACCGATAGATCGGACTTTGAATGAGCTCTTCTCCCCTTTGGTAATGCCCCCCTCTCCTCCTCTGGAAGTCGTCCTCCACAATCTCTGCAGAATCCACTCAAGTGAACTATCTCAGTCCACATATTTGCGCGCCAAGTGCCTCTGGACAAGTGGTGTCTGATCCAGCTCAGATCACACCACTCTCCCTCCTGCAAGAGCTCCTCTCTCTCTCTCAAAAAGTCGCCCTGCATGCACTAATGTGCCCTCCTCACTCCTGACAGATCACTCTCTAATAAGTCAACTGAGCAACCTCATCCAGGGACCTCCTGCCTCTATATATAATCTCAGCAATCAATTAGGTTTACCAAAAACCTAATATCTGTGCATGCAAAAAGTCACTTTTGCATGCATCTTTTAATTACTAACTGGCCATGCAAATCTCATGCATGTAAGAGGAAAAACACCCCAGAAGGTCCGCATGCAGTCACCAATGGACTCATACCACTGAGAATAATGTATATCGCCCTCTACTCCATATGGATGCCTATATTGTTGGTGTACCTCCATGAAAGGCATCTGAATCATGGAAGACATCCCGAGATACCACAAAATCTAACATGTAATTCGCTCTTCATGTTTGCCCCCTGATTCTTCACTAGATTCACTCGCCATGACTAGGATTTGAATACTTTTTCTTTATTCCGCCATCTCCTAGATCTTGCAATTCCCCATAAAACCCTAAAGAAAACTACTTTGATACCAATATGTTTCATAAATTGCTATGGATATTTTACTAGAATACTTCATCATAACATATCTTATAACATTTAAAAAATAAATTTTAGATTTAAGAACCCAAAGTACCATAGAATTATAGGGTACAAGCCAATATGATAGTGCCATGCGCGGCAAGTGGTTAGGCTTGCAGAATGGGGTTAAGTCAGGCTGGCTCGGAGCTCTCGGAGACCAAAACTGGCCATTGCTGCAAAACCTAAAAGCACACTTGAACAAACAGATATAGACTCAAAAGAAATTTCTTGCGAACTAGAGACAATAAACTTTACACAGCTTGCTGGCTTTGCGGGCTTTACGAACAGGGAGGGATGGATGACTGCTTGGATAATCCAAACCAGCTGGACAAGAAAGAAAGATGGCCTTAGCTGCTGGAGCAACGGGTTCCACTGCTGCTATTAGTGCACCTATCTTTTGCGATTTATGCAAACTAACTTAAATGAAAGAACAAGCACATAAACACACCATCCACACAAACAAGCACAAGAAGATTTATCCTGGCAAACCCATTAAAGGAGAAAACCCAACTAGAAGGTGAGGCCTATTCTCTACTCTCGCTTTGTTGCAGTTATCAAAATGCACAGAGAAAGGAATGGGCACTCACTATGCAGTTAACTTTAGACATTGTGGCCTGAACGACTTCTACAAAATATCCCATCTTTTATGCTCTCAGAGTATCACTCCTAGATGTTTTGCTTAGGTGTGGAACAAGTACAATGCTCAAGAATAGAATCCCTTCTCCGAATGGCTTGGTATTTAACATTGTTTGATAGCCGTTTAGGGTTAGGTTTTTTTACTTCCTCAACCCTCAATTATTAAATATGTTTGGACCTTCTGGAATATTCATGAAATTCCACATGTGGCTAGCCTCATTGGAATAATCGGGCTGCCGTGGCATCCACTTGTACAAGGTTGGTCAACTTGCAGGAAGAATCAATTTTTGCATCATTGGAAAGGTCTTGGTGTTTAAAATATGCAATCTTCCTCTTATAAATGGTTCAAACCAAAAAATACGCCAAAAAATACGCAGTTTGATGCCTCAAAATGGCCCATGAAGGTATTTTATGTTTTCCCACCCCAATTTCCACCTAGAATGTATTGAAAAACCAAAAATACGCAGTTTGATGCCTCAAAATGGCCCATGAAGGCCTTTTATGTTTTCCCACCCCAATTTCCACCTAAAATGTATTGAAATAGACGGCAAATTATAATATGATCCCAACCGGATCAATTAAAATGTCAACTATGAACTCAATTAGGTCTCAGATATATGTTACATACAATTAAGATAAACTAATGTAAAACATTTTATCCACATGGATGATAAATGAAAAGTAGAATATCAAATGGCAACAATGAAGTCATTTAGGTTCAGATATAGGTTCCATACAGAATCTAGACTTGTGTAACTGAGATTTTACATGCAATTTTAGATTAGAATAGAAACTTTTACAATTCATCAAGAAACAGGGACTTGCTATTATGTTGCATGAATAACACAGATTTTATTTACATTCATAAATAGTGTATATATGTAACGCTTGATACACAAAAAAAGGCCAAAGTAACCTAAATCATGATCACTCCAAATATGAATTTGAATGGCTAGTTACATCAAGCATTTGGCTAAAACTTCAAGAGTCTTCAAGGAGCTCACTTGTCTCCACCTTTCATACATAGCATTTTGCACCTAGGTAGTAGTTGTCCCCGATCTCCGAGCAGACCACAAGCAAAGGCCCCTTAAAGCTCTCTGCAACAGGCATAACAAAACCTCTCTGCAATAGAGACTACATTTAACCTTCCCATTAAATGTAGTCTCTATCCAAGACATATTCTCTAGAAGGGACACTTCACATTTGAAATTTCTGCAACTTGGTTAATTTAATCAGTAAAATTCCTGTGTGTCTCCCAATGATGTTGTTCTCCTTATTAATAGATTATGATGGTTAAACGATGATGGATACTGGACTGCCTGTTTAGCTTTTCTTCAGATTCACACTTGGGGAGTCTATATTTTGCTCTGTTTATCTTTGTTTCAGATTAATGTTTGGGAGTCTTATTTGCTCTATTGTGTTGATGATAAAGCACAATTCTATATTAATTTTAACTGTGTTCTATTTCATCAATAGTTTGCAGCTTGGTATCAATCCAAAGGAGCTAGACAATGAAGCTCTTGCTTTAATCCTTTATCACTTTGAGGCTCGTACCTATGTTGTGGTCGATGTTTGACAATGAAGCTCTTGCTTTAATCCTTTATCACATTGAGGCTCGGACCTATGTTGGGGTCGATGTTTGCGAAGATCTACAACAATCCTCAAAACAAAGATGGTAATGGAAACTACATTTTCATTCTCCAAGGAACTATAGGGTTAATGCTGGTTAGGCGATGATGGATACTGGACTACCTGTTTATCTATTCTTCGGATTAATACTTGGGGTCTGTATTTTGCTCTGTTTATCTTTGCATCATATTAATATTGGGGGTTTGTATTTTGCTCTGTTATGTTCATGATAAAGCACAATTGTATATTAAGTTTAACTGTGTTCTATTTCATCAATGGTTTACAGTTTCATATCAATTCAAAGGAGCTAGACAATGAGGCTCTTGTTTTATTCCTTTATCACATTGAGGTTTGTACCTCTGTTGGGATCACAATCCTCAACAAAGATGAAAACCAATCTCGTCTGCAAAAGGTATCACAGTTTTGGGCTTCCGGGAAGTTTATGACATTGAAACTGAAAACCAATCTCGTCTTCAGAAGATATTATAGTTTTGAGCAATTACAGTTTTGGGCTTCCGGAGAAGTTTGACACTGAAACTATGTATCATTTAGTTGGAGCTGGACCAGTAAAAGTAATCCTTGGGAAACAGCCATCTATGGGTGTACATTAGGTAGCTCTTTTGACACAGCTTCTTGCATTTTTTGTTTTTCATTGATATATAATTGTAGACTAAAATTGCCTCTGGTTCAGGAATTCCAGAAGCATCTGCTCAAAACGTTCTTCAATGGACACTAGGCTCACAATGAAAGTGCCAGCCATCAACAAAGCAGGAACAGAAAAATAAACCTATATTACTGTAATAGTCATCTATGGATCCATTAAGGTAGTTCTTTTGACTCAGCTTCTTGCTTTTTATGTTTTCCATAGATATATAATTGTAGACTAAGATTGCCTATGTTTCAGGAATTCCAGAAGCATCTGCTCAAAACCTTTGCATATTTTGTTTTTCATTGATAAATAATTGTAGACTAAAATTGCCTCTGGTTCAGGAATTCCAAAAGCATCTGCTCAAAACCTTCTTCAATGGACACTAGGTTCACAATGAAAGTGCCAGCCATCAACAAAGCAGGAACAGAAAAATAAACCTATATTACTGTAACAGTCATCTATGGGTCCATTAAGGTAGTTCTTTTGACTCAGCTTCTTGCTTTTTTTGTTTCCATAGATATATAATTGTAGACTAAGATTGCCTATGTTTCAGGAATTCCAGAAGCATCTGCTCAAAACCTTTGCATTTTTTGTTTTTCATTGATATATAATTGTAGACTAAAATTGCCTCTGGTTCAGGAATTCCAGAAGCATCTGCTCAAAAACTTCTTCAATGGACACTAGGTTCACAATGAAAGTGCCAACCATCAACAAAGCAGGAACAGAAAAATAAACCTATATTACTGTAACAGTCATCTATGGGTCCATTAAGGTAGTTCTTTTGACTCAGCTTCTTGCTTTTTTTGTTTTCCATAGATATATAATTGTAGACTAAGATTGCCTATGTTTCAGGAATTCCAGAAGCATCTGCTCAAAACCTTCTTTAGTGGACATTAGGTTCACAATGAAAGTGTCAGCCATCAACAAAGCAGGAACAGAAAAATAAACCTATATTACTGTTACAGCAGAAATATTTGTTGTTGAGTACACAGTTAGGTTCTGTTAAGTTCAATTATATATCAGCCCTTTGCAGCCAATGTGGTATTCCTCTATACAGTGTTCATCAATTTCTCAAGCGTTTCACGCATCAGTGCCTACTCCAACCATTCCAGTTGCTTAGTAGACTACACAACTGCCACATCTATCCTTGTTAAAGGTGGAGATCAGTGTCCATATCCATTGTTTCCTCCAGAGATTATACCAGGAATGTTTTTGAAAATGCCAAATGGGAAGTGGCTGCCCTACTGAGCCCTCTGCATATCCGATAGTGATTCCTGCACTTTCATATATCTTTGAAAGAGTTTCACAGTAAGTTTTCAATTTAATCCTTTAGCGAGTCAGACAACTTTATCTGGTGCAATAGAGAATGATGAAAGAGATCCAACCAAGTCGTACAGGTGGTGATTGCATTCCACTGCTGCTTGATATGCAGATTGTGATGCAGATACTGGCACACTTCTTGATGGAAGCCAGGATCAACTAGTACGGAAGGTTGGGCAGTGGAGCTACTGCTGATCCAAATGAAGTGAGCCAGTGTTATAGTGTTTATACTTCATACAGGAAGCAAAGGATATCATTATACTTCATACAGGAAGCAAAGGAGATCAAGTCAACAAGTGCCAGAGGTTCAGCAAGGTTGGGCCAGGATCAACTAGTATATGAAGGTTGGGCATTGGAGTTATTGCTGATCCTAGTTAAGTGAGCCAGGATCAATTAGTACAGGAAGGTTGTCATTGGAGTAACTGCTGATCCTAGTGAAGTGAGCCAGTATTATGATGTTTATATTTCATACATGAGATCAAGCTATAGATACATCAATGAGTGCATTTGAATAACAGGAGGTTTGGCATTCGAGTATTATGATGTTATCGAGGGAGAGATCCAGCTATGAGTGCCAAAGCTTCAGCAGGATGGTTGCCCTCCTTTTCATTGGCATTTGCATAATGCTGTGTAATGTTGTGCAATGCTTAGTATCGAGGGAGAGATCCAGCTATGAGTGCCAAATCTTCAGCAGGATGGTTGACACTCCTTTGCATTAGCATTTGCATAATGCTTTGTAATGTTGTGTAATGCTTAGTAAAGTGAACTTTTTGTAAAGCTTCACTTGTGAAGTTCACGAGTCCTAATAATTAAACGGTTTTTCTTTTGTGTGTAAACAGCAAATTACACAAATTTATGAAATATAAAATGGTGAAGAATTCTTGGTAGAGGAGCATCATTCAATGTAGAAATGATCTTGTAGATCTTCATTAGAAAGCACTTCGTATGCTTTTATTTTGACTTGACTTCATGTTGTGTCTACAAATTTTCAGTAACATTTAAATTATAGAGATTGGTTGCTTTGTAAATTGTATCTCTGTTGATGACAGTAACATTTAAATTATAAAGATTGGTTGCTTTGTAAATTGTATCTCTGTTGATGACATATTCCAGCATCGAAGAATTGACATATACTAAATGTGTTCTTAATGTGGGTTAGTTGGAAATGTTCTGTTTTTTTGTGCACCAAAACTTGATAATTTGTTAAATAATATAATTTTGTGATTGTCATTCACAAATTTTTACCAAGGTTTACAGGCACTTTTTTAAAACAATCATTCAGCTTATAATGAAGCTGCATATTTTCATTTAAACAAATTAACAAACATGGTTAATTTTCCATCACTATTACTACTTATGCTATTTTCTCTCCACAGCTTTAAAAAAAATGATAAAAATGTTTTTCATTAAATAACACATTATTACATCATAATTATTAGTGTTCCACAGGGACGCATCTCCCAGGGTCGGGGGCTTGCCCCCTGCGCTTCCCACGCCCTGGGGGCTGGGAGGCTTCATGGGAAACGTTTCTCAGTGCCCCCTTTTCTGCGAAACTTGGGGAAACGCACTAGGAGGAGTTTTCCGCAGATGGGGCTTGTAGATGCCCCCTCCCGAAAATGGGGATGCCCAGGTGCTCCCCCCTCCTGAATTTTTAATTTTTTTTTTGAAAAACAAAAAACAAAACAAAAAAATAAATTAGCCTCAAGACTGAGAGTGACGACTGAGAGTGACTCTAGCTTAGATGGTGACACTCCCATAGATGATGACTTCATGCAACAGATGCTGATCAACAGGACTAGTCCATGGAACTATCTCCTTGATGCTCTTTTGATGATTTCTTTTTGCTACTTTTAGTTTTATAATTTTATTTACTGTCATTGATAAACTCAGATTGAGTCTTTGATTCATCACTCTTTATTTGTAGGTGTTTATATGAAATGTCTATAATTCAGATTTATCATTTATCATTTAAAATTTATGTACTGTTTATGTCTGATTCCAATTTCAAAGTTGTAACTTATAATGGAAGACAGGCATGTATTAAAAAATTAAAATTAAAATAGCCACTATGAATTGAATATCATGTTTACATTGCACATTAATGAAATTCAATTTAGTATGCAAATGGTCCTTAAAAAATTAAAATAGCCATTATGAATTGAATATCATGTTTACATTGCACATTAATGAAATTCAATTTAGTATGTAAATGGTGAATGGTGATGGGATGAAGAATTGATATGTTAGTATGTTGGGATTCATATTTTTTTTAATTTTTTTTTTTATGTTTTTAGAGACATGGCTCCCTATGTTAGGGACCCCGACGCCCCCCGCCCCTAAAATTTTCCCAAAATTTGGGGGTGTCTCTACACGTCCCCAATGTTCATTTCTCCACTCCCGTGTCCCGGAAAACCTAGTGGAACACTGATAATTATAGAGTTGTGTAATTTGATGAGATATTAAAAAATTTATGTAATAAACTCTGTTGAATTTATCTGTGTGTCATATGATATTAAAAACTGTCCCCAAAATTTGGGGGTGTCTCTACATGTCCCCAATGTGCGTTTCTCCGCTCCCGCGTCCCGGAAACTTGGTACACTAATAATTATATAGAGTTGTGTAATCTGATGAGATATTAAAAAATTTATGTAATAAACTCTATTGAATTTATCTGTGTGTCATATGATCTTAAAAACTTGTCATATGAGATTAAAAACTGTTGAAGTCATGATATTTTTCAAAAAATTTACTTGGCCAAGGTCAAATTAGAGTACTCTACCAACCTATTGATGACTTGGTTATATGTCCACTGTTGCATCTGATCGTATGTCAAATGTTATTTTTATTTGATTATATATAAAATGTTTTAATATAAAAGGATCGATCTTTTGAAATTAATGAAAGTAATATAATCAATTTACTTTTTTTATAAAATACTAAAAATAATAATAATAACTTTTTTATATAAATTACATGAAAAGCAATTGGAATGTTCACACCAAGTAGAACGCTTAGTTTTAAATTATGAAAAAAACATATTATAGGATGGGTAACTAGAATGTTCACACCAAATATGTGCTCTGATTTGTAAATGAAAATCATTCCAAGAAAAAGTTACATAAAATCATTCCAAGAAAAAGTTACAGGTATATGCAAAAGGTTCATATATATATATATATATATATTGTAAAATCATTCCAAGAAAAAGTTATAAGGTGCTTTACAAAATGAAAATTATTCCAAGAAAAAGTTACAGGTATATGCAAAAGATTCATATATATGTATATAAGTGAGCATAAACACGTAGCTTTTGGTACTTTATAACCCAAATGGACATCATTAGTATCTTCCACGTCGGAGAGAAAAATAAGTACTAATCTAGCCTATGTGAGTTATGTAGGCATCAAAAGACGCTGATGGTAGAATAGTATTGGGTTCTCTATGTGTTGCAATGGTGGTTTTTAGCTGTCGGCTTACTGTGGTCAAACTTTTCTAGAGCAAGCTTCCAGGTTATCCTCAAAGATGCATTTTTTCCTTTAAACAAAATAACGAAATAACGAACATGGTTAATTTTCTATGTACTATTTGTTGACATCATTTTAAATGTCTTCAAATTTATTAAATAGCATAAAACAAGATTTAATGGTACAAAACAAGGTTTTAAAAATATATACCATGTAGATATTTCATCTCGTTCTTGAAAAGTGAAGAAACTATCACCTTTAAAGAATGTGTCTACTTATATTTAAGTTTTGATTGGGAGTTGATTCTCCCAAGCTATTTAGGAGCTCGGGTCAAATTTGATTGGCATGATGTTTTTGAAATATAATGTAAAATCAAATGAGAAGCTAAAGACAATTCAATTGATTGATACAAGGGATGTAGAGAATTTACAGTGATTCTTGTTCTTTTGTTCTTATTTGTTCAGATTACAATTTTATAAAGCTCGTTCAAATTATTCTACATGAATGCAAGGTTAAATCCTTTGCCTTTCCCAAGGGTTTAAATAATAATATAATAATAATAACATATTTATAAGGTCATAGCCATGCTAGACACCAATTGATATATGAGTGATTGCTTTAGCCTATGACCTGTGACCTCAAAGGAGGAAACTCATGTCCTACATATGTTCTTTACAAGCAGCAAAGATCCTAGGTTTTGAAAGGCAAGGATCCTTTGGATCAAGCGTTAAATTTTTTTTTTTGTTATATCTAGATCTCAGTTAGCTTTTGGGTTCTGAGGGGAAAAACAAATGTCATTGCAGATGCAAGGTTTCTATCCACCAACAAATGTCATTGTAGATGTAGGGTGTCTAGCTACTAGTGGTTCAACTTTTGTGGGTTCACTGTGTTTGGGTTAAGCTTTTTCCTAGGTTTCATTGCAAGCGGAAACTTTGACTACATTTGTTATTGAAAAAGCTCATGGAATAATCACAAAAATTCATGGAAATTTAGGGTTGAAAATTTGTCACTTAATTAATTTTGTCTGTAAGGTGATATCAAATGACTACTTATTAGATCATATTGACTTTGCTAAATATAAAATATTGAACTACTTCCAATGATATGTCCTTGAATTGCCTTGATTGGTAGTCCTTGAATGGAAAACAAGAATAAACTATTGTAAATCAAAAGACTATGAATGAAGAGGTCTTGAAGGCAATTGAGTGAGGGCGATGAGCAAGAGCAAGATGGAAAGGATATGACAAATGAGGATAATGGTGCAACTAACAAAAGGAAAGGAAAGTTGTTGTGAAAGGAACTTCATAAACAGAAGTTGTGAGAAAGCAATGTACATTCTCCTCATACACAACATCAATCACAAGATTAAAAATCAACTCATGGGTCTCATATCAATCACGAGATTCCAAATCAACTCATGGGTCTCATGGTGTATTTGAGAGCAGAAGATGCAAATAAAGATATGTTCTCATTTCTCAATTGTCTTGGTGGATCAGTAATACCCGGAGTAGGTCTTTTTGATGTTATGCAAATAATAGTACTAGATGTACATACAATAAGCGTGGAGGTAGTTATTTCAATGGGATTTTTCATCTTAATCGAGAAATTACTGAACAAAATGAAGTTTTATAAAAGAGCTTTAATAAAGAGGAGATTGAAACAAGGTGATTTAAAATAAAATCTATACTAGTCATATTAAGTGTTTTATAGTATGAAATTTAATTATATACTTTTATATCAACAAAATATAAATACAATTAAAAAAAAAAAAGCACAATCCTAACTCCTCATACACAATAGAACAAAATGAAGCAAGGTAATTTAAAACAAAATCTATACTGGTGTTCATATTAAGTGTTTCATATAAATTAACAAAATACAAATACAATTTTAAAGAAAAAAGAAAAAGAAAAAGCACAATCCTAAATACAATTTTAAAGAAAAAAGAAAAAGAAAAAGCACAATCCTAACTTATTACGAAGATGAGGCACAGGCAATAACATCCAAGCAAAAGGCATTACCCACAATAGATATAAATCCCGTGGCACCAGTAAACAGGTCAAACAACAACTGCTGGTGACTTTACAGCCCATGTTACTACTTTTACTCGGGCAACTAATTATTAAACAGGTCCTAACTTATTACGAAAATGAGATGGTAATACAAACCAAAAAAAATCTTTTATTTAACTAATTTCAGAGAAATCCATATCCCAGAAGGAAGAACTAACTTCATGTAAGCGATGGGATCTTAATTTCAGAGAAATGATTAAAGATGTAAAGATGGATTACAATATAGAACCTGAAACTTCTCTCGGTAAAGCTTTACAGCTGCTGCGTGGGATAACAGAACATAATGGGCAGCAATGTATGGTTCCACTGTAGAGTTCCCAGCACTACAGTTGCTAGAGAAGACAAAGGGATAAGATCATCTTTGAGGCGGCCACCAACCAATATCATATTGGTAGAGAACAGACTTTTTATTTATTTTTTACGATAAAAATAAATAAATGGATATTCTGCACTTAAAAATCATATTCCCAAATGCGAGGATAAAATGAATCAACGGAAGTACAGGTGAAATCACACTAACATTTATTCTTTTGCTTAAAAATTAATGTGGTGAGCACAGAAATCTATTTATTAGTCTGGATATTGGCTGCAAGACACAAAGAAGAAGCAACAATTAAAGCTCATTTCTCAGAGAAAGTGCACTCTACAAACCCCTAGAGCTACCGCCCTAATCTCACCAAACAAAGATTTTATCGAAAAAACAATGCAATAGAGACTGCATCATCTGAGAGAATATGGAAGTGCATACCGAGCATAAATGTTGATGTCAGACAGCAAAAAAGATAATCTCTGTGCAGATAGAAGCCGCCTCGCCATGATAAGAACGGGAGCAATGCAATGAATCGAACAAGAGCCGGTGAAATGAAGCGCTGCTCCGCTTCTTTCTGCAGACAGAGTCTGCAGAATGAGAGCACTGCCATCCAACTGTTAGATCCCTCCGTGCACCTCCTCACGCGTTGGAATTGGCTGTCAGCTGGGACCCAAGTGGCCACTCCTCACTCGTCAGTTTTGTCCGTCGGATGGCCTCCAACTGCTGCCTCTTCAGCCATCCGAGTGGCACCTGCTCAGCTCTCCGATGCAGCCGTCAGATGTCCGCCAAGTGGCACCTCCTCAGCCCTCCGATTTGGCCGTCGGATGGCCACCAAGTGGCACTGCCTCACTCGTCAGATTCAGCCATCAGATGGCCGCCAAGTGGCATCTCCTGAGCCCTCCGATGGTATCCAAGTGGCCCCTCCTCAACCCTACGATGTGGCCATCGGATGGCCGCCATGTGGCACTTCCTCAATAGTCAGATTCGGTCATCAGATGGTCGCCATGTGGCACTTCCCCACTCGTCAGATTCGGCCATCAGATGGCCGCCAAGTGGCCCCTCTTCAACCCTCCAATGAAGCCGTCGGATGGTCGCCAAGTGGCACCTCCTCATCCCTCCGATGTGGCCATCGGATGGCCGCCAAGTCGCAAATCCTCACTCGTTAGATTAGGCCATCAGATGGTCGCCACGTGGCACCTCCTCAGCCGTCGGATGGCCACCAGGTGGCATCTCCAAATCCCTCCGATGTGGCCATCGGATGACCTCCATGTGGCAAATCCTCACTCGTCAGATTCAGCCATCAGATGGCCGCCAAGTGGCACCTCTTCACTCGTTAGATTCATCCATCCGATGGTCGCCAAGTGGCACTTATTCACTCGTTAGATTTCTCCGTCGGATGGCCGCCAAGTGGCACCACCTCAGTGCTCCAACGCAGCCGTCTGATGGCCTCCAAGTGGCACCTTCTCAGCCCTCCGATGTGGCTGTGGGATGGCGACCAAGTGGTACCTTCTCAGCCCTCCGATGCAGCCATCGGATGGCTAACAAATGGCACCTCCTCACTCGTCAAATTCAGCCGTCAGATGGCCGCCAAGTGGTATCTACAGACTCGTCAGATTCAGCCGTCGGATGGTCGCCAAGTGGTACCTCCTCGGCCATCGGATGGCCACCAAGTGGCACCTCCTCACTTGTCAGGTTCAGCCGTCGGATGCCTGCCAAGTGGCATCTCATCAGACTTCCGATGCGGCCGTCAGATTGCCACCAAGTGGCACCTCCTCGGCCCTCCGATGAAACCGTCGGATGGCCGCCAAGTCGCATCTCCTCAGCCCTTGGATGAAACCGTCGAATGGCCGCCATGAATACCAATCTGAGATAAATCGTTTTTTTTCTGCGTTTTAATTTTCATTTTCGTGATCTCCATCAGCAATCACCGCATTGGTTTCGAAGAGGAGAACTTTAAGAATTATTTTATTTGTTGTTTAAATTAACAACCATGATCTCTACGATCTGAGCATAGGAGAAAGCCTCTCACAGCGTCCTCCGCACTGTCGAGGCAGCAATTTGTTTTGAAAGCTGTTCGAGAGCGGGGAGCTTCGAAAACAAATTTGCAAGCTTTCGTGTGTGAGAACACAAGTATCTGCAAAATAAAATGGTCAGGGATTTCACAGTGTTGAGGATCTCTGTATCGCCGGTGTTTTGTTCATAAAGATTGTAATTTATTGCATTGACAATAAAACATTTCTAATTGTGCAACATTAACATGAATCCAAGTCACGACACAGTGGAGGCTTTAGTTCACCGAGTAATGTCGTGTTGCCCCAACCTGTAAACGAAAAGGCATGACTGATTTAAAAGTTGGCTATTTCTCTTGGAAAACATGATGAAAAAGAGTAGGGGATACTACTTAAACTTACTGGAGGATCTCAACTATCTCAACAACACGCTTTGGTGTAACATCTTCCTGTACAAAGAGTATTGTTACATTAAATACAATAACACCAACCATGGAAAAGTTCATTACAATAAACATCAAAACATTATCGGAATTACATAATCCTAACTTTGAGGATGCTATATAGACATAATGATAATAGCATCTATATAATACACATAAAATGCATTACATAGTGCATTACATAGTAGTTGTGTGTAAATCCTTCTAAACCCTGTGTAGTCAACATTGACACAACATCTTTGAACAACCAAACAACAAAGTACTACGCAATGAAGCTGGAACATCAAACCAACTTATTAAACTAAATGCCAAGTTTCTCATAAGAGCAGAAAGAAAAAAACTAGCAAATTCCATCTTACCATACACTCCATTTCACCTACGGAAAACATGCCATCCTTGGTTACCTCTGAAATGTAAGGTGTGCAACCAGTAAATACCTCAGGCCCAAATAATCTTCAACTTAAAAGATATAAAGTAAACTTATGACAGAAGGTCAGAAGCAATTAAAATCCATAAGAAAAAAAGGAAAACAACCAAGTATTCAACCATCTATAGATAAGCAAACAGTGTGCAAGTCATGTCTATTAAAGAATTTTATGGAAGAATGTTATAAACATTTAAAATCCATATTAAAAAGGAAAACAATTAAGTGCTCACCCAACTTTGGAAAAGCAAACAGTTTGCAAGTCATGTGTATAAAGTCACGTTGATAAAAGTTAGAACACAAACTGCAATTATAGATGAAATACAGATTGGATGTGGAGGATTAGCAAGCAACTTAGGTGAATCAAAACACTATCAAGGTTGAGCAGAATGAAGAGGTTTGGAAGGCAATTGAGTGAGGGAGATGAGCAAGAGCAAAATGGAAAGGATATGACAAATAAACATAATGGTGCAACCAACAAAAGGAAAGTTGTTGTGAAATGAACTTTATAAATGGAAGTTGTGAGAAACCAATGTACATTCTTCTCATGCACAATAGTTATAGAACAAAATGAAGTTTTAAATAAAGAGAAGCTCTCATGTTGCACAGGAATAAATGAGCTTTAATAAAAAGGAGATTGAAACAAGGTAATTTAAAATAAAATCTATATTACTAATATCATTTAAAGGCTTTATAGTATGAAATTTAAATAAAGTTTATGATTGTTAATTTTATGACTTTAACACTCTCAAGTACGTCGGATTCGAGAAGGGGAAACAGCTTATGAGTGCCCCCAGCTCATGCATTTTATATCCATAAGAGAGACAGCTGCTATTTGATAAGTCAGTTTGTGTTACTGTACAAGAACGATCGTCTCAGCATAGACGTTTGCTTGATAAGAACACTTCGCACACCATTTTGCACACTTTTTTTCATATATTCCTATTCGGGACTGGAAATCGTCGGCTTCCTTCTACAGACAGAGCTGCTCCATTGAAGTTAAGAAAATAGATCAAATAAAAAAATAAATATGCAAAAGACTTAACATGGATATTCTGCACTTATATTACATATTCCCAAATGCGGGGATAAAATGAATCAACGGAAGTACAGGCGAAATCACACTAACATTTATTCTTTTGCTTAAAAATTAATGTGGTGAGCACAGAAATCTATTTATTAGTCTGGATATTGGCTGCAAGACACAAAGAAGAAGCAACATTTAAAGCTCATTTCGCAGAGAAAGTGCATCATCTGAGAGAATATGGAAGTGCATACCGAGCATGAGCATGATAAATGTTGATGTCAGACAGCAAAGAAGATAATCTCTGTGCAGATAGAAGCCGCCTCGCCGCGATAAAATCGGGAGCAATGCAATGAATCTCTGGGAGAAAACGCGCAGAAAAGACAGACAACGGCGAAGAGAAGGGAGCAGGGATCGAAATGAAGCGCTGATTACGCCAAGCTTCCTCTTCGACTTGCTTCTACAGACAGAGCTGCTTCCTGTGGAATTGGGTAGGTCACGCTCGGGGGAACTCTGCTTGGTATTTAGCTCAGGGTCTGCAATCCTGTAGAAGTAATTTGGGTATCCTGCAGAATGAGAGCACTGCCATCCAACTGGTGCCTCTTCAGCCATCTGATGCGGCCGATGGATGACCGCCAAGTAGCACCTTCTCAGCTCTCCGATGTGGTCGTCGGATGGCCTCCAAGTGGCACATCATCACTTGTTAGATTTAGCCGTCGGATGGTCGCCAAGTGGCACCTCCTCAGCTCTCCGATGCAGCCGTCGGATGACCGCAAAGTGGCATATCCTCAGCCGTCCGATTCAGCCGTGGGATGCCCACCAAGTGGCAGCACCTCACTCGTTAGCTTCAGCCATAAGTTGGCCGCCAAGTGGCACTTCCTCACACGTCAGATTAGGCCAACACATGGCCGCCAAGTGGAATCTTCTCAGCCCTCCGATGTAGCCATCGAATGGCCGCCAAGTGGCATCTCCTCATCCCTCCGATGTGGCCATTGGATGGCCGCCAAGTGGCAAATCCTCACTCCTCAAATTCGGCCATCAGATGCCCTCCAAGTGGCACCTCCTCAGCCGTGGGATGGCCGCGAAGTGGAACCTCCTCATCCCTCCGATGTGACCATCGAAATTCTGCCAAGTGGCAAATCCTCACTCGTCAGATTCAGCCATCAGATGGCCGCCAAGTGGCACCAACTCGTCCCTCCGATGCAGCCGTCGGATGGCGGCCAAGTGGCACCACATCATCCCTCCGATGCAGCCGTCAGATGGTCTCCAGGTGGCACCTCCTCATCCCTCCGATGCAGCTGTTAGATGGTCGCCAAGTGGCACCTCCTCATCCCTCCGATGCAGCCGTCGGATGGCCGCCAAGTGGCACCTCCTCAGCGCTCTGATGCAGCCGCTAGATGGTCTCCAAGTGGCACCTTCTCAGCCCTCCGATGAGACCGTCGGATGGCCGCCAAGTGGTACCTTATCAGCCCTCCGATGCAGCCGTCGAATGACCGCCAAGTGGCACGTCCTCACTCGCCAGATTTAGCCGTCGGATGGCCGCCAAGTGACCTCTCCTTGGCCGTCCGATGCGGCCATCGGATGGCCACCAAGTGGCACCTCCTTACCCGTCAGATTCAGCCGTCGGATAGCCGCCAAGTGGCACCTCCTCGACCGTCCGATATGGCCATCGGATGGCCGCCAAGTGGCACCTCCTCACGCTCCGATGCGGGCTTCGGATGGTCGCCATGAAGACCAGTCTAAGATTCTTTTGTTTTTTTCTGCATTTTAATTTTCATTTTCATGATCTGCATCATCAATCACCGCATTGGATTCGAACAGGAGAACTTTAAGAATTATTTTATTTGTTGTTTAATTTAACAACCTTGATCTGTACGATCTGAGCATAGGATGTGCGTTTGCAGCTTGAAGGATAAGATCTGTGTATAATGCCTCTCATAGCGTCCTCCGCGCTGTGGAGAGCAGCCGTTATAATTGACAGAAGAGGATAAAGCGGGCAATGACAAGCCTGGCATATTTTGTTTTGAAAGCTGTTCGGGAGCGGGGAGCTTCGAAAACAAATTTGCAAGCTTTCGTGTGTGAGATGCAGAATGGGAAAAAACAAATTGGGGATACAGAATCGGTGCCAACTTTTCTATTCACTGTTTGAAGAATTGGGGGTGTGCAGTCATAGATTAGACATAGTATTGAAATGCGTGAGGGCGGATAACAACAATGCACAACTACATTCAAGGTATGATCTTTGGTCTTTCAGCTTTCAATAATAACAGTGTAGCTAAATTTACATTGTATGGTGGATTGTGAAACAAACCAAGAATTTTCAAATTGTGTTGCAAGGGGACAAGTTTATGACAAAATGAAAAGTCAACCTTATTTAAAAAAATAAAAATAAAATTGTTATGTCCTTCCAGGGACATCTACATCTCGTGAAATATCTAGAAGTGTAACATCACGAAGCTAAAGAGACACTTCAGAATAGTAACAAATTACCCACGATTGCTATAATATTTTCATTGATAAAACCTGTGTGAATCTGGAGGTATTAGTGTTCTCAAACAGATTTCAAGGAATTGAAGTGATCGATAAGCAGCCATTAACATGAAAAAGCAAAGATATGTATATTGCAAGTTGCACTTTACTTTTCTGCTCTTCCATAAGAGTTGGAAACATAGGGCAGAAGATTTCTTTTATGAAAGCTTCAGACAAACATCTCCATGGCACCGATTTATTTTATATTTACAATAGAAAACAGGCAAAACAAAACTTAACGCTATAAAAATGGACGTTTAAGGTTTTTAAATCCAGATGGCGTTCATGGAGCGATAGTATTTGGATTTCCTGATACATTGCATCTTTTTGCTTGCAATGCAATGGCAAACTTTAACTCCATTATTCAATGGCATTAACAAATATGTGATAAAATTTTAACTACCAAATGTAAATATCAATAACGAAAAGAAGGATCGCAAGACTGGCAAATGAGGAGATTGCTATAGCAACCAATATATGAAATTGTCTTGCAGAACTCTAAAAAGGCTGTACGAAATGTAAACTACCAATTATTGAGATGAAAATTCAAAAACAGTCCAAGAGGATTCCTCAAAAGAAAATTCTAGTCAATTCACTTCAAAGAAGAGTGTTTCAAACCCCATGGTACATAAGCATCTTGCTTTGGCTCATAACATTAAACTCATGTGCTTTGCACCTTGGTATGGTTAATGGAGGCAAAATGTTCTTATCAACATGCTTTTCTCATTGTTCAAAAATATTTTGGAAATGGACACGATATCAAATTGATTTTGTCATGGTTGGGCCATTCTTCAACCATCAAACAAAAATAAATCAATTTCTCAAATGGCAAAACAAATCCTTCACCATGGATCAATCATAATTGCGAAAAAATGTGCATCAATCATGACTTTTGCTTTGGATACTTCAGTCATGGTTGGGCCATGGATCGATCAAAATTCTGCATCAAATTCTTCACCATGGATCAATCATAATTGGGCAAATATTCTCTCCAATACAAAACCAAAATTTTAGATGGCTCCTTGATGAATGTCATCTCATCCCATTGCAATGGACACAATATCAAATTGATTTTGTCGTGCTTGGGCCATTCTCCAACAAGCATACAAAAACAAATCAATTTCTCAAATGGAAAAACAAATCCTTCACCATGGATCAATCATAATTGGGCAAAAATTGTGCAACAATCATTAAATGTTGCTTTCGATACTGTAGTCATGGTTGGGCCATGGATCGATCAAATCCTTCATCATGGATCAATCATAATTGGGAAAATATTCTCTCCAATACAAAACCAAAATTGTAGATGGCACATTCCTTGATGGATGACATATCATCCCACAATGTCTTCAATGGATACTTCACTAATGGTTGGGGCATGGATCAATCAAAATTCTGCATCAAATCCTTCACCATGGATCAATCATAATTGGGAAAAAATTCTCTCCAATACACAACCAATATTTTAGATGGCTCCTTGATCGATGCCATATCATCCAACGATGTGAATGGAGGGGTGGAATTGAACTTCTCAATTACCCCCATTCATATCCATTGTCAAGATATTTGGAAAACAAAATACTAGGTAGGTATGAATCCTTATGTGACATCTTAGCTTCATTATATGAATACATTTTGGGAAATCCATGCTCCTAATTCTCTGATGAAGCTTTGCAAGCTATAGTGTCAATGAGAAATTGGTATATAGACAAGCATTTCACATTCCTTAGAATATCCAATGCAACAAGGATTCCTCGTACATTGCCAAAATATAAATATGTCTCAGACAGACTAGTAAGGGAGATTACCTACCAAATAACTCTTCATGGTTGCAATGGAGTATTGTATCCAAAGCAAAAGAAGTCCTAGTGGGAATATCCTAGCACCATCAACATCTATATCCTCTTGAATGCATGATACTTTAGGAGTGTTCAAGGCTCATCTAGCTTTCCAAAGCAACAAGTGGCCTTACAATCACCCAAAGTGTCCCAAAGAAGATTTCAAGAAGAATTCCTTAGACCATGAGCATGTATTGGAAAAAAAGAAAAACCAACAAAAAAGAAATAGGATTTGAAAACAACATTGGAAGTTGTCCTTACAAGCATGAGCTCCACAAATAAGAAGTACCCTATCTTTGCATATAAAGGGACTAGCTCCACCACTAAGAAGACTAAAGAGGATGAAGTGATTGATTTAACTAGTAGAGAAACTATTGAGATCTATAAGGACACCATCAAGGATAGTCTCGACAAGGAAGAAAAGTCCAAAGATCTAACACCAAGGAGGATCATCCAAGTACCCAAGAGATTTACTCAAGACCAAACACAATAGCAAAGCAAAACTAATCTTGCCCTATTGGAAGAGCCCCACCTCAAATGTGGAAGAATCTTGGTTCTAACATTTAACAATGATACCAATGTGGCAATATAAACTTTCTCTTTCGCTAAGAAAAGTAATAAGGAAATTAATTTACAAAAAGGATAAACATTAACACAAACAAGATTGTGGTAGAGAAAATTGAAGTTGATGTCATTGATTTAAGGGAAATTGACCCAATTGCAACAGTAACTTCAAGGGTACAACAAACACAAGAAAACAAAGCTTAAGTCATATACATACTAAAGAATATTAAGTTGAAGGAGAGATTAAGTTCAGACAAAAAATCAAGTTGACCACTACAAGTCATACGAGCAAAACTTGAGTAAATTTATTGCTTACGCCCTTCAACTTAGTGATGAAAGCTTACTATTGCAAACAAATCTCTTCAAGTGCATTTTCAAAATGAAGGAAATCCTCAATGAAGACATATCCTTATGTTAGCGACTTGAGTGGAAAATTGTAGAGATGGCTAAACTACAAGAATGTTTAGTTAAAATAGTTTTCTCATAATAATGATTTACTTCTATACATGTGGATGCGTCCACATCAAGACCCATGGATGTTGTTTAGATTGGAGCTAGCATTCATCATGTGCGTGAATATGTCAAGGAACTTACTGAAGCCTTCAAGTGGTATTCCTTGATATCAACAAATGCTTTGTTGACACAATAGAAGTCACGTATAAAGATGTAAGTTGTCAACATTCAAGAGTGAGCATATCTTCAAGATACAAATAAAGATCACTAGCGTTACATCAAGGATAAGCGACACTTGCAAAGTTTGCAAGATACAAATAAAGATCACTCGTGTTACATCAAGGATCTGACCACAAAGAGGCAAGTTCTCTCATATTTTGCTTCTAGAGTTGATATTAGTTGTGACATGTTTCATCATGCCATGTGCAAAGTCAAATCCCTCCACGAAATTACAAGTTTCTAAAGATCATTTGGACTAGATAAATTTGAATGATTTTGGAAGTCAAAAGGTCGTGTAGGAGGACAAATAGTTGTAACTCCCCCCTTTTCATTTTGTATAGATATGTGAAAGAGAGTCAAGAAGTTGGCTCTTGGATTTTGGAAAGCATGTGGTGTAGTAAAATTTAAATATCCATTATAAAGAAAATAATATCTTATATTTCATGCAATTAAATGTTGACTTGCAAAGCATGTCAAATGGTTATAATCACCCAACTTCATACATAGTATTACGCAATAACTATGTGGTAACTATATATGACATGCAAGAAATGTGAAGATAATCATTCTCATCAAGTCTTGCCATGGGTATTAAACTTCTCAAGTCCTTGAAGATATTATCATTCATGTAGCATATTTTATTTTTGTTACATTCTTTATCTCAATGTATATGCATATAATTAGACATGCTCAATTAGTTATGCTTTCACTTATTCTCTTCACATAAAATTATTGAATATTATGTAATTACACTTGTGCAAGTATCTATACTTTCTTCATATATTCTCTTCATTTTATTCTATATATCATAAGAAAATTATGAAAATTATGAAAACTATGAAAGACTAATGTATTTATCTAAGTTTTCCAACTAATGCAATTACATCCAATATGTTTTTAAAATAGGACTAGTTCAAGGATGTTTATTTTTTAATAATAATAATAATAATAATAATTTATTCTTAAGGTCATGATCAAGTAAGACACCACATTGGTGTATATGACCGACCCCCTTGTTTGTGGGACAAGGAACCCCCTTCATGAACCGACTTCTTTGAACATGTGACCTCCAATCAAGAAACACACGTTCTTATCCGTTAGGCCCACTACTAAGAAAAGGGCAACAATGTTGTTTTAGTTGGAGAAAAACATTTGAAACTTTTAAATAGAAATAACCAAATCAAAGACTAGCACGATTAAAATTTGTTACTATAGATTTATCAGTGAACATAACTAGACATAAATTGTAAATAATAATATTGATGGCATTACTACAATGCTTACAAATAAAAATAACCAATTATATCAGTGTAATTCATTAGTTTACAACTAACCAAGACAAGGTGAACGGACATATACTAGTTAATCTATATCAACTAATATTATATTTAGCACTAATCACTCCAATCCCATTGATTCACTGAAGGAGGGGAGCATGGATACATCATATTTTTTATACTGTGAATTGTCATGAGATGCCTAGAAGGCAATGAAAACATCAAATGTTTGTAAGAAGTCATGACAAAAACATTGATTTCATGGCAGAGAAAAGGAGCACATGGGTTGAACTTGATTTTAATGAAGATGTCATAGCATTATAATATGTTAGAATATGATGGTTCCCAAGCATCATTTGGAATTGTGTATTTGGTTGGAGCTCACATGAATCAAATTTATATCAACTAATATTAGAAGTGGCACTAATCACTCAAATGTTATTGATTCAATAAAAGAGGGAAGCAAAGTCATAACAAGAACGTTGATTTCATTGCAGAGAAAAGGAGCACATGGGTGGAACATGAATTTAATGAAGATATCATAACATTAGAATGTGTTAGAATATGATGGGTTCCCAACATCATTTGGAATTAAGGATCAGGTTGGAGCATGCATGTATCAAATTTATATCAACTAATATTATAAGTGGCACTAATCACTCTATGCCATTGGGAAACTTGCATAGACTTAGCTTACAAAGTTGTGAATTGTCATGAGATGCCTAAATGCAAATCAAAGCATCAAAACCCTCAATTTTATGAAATCATAAAAATAGCATAGATTTAACTGCGGAGAAAAAAGGTGTATATTGGTTAATCAACATGAATCCAATGGAGAAGATATTGTAGTGTAAGAATGTGATGGGCTTGTAATTGTTAGGCTATAAATGGGAGGGTCATTTTAAGTTGATGATAGGTGAAAACTTTTCGCTCTGAGCCATCCTACTTGCTCTGAGCCGCATGAGCTTGTTAGGGTTCCTTCGCTCTGAGCCGTCCTGCGGCATGATGACCATAGGAGCTTGGGCTCCCCTCGACTCCTTCAAGGGCACCTTGATGGACCCTCCCTCGGAGACAAACCTAGAGGATCGTCGACGTCGTTTAGATGATGCTTTTTGTGCACTGGTAGCTTCCACTCCGCTGCTGCCTTCTTCTAACTCAACTTCTGGCGATGCCTTTGTCAAACGAATGACCGCTCCTCGGATCCAGATCACATCTATAGCTTCAATATTGAAAGCCTTATCCTTGAGTGAAAGAGGTTTAATCGGTCAATTTACAGGGATTTGGCCTTCTCCCAAAACCATGGACGCTTGGCTCAATAAAAATTGGATGCCCTTGATCTTCAGGGGTTTGCAACATTGTTTTTGTGGTAAGGGTTTCTTTACATTCTTGTTTGAACACAAAGCTGATAGAGATCTCATTTTCAAAAGCGGGCCATACTTCTTGGGTTCTCGTGGTCTTTATTTAAACCCTCGGAGCTTTTCTTTCGACCCGAAAAGAGACGTGCCCTCAGCAGTCCCGGTATGGGTTTTCCTCCCTCATCTCCCGCTACATTGTTGGTTTGATGAAACTCTACAGGCAATCAGAAATTCCCTTGGCATTTACATCGACAAAGCAAAGCCAAAAGGACCGTTGTTCTGTTGTGCTCGAATTTGTGTGGAAGTTGACTTGGAAAAAGGCCTGCCAAAGATTGTGAATCTACAAATGGACGGATGGGAGCACATGCAAAAAGTTGATTACGAGCAACTACCCTTTAAGTGTAAGAAATGTCACAAGTATGGTCACTTTGTTAAAAATTGTCCAAAAGAAGTATAAGAAACCCCTGAACAGAACCACGAGGAAGGGTGGAAGCAAGCAAAAAGGGGGAGGAAAGCATCTCAACCATCTCCTTCAGCAAATGGATCTCAACTGGAGAAAAATAAAGAAAAGGTGCAGGAAGGGAAAGAAGCCACTACCAGTAATCAATTTCAGACTCTGCCTTTGGAGGAAGGGGAAATTCCATCCCAGTTCAACATTGAGATCGAACCCTCATTCCCTTTGGTTCTCCTATTCCTTCACCTCGAGAGGAAAGGATAGATGCGGTTATGAAGGAAGCTTCAACCCCTGGAGGTTCTTGGGCGGATATGGTAAAACAAAGCACTGTTGTACCGGAGATCTTCTCCCCAGAACACTCGTTGTCACAGGAATCATTGGAATCACATGATGTAGTTTTGCTTCCGAACACAAGAGGGAGAAAATCGCAAAGATACCATCGAGATCAAGAAGCGGAAAGGGAGTTAGAATTGGGAAGGAAAAAAAGTATAGAGGAAACAAAGCTTCTTCAAATGCCAAAAACTACGGAGGGGCAAAACCGAAAGGTAGATCTCGAGCAGGATCTCAAACGACTAAGAAATGATGAAAGTTGTCTCTTGGAACTGCATGGGTCTGGGGGGATCAAGCAAAGTAGAAGCATTAAGAGATATGATAAAATCAGAAAGACCAGACTTGTTGCTACTCCAGGAGACAAAAATGCAAGACGTGGAGGCTCTGGCGCTCTCACGTCTATTCTGGAAGGATTGCCATGGAAAATCTCTAAGCTCCAAGGGAGCCTCTAGGGGTATTGCTACATTTATTTCTAGCAATTTCCTAATAAAATATTCAAAAGAAAGCCATCATTGGCTTCTCATTGAAATCCATGAAAAATACAGTCAACATTCAACTTATATCTGTAACGTTTATGGTCCAACGCATTACAGGGATAAGGACATTTTTGGGGATGATCTGTCAAAGCTAAAAGACGTCCTGCAAGGCAAAGATGTGATCAATGCAGGGGATTTCAATACCACCAAATCACAGCAGGAGATATGTGGTGGCTATAGGGTCAAGGATCCTTTTGGGGAAAAGATGGAGGACCTAATCTCTAAAATGGACATGCTGGACATTCAGATGGAAAATGGGAAGTACACATCGAGCAATAGAAGATCTGGCATTGGCCATATAGCGGCAAGATTGGATAGATTCCTGGTAAGTTCCTCTTTCCTCTAGAAAGACCTCCTTCCAGCTGCATATGCTCTCCCTTCTGCTAGTTTCGATCACAAACCCATTTGCTCGACCATCTCTACCCCAAGTAACCTTCGGCCTATTCCATTTCGTTTCAATCCACTTTGGCTACATGATGGGAGCCTCTTGGGTTTAATACAAAAATGCTTGGAGCTCCAACCACTATGGTTCGCCTAGCTACATTTGGGAAATCAAACTCAGAGTTGTGCGTGTAGCTCTAAAAATTTGGATTAAAACGATGTATAAAAATTCGGGTTCTCTCAAGCGTAAGCTTCAATCCGACCTAGCCTCCCTACACCACAGAATGGAGGTCGGTGAGATTACTATCTCCACTCTAAAAAATTAAAAGGATTTGAATTTAAGGATTCTAAATGCTGTCAGGATCGAGGAAGAGATGTGGAGAATAAAGTCCAGGCAGATGTGGCTAAAAGGAGGGGACAGTAATACGGAATATTTTCAGAAACAAACTAAAGCTCGGCTCAGTTACAATAATATCAAAGAACTGAAAGGCAATAATGGGAACCAGGTTGTAGGTCAGGAGGAGCTAAAGATACATGCTTTGGACATTTTCGTGATCTCTACACAGATAATGAAGAGGCTGATCTAGAAGCACAAGTTGATCTACTCTCAGGTATTCCTTTGGTCGTTTCTAAAATGAAAATCGTGAGCTTGATAAACCAATCCTTGAATATGAAATAAGAGATTCCATATGGTCCCTTCACATGGACAAAGCCCCAGGGCTAGATGGATTCACCATAAATTTCTATAGAGGGGCTTGGGATATCATAAAAAGATGATTTGAAGAGAATGCTAAATTGGACCATAAAAAAAAAAAGATAAAATTGGCAGAGCCACCAACTCCTCCTTTCTGGAGCTAATTCCCAAAGAGAGCAACCCTCTCTCACTTGATAGATTCTGGCCTCTCTCTCTATGCAACACTTCCTATAACATTCTCTCGAAAATCATTGCTACAAGAATGAAAAACCTTATGGGCCGACTCATCTCCGACTCTCAAGCAGGCTTTATTGCAGGGTGACAGATCCTAGACAACATCATCATCGTCCAGGAAGTTATACACTCTAGCATGGAAAGAAAACAACAGGGAATGGTAATAAAATTGGACATGGCTAATGCCTTTGACAGAGTTAACCACTTCTTTCTGTTTGAAATAATGAACAAATTTGGTTTCTCCAACAAATTCGTAAGATGGGTAAAAGCTTGCATCAACACACCATGGATTGCCCCACTTGTAAATGGCAGGCCTACAAATTTCTTCCAAGCCACCAAAGGTTTACGACAAGGATGCCCCATGTCCCCCTTTCTCTATTTGTTGGTGGTAGAATCTATGAGCAGGAAGCTTCAACTCTTACAACGGGTCGGGCGAGCTAAAAGGCCTAAGGATCGCGAGAGGTGTAAAAGTAGTCAACCACGCTCAGTTTGATGATGATACCATTTTGCTCGGAGGAGCTTCTTCAATCATAGCTAAAAGATTTAAAGGCGCCTTAACAACCTTTCTTAAGGCCTCAGATGGAAAAGTGAACTCGGTCAAATCCAAAGTCTATGGTTGGAATTGCCCCACGGGAACTCTAGCTAGAATAGCTCGGATTCTTGGTTTTGAAGGCTGCTCCTCTTGGAACTCCTTTAATTACCTGGGAATTCCAATCTTCAAAGGGAAAAAAAAGGTTGTCAATTGGCAAGGTCTTGTAGACAAGATTAAAATCAAAATTTCTTCATGGGGAACTAGGTGGCTCAACCTGGCCGACAAGTTGGTTTTGATTAACTCTGTTCTCTCTGCCTATCCAATCTATGTCAGCTTGATCTCTTTAGCCCCCAAGATAGTCATTCAGGATGTCACGAGAGAAATCAGAATATTTATGTGGCAAGGAGGGAAATCCAATGGCACAAAGAAGTTCCACTTGATGAATTGGGAGAAAGTTTGTAGGCCTAAAATCTATGGAGGTTCTGGGATAAAAGACCCTTTGATTATGAACCTCGCCTTAGGAGCCAAAATACTTTGGAGAGTTGTCTCAGGGAAAAAAGCTTGGTGGAAAGAGATTCTCAGAAAGAAATATATGAATAGGGACAGAAGAAGGTGTGTGGAGGAAATAGACCAAAATAAAAACGACACTCCTATCTGGAACCTTTGTAAGAAGGCGACGTTTATCATACAAAAGCACCTTTATTGGATTCCTGGCAGTGGAAAGCAGATCAATCTCTGGCTAGACAGTTTACGACCGGATCCGATTTCCCCCGCCAACTTTCTCCAGAACCTTGCCAAATATATGGCTTGGATGGATCAAGCCAACATTTCCACACTTTTCGATCTCTCTGTGTGGACTGAAAGAGGAAGATGGGTTGGCTAGTTAGATTTGGAGATTCCGGGACACCTTCACACAGACTACAACGCCCTCCTTTCTCTTCTCCATGGAGCAACTCCAGTCTATCGGAATATGAATGATAGAAGAGGTTGGAGCAAGTCGAGGTTGTACACAATCAATGAAGGATATCGGTTGATGGATAGTTCCAACTCCAGCAGAAGTAAGGACAAAAAATGGAGTAAAGTTTGGGGCAAAGATGGTCTTCCTAAAATAAACTTTTTCACTTGGACCCTTGCCCACCGTAAAATTCTCACTGTGGAGAAACTCAGAAAAAGAGGTATAGAAGGGTCTACGAGGTGCATTCTCTGTAAAGACTCTGAAGAAACAATTGACCACTTGTTTCTTGAATGCAAATTCGCTCAAGAGGTTTGGCATAGAGCGTATATTGACTTAAACTTTGTGGTGACGCTGCCAACAAATTGGAACGACCTCTTTGCATGTTGAAAGGACTACTACTTCGGAACTCTCTATAACAAACCTAACTTTAAAAGAGCGTGGGAAGCTTTCCCCAAGTTTATCTGCTGGAAGATCTGGACAACCAAGAATAAGGAAATTTTTTAAGACAATCGATCTACTCCAGGTAGAGTTCTCGCCTCAGCCAAGGCCCTTTGGGTTGAAGCCTTACTAGTGAAAGGCATGAAGAATATCAACAAGGAACCTCTGACTGCAGAAGAAAAAATCTGGGTCTTTGATTTCTTAATCCCAAACCCCTCCCTCTCCTTGGCGCTTCCCTCCGGGAGACCTATAACCCAGAATTGGAACATCAGGAAGAGCACTGAGGATTTTTTGAGCTGGAGCACTAAAATTGGGTGCAATACTCTGTTCTTCGACGGTGCCTCGAAAGGAAATCCAGGGTTGGCAGGTGCGGGTGGAGTCTTCAATGACTCTGAGGGAAACAAGATGAAAGACTATGCTTGGGGAATCGGATGAAGGTCTAATAATAGTGCAAAATGGTCATCTCTAATAAAAGGCTTGGAGATAGCAAGGGACGATGGCCTCACAGACTTGGTTGTGTTCGGCGACTCAATGCTGGTCATTAGAGCCCTACTTCTAAGATCCAAGGAATCTGGTCAAAAATCATAAGAGCCCTACTTCTAAGATCCATCGTCTTCTGAAGTGTCTAGTTAACGAATTTAACACCATAAATTTTCTTCATATATTGAGATCCAATCATCAGGATGCCAACACAATGGCAAATATAGGTGTCAGACTTGACCATGGAGTTCTTGTTAGCAATCACAAGGTGAATGAAAAGGTTTGGATCCCCAAATTTTACCCTACCAACTTGATTGGAAAGACCCCTCATGTCTCTTTCTTCTGAAAAGTTCTCACCATTGGGTTGGAGCTATGTTAATACTCCTCCCTCACTCAATAAATTTAACCAATTTTATGTCTTGGTCGATTCTGAGGAATACCCTATAGTCCCGCACCCATTTTTGCACCTCGGATTGGAAGCTGGCCGCACGCTGGAGTCACATGGCCACCACATGGTCGACATGCACACAATTAAGGTGATGGGAATGCGAGGGAGTTCTTGTTTAAATTCAGCGTGTGGAATAGGCTGGAAGCATTCCTGTCCCTCTCCAGAGCCCGCAACGATGGCCAACCCTGGTTCCACTGCCAATTGCCTCCTCTGCAAAAAGACTATCCCTCGCTCCGGGGTCTCAGGAAATTCGGATTTCAAGAAGAAAGCTCCCACGATGCATGGGGATCAGGGTGGCACAGTTCAGATGCAACACCGTGGGCATGATGAAGGTTGCCAGGATTCTCTAGAAAACGATACAAATATGAATTCTTCCCCTATCATGTTCGATGGAGGTTGTTCTGGTCTAAAACAGGATTACGGTCGCATTCCTAAAGACGTCAAGGACCACTTGGTCGAAATGGAAACTCATATCCGTTTGTTGAGAGGAGAAAACTATGAGTTCAAAAGGGCATTTCAACATCTGTATACTCCGACGCAGGTAACAAACAAGGAGGTCCATGACAGCAGTAGTAAACTCAATGAAAAGTTGATAGTCTCGTTGAAGTCCTGGACAATGGGTGCCCCTGCTCGGTTAACCTGGATACTAAATCATGGTGGTTCATTACAGTGTCAGAATTGTGGAGAAAAGGATTGACAGTATGCATGCTGAGATAAGGAGTTTGAAGGAGGACCTGCTGAAAGACCATGGCGGCATGGTTGGGGGATAGGATCACCAGCCAGACTCCAGTCACCAGTATTAACTTGCAATCTCGATGATTCTTCAGGTTTTTGGGGCTCTTTTTTTGTTATGCTCATGATATTTCAAAATCTTTGTATTTCAATTTTTGGGGCTTTGAATCTAGCAGTAGATCAGGCTTCCTTCAGGCCTGAAGATGTTTACTTTCTTTAATGTATTGCTTATGTTTAAAGCTTATAGGGCAATGTGTTCGGATATATAGTCTTCATAGGCTAGAATTTTGTCAAGCTAGCTACAAAATTGTCAAAGATGAATGTGGAGACATGTCAGTTTCTCTCTATTGGGGGACATACCTTCTCCAACACTATGTAACTCTCTTTTTCTCCTCTTTTTATATATAAAAGCTCTTAGCCGTTCTTGTTAAAAAAAAAGAATGCGATGGGCTTGTAGGCATCAATTGGAATTATCGTTCAAGTCTGAGCTCACATGAATAATTCCACAATGGTTGGATCAAGGATAATCTCAAATGGTGGTGTCATGTTATTGGCATTAGCTGACATTTGGGTTGGATGCTTTGCTTCAGAGAGTTTGAAAGAGACTAAGTCTTGGTCGACCTTCTGCCAAATCATGAGTGAAGCACTTCTCAAGCTCACACAGATCAATAATTTGGGTAAGCAAGGAAAATTTTACAAATTAAATTTCTCATTGGTTTTTCCATTTTTTATCCCAAAAAAAAACGCTGATTTTCATTTTTATAAAAATGATAGCCCAAATTCTATAAGATGAAGATATTTTACTCTCAAAATCACCAAAATTTTCTAGAAATTCTATAAAATCTTTAGAAACTTGAATTAGTGAGATTCATGAAGGTTTATATCAAAGTTACTACACTCTTGTATCCTTGAAATTTAGATATTTTACTCTCAAAATCACCAAAATTTTCTAGAAATTCTATAAAATCTTTAGAAACTTGAATTAGTGAGATTCATGAAGGTTTCTATCAAAGTTACTACACTCTCGTATCCTTGAAATTTTTCTTGGCAATATGATGTCCCACTTTTCTCTTTTGGATTGTTGTCCCTTTGTTTTTCTTCTTAAGAATTCTTAACAAGAGTTTGTGGAAGAATCTTAGTTTTGAAATCTGTTTACCCTGTGTTTGTTGACCTCCTCAGCTGCCTATAATTTGTTGAATACCTTCCACCCAATTCATGTTCTGGAGGTTCCATTTTCAAAAGTTTGGTGAAGGTTATAAGAATTGTCATGGCATCCAACATGTAATTTTTCCTTGCAGTGTTTACACAGGGATGATTAGAGTTGGGATGTGTTGGAGGATGGCTTCCCTTCATTTTGCTGTCAATTAAACAACAAAGAGGGGCAAAGGAACAAGAGAGGAGAGGAGAGGTTCAAACGGCAGATTGGGAAAATAATGTTTTTTTCTCCTGCTCAATGGGAGAGTCTTAATGACTGGGAAAAGGCTGGCTTGAGCTTGGAATCACTTGAAAAACCCTTGGAATTACAAAAGGTCCCCAATTAGGTCTCCAGAATATTTTGAGGAAGAGAACTCGACATCAACCTACCCCTAGCACTGAGCATTCATGTCCATGAAATCCTTCTTTGATCATGGGATATTATGCTAGATCATTAAAAGGATGCTTAGACTCACTTCATTGAATCGCTTAACAAAATAGGATTTCAAATTGCTGTCAAAGGAACCATCCGAGATCTTAAATCCCAGAAACCCATTACTCAAAGATGAGACACCATTTACAGTGTTTCTTGAGAGGCACGAGGTTACCTGGCCCAACTTAATGGCCATAATGGTTCTATCGCCTTTTGGCCACCCTTGTGGTGCAAACAAAATACTTTTTTCAAATTTCAACCTTGGTAGGAGCTTAAGACAATACCCCATTTTCCCCACCCCAATTAGGCTCTCATGAATCCTAACAATATAAAAAGGAAGCATTAGGGGTTGCTTAGTTAGGAATGGATGGGAAAGGCCAGCATAAATTTGGCGATTCGGTAAAACAGATTGAAAGCTTAAAGACTCTGCTCAAGCAAAGAAAATCTGAGGATTGAAGGGCCAGAAAGCTGGTTGGGGCAAAGACCAAAGATTATCTGCAATTAAGAAAGTCAATATAAGGTGAGGAGTTGGTGTTCATAACAATCCACTCATGGATTATTCTGTTAGGAATGGACGAATATCTTTCATTGTAAATTTGCTAATATGGCTCCTTGTTATATTTTATCATGCATATTTATCAACCCATATAGAAGTACTATCCAACGAAGAGCGTTTTGATGTAAACCATCAAACCTCGTTCGAAACAATGCATTACGTGGGTGGTGAGCAGATTAAACAGATATGGGCAGCCAATCTAAACCAGATATTTTCTAACACTTTGTATATGTCAATCCATAGTTAAAGGGTACTGGTGATACTTTTACTTAGTTTTAATGATAATAAAGGTCATTATTTTCAGAAGTTCCATACAAGCATTACTAGATGTACACCAATCACTGGAAATCAATCTAGAGAATGCTTGGAAGACACATGTCGTGATTATAAAATTGAACACTGAAATATTATTCCTTGCAATTTGTAATTCATGTACTTCACAGACTGATTTTTAAAAAAAATCTATTAAAAAAAATTAGTGTTTAGACATCAATGGCTCATCTAATAAAAGTTTGCCCTTAACAGTATAGCATATAATGTTTAAATACTGGTATCAACAGCCCACAACCGTGTTGTCATTCCTGGACAAACACAAAACTTAAGACATACTGGTGAGCATGCTGGAACAATCATAGCTTGCAACAACATTTCACTCCTCCCAGTAAATAACTGCAATATATAAAACACTTTTTTGATGATTCCCTGTCAAGTTGCTACAATGTATAGTTCCTCACTTAAATTCACCAAGATTTCGTGTGAAATTTCAAGGTATCTTGGTAGAAATAAAACCAATAGTATGAACTGACCTATGGGAAAGACCGAGGATAAATAGCAATTCTTTCCAAGGATAAATAGTAACATAATGATACTGAATTTGAAGCACTGAAATTCAGGCATTTACCACAGGCTATAAATCAAGGAAACACTTGTAAGAGATTTCACAATTAAATCCCTGACCATTTTATTTTGCAGATACTTGTGTTCTCAAGAATTGGACAAATTGCGTAAAGTATGTAATGTATTGCTTTGACAATAAAACATTTGAAATTGTGCCACATTAACATGAATCCAAGTATGACATGGTGGAGACTTTAGTTCACTAAGTAGTGTCGCGTTGCCATCAGCTGGACCTGACATAATACGATCTGAAATTTGTGTCCCAACCTGTATAAAGTTTAAACGAAAAGGCATGATTGATTTAAAGCTGGCTATTTCTCTTGGAAAACATGATGAAAAAGAGTAGGGAATATTATTTAAGCTTACTGGGGGAGTTTCGCCTCGCGTCAGCATCTCAACTATCTCAACAACACGCTTTGGTGTAACATCCTCCTGTACAAAGAGTACTGTGACATTAAAAACAGTAACACCAACAATGGAAATGTTCATTGCAATAAACATCATAACATTATCGGAATTACATAATCCTAACTTTGAGGATGCTATATAGACATAATGATAATAACATCTATATAATACACATAAAATGAAAGCATTACATAGTAGTTGTATGTAAATCCTTTTGAACCCTTTGTGTAGTCAGCTACAACAATCATTGGAGCATCGACACAGCATCCCTGGGAAACAACCAAACAACAAAGTACTACACAATGAAGCGGGAACATCAAACCAACCTATTAAACTAAATGTCAACTTTCTCATAAGACTGGAAAGAATAAAACTAGCAAACTCCATCTTACCATACACTCCATTTCATCTACGGAAAACATGCCATCCTTGGTTACAAGCCTCTTCGAGGGGGCAACCTCCTTACACAATGTACTAAGTACACAAGACAAGACAAGACACATACTCCAAATGAAAGGTCTCCTTCCTATATATAGGAGACTAAGGGGTACAATCCCAACTAACAGAACCAAGCCGACATAACTAATATAACCATACTAATAACAATTACCACTAATGGACCAAAGACGACATCAAAACTAATGTAATGAACAACAATATAGGAGGGGCATGTTAAGCCCTAAATATGGGCACATTTCTACGGAAAACATTTCCCAGTTGCCATATAAGGTGTGCACCCAGGAAATGCCTCAGGCCCAAATAATCTTGAACTTAAAAGATATCAAGTGAACTTATGATAGAAGGTCAGAAGCAATTAAAATCCATAAGAAAAAAGGAAAACAACTAAGCATTCAACCATCTATGCATAAGCAAACAGTCTACAAGTCATGTCTATTAAAGAATTTTATGGCAGAATGTTAAAGGCATTTAAAATCCATATTAAAAAGGAAAACAACCACGTGCTCACCCAACTATGCAAAAGCAAACAGTTTGCAAGCCATGTCTATTAAAGTGAAGCTGATAAAAGTTAGAACACAAACTGCAATTAGATGAAGTACAGATTGGATGTGGTGGATTAGCAAGCAACCTATGCATATGCAATTTGATAACTAACATGGTATCAAAGATGTAATAGACCTAATTATAATTATTAATTGACCATAATCAACAAAAGTGGGTCCTTAGATGGGCATAATCAACAAAAGATGAACTGCATGTTGTGTGGGAAGAAAATGACGGGGAATCAGTAAGTTGAAATACCACCTTGCGCAAATTCTAGGGCATGAAGTGGTAATTTGTGAAAAAGCAACCCTAAAAATGATCCACATTGCCAATAAATCACTTTAGGATATAGATAGGAATATGGTACCAAGTCTACAAGAACATGCAGAGATTTCTAAAGAAATGGGATTGTCGATGGAACACTTGGCTTTGAAATAGTTATTTAGGACAGGAAGTCCAAAATGCTAGGTAATCATCAAGTTCATTTTGTTTCAAATTTCAACGTCTCTTCTTTTGTTTCAATTTTCAACTTGCAAATTTCAATGTTATTTCTTATGTTTCTCTTATTTGTTGTAAATGCTTGGTGGAACTTGGCTTCGAAATGGTTATTTAGGACAGGAAGTCCAAAATGCTAGGTAATCATCAAGTTCATTTTGTTTCAAATTTCAACGTCTCTTCTTTTCGTTTCAAATTTCAACATCTCTTCTTTTGTTTCAATTTTCAACTTCCAAATTTCAATGTTATTTCTTATGTTTCTCTTATTTGTTGTAGATGCTTGGTGGAAAAGCTATGGCTCAAGAGTACCCAATTTACAAAAGCTTTCCATTTGAGTGCTTAGCCAAACATATAGCTCATCGGGATGCAAGCACAACTAGAGTGTGTAAAAAAAAATGAATTGAAGTTTGAATTCATTTTAAACGATAAATTTATAATTTTATGCCTAAACACCCTTTAAATTATATATTATAAAATTTAAATTATAATTTACAATTTAGGGCTTGGAATCCCAACGCCTTAATGATATGGTCTATGTCTTACTACAATCTTTGGTTGTGGGTGAGGCAGCTCCTCAAGAAAACGCCTGACGTTGACACCATTTCATTAGATGGGATTGACACCAATGTTGCATGGAGGGTGGAAATCGTGAGACCTGTCATGCACTCAACCCTAATTGGTTACATGAGGAGTTGCAAGGGGAGGTGGCAAGGGAGGGGGTAGGTGAGGAGGATGTTCCAAAGCAAACACCTTTACTAGAGATGGCTATTGACACTGGGAGTGTGCCACTACCTTCACAGATAGACACAATCAAAGGTACAAGCAGCTAGACTTGGACCTAGTAGTAGCACTAGCAAAGGACATCAAACTAGCTTCTCCCTCTTCTATAGGATGTAAGACTCTAGCCACTTCCTTTGTTAGAGCACATCAGAGTCCACTGCCATCAATAAGGCCTTCTTCATCTGGAGGAAGAGCCATTACCCTTGTCCATACAAGGAGAAGAGGGGATCACTAATTTATTTATTCGATTTCATTGTATTATGTAGCATGTAGATCATAGATGACTCATGATGATGAGATACATTTATTATATTTTTTATGACATTTCGAGGCTCAGGAGTCAAACCCAATCACTCACTACTCGGGAGTCATGACTCGGGGCATGATTTAGTATTGATGTGTGATGTATATTAGACATCTTATATTTCAGTTTTATTTTCAAATTTATGTGGCAATGTGTTTATTTGATGTTGTTGTTGCTTTAGATACTTAAAATTTTGAAAAACAAGATTTTTTTTTTAAATTTGTCGATATTTTCCTTGATGTTGCCGATAAGTTGATTTTTGAACCTTCGGCGATATTTTTGCCTACACAATGTTTGAAACATTGCTTGTTATCAATTCACATATGTCAAGGATATCACACAACATTAAATGGTGAAGCTCCAAAAGGTCCATGCTCAACTCGTGGTGGTAAGAAACAATAACATGAGCAACAACCTAAAACAACAATGCAATGATCCGTAACTCTCTACCCTCTTAGTGGTCACGTCCTTGGTCAGGAGTTATTTCATCATTGGAACTTATCTTCTTCACAAAGACTCACAAGAGCCTTTTGCAGACTCTTGCCTATGTTATAGGTTATTATTAGGTGTTGGCCTCTTAGTCATGAGACTCACATATCAAGGGGTGTTTTGGATCCAAGGGGTGGCCTACCTCATTTGTGATTGCCTTTAGCCCAAGATTTCACTACTAGCATCAAATGTGCACTCTACAATCTAGATAAATGTGGATTTGAGTCTGACGAGGCCCACTTCCCCTTCTAAATATTTGCATTACAATTTGTTACTCCCCCAACATCATCATCATTTGCTTTGCACATTGACAATGACCCTTACCTTGACCTTTACCCAAACATATCTCATTATTTATTTTTGGGTGATGTCATTCTTTTTGGTGATTTTAATACCAACACTCGAAACCATAATAATCTTTTACATGATCTTTTCATTCAAGAGCTGGATTTTGAGGAATTTGGTTTGCAAAGAGCTTCTGTTGATGGGAGTAATCTCATCTGGATTGGTGGGAGGCATCTTCTCTAGTGTTAAATTTTGGTGGGTTAGGATTTGATGCAGTAAAATAGAAAAATCAATGTACTTTAATACAAAATTACATTTAATAAACAAGTACTAAACAAAACATAATTTTCATCTCTTTCAACTTTTCAACTTTAACACTACCAATTGGGTCATTGTGTTAAACTAATCTTTAGTAACATGTAATCACTAACAGTAGTATAACTAACACAGTGTTAACCAACAGTAACATAAGTAAAGAAAACAAGTTTAGGGTACTTAACAGGAACGTGGAACCCTTCCTGTTTTATACTCAGGAAATTTTACTTTCAGAAAAAAGGACTGTGCCTCTCAGAGGCCAGTCAAACACTAGGAACCAGATGACCCTACTAGAGGGTTAGTACAAACCAGAGAGAGAGATGAAGGGTTTGAGGTACAATCAATTAGGGATGGTCAATGGAAGTCAAAACACAATGGCAGTACCAAGACTCAATACAAGAGGTCTGATCCAAAAAACTCAGCACATAGATGTGATCCAACAAAGTCACAACACAGAAGATCTGATCTTAAATAAGTCTTAGCACATAGGAATAGACCTCAACAAGGTCTCAGTACAAATACCAAACTAAAACAAGTCTCAACAATAAAGATCTAGCATAGATCAAACAATCAACAAAAAAGGTGTGGTCACATTAAAGAACTAGAACTATAGACCTAGCAGGTGTAATCAAATCTATAATGGCCACGGCCTCCTCAAAATCAACCAATAGCAAGAACAGCAGGTACACTTGACTCTCAGGGCTCATGGCCTTCACAAAATAGAGTAGATCTGACTTCCATGCCTCGTGGCCTCCACAAATCAAATGCACTAGGGACAGATGTGATGAACCTGCAATAATTAATTAATGCAAATACACAAGATATCAGAAATAACAGAACATAATCACTTTTATATTGATCACGGGCCACTTCGAGGGGGCAACCTCCTTTGAGCAAGCTCAATACAATTAACTTCACGGTGCCTTCAATGACCTCAACACACACTTATATACTAAGTCTATGCCCAATACTATGAGTCAAAACCATGGGACATATAATACTACAGGACGACTTACAAAGCATATGCGTCCAATACTATGGGTCAATACTATGGGCTAATATAAACTACGGATCAACAAATACTACGGGACGAATTACAAAGCATATGCGTCCAACAACAATATACTAACATAGTAAAGAGAAGGGTTGACATAGGTTCCTAACATCCCCTCTCCCTTAGAAAAAGCTTTGTCCTCAAAGCTTTGGTTGGAGAAATTGCTGCAGAATATGAAGGAGTGGTTCCCCGGTAGCATCCTCGGTTTGCATTTCGGGCCACTGATGCCTTTGGAGTGTCAAGGAGGATTGCTTGGAAGGCTGTAGATGAAGAAGAACCCTATCAGCTGCGTGGAAAATGCGCTCAGAACGGTGCTGATTGGCTTGTTGTTTCCGGCGAATTCTGTCCATGTGAAGATTGTCTTGCAGAATGAGAAGAATCCGATCGCGGTTTCGAAGAACCGAGTCAATTTCCTGAACTGGGGAGCTGCTAAGGGTGTATGGAAGAAGAACTGGCGGTGTTTGTCCATAGACTGCTTCATATGGTGTCCTTTGAGATGTGGTATTGTACCACCAGAGTGCTTCTAGGAAATCCATAGAAATAGTTGGCCAAAGCTGTGTAGGGATGGGCAAGGGTTTGATCAATCCCGAAAGGAGTGTCGGTTCCCCCTTGTTGACTTGGAAAGTATCATTGTTAGCCACCATCTATTGAATTGTCATTTTTAGTCCCGGCCAAAAGAAGTTACATTGTTCTTGATCATACATTTTGCAGAACCCAGAGTGCCCTGTTGATGAAGAAGCATGGAGTTCATAGATGAGATAGCCCTGTTGAACATATTGCAACCAATTTGGAACAAGCAGAGAAAGAGCTGTAAGAGAAACTGGGTCATCAATTGTGCGAGAAGGAGCATCTTCCACCATATTGTCCTTACCCTTATAGGGATAACCCATGAGTTGGATAACCCATTGCAGGTGTGTTGGGGAGGAGACCCATTGTTCCAGAAAATTTTTTAGACTCAGGAGATCAGTCTTGATGCAGAAATAATTGCCTAATAGGTATGGCTGCCACTTCTGTACTGCATGCAAAATAGCCATCATTTCCTGCTGAGAGGTAGATGTGGCTACATTCTTACTAGAAAGGTCTCTTGAAGGCAACAAGCTCATTGGTTCAACAAAGATACCTACATATCTATCCAAGGGAGTAGTGGAGACTGTTGATGGGTGCATCTGAATGGAATTAAGCTGAGCGATGACACCATGTGAATTCTTCTTAAGGATTTTTTCCAGGCGATGTGAACTGATGATGCAGAGAGACCCTGGTTGTAAGCCCCTAAATTTGTGTTGTGCCCCATTGACTTTAAACTGCATCCAAAGTTCAGCAAAATCCCATAAGATGGGGCCAAGTGTACGTAACCATTGAACGCACAAAACCACATCACATCCACCTAAGGGCAAGGCAAACATGTTAGAGCGTAGGTTATAATCTTCCATAGAGATACGCACATTGTGACACTTCCCCTTGCAAGGTAAGGTTCCCACATTGGCAACCATGACTTCAAAGTTGGAGCAAGGATGGACAAAACAATCAGCCTGTTTGGCAATTCGAGGGTCAATGAAGTTATGAGTGCTACCAGAATCAATGAGTATGGTAAGAGGGAGCTTCTTGAAGTATCCCCTAACCCACATTGTTTGTGGGGTGGTGACGCCGGTTACAGCATGGAGAGAGATCTCGGGTGGGTCGTCCTGAGATAGGGTGTCAACAGGCGGGTATTGCATGTCGACCAAATCATCTACTGTATCTGTAGCTTCTTCACCAAGTTCTAAGGCAGGCGGAGAATCCACATCCAAGAGATAGAGCTTTTGTTGAACACATCTATGTCCCTGAGTGAATTTCTCATCACAATTATAGCAAAGCCCTTTTTCTCGGTGTGCCTGCATTTCTATTTCAGACAAATGCTTGATAGGAGTTGGTTGAGGAGCAGGCGTGATGGGAGGTCGTTGGGAACCCATATTTCTGAAGGGAACAAAGGTGGGTTTGGAGCGTTGTTGAGCTGCGATCTTGTCCTCGGCCAACTTAGCCAACCCTAGGACTTCCATCATTGTGTTGGGACAAAACATTTTGACCTCTGAGCAGATTTCATCCTTGAGACCACTGATAAAACAACTCCTGGAGAATTCATCAGACAATCCTTCTATGTGATTGGCTAGTTTCTCAAATTCCATCTGATACTCTCTCACTGTGCCAGTTTGGTGAAGTTTAGTGAGTGCTCCTGTGAAGTCGTCAAAAGCACTAGGACCAAATCGTGGCAAAATGAGTTGGCAAAAATCTGTCCAGTTTGGCTCGGGATGAGCTTTGATGTACCAACGGTACCATTGAAGGGCTTCCTGTTCCAAATGAAAGGATGCAAGTGGAACTTTATGAACATCAAAAGTATTATGCAGACTGAAATATTGTTCTGCTCGGTATATCCATCCAGTCGGATCAGTACCATTGAAGCGAGGAAAATCAAGCTTCGGCCCACGAAAATTGCTAGAAGCAGAGAACCCGGTGGCTGCAAAAGATTCTAGCTGTCTGGTATTGTTAATGGATGAATGCTGCAGATGGAGGCTGAGAAATTTTTCACCCAGATCTTGGAGTTTGGTTTGGATGGCTGCCAGTGCTTCCTCCATAGTGTGTGCTCTTGCACAGGTGACAACCATAACCAGGTTTTTTTTTTTTTTTTTTAACAGACTGGAGTGGCTACGGCTCAGAAGGAATCTGGAACAACGCCGAACGGCTGGATCTGGAACGGCTTGCAAAATGGATCTGAAACGGCGCAGCAGTGATCGACAATAGTTCAGCTGAAAGTAGATATGGACCCCAGGTATGTGCGGCTTCCTAACAGTTCAGGGTTTTCACTCGGCCACCAATGCTGTCTGACGGCTTGCGTATTGGGGCAGTACCCCTCACTCCACAGCTCAGGTAAAACTCATAACCGCTTTGCCACAAACGACAGCTCTTGGTTTACCTCACGGGTGGGAACTAGTCAATCAGGTAGGGGTCGTTGCCCTTTTCGCTAGCAGGTCCTCTCAATGGGCCAGCTACTTTGGGGTTCCTGTGGTACTCCTCACAATGAGTTTTAGGGCTTATGCCCAAGTACTTCCCACAGTTAAGCGGATAGGGATTATTCCCAAATCCGAACCTGCAACAAAAAAAATTTGGGCAAAAATTCCACCCAATGTTCAAAAACTGGATCTATATTGCTCAGAATCGCTATTATAGCATGTTTCCGGAACTGGAACAACCACTCTGCTTCTACCCATGAAAGCGGAATAGAAATCTGGGCAATCGGTCAAAATATTTTCTTGCCGCAATTTCCGCGGCCGTCACCGAAATTCTAAAAAATTGCTGATTTTAAATCCGTGATATCTCCACTTTTAGAACTCCAAATGAGATGATTTTTTTTTTTGAAACTATGTATTTTTGAAAGAGGAATTCAGATATGCAATCGGTGTCTTCTGATTTTGTGCAGAAAGTTTCAGAAATTGATCTGAAAGTCGCCGCCTAAGAAAAAAAAAAAGAATTTCCCACTTGTGCCAAGGAAAGTGCTCTGATACCAGATGTGATGAACCTGCAATAATTAATTAATGCAAATACACAAGATATCAGAAATAACAGAACAGAATCACTTTTATATTGATCACAGGCCACTTCGAGGGGGCAACCTCCTTTGAGCAAGCTCAATACAATTAACTTCACGGTGCCTTCAATGACCTCAACACACACTTATATACTAAGTCTATGCCCAATACTATGAGTCAAAACCATGGGACATATAATACTACAGGACGACTTACAAAGCATATGCGTCCAATACTATGGGTCAATACTATGGGCTAATATAAACTACGGATCAACAAATACTACGGGACGACTTACAAAGCATATGCGTCCAACAACAATATACTAACATAGTAAAGAGAAGGGTTGACATAGGTTCCTAACAACAGATCATACCCTAAGTGACTCACGGTCTCCACAATAAAGCAACCAACAGTCAGATCTGGGGCTTACTGTTAATCCTTAGGGTCACGGCCTTCCAAACAAGCAGGTGAGGAGAAGATTGGAGTTCTTAACCAATAGATCGAACCTTAGGCAGAGAGATAACGGAAAATCGGAGTTCAGGCATCCTTCTAGCATGTAGATGAGTACTCAACAAGGCATACGGTCTTCACAAAAAAAAATTAACAGCAGATTCATTAGTCTCTACAAGGTCACGACCCAGTTAAGAGGGGCAGTAGCGAACCCTAGTAGCAACAGTGAAGACCTAGACGTCATGCAGAGGAAAGAGCAGAGCTTAGATAAAAGATGATGGACGCTTGTCAAATGAAGACTTCACTATATAGTGTCTTAGGGTGTTCTAGAAGGATCAAATAAATAAAACTTTTATTTAAATTTAGGGTTTCACTAAATAAGAAAAGTACCAACACATAAAAATGAACTACAAAATATAAAATATAAACAAAATGTCTTAGGTGGGTACAAGGGTCATATAAATAAATAAGTGAGGGTACAATGACCCATCAAAATGGTACCATAAAAAACAAAAGTGGGTACCAAGCGGTAAAAAATAATAAAGTCACATAAATTATAATTAGAATAACATTAGGTGGGTACTAGGACCAACACATGATCCAACATAAGATATGAATGGGTACATAACCCATAAACCCTAGGACCGAGGGTAAACCACAAAGTGGACAAACAACCAAAGTACCCATAGGATCAAAAGCACCAAGATGGTACAAATCAAGAAACAACTCAAGGTGGGTAAATGGCCCTATTAGCCACAAGTCAAAGACAAGGTACCACAAGACCAATAATCAACAAGGTGTAAGGACCAAAAGTAAATCAACCAAGGTGGGGAAGATACAATTAGTCATCTCTTTCTCAAATGTACAAATGTTCCATATAACCCGAAAGTTCATCATAACTGTATAAGGAAGGCCCCACGCTGGATGATGTGATCATGTGGTCCTCTAGTCTACTCCTCAGGTCAAATGTTAGTGGCTCCATGAAGGGGTGGTTAGTCCCTTGAAAAGACCATCTAACTCAACCATCTCGAAGACCTAGGAGAAGAGGACATCACACATTATCATATTGGTCCACTGACCAAGATCCACCTGGTTAACTGACCAGGTATGTCACTGCAGAAACTACTTCGTCCTCATGACCAAGAATCTACCTGGTCTTGGACCAGGTGGTCTCTGTCTCAACCTGCAGGACCTGCTTGGTCCTCAAGCCCAAGAAACTATCTAGTGCCAAACCAAAATACCCTAGAGACTAGTAGGGGCCCTAGCCACATGCTAGGGACTTTGCCATGGCATCAACCTGCTTGGTCCTCGACCAAGAACCCCAAGAGGCAACTGGGGGCCCTAGGGTACCTTCTAGGGTCTTACTCTTTACTCTACCTGGTTAACTTGACCAGGAACCCTAGTTAACTGACTAGGGTACCATCCTCTCTGAGAATGGGTCTCATAGTTGCACTAACTTTAACACTCTCTCTCAGCAAGAGAGGAATTCTCAGCAACACTAAGCTTGTCGAGGACAAAGGCTTAGTCAACACATCTGCTGACAACTGCACCATGTCCTTGTCATGGTGAAACAACCTGTCATAGAATACAAGATTTTCTAAGAGCTATGAATTCCAGCACGTACCTTGATCTTATAGATCCACTTGGAAGTTACAACTGACTTCCCTTGTTGTCTGAGAATCACTTTCCACATATCATTATCCATTATTAACTGGATATTCTCTATCATAGTATCTTTCCAAACCTGAAGTTTGCCTATCTCCACATTAGTGGATGATCCTAAATCAGTGACATGGCTCCCACTGAAGCACCCTTGGAACCCCTCAATAGGCTCCTCAATGAGATCAACTAAAGGCTTCTTGGCCTTCTCCCTCTGCTTCTCTAAATGAGAAGTCTCATAGGCTTCTATATCTGAGTCACCAGAAGACTCCCTCTTGATCTTTGAAACTTGACAGGGTTATTCATTAGAGCTTTAACAGCATGTCCTAAGACCTTGTAAAGGTCCCCCTCACGGACACCAATCTCAATAGCTGAGCTCATATTTCCACCCTTAGTCCATATCAGTGCCTTTCCTTCTAAGAAGGCTTCAGAGAAACCCTTGTCTTCTAAAATTGCAACTGAAAGAACATTCCTCTTTAAACCAAGAACATATCAAATTTCCTCAATATCGATTAATGTACCCGAATCAAGCCTTAAGGCAGTTGAACCAACTTCTTTTATTTCAAAGGTACTTATGTTTTCCATATCCACTTTCACATTGAACTTCTTGGCCTTATAACCCACAAGAGCCCTTTTGTATCCAGTCATATGCTTGGTGGCCCCACTTTCAATCCACCATGAATTTGATGAGTTGCAGATGGATCCTAAGAGTGCTAAAATCAAGAAGAACTCTCTTTGATCTTTTTCTTTGGTCTCATCCTTAGATTTCTTTTGTTGAGGCTCTTCTTCTTCTGTAGCAGTTGAAGCATGATAATTCCCTTTATGCCAATTCCTATTAGGAGGATTTCTACAATCGTTTGCATAATGACCAAGTTTGCTACATTTATAACATCTTACTTTTGACTTATGAACGTGCTTACCTTGAGGTCCCTTACCTTTATTATGGTGCTGAGGGTAGCTTCTTCCTTTCTTTGTCTTGGCAGCAATAGCATGATTCTTTTCAACGGGAGGCCCAGATCTACTCTGGATTCTGCCTTCTTCTTCTAGACAATCATGCCACAACATATCAAACCTTGGTTTTATTTCTGTTCCATTCACTGCTGCAAGAAATGTCTCCCAAGATGTAGGAAGACCATCTACTGCTGTTTGCACAAGATTATCATCATCTACTTCAACTCCAATTGCCATGAGTTGATCTCTTGTCTGAGCAATCTTTGAAAACAAGGAGGCAATCAATTCCTTCTCCTCCATCTTTAATGAATGAAGTTGCTTCTTCAAAACTCTCTTTTGAGTAGGTACCTTCTTCTCATAGAGATTTGCTAGGGCATCAAATCATTCCTTAGCTGTCCTTAGAGGAGCTATTACATGCATCAAATTATCTTTAACTGAGTCAAAGATGACCCTCTTTGCTTTGGCTTCCTTCTTCTTGAATGTTGTCCTTCATTGGGTTGTTGTGGGTTCTTCCACGACTCTAGTGATCAATTCATCCAAGTCATTCTCCTCCAAAACATTCAAGACTCTAACCTTCCATGTATTAAAGTTTGAGGCTTCTTCAAGCCTATATTCTGCCTTCACTGAGTTAGAAGCCATCTCAAATCCTTACAATCAACTTGCCAAGTACACCTATAAACATGTAGTCAAGTTGATTAGGACACAAACCCTTACCTTAGGATCTATGTATATTTTGTTATCCTGCAAAACAGATTTAGCTACAAGACCTAAGCTGTGATAACATGTTAAATTTTGGTAGGGTTAGGGTTTGATGCAGTAAAATAGAAAAAATCAATGCACTTTAATGCAAAATTACATTTAATAAACAAGTACTGAAACAAAACATAATTTTCATCTCTTTCAACTTTTCAACTTTAACACTACCAATTGGGTCACTGTGTTAAAATAATCTTCAGTAACATGTAATTACTAACAGTAGTATAACTAACACAATGTTAACCAACAGTAACATAAGTAAAGAAAACAAGTTTAGGGTACTTACCTGGAGCATGGAAGCCTTCCTGTTTTATACTAAGAAAATTTTACTTTCAGAAAAAAGGACTATGCCTCTCAGAGGCCAGTCAAACACTAGGATCTAGATGACCCTACTAGAGGGTTAGTACAAACCAGAGAGAGAGATGAAGGGTCTTGTTACCAACTATTTTGTACAATAGTTGAACTTCTAGTGAGCCGCCAATTTCATGAACATGATACATGTTCATCTTCAGAGTTCAGAAGTTCAGAAGTTCAAAAGTCATTTTCAGGGCCTTTTTGCCCCTTTTGTAATAAACTGCATGTTCATACCCCCTTGGGGAAATTGTATAGTCCTTTTATAAAAGACTTGGCTTTCCTTAGGGTTTTCCATCAAGCAGATACTCTAGAGTGTTTTTTCCTTAGGAATTATGCGTTGCGCTTCAGTGGCGTATAATTCCTAAGTTTTTCACTCATACCTCCAAAGCTGGAGTATTGTCCATGGTGGTCGATCTTAGGGGGGTTATTAAAGTCTTAGTGTCTAGGATTTTTTACATGCTAGCCATCTAAATTGAGTTGTATGGACATGCACTAGGTCCCCTAGGAGTTTGGCTTCATTCTGGCAAAAATAATTTTTTTCCATAAATTATACCATTTTTTAATGGTTTAATTGGAAAAATTGAAAATGTAATAAAAGCTTCATCGGGAGGCGGAATTTGGCGTGAGAAGGCTCGTTTTGACACTCAGAGCGTCCCCTTTACCCTAGTGCCCACTTTCTCCGTGTCCGGGCGATTACGATGCCTCTGGGAACATTATTTACCAAGGGTGCTACAAATCAACATTTAATTGCTAAAATGGCACAAATTGCACCATGTACAAAAAATCAAAAAATAAAAAAATGAATAAAAAATTCATATGGAATGGTGGCATAAGGTTTCATTAAGGAGGGCGAATACATTAAGGAATAAGTCACATGTTACAAAAGTCAAAAGTTGAAAAATTGAGTAAAAGAGAGTGCCCCCTCCTTCATGTTATGGACGGCTTCCCCATGCAAACTCATGATGTGTTGGGAGAATGCTGCAAGGTGGTGGGCGATTATTCCTATGGAGAGCGGCGCCCCTCTCATGAAGTTGCAGGAACCTCATCCATCCCACCTCCAAGCCAATCAATCACGTGAATCACTCCATGATTTAGGAGATGCGCCTTCCACTCCAACCTCTCCTCTCTTGAGCATTCGCCTCTCCTCTGTATTGTGCTATAAAAGCAGGGCCTTGCTCCATCATTGAAAGTGGATTGTAAGAGACCTATGCTGAGATTGTAATGCTATTTGCTTATATGGTTTTGGAATAAAAGTGGAAGACTTTGGAGGTCCATGGGTGCAAGATTTCATATGATGAATGGATGTTTAAATCATTGAGGTGATACCCTTCTAATCTATTTCCCTCTTATACAAGTGTAGTATTGTGATCTAGCTTAGAAGACTATAATTCTAGTCCATAGAATAATCATTTGTAGGCTTCAATTTGATTATTTGTGTGAAGTTTTCCAAGATCTTAATGAGCAAACTGTATTAAGTTGTACTTATGTTGATTGAATCTTGGTTTATTCAGCTGCATCTTGTTTGGCTTCATAACAAATTTTTTGGATCTAATCTTCTTGTATTTGCAGGATCTCCAACTTCTCCTTCTCTTGCTCCAAAACTGAGTTAAAGGGCTCTTTCTTTCACCCTCTTAAATCAAACTATTAAATCTTTTCCTTTTTTTTTGGTTACCAAAAAAACGAGTTGCTCTACTTCAAGTTTCAATCCTTTATGCATTCACTCATGTGCATGAAATAGGTAGTTTCAAGCTTAAAACATTTCATTCTCACACCTATTCGCTCTTCCTCCTAAGTAGTTCAATTTTCAAAGTTTAAATTCTTGTTGATCTACTTTATGTTTATTTGTTGATATACTAACAATACTAATCTACTAATCACCCTTTGTTTATAGCTCTTATCTACAGGAAAGCAAGAAGGCCAAGCAAAAAGCCCAAAGGCTAAAGCAAAACCAAGAAGAGCTAAAGCAAACCTAAAGGGCACAAAAACTTCCACTCTTCCCTCTTCTTCATCCCCATTTCTGTCCCTGTGCCTCCAAGGAGATTAACAACAATCATTTGTACAAAGTATTAATAAAGAGCAAGTGGGATAAAGGCTCCCACACCCTTCTTCCCCCATTTGGGGGAAGCCTGCATCATCCTTTGGAGTTATTTATTTGCTTTATACTTGCAAGAGTAGAATAGGATTGTTAGATTAGTTTCATTTTTGATAATTTGCTAGATTAGTTTGTAGCCTTACTTTAGTCATTTCAAGCTTTTACTTAGTTTTGCTTTCATATAAAATTGCTAAAAGGAATCCAAAGTCTCTTGAATCTCACTACAAAGTGGATCAAGAGCACTCTCTATCAGAGAGTTTCATTTTTGTTTTAGTTGCTTAGATTTCCTTTTTATTTGATATAAATTGTCTAAAAAGAACCACCAAAAGTCTCTTGAATCTCACTGCAAAGTGGATCAAGAGCACTCTCTATCGAAGAGTTTTATTTCATTTAAGTTGTTTAGATTTACTTTGCTTTAGCATTTTACTTGTTTCATAAAATTTCTTGAATCTAGCCATAAGGCAGATCAAGAGTGCTCTATGTCGAAGAGTCAATGGCTCTCATGTTCATCACCTAATAAAATTGGAACGAACCTCTTAACTACACTGTGTATGCTCTACCCACCAGTGTGTTCGGGTACACAGGGTACTACCAAAGGACCGAACACCAAGAGCAACCACTTCACACAAACAGATCACAGATCAACACACTGATGTTTTGACGTGGTTTAAACCCTCTTGAGGGAAACACTCCACGGCCCCAGCGAAATAGCTTCTACGGGACAATTTATTATGCAAAGAAAGAAAGTTACAAATGAGCTTCTCATAATCGATCAACTATACAATGACCCTCCATGCTCTTTAAATAGAGATCATGGACCAATCGGGTGTTAAGCCACAGATCAAGGTTAGGTTTGATCTAAGAGAAGTTGAGCCGTCGGATCACTCTATGTCGGAAACATATCGTGACCGTCAGATTAAGTATTTACAAATGCATACTAATGCATACTAAAGAAACACACTATCCCTAACAGATATATTACACAAGTTGATCTTAACTAACTCCTAAGTGTCTAAATATCCTAACATCCCCCCTTAAGAACAACATGGGATAGGATTGAAGGATTTACAAAGGTGACACTATTAGGAGAAGGAAGGAGGCATTAGAGCCTATCCCCCCTTAATGACAAGTTCCTAAACTCCTAACATAGATCGAAGTTTAGAAAACTTCGCTTCTGTAAGAGACTTGGTGAAGATGTCTGCAACTTGATCATTTGTAGGGCAAAAGAGCACTTCAAGAACCCGATCATGAACACGATTTCTGATGAAGTGCATATGTAGCTCAATGTGTTTGCTGCGTTGATGTAGAACTGGATTCTTGGCAAGCTTGATGGCACTTTGATTGTCGCACCAAAGTGGAGTAGGCTGCTGCTGCTCGAATCCAAACTCTGAAAGGATCTGTCGAAGCCATAAAGCTTCCTGACTGGCATTAACTGCTGCTCGATATTCTGCATCTGCTGAAGAAAGAGCAAGAGCTTGTTGTTTCTTACAAGCCCAAGTAATAGGTCCAGATCCCAGACTGAAAACATAACCTGCAGTAGACTTTCGATCATCAGGATCGCCGGCCCAATCTGAATCAGTGAAACCAACCAACAAAGGTTTCCCCCCTGTACTGTAATGAATCCCAAACTGAACTGTACCTCGAATATATCGAAGTATTCTTTTAGCTGCTTTCCAGTGACTTTCATGAGGTGTCTGCATATAACAGGCAACTCGACCAACGGCAAAGGAAAGGTCAGGATGGGAATGAGTCAAGTATAGGAGACTACCAACAAGCTGACGATACAAGGTGGCATCGACTTCAGGTGAAGGACAAGTGGCAGAAAGTTTGACTCCAGACTGGAAGGGAGAAGGGGCTGGTGTACAATCTTCCATGTGAAAGCGACGAAGAAGGTCACAAGCATACTTAGACTGAGAAAGAAAGATTCCTTCTTTGGTTTGCAGGACTTGGAGACCAAGAAAATAATGCAAATGTCCTAAGTATGACATTTCAAAATTTTGTTTAAGACTGGATTTCACATGAGTTATAAGCTTAGGGTCACTACCAGTAAGAATAAGGTCATCAACATATAGAACAAGTATGATGAGATGGTTTCCTACTTTCTTGGTATAGACATTGGGGTCAGAATGACATCTAGAAAAACCAGTGTCAAGGAGAAAGTTATCCATTTTGGCATACCAAGCTCTAGGAGCTTGCTTAAGGCCATATAAGGATTTCTTAAGGCGGCAGACAAGGCTAGAGTTATTATGAACATAGCCAGGAGGTTGTTCCATGTAAATTTCCTCCTATAAATCACCATGTAAGAAGGCAGACTTGACATCCATTTGATGGAATTCCCAGTTGTGTAAGGCTGCAAGGGAAAGAACAAGGCGGATGGAGTTCATTTTTGCGACAGGAGCAAAGGTTTCATTGTAGTCAATCCCTTCAACTTGGGAAAAACCTTTGGCAACTAACCTTGCCTTAAGTCTTTCAACACTTCCATCTGATGCATACTTAGTTCTGTAGACCCATTTACATCTGACAAGTTTTCTTCCTTTTGGAAGAGGTACAAGATCCCAAGTATCGTTCGCCATTAAGGAACGATATTCTTCATCCATGGCTGCATCCCAATCTGGATTCCCTGAAGCTTCTGCAAAGGTTTCTAGATCATGATTCTCGGAAACTTGAGCCAAAACAGAAGAGGCTCGCTGAAACTAAGAACGTGTTCGACGTTGATCTCTAGGATCACCGGCAAGATCACCAGCTGCTTCACATGTTGAACGGACCCATCGAGGAAGCACTTGTGCTGGTGCAACTGGAGGAACATGAGAAGGCGGAGGTGGATTTTCATCCTCACTGTCATCATCAGAAACTGGAGTTGGAAACCTATCAAGGAAGTTGGAAGAAGAAGAAGAAGGCACAAACGCCGAATCAGGCTCGCAGGCCAAAGATGGCACAATTGTCGAGTTAGGCTCGCAGGCCAAGATATTTTCATCAAATTTAACATCTCTTCTAATGATTATAGCATGAGAATGTGGTTGAAGAAGTCTATAACCTTTTACATCTTCAGAATATCCAACAAATATGCACTTTTCACTTTTAGGCTGCAATGCTTTCCGTTTTTCATCCAGAATGTGAGCCCATGCTTCACTACCAAACACACGAAAGTGACTGAGATCAGGTTTAACTTTACTCCATGCTTCTTCCGGTGTTATACCTTGTAATGCTTTTGTGGGGGTGCGATTAACTATGTAATTTGCACAATTAATGGCTTCAGCCCAAAATTGAAGACTTAGTCCCTTAGATTGGATCATACAATTAGCCATTTCTTTTAAAGTGCGGTTCTTCCGCTCAGCTACACCATTTTGTTGTGGTGTATATGGAACAGTGTGCTATTGTTGGATGCCTTGTTCAGTGCAGAAAGTAGTGAACTGTTTGTTAACATATTCTCCTCCATTATCATATCTTAACTTAATAATTTGATGACCAGATTGTTTTTCAACAAGGGCCTTGTAGGACAATAACATGTTAAATACTTCGCTCTTAAGTTTTAGGAAATAAACCCAAGTGCGTCTGGTGTAATCATCAATGAAAGTTAAGAAATATTTGAAACCAGAAAAGGAAGCAGATAGAAGAGGACCACACAAGTCACTATGCACAAGCTCCAAGGGAACCGAGGCGTGCCAAGAGGCACGTTTGTCAAAACTGTCCCGATGATGTTTTCCGAGTACACAACCGGAACAAACACCATCTCTGCAAGATACCATCGGAAGACCTGTCACCATATTTTCTTTACATAGTTGTTGCAATGAGCGATAATTTAAGTGACCAAATCGCTCATGCCAAAGTTTGCTCAAGTTATCACTATGAGCAACAAAAACTGAAGGGAAAGGTGATGACCCAAAGTTGTTAAACTTGTACAACCTGGTAATATCATCAACAATTCCGGTAGCTAGGACCTGTTGAGGATCTTTAAAATCCTTGATTACAACTTGGTGAGGTGTAAAGGTCACAGTTTTACCTTCACCAGAATGAGTGATCTGATAGACTGATAACAAATTGTAGGAAATTCTTGGAACACATAGTACATCACTAAAATGACCATTATCTACTGGAACTGTTCCAGCTCCTACAACACTTAGAGATCTATCATCACCAACAAATATTTGTTTGGTGTTACATTCATGCATAGTAGAAAAGATGGCTTGATCCTTAGCCATATGATAAGATGCTCCAGAATCAATGAGCCATTCATTTGAAGTAGAAGAAGAAGATGCATTATAAGAATAACTAGAAGCACAAAGTGCATGTCCATGAGAGGTAGATTCTGAAGGCGAATCTAGGCTGATGTGGTGCTTCTTCATTGCTGCTTCCAAGGCTGCCATCTTCTTGAAACACTTAGATTCATCATGATTATCTTTCCCGCAATAGTTGCAATGACGCTCAGTCTTCTTTCCTTTTGGCTTGGATCCTTTGTCATTTTTTAAAGAAGGAGTTGACTGAGAGGGTTTGGGACCCTTGTTTGACTTATTATTGCGAAAATTTTGTTTCTTGGGAGGCTTGGACTTTTCTTTTTGTTGGGACAATAAGGCTTTCCCAGATGTATCTGCATTGTTGATTATTCCAAGATGAATGAGTTTATCTTGTTCTCTAATCACGGAATCACAAAAGGATTCAAGACTAGGCTCTTGATAGCTAGCTGCATTCAAGGATGCTTTCATGGAGTAAAATGTAGATACAAAAACAGAATATGCAGGTCCAAGTTTGGAAAGAATATGATAAATGCACTGTTTGTCTTCCCTCTCAATCTTACATTCTGCACATAAGAGTTTAAGAGTTTTGTACTTAGATAAATAATCTTGAATGCATGAAAAGTCAATTGGATTTAAAGAAATCAACTCATTTTCGAGTTGATGACCTCGAATTTCATTGTGTTTACTAAACATAGTTTCCAACTTGTCCCAAGCAGCATTAGGTTCATCAATTCCAGATATGTGGAATCGCAAATCAGTAGAGATTGACATCCCAATCAATCCACGAGCTTCATCACATCTATTTGCCCATTTTATTTTCTTATCATCATCAGTGGGTTCTTTTTCTTTCCCTGTTGTAATTCTGAAAAGTCCCCTACTTCGTAGAACATCCTCCATACGAGATTTCCATGAGAAATAGTTGGAACTATTAAGTAGAATATCACAAAGGGCGGCCATATTTGTAAATTAATGACTATAAAAGCAGAAACCAATAGTCTGGATGTGAAGAGCTCGAAAAAATAGGCGGTTTAAAAAAAAACGGCACTGAAAACTGACTCTGTATGATGAAGTTATGCTTGAACAAATAAACTGTTGAAGATGTCCCCAATAGTGACGTGGTAGCTAAAGAATGTTCAGCAAAAAAAGAACCCCCATCTTCCCAAGATGAACCTTTTGACAATCACTTTACAAGAAATTGCTTTAAGTGAACCACTTTTGTAAAATAAGTGATTTCACTTTTACAATGATATTACTTTTAAATAGTGCAACAATAAAAAAACTTAAGTGACTCACTTGTATTTTTATTTTTTTTATTATTTAAGTGAGATGCACTTTTACAATAAAGTAACTTGAAAATAGAAATTGCATGCACTTTTCCTTTTAAAAGTAACTTCATAAGATTTGAACTCAAGACCTATTAAGGAATAAAGCAACTTTGAACCAAGTGAGCTAGATTAAAAGGTATGTAAAATATGGGAATGAGGAAGGGGTTTTTTTTTTTTTTTTTACTCTTCTTGCTCGGTTTGCGTGCTTGCTCTTTTTCCTGCAAAACAGACCACAAAACAAAACAAAAAAAACTTTTCCACACTTGTGGAGTTAGATCTTGTTAGCTTGCCCGGAAGGTCTACGTTTTCTCTCTGTTTCTGATTTTCCGAGATCGCGCAAGGTGCACGGCAAAGAGCATACGCAGCCGAGAAAAACCCTTTCCCTTTCTGTTTCTGATTTGTCAAGATCGCTCAAGGTGCACGGCAAAGAGCATACGCAGACGGGAAAGCAACAATCCGAACCAAAAATAAATCTAACAGTAAAAAAAAAGGAAATATGATATTTTTTCTTATTAAAAAACGAAATAAAAAAAAATGCGTCACTGTAACATTATACCTTTAGATTTGATGAAATACGCGTTTCTGGAGCAACCGGGAACCGTTTTCGATCAAACGAAAACTATTTCCCAGTGGAAACGATGCTCCGGACGCAATGGAAGACCTCCCACAGCCCAGAAATGCACAAAAATATTAGAACTAGAAACCCTTTCGAGTTTCGGCAACAACAGTTCAAGATCTAGATCATAACCGGAAGCGGCACTTCATAAAAGCTTTGATACCATGTTCGGGTACACAGGGTACTACCAAAGGACCGAACACCAAGAGCAACCACTTCACACAAACAGATCACAGATCAACACACCGATGTTTTGACGTGGTTTAAACCCTCTTGAGGGAAACACTCCACGGCCCCTGCCAAATAGCTTCTACGGGACAATTTATTATGCAAAGAAAGAAAGTTACAAATGAGCTTCTCATAATCGATCAACTAAACAATGACCCTCCATGCTCTTTAAATAGAGATCATGGACCAATCGGGTGTTAAGCCACGGATCAAGGTTAGGTTTGATCTAAGAGAAGTTGAGCCGTCGGATCACTCTATGTCGGAAACATATCGTGACCGTCGGATTAAGTATTTACAAATGCATACTAATGCATACTAAAGAAACACACTATCCCTAATGGATATATTACACAAGTTGATCTTAACTAACTCCTAAGTGTCTAAATATCCTAACACAGTGGGATACCCAGAAACAATTGTAACTTGTTTAATTTTCTCACATTTAATTCAACTTCAACTTAATAAAATAAACTCCCGAGAAAACCAACGAAAATCTGGCATTGATCACTACAGTCGAAAGTGGGCAAATTCTGCCTGGGGACGCGGGAACCACTGGGAAGAGACCTCAAAGCACTAGTTAGACTACATCCTTATTGGTGTAGTGTTGAACACCGCTCTCGAGACTCTGTTCCAGCCCACATGTCCTTGTACGGAGCCACTTAGATTGTATTCCAGACATATCTCCTGTACTGAAAGGTATATCTTGGAGATCCCTTTTTCCACAATAATCCACCTCACTCTCAAAATTTACAACAAAATTTACCAAGATACATTTGCAGAACATTCTCAAGCACTCTAAGCACTCCAAGCATTTCATAGACATCGACTCCATTGGCACTGGTCATTCAACAACGACAATTGTTCAATCTTTTATTTGCTTATTATCTATCTTGAAATTGTTGTCATTTACTTTATCATATCATGTTGTGCATGTTTATTTTTTAAGTTATCATCATATTGTGGATGTGTTTAATCTTGCAAATATATACTTGGATATAATTTTGTTGCAAATTGTCATAAAAAACTCCTAAACAACACCCATCCCAATCCATAAAAACACTCAAAAACATTTAAGAGCCTTAGTAACTCTTTTTTAGGGTCTACCCCCCTTGGCTTCGTTAGGAGTTTGCCTAAACGGAGGAGTCGGGACCAAGTGACAGCACCTGACTCTTTGCTTGCCCCCAAGGCCACACATTCCCCAAAGTAGCTTCGAAATATTTTTGCTACTGTGTGCACATCGGCGGGCAACATTCTTGGCGTCATTGCTAGGGACAAATTTTTTGTTCCTGGAGGACTTTACCTTAGTTTTTTCTTAGTGTTTTACCTTAATCTTTTTGATAGATTTTTAGTCTAAATAACTCTCTGAAATTAGACTTGATCCATCTGGTAACTCCACTGTCTTTAAACTTACCAAGGTATTCAACAAGAAGGAACTCTGTAAGCTTGCTTGATTTCATCCCTAAACCTGAAAAGGTTTATCGGAGGAGATTAAACAGGTTATCTTCTTGTAGGATCCTTGAGAATTTAGGATCTGAGTCTGTTTCGGACATCCATTATCTTTTCATACAAAATAATAATTGTTTGTCTGACACAATGGGAGAATGTTTCAGTTCCCTTAACATTACTCAGATAGCAGGTCAACCACATGATTTGCCTGACAAAGCTATCGACAAATTGCCTAACTTCACTAGCACTAATGCCATTTCCGCAAGTCATCATCTAAAGAGATTTTCCAAATGTCTCAATAGTTGGGTCAGGGATCCAGCAAGCAAACATGAAGATGTCTATATGAAACTTTTTGCCCTATCTTTAGAAGGAGATGTTGGTGATTGGTTCATCAACTTACCTGATAACTCTTTTGCAACTCTAGAGGCCTTCAAAACAGCCTTCACCAACAAATTTGGGGAAAAGAAAGAGCCACGTCATCAGCTAGCTGCTTTAAACAACATCAAGAGAAGCGAAAATGAAGCTATGGATGAGTTTAACAAGAAGTTCACGAACTTAACAAACATCATTCATACAGACTTCAAGCCTCCAGCGCAGTCTATTTTGGTTTATTGCATTGAGGCACTAAGTGGTGAAATGCAATATCAGCTTAGAGACAAAGAACCCACCACCCTTTTGATGGCCCAAGGTATGGCTGTTAAAATTGATAGAAGCATGCAATCATCTGGCAAGTCCAACATTCCTGGCTATTCAAGGGCCTTCACTCCCATGAAGCAAACTAAACGTAAAGAAAAGGCTTCCTTTTCCCAACAGGATATTCATGATAGAAAGATGTTAGAGATGAGCGAAAAAATGGAAAACATGGAAATGAAATATCTTTCTCAATTAAAAGAAATGCAGAACAGGGTCATAGCCATGGAAAGATCTCAGACCCAACCCATTCAGAGAAATTACCCTCCAAAGACAAATTGGCCAAAGAAGCGTCCTAACCATGAAAAGAGGCCTCCTAACCAATTGGAAGCTGCTAACATGGTTGAGAACTATACACCCTTATGTAGGGAATGTAAAGATTTCCATGAGGAATCCACTTGTTACTTTGCATGTTATGTTCAAGAAAATGGGTTTTTGGAGGGTAGCAGCAGTGAGCAGGTTTCAAGCAAGCCTGATTTTGTTAATGCAGTAGGTGATATCCATGTTATTCCTAAGGAAAGTTGGAAGCAAGCTAGGAAGTATAGTCAAGAAATAGATAACTTGACCAAAACCTATAGGGAAAGGCCTTCTTAGGATCAAATCCATGACATGCAAAAGTTCAAAGGTGTCTCCTACTAGAGAAAGGGAAATGTTGGTCCCAGCATGCAGTATCCTCCCGAGGTAATAATTCCTAATGAGTCTGATGAATTAAGCGTTGATTTAGGTAACTGGTTTAAAACTGCTAAAATACCTATACTTGTTACTGAACTATACAAAATTCCTGAGCAAAGAGAGAAATTATTGGAAGTCCTAAATCCTCCTACTCCTAAAAAGGTCACTTTTTTAGAAGAAGTAGAACAACCTTCCACAAGCAATAACATGGTCTTAGAAGACCCCTTGGTAATTCTACATACCATGGACTCAAGAAAAGAAGATCATCCCCCTTTCTATGTATCATTGATGATAGGTGATCTTCTTCTACATAGCTATATGTTAGATTCAAGGTCTTCTTCCAACATTATGACTAAAAAAGTTATGCATCAACTTAACCTTAGAACAACTAGACCATATCAGAATGTTTGTGCCATGGATTCTAGACAGGTTGAGGTGGTTGGCATTATTGAAAATCAACTAGTGAGGTTAGCCAAGTATCTGAATATCCATGTAACTATGGACATCCTTGTCATAGATGTTCCTGATAAGTGGGGGATGTTACTTTCCAGAAAGTGGGTTGCCACTTTAGGAGGTTGGATCCAAATGGATTGGTCTTATGCCACTGTACTGGCATCAGAGGGCTCATTAGTGAAATTGCATAATGAAAGAGAAAAGAAATATCATGTGGAAAATCCCAAGAAACCCTTAAATCATTATGTCTATAATACTGATGATCTTGGGAGTTATGCAATTAACTCTACCTTTCTAGCCCCTATTCAAGAAAAGGTTAAAAATGAAGAGGATAGACATAGCCTAGAGCATGATATAAGTGACAAAGAATCCATCATGACTGACATATATATTAATGATGATAAATGGACATTTATAGATAACCCCATCTATGCCATATCTAAAGAAGTAAATGATGAGCCAAAACCATTTGAAGTTTTTATTGATAATCCCACTTATGACATATCTGAGGAAAGGAATTTTGAATCAGAGTCTCTTGATGGCTTTATTGAAAAACCCATCCATGAGGTGTTCAGAGAAGGAGGCATGGAAAGCTTTGCCCCTTGTAATATCTTTGAAACCAAACCTTTTGAAAATAATTGTTATGAACATGAGGATGGGTATAGCCAGGGATATGATGAAATTCATGAAGACTCCCCCATATTTGACAAAGATGTGGATGATGACTATTGGACATACATTGAAAAACCCATTTTTGATGTATCTAGAGAAGGGAGTGTGAATCTTGAAAGCTTGGGACATTTGGACATGGAAGAAGAGCATGTTATTTGTTCATATGAGCAGTCAGAGCCATGCATGAGTATCAGCAATGAGGACTTGGAGAAACCGTACGGTGAAGAGCAAGATTGGGTACAATTCATTAAAGATATATCTCAACCATCGTCTTCACATTCACATGTTCCTTATGATTTGGAGCAGTTTAAGGCTTGTGCTTTTACAAGAAGTTATCATCAGAAGAGCCCGTCAGATCAACATGGGGAAGCGGTTAACCTGCATCACCATTCAGAAAATTTTATTAGTCCTATCCAGTCATGGATAAAAGAAGCCTGCAGGAGGACTTGCCAGTTTAGGAATCAGCTCAATAACATTTTCTCTTACGATCTCCCATCCAACCCTCCCATCCAGAAATCTCACGCAGGTTTGCAATTTTTTAATAAATTTTCCTTGCTTTGGAAGGTAACCAAACGCAAGGTCAAAAGCCTTCAATTGATGAAATGTTTAAATGGTTACGTTGGCTTTTTCATTTTACTTAGCAATTTTAATTATGTTATGCTTAGAGTAAGAAAAATAAGCTCCTCAAAGTGAGCCTTTACTTTATGCATTTCATTTTCAATATTTTCCTTTATGTACTTAGAAGTTTTTTAGTTTTATTCTTTCAAATAAAACGCAGCTTGTGGTTCATTGGATTTTTTATAAAACTTGTGTTTCTGGAGGTTTTTCTTGTCAAGTTGAGATGTTTTTAGAGGTTATATAAAACCAGAGATTCTGGTGTTCTCATATCCTCTCCTTACTTGAAGGCCAGATCGAGCACCCGTCTCGCAGTTGGAGCCGAATGTTACCAACTATTTTGTACAATAGTTGAACTTCTAGTGAGCCACCAATTTCATGAACATGATACATGTTCATCTTCAGAGTTCAAACGTTTAGAAGTCATTTTCAGGGCCTTTTTGCCCCTTTTGTAATAAACTGCATGTTCATACCCCCTTGGGGAAATTGTATAAAGTTGGTCTAAGCATGGTCCTTTTATAAAAGACTTGGCTTTCCTTAGGGTTTTCCATCAAGGGGATACTCTAGAGTGTTTTTTCCTTAGGAATTATGCATTGCACTTCAATGGCATATAATTCCTCAGTTTTTCACTCATACCTCCAAAGCTGGAGTATTGTCCATGGTGGTCGATCTTAGGGGGGTTATTAAAGTCTTAGTGTCCAGGATTTTTTACATGCTAGCCATCTAAATTAAGTCATATGGACATGCACTAAGTCTCCTAGGAGTTTGGTTTCATTTCAGCAAAAATAATTTTTTTCCCGTAAATTAGACCATTTTTTAATGTTAAGCTGTTCATGGCTTTACGCAGTGGTAGTTGCAGAAGAAGAGAGGAGACTGCGATAGATAGTTAACTTCTCGATGTTTCGAACCACAATGTAGGGCTCATCATCAGGAGAAAAATTCAAAATGTAATAAAAGCTTCATTTGGAGGCGGAATTTGGCGTGGGGAGGCTCGTTTTGATGCTCAGAGCATCCCCTTTACCCTAGTGCCCACTTTCTCCATGTTTCGGGCGATTACGTTGCCTTTGGGAGCATTATTTACTAAGGGTGCTACAAATCAGCATTTAATTGCTAAAATGACACAAATTGCACCATGTACAAAAAATCAAAAAATCAAAAAATGAATAAAAAATTCATATGGAAATGTGGCATAAGGTTTCATTAGAGGGCGAATACATTAAGGAATAAGTCACATGTTCTAAAAGTCAAAAGATGAAAATTTGATTAAAAGAGAGCGCCCCCTCCTTCACGTGATGGACGGCTTCCCCATGCAAACTTGTGATGTGTTGGGCGAATGCTCCAAGGTGGTGGGTGATTATTCCTATGGAGAGGAGCGCCCCTCTCATAAGGTGGCAGCCACCTCATCCATACCACCTCCAAGCCAATCAATCATATGAATCATTCAACGAATTAGGAGATGCACCTTCCACTCCAAGCTCCCGCTCTCCTCTCTTGAGCATTCACCTCTCCTTTGTATTGTGCTATAAAAGCAGGGCCTTGCTCCATCATTGAAAGTGGATTGCAAGAGACCTATGTTGATATTGTAATGCCATTTGCTTATATGTTTTTGGAATAAAAGTGGAAGACTTTGGAGGTCCATGGGTGCAAGATTTCATATGATGAATGCATGTTTGCATCATTGAGGTGATACCCTTCTAATCTATTTCCTTCTTATGCAAGTGCAGTATTGTGATCTAGCTTAGAAGACTATAATTCTAGTCCATAGAATAATCATTTGTAGGCTTCAATTTGATTCTTTGTGTGAAGTTTTCCAAGATCTTAATGAGCAAACTGTATTAAGTTGTACTTATGTTGATTGAATCTTGGTTTATTTAGCACACTAGTTTTTAATCCACTTGCTTTGAGTTGTTGTAGATTTGCAGGATCACCAAGCATGAAGACAAGCTTGAGCTCAACTGCATCTTGTTTGGCTTCATAACAAATTTTTTGGATCTAATCTTCTTGTATTTGCAGGATCTCCAACTTCTCCTTCTCTTGCTCCAAAACTGAGTTAAAGGGCTCTTTCTTTCACCCTCTTAAATCAAATTATTAAATCGTTTCCCTTGTTTTTGGTTACCAAAAAAGCAAGTTGCTCTACTTCAAGTTTCAATCCTTTATGCATTCGCTCATGTGCATAAAATAGGTAGTTTCAAGCTTAAAACATTTCATTCTCACACCTATTCGCTCTTCCTCCTAAGTAGTTCAATTTTTCAAAGTTTAAATTCTTGTTGATCTACTTTATGTTTATTTGTTGATATACTAACAATACTAATCTACTAATCACCCTTTGTTTATAGCTCTTATCTACAGGAATGCAAGAAGGCCAAGCAAAAAGTCCAAAGGCTAAAGCAAAACCAAGAAGAGCTAAAGCAAACCTAAAGGGCACAAAAACTTCCACTCTTCCCTCTTATTCATCCCCACTTCTGTCCTTGTGCCTCCAAGGAGATTAACAACAATCATTTGTACAAAGTATTAATAAAGAGCAAGTGTGATAAAGGCTTCCACACCCTATTTCCTCCATTTGGGGGAAGCCTGTATCGTCCTTTGGAGTTATTTATTTGCTTTATACCTGCAAGAGTAGAATAGGATTGTTAGATAAGTTTCATTTTTGATAATTTGCTAGATTAGTTTGTAGCCTTACTTTGGTCATTTCAAGCTTTTACTTAGTTTTGCTTTCATATAAAACTGCAAAAAGGAATCCAAAGTCTCTTGAATCTCACTGCAAACTGAATCAAGAGCACTCTCTATCGGAGAGTTTCATTTTTGTTTTAGTTGCTTAGATTTCCTTTTTATTTGATATAAATTGTCTAAACATAACCAAAAGTCTCTTGAATCTCACTGCAAAGTGGATCAAGAGCACTCTCTATCGGAGTGTTTTATTTCATTTAAGTTGTTTAGATTTACTTTGCTTTAGCATTTTACTTGTTTCATAAAATCTCTTGAATCTCGCCATAAGGCGGATCAAGAGTGCTCTCTGTCGGAGAGTCAATGGCTCTCTTGTTCATCACCTAATAAAATTGGAATGAACCTATTGACTACACTGTGCATGCTCTACCCATCAGTTGTAGCTTGTTTAATTTCCTCACATTTAATTCAACTTCAACTTAATAAAATAAACTCCCGATAAAACCAACGGAAATCCGACGTTGATCGCTACAGTCGAAAGTGGGCAAATTCTGCCTGGGGACATAGGAACCACTGGGAAGAGACCTCAGAGCGCTAGTTAGACTACATCCTTGTTGGTGTAGTGTTGAACACCGCTCTCGAGACTCCGTTCCAACCCACATGTCCTTGTACGGAACCACTTAGATTGTATTCCAGATATATCTCCTATACCAAAAGGTATATCTTGGAGATCCCCTTTCCCACAATAATCCACATCACTCTCAAAATTTACAATAAAATTTACCAAGATACATTTGCAGAACATTCTCAAGCACTCCAAGCATTTCACAGACATCGACTCCATTGGCACTTGTCATTCAACAACGACAATTGTTCAATCTTTTATTTGCTTATTATCTATCTTGAAATTGTTGTCATTTACTTTATCATATCATGATGTGTATGTTTCCTTTTTAAGTTATCATCATATTGTGGATGTGTTTAATCTTGCAAATCTATACTTGGATATAATTTTGTTGCAAATTGTCATAAAAAACTCATAAACAACATCCATCCCAATCCATAAAAACACTCAAAAACATTTAAGAGCCTTAGTAACTCTTTTTTATGGTCTACCCCCCTTGGCTTCGTTAGGAGTTTGCCTAAACGGAGGAGTCGGGATCAGGTGACACCACCTCACTCTTTGCTTGCCCCCAAGGCCACACATTCCCCAAAGTAGCTTCGAAATATTTCTGCTGCTGTGTGCACATCGGCGGGAAACAGGTCTGAGGTACAATCAATTAGGGATGGTCAATGACAGTCAAAACACACTGGCAGTACCAAGACTCAATACAAGAGGTCTGATCCAAAAAACTCAGCACGTAGATGTGATCCAACAAAGTCACAACACAGAAGATCTGATCTTAAATAAGTCTAAGCACAGAGGAACATACCTCAACAAGGTCTCAGTACAAATACCAAACTAAAACAAGTCCCAGCAATACAGATCTAGCATAGATCAAACAGTCAACAAAAAAGGTGCGGTCACATTAAAGAACTAGAACTATAGACCTAGCAGGTGTGATCAGATCTATAATGGCCATGGCCTCCTCAAAATCAACCCATAGAAAGAACAACGGGTAGACCTAACTCTCAGACCTCATGGCCTTCACAAAATAGAGTAGATCTGACTTCCATGCCTCACCGCCTCCACAAATCAAATGCACCAGGGACAGATCAAACCCTAAGTGACTCACGGTCTCCACAAATAAGCAGCAAGCATTCAGATCTAGGGCTTACTACTAATTCTTAGGGTCACAACCTTCCAAACAATTAGGTGAGGAGAAGATCGAAGTTCTTCACCAATAGATCGGACCTTAGGTAGAGAGATAACAGCAGATCGGAGTTCAAGAATCCTTCTAGCAGGTAGATAAGTACTCAACAAGGCATACGGCCTTCACACAAAAAAAATTGAACAACAAATTCATAAGTCTCTATAAGGTCACGGCCCAATTAAGAAGGGCAATAGCGAACCCTAGTAGCAGTAGTGAAGACCTAGACGTCAAGCAGAGGAAAGAGCAGAGCTTAGATAAAAGATGATGGATGCTTGTCAAATGAAGACTTCAATATATAGTGTCTTAGGGTCTTCTAGAAGGATCAAATAAATAAAACTTTTATTTAAATTTCGGGTTTCACTAAACAAGAAAAGTACGAACACATAAAAATGAACTACAAAATATAAAATATAAACAAAATGTCTTAGGTGGGTACAAGGGTCATATAAATAAATAAGTGAGGGTACAATGACCCATCAAAATGGTACCATAAAAAACAAAAGTGGGTACCAAGCATATTAACGTCAAAAATAATAAAGTCACATAAATTATAATTAAAATAACATAAGGTGGGTACTAGGACCAACACATGATCCAACATAAGATAAGAATGGGTACATAACCTATAAACCCTAGGACCAAGGGTAAACCACAAAGTGGACAAACAACCAAAGTACCCATAGGATCAAAAGCACCAAGATGGTACAAATCAAGAAACAACTCAAGGTGGGTAAATGACACTATTAGCCACAAGTCAAAGACAAGATACCACAAGACCAATAATTAACAAGGTTTAAGGACCAAAAGTAAATCAACCAAGGTGGGGAAGGTACAATTGGTCATCTCTCTCTCAAATGTACAAATGTTCCATATAACTTGAAAGTTCATCATCACTGTATAAGGAAGGGTCCACACTGGATGATGTGATCATGTGGTCCTCTAGACTACTCTTCAGGTCAAATGTTAGTGGCTCCATCAAGAGGTGGCCAGTCCCTTCAGAAAACCATCTAACTCAACCATCTCGAAGACCTAGGAGAAGAGGACATCACACATCATCATCTTGGTCCACTAACCAAGATCCACCTAGTTAACTGACCAGGTATGTCACTGCAGGAACTACTTGGTCCTCATGACCAAGAATCTGCCTGGTCCTAGACTAGGAGGTCTTTGCCTCAACCTGCAGGACCTACTTGGTCCTCATGACCAAGAAATTGTCTGATCCCAGACCAGAATACCCTAGAGAGGAGTAGGGGCCCTAGCCACATGCTAGTGACTTTGCCATGGCATCAACTTGCTTGGTCCCCGACCAAGAACCCCAGGAGACGGTCTAGTCCCAGACCAGAATACCCTAGAGAGGAGTAGGGGCCCTAGCCACATGCTAGTGACTTTGCCATGGCATCAACTTTCTTGGTCCCCAACCAAGAACCCCATAAGAGAGCTGGGGGCCCTAGAGTACCTTCTAGGGTCTTACTCTTTACTCTGCCTGGTTAACTTGACCAGAAACCCTAGTTAACTGACTAGGGTACCATCCTCTCTGAGAATGGGTCTCACAGCTGCACTAACTTTAACATCTAGTTGGGTGAAACACATGATCTTCGTATTCTCAATGGGTTACTCTACTTCCTGGATTCCAACGTATATACTTGCTCCCCCCATGATGCGGGTGCTCATGTGGTGGATTCCATTCTCACCAACAAGTCCTTGACCCCCCATACCCAATATTTTTGTTTCTCGCACCAACTCCACCTTGTTGATCATGTTCTTTTGACTTTTTCTCTTCACATTGTCTCTCCATCCTCCTCGCCTCCCCCAAGGTCCTCCAACATTCACTGCACCACGATCCATGTGGATGCTTGGTGTGTCAACAATTATGTCACCCACCTTTCACAGCTTATGTTTCATCACCCTTCTCTCTTTACTATCACAGCTAATTGTGATTTTTTATCCCATGTCCTCAAGGAGGCAACCCTCGAATGACGAATCCTTTCCCCACACGGTTCAACATTCTATGTGCTGAGACCTTGTTGGAGTCTGATCTACTCTGCTTGTGGCTGCCACTGTGTTTTTTGTTGTTGATGAACATTACCACAGCCTTTCATCTCTCTCTCAGGTTTGTACCTACCTTCTAGCAAGGGTATGCTTGTTCCTAGTGTTTGACTGGCCTCTGAGAGGCACAGTCTTTTCTGAAAGTAAATTCTTCTGAGTATAAACTAGGAAGAGTCCCACACTCCAGGTAAGTATTCTAACTTGTCTCTTTTATTCATGTTATTATTATCTGCCGATGATTACATGTTACTAAAGATTACTTTAACACAGGGACCTACTTGGTAGTGTTAAAGTTGAAAGAGATAAAAATTATGTTTTAAATTATATTTGTTATTCACTGTTGTACTATTCTGTTATAGTACTAGTTTGATGAATTTAATTTTTGCATTAAAGTATATGAATTTTTAAATCTCTGCATCAAACCCTAACCCTAACCAAAATTCAACATTTCATGCTTTAGCATAGACTACATGTTCTATTCTACTTTACTCTATTTAATTACTTCATTTTGCCTTTTATGGGAGACCTTTTGGTACTTCTGCTTTGTAATGACATAACTGTACTCATCAGTCCCATTGACCTACTTTATGGTCTTTAGTCAAAAATTAATAAAATTATCTTATCTTATCATATTTGGCTTGTTCACTAAAATTGGCCCTTTGTCTAGCACTGTCAAGAAGGTATGGCAAAAGCTTACAATGGAAATGCTATTTCATTTTGTGAAGTAAAGATATGAAAGTTGGTAAATCTGATTACGAGTTTCTTCCACTTTTCATTGGCCGTCATGTTATGATTGATAACTGTATTATGCAGATCCAAAACCAAGTAGAGAAAGTGCAAATAGCACTTGATCCCCTCAAAATACCAAATATTCAACTGTTCCTTGCATTGTGAGTAACCATTTGAAATAGACCTTGATGATAATCCTTCTGCCATGCTTACCCATCTGCTTTGTTACTTCCATGTTTAATGCATCTCTGTTTGTTCTGCCTAGTGGTTTCAAACTCTCTCATTCTTTGAGGATCCTTTTATAAGTACATGTACATCCTTCTAAAAGATGTTTGTCTTAATACTAGCACATAATCTAGATCCATCTTAAACCCAGATCTATCAAACACTGAGAGGGATCAAATTTCTCAAGGGATATTGCCACTCTCAACGAAATCAGCTGCTAGGGATGTGCTTCCATAACATACTAATGTTACTGTCACATATTTGTAACTGTTACCAAATTATGAGATCAATATTCAAAATTATAAAAAACAAATCTATCTCTTTCCTCACATTTGAGCTGAATTGAGAAATAACTTGTGAAAAAATAGTAGGAGGCTAAAGCATAGAGATCTTAATATTTGATAAATCTCAAAGCTCCTGGGTAAGAAAATGTCAGAGACAACAGACAATGATAAAATGTCAGTGACCAGTCTTCTTAGGTGATTGGGAACATGATTCCAGATAGGCACATTCTGCCTTCAGTATTATTGTTTGTATGGAATGTGCACGTTGTAAATCTAACGGAAAGAACTTGCAAGAAACCATCGCCATATCTCACCATCAAATGATTAGTACATATGTGCTTTGGCATAATTATACCGGTATCCAAAGGAAACCTTGATAATATAAGTGATTTTTCCTACTAGACAGGTATGTCTATCTAAAAGACTAAAACAAATGAGACAAACCATAATATAAAGAAAACAACGTATTTCTAACAATGCGATCATTCCCCTAAAATTCTATCTGCTTTAAAATGCAATGCATGATCTACCTTACCTGTAAAATCTGCAATGCTCTTTCGAGTGCTTCACAGCTCTTGATAATATTTGGTGATGATTCGGCATTAGCTTCCCAAGAAATATCAACATAAGACAAAGCCATTGCCAACATAACATCCCGTTTGAAGGATTTGGGTAAACGCTCTTGCAAAAGCTTTTGTCCAGCCTGAATAACAACTTCCGCCTCTCCCACTTCTTGAAGCGGGCACAGTGCTCCCTGAACCTGCCAATGGATGTAAAACCTTAAAACATGCATAATCATATACTGGCAACAAAAGGGTTTTGATTACTAACATTGTTTTGCCTTCTAAAGTTTCACATAAATCTTTTAGGATAGAAATAAGTAAGGGAAGGATTCATTCTGTAGATGCACTTAAAACCTCATGCGCACCAGTATAATCACTTTCTGAGTAAATTGGAGCTAGTTGAATTTTCTGCGAAAGTGACTGCTCAGATTTGTTCATGTAATTTCCCGGTAACAGCATTAACAATTTTGAAGTTATCAGTAAATAGTCAAATTAACGTGAAACAAAATCCTCAACGAGGAATATGCCGCTTTGTTTTTTTTGTAAACTTGCAATTAAGAAAGCATCACAAAGACTACAATGGCAAGGAAGGGAGCCCACATAGCACATGGACACCTCTAAGCGATGTCAGTATCAGAGTGAGAGAGGACGCTATCACGTCTCCCTGGGAACTTGCACCGCAAAGCCAGCTTCCAGATTGGCAAAGCTTTTGTGCGTGTAGTACTTCATATAACCACCTCCTCTCACACTTGTTGCCCACTTTAGAACAGATTCTAGAAAAGAAGGAACCAATTGACCTGCTAACCTCATCTGCATGTCAGTAAATCACCATATAATAGCAGGTGAATTATTATTCGGATTAGACATAGTGGAAATATCCAAGTGTATTCCATTGCTAACCTAGCAGGGAAAAGAACTCTCGAAAAATACAGTGATTTTCAATGTGCAGTGCAAGTCCACTGTCACCGGGTTGGACATACGTCCAATTTAACAGAGTTCATACCTCAGCTTACTGGTTTTTCCAACAGGTGAATATTAAAATCAGGGACAGGGGGTTGATCAATTGGTCCAAGTTCCAACTAACGACTTACCTCTAAAAAAGGAATCTATGTGTTTATCAGATAGCTTGGCATGAACTAAAGGGGAGGCCGGTCTCAAAAATACACATGTGCATCATTATCAATATAACTTATATGGATTTAGCGGGTTGGATGGCTATGGGTGTGACGTCAATACTCTTGGCCTTCTGCTGGTATAGACAACACAGAGCAAAGAATAGCCACGACACAAAACCAAACCTAAAATCACATATTGTATCTGTCTATATGTAGAGAAAGATAGAGTAAGATGGTCTCGTTAACGTTACTGTATAAGTCTCCTTTTGATTTTAAGTTCTGTTAAATGGAATCCTGGTGGTTGGCACAACACAGAGCAGAGCACATCCACAACAGAAAACCAACCACAAAATCACATATTGCTACTGTAAATATGTAGAGAAAGGTAGATGCTACCGCTAACGGTCATGAATGCTACTGTATATGTCTCTTTTTGCTTTGGCTCAATGAAATCCTGGCCACTGGCTCAACACAGTGCAGAGCTCGGCCACAACACGAAATCAAACAGAAATCACAGATTGCTACTGTATATATGTAGACCAAACAAAAATCACGTATTGCTACTGTTTGTAAGGAAAGATGGTCCCATTAATGGCCATTAATGCTACTGTGTATGCCTCGTTTTGCTTTTGCTCAATGGAATCCCGGCCATTGGCTCCATATCAAATAAATAAATAGAATTGTCATCGAAATTGATGCATATCTGCAAGAATCGGGCTGCCTGCGTTTATATGTGTGAGAGCTAGTTATTATTAGATAATCATGAGACCACAATCACGCTGAAGGAAATTTTCCAGCACACATAAACCTGCGTTTAGTTATTGGATAACATGAGATCACAATCAAGCTGAAAGAAATTTTCCAGCAAACATAAACCTGCGTTTAGTTATTGTATAATCATGAGATAGCAATCAAGCTGAAGGAAATTTTCCAACACACATAAACCTGCATTTATATGTCTGAGATGTATAATCATGAGATCATAGTCAAGTTGAAGGTAAATTTTCCACCACACACCTACGTTTATATGCGTGAGATGTATAATCATGAAATCACCGCAAGCTGAACGACCAGTAAAGAAAATTTTCCACCACACATAAATAAACAAACAAAACAAACGAGTACAGGAAATTTTCCAGCACATATAAATAAACAAACAAACAAGGAAGAAGAACAGGACACCATTTATAAGCATATAAACAAACAAAGTACAGGAAATTTTCCACCACATATAAATAAACAAACAAACAAGGAAGAAGAACAGGACACCATTTATAAGCATATAAATAAACAAACAAACAAGGAACAAGAACAGGACACCATTTATAACCAAAGGACACCATTTATAAGCAATAAGCAAGCATACTCACCCCTCACCAAATCAATGAGCCCCCGGTTGTAATCTCCTCTTCAACGAGGATTCGCCAGCGTGTCGCGAGCACTATGCATAATCTGCCTGCGACCTGTGAGAGCTTCGTCGCCGTAGCCTTCATGGGGAGCCCTACGACTTTTGCCTTGTAAGCTCTCTTTATCCCATCCCCCAGTAATGGTTCTCAGCTCCTAATACCTACGACTCCATTCAAATTACCCTATAGAGAAATACTCCGAAAATGATGAAAGAGAGAATATGTGGGTACGCTTGGTAGAAGTCAGTGGGGAGAGTAAATTGTCTGTCAGGAGCCAATGCAACAACAGAGCTTGAGTCAGTTGGGTCATTGAAATCGGAAAAGAGCCTGTCTGCCCATTTGCTTGCTGTGCATCTCATTTGTCTGCGTGGCTGTGCATCTCTTTCTCCTCCGTGTGCTTCTGCGGCTGTTGAGTGGAAGCTGTATCGAATCCGATCTCCCTTTCGGTTATCTCCATCAGAAAAATTGTGCAGAAAGCCAAGTCCATGGCAGGGGGCGAAGTTGAGAAGTGCCATTGCCAGTCATAACCAATGTGGAGCTGTGGTGTTATGGATTGAGATAAGGTTGTGCTTAGATTTGCTTTGGAGTTGAACAGGGCCTCCTCGGACTCGAATTTAACCACCGTGGAGATGTGGTGTTATGGATTGAGATAAGGTTGTGCTTCGATTTGCTTTGGGGTTGAACAGGGCCTCTTCGGACTCGAATTTAATCTATATTTGGGTGATAAAACTGAAGACCCGAGGCTTGGAATTGTTGTGTGACGCCAATGCCATGCGGTCACTTTTGGTCATGGTTTCGATTTCGATAGAAAGATGCGAGTGTGCTCTTCCTCCTATGGAACAATAATCAGTTATGATCTCATGAGGTCTTTGAGGTTTCAAAAAATAATATTTTGTTATGTGATCCCATAAAAATATATATATATATAAACATAAAAATTAATATTTTGAAATCACTTGGTACTTTTTAAATTTTCAAATAATATAATACCAAGAGCCAATAGGTGACAATGTTTTAGTACTTGCCACATGGGTTAGTTGTAGATAGTTGCTATGGAAAATTGCAATAAGTTTGGTTTTCATTGTGAAATGTCTCAACAACGTTTGATAGAAAGAGACAATAATCATCAAGCAATGAAGAATAACATGCTTATCATAGAATAATAACGTATAAGTGTTAATGTCAACAACAATCAACAACTAATAATAAGTGGGTGAGGAGTTCGAATGACCATGTTCTAATAAGCTACTATGAAGGCAACACATTTTCTTTGCAACTTTAGCTCAACCTTAGCATAACACAAAAAAAAAGCCCCTTTTTTGTGAGAGCCAACACTTTTTTTTGTAACGGCAATAATCATCAAATGTGTGATGACTCTGAATGATCATCTTCTAATGAGCCGAAGTTTAAGAAATCAAGGCAATAGTTTTGTTTTGTAACTTTATCTCAAACTTGGCAAAAGACAAAAAGTGACATAAAGTGCAATTGTGATAATTACCAATTCTATTATGCCATGATGTAGAACAACCATCTAGGCAACGTTCTAAGGAAAGATCGAGTTCTAAGATGAGCTATCATGAATCAAGTTACAGAAAAGGAATGACATTAACTAGAAAACAAGTGTATTGTTATATAGCAAAGAAGGAAGCAATTTTGATGAAAGCAATGTATAAAAGCCCTAATGTAAAGGCAAAATGTGTATTTGCACTGTAAATTTCATAAGTTGTAGAGTTGCAGTTACACTTGTAAAGGTCAATGACAGTTTCAAAATTGCATTGGAAGCCATTTAATACATGGAATCAATTGTTATATAGACAGTATACAACACCTAGACCTATCTGCATCTATTTCTTCTGTGAACGGAGCAAAAAAAGAAAAATGATATAGCCAAAAGAGGAAATAAATGTAACGAACCTAAAACCAGCATAAACAAACTATGCTACCATGAAAGAAACAAACGGTCCTCACATATAATCCATATAAGGAAAAAACCGTAATTTGCCTCTGTGCTATATGAATAAAACAAAAACTCTATAGAACCGCAGAGGTCCGATTATTGATCTCATAACTCAGTGTATTTTAACATATCAAAAGAGGAGTAATCTCAAAAGAAAACAGTCATACAAATAATTTTTCCACCATAAAAAAAAAACTATAAATCTCAACAGTAGTAAACGCCTTCTTGTAACAATGGAAGAAAACTACTTGGAGAATCGGTTTCTCCCAACCATAGGAGGACAGCAACCTCGCTATTCAACTCCACCCCCGAGCTGGATCACCACCATGCACACAAGAACCAACAAGCAAAGCTTCCACGCAGCACTCTCTCTCAAAGTCTGTAACAAGCTCAGTGATGGACTTAAAAAAAAAAGACAGTCAACTTATGCACTCACAACACAATTTCTCCATGCACAACACGGTGTCTCGTGCTATCTCAATGCACCAATATATAGCTTTTGCCCAGGCCTTGTGCCATCCCAATCAAACCACAATCAATCCTTCAATCCCTATGATTTAGGATCTTGTTTGGTAGTTGAGCTTTTAGATTGGATTTGATTGGTAAAATATCTCTTGCTTGCTTTAAACATGTTCTATGTCTCATGGTGGTGTCCCCTCATTTAACTAAATTCTCCAGGTTTCTTTTTCTTTTATTAATAATAAAATAGTAATTTGTTGTGCAAAGTGTCACTCACACTTCTTGTGAGTATTTTTGAGTTCTTAAATAACTCTTACAAAAATAAATATTTTAACCAATATTAAATCAAAATAAAATAATAATGTCTTGGGGGTATCACAGTAAAAGCTAAAGTCAATATTTTGGTGCAAAGTACTAGTGTTTACAACTTTTTTCATCTACTAAAATGACTCATAGGCAATGCAGATCGTCGAAATGGCCACAAGCCATAGAAAAATGTGTCTGCCATCCAATGTAGATGCTTGAAATAACAATATGGCATAGACAAAAAAAAATAGTTGCAACATGTGCTTTGGTTTTCTTGTGCAAAAAGGCCTCCTTTTTTGTTTTTACTTGTTTGTTTTCGCTTCTGAATGCATGTACATGTTCCTGCACATTGTGTGCATATTATAGTTAGAGCAATGAGTAAAATTGCAATAGTGGATTTCACTAACATAACACAACAGTGGCTCTGTGATTGGCATGTGTGATTCAAGCAATGAGAGCTGGAGGGGCTTGGGAGGAGAAGGGTTTGGAGCACTCGATAATTCCTATAACCTTTTTTGGAGAATTTTTGGAAAGAGACAACCCATCATTTTCCACAAGACTAGGGGGATTTTCCAAGGGGGGGAAGGGCCTTCAGATCGAGGGACCATCTGCTTGGAGAAAAATCTGATAGACCCCATATCTCGTAGGGATTGAGGAGGGGCCATATTGTCAAACGAGGTGTCATAAGAGGCTTAGGATGGTGAGATGCCCAACAAGACATCCTTAAAGTTGTGCTTCTTATCACAGTGAGTAGTAGGAGGGTCAAACCCGAAGGAGATATTAACACCATTCTCAAAAGGGAAAGGCACAATTCCCTATGACCCAACCATATTTCTATTTGAGGAGCGAAGAAGAATTTGCTTAGCTTTTTGGTAGGAAAAACTCAAAGAGATGCAAGCTTCCAACGGAGAGGGGAACTTATTTGTGCCCAGTTGGAGGAGACCATTCTCTTTTTTACTCTGGATATATTTTTGGAAGGAGGAAGTACAATCTTCCACCACATGGCCTATTTTATGGTAATGATTACATCTGAAGGGGATGTTGTAGTAATACAATGTTTGTCTATAGCTCTATCCTTGACATCCAACCCAATGATATCCATCAATCCCTTTGCAAGTTCGATATGGACCAAGATTCTAGCCACTGATCTTTTTATGTGAGTACTTGTACGATGGGCCAATCGTAAGAGTTTTGCCTATCAAATTCCCAATATCCAAGAGGGCTTCATTTGACTAAAACTCGATAGTGAGTTCTAGGAGCTTGACATAGATAGGTAGCCCACTGGATTTTTTCCCTTTTAGGACTGAAATAGGGGTGCCAAAGTTTCAAGGTCAACTAGGAGGACCCCCATAACCACTTCCCTTTGAGTATCTTAACAACGTCTTCCTCCGATCTGAATCTGAAACCCAACCATCCTTGAGCTAGCATGTATAATTCTGGAGAATAACCAAGATGAGGCTCCCATACTTCCATGAGCCAGTTCCTTGTGGAATATTCGGCAAAATGGATGCCAAAAAAATGACCCAATAGGGTGCGCACGACACAATTCAAAGTGGCAAAAACAATGATACCCTCTCTAATAGTTAAGTTGTGTAAAGCGATATTAGATTTTATAGCTTTGCGCTTCTTTGGAGGGGATTCATGTAGTGTACTCGGCCTCGACACCGAAGCCAAAGACACCAAAACACCTAGAGGGAGGATGATTAGAGGTAATGCACGACAAAAATAAAGTTAACTAAGGTTAGGCCAGCATGCCAAAATGCCATCAAAATAAACATTCAGCCCTTTAAAATGAAAAGCAAGTATTCGAATGCATAACATCTCCCTAATGCACATGCTAAGGTAATGCAAATTTGAACATAATAATTGAACATATATTTAAACTGAGGATTTGATCTAAGTTGTGAGTCTTTCGTCATCAACCTGACTGCATATGCCACATTATTCAACTTGTTAAGCAAACATGGTTTAGATAATGCGGTGGTTTATCTTTTTCGAAAGTTGTGTCTATTAAGGATGTGCAATGTATTATTGGTTCACATTAACATACTACATTTCTGAGCTTCAAAAGCACAGCATAAACCATACGAAAGCAAATATACAGGTTGCCATCTATAGCCACATAAACGTTAGGACAATCAGATATAAAGCTACCATTTACAGTTATCTAAGCAACACTAAAATCAAAATACATGGCTGCCACCTACAACCATCTAAGCAATACTAAAATCAGAAGACATGACTGCCACCTACAACCATTAAAACCATAAAGAAATAGAAGAAAAAGGCTTCCATCTATAGCCAGAAGACCCATGAGAGAGATAGAAGAGATGGTTGCCACTATAGCCATAGAATCTATGAGAGAGAGAGAGAAGAGAAAGTTGCCATTAAGACTTGAACAAAATCAAATTTCGAGAGTTCAAAGGAAGACCATCCATCCTACATTCAACTATTGACATAACAATCCATAAACATAAACATAGATCAAGTCAGCCTCCAAGGGTGCATTAGCATAAGCAAAATATAAAGAATAAACATAAAATAAAACACTTATCTCAATGAAGTGCAACTGGCTGCAACAAGACAACGATCCACCCAGCCATAGACATGTCATGCTAATCAATCTCTGAACATGATAGTCACCTCCGAGTTGAGGCTATGGAATCCACAGGTAGAGGTACTCTCAGCTCTAAGCAATAGGAAAAACTCAGGCCACACGACCTCGGAAAACACAACTCATTCCCTCCCCATATACTTTCCCTTCCATCCCCACTACTTGGTGCAATGAGACTCCCTTCATTACACAAGTCCGTCGATACATCACCATCCACCTTCAGGCTTCATGTGCAGGATTGGACAAAGATAGGCAATGGAGATGAGGAACTCTTGTTGTAGAAGTGAAACCCAAAACCCTTTGGTATCACAACATAATCACAATATCTCAACACCTAGTCTCCGCCCAACACACAGGGCACAATGATATGAGATAAGATCTGACATCACGAGTCTATCCAAGGCTCTCACAAGGCTTCCTTTTCTTTCACACACTAGTTCACAAGCTCTAGCTCATAATAAGGTGGCACATGGATTTATAACACGAAGACCAACTCAAATTGGTTAGAGAGAGATAGAGTGTGGTTAGGCTCACTAACTCGAATTCATGAAGTGGAGGCTAAAATGAGGGGATTCATTTACCCATAATAGCACCATAAAATGGGTTATCGCAATCAAGGAGTGGAGGCCAAGAATATCTAAGGAGGGCACACTAGTCAAGGGAGGTGAGAGAGAGGATCCAATTGGAGTCATAAATGGCAGGAAGCACAAAAATAGGGAGCACCTTCCATGAATAGAGGAGTGGGGTGCACTTGTGGAGGTGGAAGCTAAAATCATGCTTCCAACTCCTAGAATCTAGGGAGAGGGTGCCTTAGTGCAAGTGGGACCCACAAAAGAGCATCTTTCATTCAAGGAGGGCACATTCACCAAGTGGGACCCACCAAACCTCCGCGAGGGCACACTAGTGCAAGTGAGGTCCACTAAACCTTGAATAAGGTGCAATAGTAACTCCAAGGTCCAAAATAAACAAGAATAAGGTCCAATGTATAATGTTTGGGTGACCCACAACTCCTAGTATACATTCCCCCTCCCCTAGTGGAATCCATATCCCCCCATTCTTGTTCATTGTTCATATTGATCCAGTCATTTATTAATTGCATGATGGTGTCCTAGTCCTTAAATACCATTGTCCCATCACCTAGTTCCACAATAATAAACAAATAACAATTACATATGTCTGGGGTTTAAGGGTCGGGGTATTACATTCCCCTCCCCCTTAAAACAATGCATCATCCTCAATGCATACTTATGCCTTTACAAAATTCAAAAACATATGAGGGCATGCCTCCCTCATAACATCTTCCAACTCCCAAGTAATCAACTAGAGTAGTCGCAACTCATTTCCTCACCATCTACCTTGCCTTTCGTCTACACTACCCGGTGAGTTATGACTACCTGCGCTCACCACAGCCCTTCGGATATCACCACCTTTGCCCAATGGATTTATGTGCTTTACTAGGGACAAGTAATGTTTCGCAAGGAAACAAAGGCAAACAACCAGAACCTGGAGCAGCTTGACTTTTCATCCCAATATGGAAACTGGTTGTGCCGAAAAATCCCCTTCCGGTTCCACATGAATCACATCCCAATCAATCACATTATTAGTATTGGGTATATACTTTTCCATTAAAGATACATGAAATTATAAGGAATTCTTAAGTTGTATTGCAACAACAACACCATTCATTTATCGCTCATCTACACAAGGAGGACATACATCAAATAATAACATTATTACATCTTTAAGGCTAGGCTAACGTGCATATTATATTTTCATGAGAGGAACAAGTCCCATACGCATAACTCATATACACTTAACATGGCTATAGCAGCTATTCTACACTTTTATCATACATTTCGGTTCATCATGTTCTTTAACCATTAGGACATCATCACTTACCATTGTATATACACACATAGGATGCATGTTTACTTTAAAACCATACCATGACTTATTGCACTTAGAATGATGCCAATTTATATACTAGAGTCACACAATCTCATAATCACAAGTTAGTTGTTGAGTGTATGCATGTAGGACCATAACACACAACCCTTTAACCACATAAGCACGCAATCACTTATCAACATGCATACCCATAACCTGCATGTAACAACATATTAACTCTAGGTACATCACAACAATATAAACAAATGCTAATGTACGCAACATTGACTATTGTACAAACATATTTTGTCTTGCGGATACCAACCTGGTAAGACCAACAACTTACACATTAACATCAATTATAGGAACTACATCTCAACAAGACTTTTACTGCATCTCAAGAACACACACAAGAGTACTTGACTTAGTCACACAAAATCATCATATCATACCAATGATCCTATTTATCCATACTTATCATCAACTTGTTACCAGGCAATATAAACAAGCTATTATTTACCCAGAGCTTTCCTAGAGTAGTAAGTCCTCTCGTGCTCCTTTATTCAACGGTTCATTTAACTAGTGCATTCATCACATCTAGGTACATGTATCTGTATCAAATAATATTCAATTCAAGGCATATGATAAGAACACACTATTCAATTTCAATAACGTGCACCTACTATCCAATTCTCATACACACAATTGCTCAAGAAATACCATTCCACTTCTAATACATACAATATGCAAGCACTATGCAATTTCATTGCGTATCTCATGCATACCATTGCATATCTAGTGTATTAACTTAATAAAAGAAATTATTGTAAAGGGATTAAGGCTATGCCCTTCATTCCCTAACTCAAATATAGTATACATATATGAATTTAATACACAATAACATTTGCAACCATGTAAACCATGTAAAGGGATTAGGGATATGCCCCTCATTTCCGAACCCATGGTGTAACAATCCAACACATGGTATTTCAAATACAATGCATATTGTTTATGTAATGTATCATGCAATATAACATGTGGTAAATATGCAATATTAAATCAATTACCCAATGCATAACATATTTGTAATTACCCATCATCCCAATATTATAAAATGCCTTCCAATACTAAATCAATGTAACACACAACAAAGGGGCAATTACAACATTAACCCACAGTAAATGCATTCAAACATTAATTAATTCAATGCATATCCAAGCAAGTCTTTCAGGAAACACCCTAAATATATGAACGCAATCTATGTAGTGGGATTAGGGCTCTGCCCCTCATTTCCTATATTTCTCAATATTCACACCTACATGCACTATTCAATGCATATCAATGCAACACATAACCAACACATAGTATGTAGGCATATTCCTTGTAATTACCAATCAAGACAACTCCCAATAAATATTCAATGCACAATAAATAACCATTTACCAGTCAATTCACTAAACAGTAAAATAGGCAATGCATAGTAAACACGCATTTACTAATCAATTCACTGAACAGTAAAATAGGCAACGTACAGTAACAAGCATTTATCATTCAATTCATTGAACAATAAAATAGGCAATGCACAGTAACAAGCATTGACCAATAAATTCACTGAACAATAAAATAGGCAATTCACAATGACAAGCATTTTCCAATCAATTTACTATATGTGATGCATAATAAACAAGCATTCACCAAACAATTCACTATATGCAATGCATAATTAAATACACATTTAAACAATTAAACAATAGATAACAATTAAACATTAAGTATCAAATAACAATTAAACAACAACAAACTAACAAATAACACTTAAACATTAAACAATAAATATGTGAATTAATTAAATCCAAAGCATACAATTTATGTGTCAATACCATTGAGTTTTCGACACAAAGCATTGGTATACAAATACCAATCCATCAAATCACTACACAGTAAAATGCACAGTAGATAATCAATTCTCAATAATCATGCAATGCACGGTCATTAGGCATTTATCCATAAAGAATTATAGTATGCATATGCAATACCAATCATCATAGATTCTATATACAATATCAATCAGACAAACAAATGCTTGGGAGAACATTCCACTAATTGCACACTATGCAATAATTCTACGCATAATGCAATAACTGTGAAATTCCACAGGGGTAGATCATTGAGCTTGAACAAACCTCACAATTTCACAATGTAATTATTGAGAAGAATTAGACAAAAACATGGATCAATTCACTCATAAAACTGAAACACACATGAAAAATTGTTGTTGATACATTAATAAGTTGTAAGCTTGCAATCAAAGAATGTTACAATAGAATGAATTTGATACACTAGGTAGGATTCGAATTCACCTCAAGTCTAGGCTTAATTTGCATTGAAACCATCTCCCAATAAGGTTCAGTGGCCACCAATGATGAATAATCAATTAGTTGACATAGAACTGAGCATAATTGAATCATGTGGGAACCAAAATAGGGGAGGAGACTCCAATGAGATGCATAACTAACTGTCAGTGGTCAAGGAGGGCGCTCCTATACTTAGTAACAGTCAAACTAGGAGCCGTAGTCAGTTAATTGAGAAATCAAGGAGACAAGTCCCCCCAAATCATGGAACTGATGTAGTCTCCTAAATCTATGCATGAGGGTGCATTGGAACTCCAATGATGTAAAAAAGGTGCTTTGAGTGGATAGGAGGGCTAATGATGGCAAAAAATAAGCTCTGGGGGGGCCAAAACAAGGACTAGCTGCTAGGAGACTCAACTGCTAATGCATGGAGTGTTGCATGGAATGCATGCAAAATGCAAAATGCATGCAGGACCAAGATAAGATTGTGAGAATATTTCAACACCCCCCCTTAAGCCGAACTATGAGGAAAAATATAAGTAAATAAATGGAAATTAGGGCCCTAGTTAATGAGACTTAAGGTCATTCCGTACAATCAATCCAAAAAAAGTGAGGAAAGAGGGAAAAACCAGTGGGAACTCCCCCCCAATATAGATTGTAAAAAACTAATCAACCAAGGTAGCACTCACCCCAAGAAGGGACCAGAAAATATTGGTACTCTTCATCCATAGCTGATATCCATCTTGGATCTTGGGAGTCCTCGAATAAACTTTTTTTATTTGATCTAATCATAATAAAACATATGTAAGAAAGAAAGGGATCTGTATGAGATAGTGCAAATCTTGCTTTTTGAAACTCAGATCTAGTTCTTCTTGGATCTCCAACAAGATCACCAATAGATTCAATGGTCTTGGAAGCCCATATTGGAAGAGGAGGTGGATCTTCAGTTGCTAGATCTTTAGGTTCTTGTGGATCTAGATCTAGCAATCGATCATCTTCACTTTCCGAGTCAAAATCTGAACTATCATGAGAGGATGTTTCACTATCTTGTTCAATATGCTATGGTGGAGTAGTTGGTAAGCTGTTTGCTTCGACATGGTGGTGTTATCACATCCATAGTAGCCGGGCTACCATGATTGCAGAGTAGTTTCCTATATATTTTTTTAGCCAGGCCTTTACACATTTTTTATGAGATCAGCCTATGATGAGCAGTATTCTTTTGATGATCACTCATGTATCAGAGCAACCCCAGATCAAATATGATGAACCTTATGCCATTCCTGAGCCTCATGACCTCATATTTGATGACTGAGGTGACCATTTTTCTTCCATACAGAGCAGTGTGATAGTGCCCAGAGCTTTACAGCAGCAGTATGGCAGTGACGATTGATGATCTAGATGATAGATACAGGTATATGGCCCAACATGTATATGGTTGTGCATTGGATATGTTTGCCTTGCTCTTTTGCTTATATTAGTATCTTGACTAGGTATTTAGTGGTCATGATCCGACGATATATATATATATATATATATATATATATATATGGACATGGTTGTTTTATTGACTGTCTAGAATCTAAGTGATCTAATTACTCATAATAAAAAATTCTTGTTTATACTCGTTGTTTTTACCCTCTTAATTAGTATGGACATGGTCATTCCCACCATTTATGGCTTGCTAGTTATGGCATCACCTATCACTTTCCCCATACACCTCATCATGTGATATGGAGGACCTCCCCACTTTTGCCTCTATGATGGATAGATTCCCTGTTGTTTTGTGTCTCGACTCTAAGTTGTGCAACATAACATATCGAAGCCTTGATCCTTCTAGTCCAGGAGAACCCATTGGTGTTGGTTCCTGAGCTTAAGTGAGTTGGATTTGAAGCCTTGACCTCTTTAGTTGGTTGCTCCCGATGTTTGGTCATTATTATGGATGATCCCCCTAGTTGCCTAAGTTGTGTCAGCTAGACTTGAAGCAAAATGTACTACCATCATTACATGCATGTGTGAACTGTTATTATATCGTATGTGCAATCCCATGAAAATAAATTAAAACTGTTGTTTTCAGCACAATGAAAGAGGGCTATGAATTGAAATAAAGAACACCCTGGATAAAAACTGCAATTAGTTGTGCTTCTAAGCACATGAAAAATCCAAAGGGTCATAAGGCCTAAAAAGTAGTGGTTAAATATATGCTAAATCCAAAGACTGTTGGCCATAGTAAAAAAAAGTAATGATTAATATCTCACAGAGCCTATGGGTTGGGATGTGAGATGGAGTAAGGGATGACTAATTCTAAGTGTCCCCTAGAACCTCAAGTTACGGTTAGTTGTGCACCTAGTCATGGTGGTCCTAGAAAATATCCCCACAAAACTGGTTCTAGCTTGGATGTGAGCTGTAGACATTTGCTAAAAGTTGAATAAACACTTCTCAAATCAACTTATTCAATTTGTGAGACACTGCCATTCCCTATGTGTTTTTTGTCCAACATATGCTTAAGTGAGTCTCCCTTTTCCCCTTCTATCCAAAGTATCACAGTGTTGAGATTGTAAAGTCATCCCCTTATCGTAGCCTTTCTTTTTTCACCATCACCCATTCCTAGCAAAATGGTGATGTCCATGAAACGAGTATATTCTTGAGGGTCTGTTCTAAGTAATTGATTGTTTTAATTCTGGACTTATATTTGATGTATTAATTGCCTAATCGCCAGTGAAATGCTACTTTATAATTCATACTTTCTATTATAATAATTAAAGGAGCATATCTTATCCATTTTCACTTGCAGCATCAGTCAGTTTCAGCCTGGGTCATTATTTTGATCAAGTTTGACCAAGTCAACCCAACTTGACCAAGTCAACCGCAGGAACCGAGATGAGTTGGACCAATGGTGTCCAAGATTGATTATTTATGGTCATATGATGCCCACTTGATGGTTCCATGCAGTAGACACAGGTTTCATATGATGGTTTGATGATTTTATTATTATTATTATGATTTACAGACCATTATTTTTATTTGTCCGTGCATGGTTGAGCCTACAGATGATTATCCAGGTGGTCATAGGGTGTATGAGTACTCATCTCTACTACATTTCAGACTTTTGATTCCATAGGCACACTCAAATATCAGTTTCAGGCACTTTCAAATGAGGTTACAGTCAAATTATCACTGTATTGCATATTTGCCATTATAAAATGCCCTGATAGCACAGTTCGAGATTTATTTGGTTCTCCTAGGTCGCTATAGAGGGAGTATGGGGTCCAACCACTTGTTATTACCATATTACCATACTTCTAGACATTTTGATGGAGTCAAATTTGTGCCCGAGACACCAGGAAGAGAGCTACAGGCATTTTATTATTTTACAGGTGGTTTCTGAGGATAAAAAATGGAATAAAATGGTCACTGAGGAAATCGATTTGGGGAATTGAGGCAAGGAATTGGAATGAGGTTTGTTCAGAGGATTTTTGTGATGCATCCCACACCTTCTGGCACAACTTGCAACATTTAGTGGGTTCCACACACACTACGAGCTATTATTTGGATATTTTACTGTGCTCTTGAGGGGGGCGCAATTTGGTCTCTTGGTCACTTTGTGATGTTATATGGTCATATTATTTATTATTGTGCCATGGGGCCATGCTAATGAAGGATATAATCACCTCCTAGCCCCACCATGTGCTTTATTCACGTGTCTTAGTCACTTGTCATGTAGTACGTCCCCCTAGGACGTCTTAGTGAGTGCACCCCCTCTATTTGTGAGTTGATCCATGTATTGCATTTCCCGATCATCCTAGCCGTTGATTATTATTGTTATATATTTTGATCTCCACCACTCATTTAAAAAGTGGTTAGGGTTTTGGTCTCTCTCATTCCTATTTAAGGAAGAGACCCCCTCATTGTAAAGCACCTTTGGGCTCTGGAATTCTTGGAATAAAATATCATTTTGCAAATGTACTTCTCATGCTTTGATGAATGTTCTCGTACGTGATTGGAATGCATTTCTTTTATACATCTCAACGATTTTCATGTGATTTCAACATATTTTCCGTGGAGGCCAAATTCATCTTGTGCAGGGTGCGACTAGCTTGGAGGGGCGATTGTGGGTTTCCCCATCTCTTCTTAGGCAAGACGTTTTCATCTCGAAGGGAGTATTTCAATTGTGATTTGTCCATTGATTTATTCTCTTTGATATGTCATGCATAGCTCTTCTTTTATTTGTGGATCAAATCTAACTTGGGTTGTTTGAATTTTGCAGGTAAATAAGACACACTTCCTCCTTGGACCAACACGTTTGAGCTTGGAATCGACTGGATATCACTCAGAATTGTAACTAGTTGAAAGGATCATCAATGTACTTGGCGGTCGCACGCATTTGAGGTAAGATCTACAAGGTACGTATTGGTTTTCATGCATTTTACCCAATGGTCATTCAAAACCCTCATTGTTAAAACCCTCGTTTTATAGATCTAATAGATTTGGCAATAATTTGGGCTTAATAACTAAAACCCACTTCTTAAATAATTAATAAACCTTAGATACCAATTTTGGTGGAAATACGACTCCATTTACCCTAAGATCCAAGCACTGGCCATCTCTAGGGGAGGACGCACTTGTGGGTTTTAGTCAAGTTTACAAATCTGTCATTTGGGTTTTTCCATTTTGTCCTCTAAACTCTAGATCTACCATTTGGCAACCTTTTTAGTGCCTTTCCTATCCTAATTTCACTAAGTGGGCCCACCTCACTCTAATTTGACCAAATCATAGGTGGATCTCATTTGGGTCTTTTAGATTGGCATTAGATCTATCTAGATCTACTTGTTTGACTCCATTAGTGGCATATTCAGTCCTTGGTTGAGCATTTACCTCTTGCATAAACCTCCTCAATCAAACCCTAACTCTATTTGCCACCCATCTTCCCTAGATCTAGATCTACTTACTCTTGATCTCTCTTTCTCTTCCACTTCACATCTTCCTAGAGTGTCTAGAGTAGGTTCGCTAGCCTTCATTAGCTATCTAGGGTCTCCCCCTTGGTCTTGCATTAGCTTGATCTAAAGTGAAGAGTGCCTCGATTAGCGTGACAACCATTTATTCTTGGGAATCGAAGCCCTCTTAGGTCACCTCTTTAGTTTCCTAACACCTTTACCATCTTGGATAGGATCACCTTTTGGGGAAACTACAAGTTGTGTGATAACAGGTGGGCACCATGCAATGGCCATTCTTCAAACTGGACACTTCTCTCAAGGAAGGTCTGCATGGTAGACATATCTAGCAGTTTGTAGGCCTTTGGATTATGTGCATAACCAACCAGTATGCACTCTTTGCTTTGTGGCTCTATGGCTCTCCTCTTCTCAGAAGGAATCCTTGCCCAAGCTTTGGATCTAAAGACTCTCAGATGAGACACATCTGACTCATATCACATCCATGCTTCGAAAGGAGTTTTCCCTTGTAGGCCTTTGTGTGGAACTCTATTCTGGAGGTCTGCAGCACAGTTGACAACTTCTGCCCAAAGTTTAGAAGCCAATGCTTTAGACTCAAGCATGCAAGTAGCCATCTCTTTCAAAGTTCTGTTCTTTCTCTCTGCTACACCATTCTGTTGTGGTGTGTAAGGAACATTGTGCTGCATTTCAATACATTCATCTGCACAAAATAACTGAAACTCATTCTTCACATGCTCTCCTCCATTGTTAGTACGAAGGACCTTGATCTTCTTATCAGTGCACTTTTCTACATAAGCTTTAAAAAAATTAAATTATTCAAAGACTTTTGATTTCAACTAGAAAATATACCCAACTGAATCTTGAATAATCATCTGTGAATGTTAAGATGTATCTTGCATTATTCAAAGGTAGGTGAGGAAGAGGTCCTGATATGTCACTGTGAATCAACTTGAGAGGATATGAGGTTGTCTTTGACTTTCCTTTTTCAAACTTGTGCTCCAAATGCTTACCAATCAAGTAAACTTGACAGTTTCCCTTAGCAAATATGATGTTTGGAAGCCCTTCAACCATTTTCCGATTGTGCAATTCTTGCAAATATTTGTAGATGAGGTGCCCAAACCTCTCATGCCAAAGTCTGCTCATTTCATTTGCATGAGTAAGAAGTGCACTTTGTTTTGAGTAAGGTAAGAAATGAGTGAACTCATATAGTTTGGAATGATCTGCAATGCCTTGTGCAATGATCTTCCCAAAAGAGATCTTTTGGATTTCAACCACATTAGGAGTAAAAAATTACTTTCTTTGGAACTCTTGTATGGGTCAATTGATAAACTGAAAGGAGGTTAGCTACCAGAGTAGGCACATAGAGTACATCATTGAAGTATCCATGATCCAGATTGATCCTTCTAATCCCTTCTGAAGAAACTTCAGAATCATCTCCCATTAGGATAGAAGGCCCAACAATAGGTTCAAATTCAGAGAATTGATCCTTGGATGCAGACATGTGTCTGGAGGCTCCAAAATCTATGATGAAGGAGGATGCATTCGAATTGCCAGCCATGAGTGCATGACACCTCTCTTTGTCCTCTAATTTAGGATCAACTTCTTTTCTTCTAGCATTTGCAGGTATTGGAAGATTATTTTTCTCTAGAAGTTGGGCCATGAGGTCAATGGTCTTCTTCATGCAAGCACTTTCTGGATGAAAAACTCTGTTACAGTATGGACATTTGCTCTTCACCTTCTGGTTTTGCTTGTCTCTATTTGGATTTGAGTTTCCCTCTGACTATTTGGGAGTCTCCTTTGAATTTTGCTCATAAGGTTTCTTTTCCTTACCCTTCTGCTTTCCTTTACCATTCACATTCTTTCCTTCTCCTGCAACAAGAGCTTGATCCCTTTTTGGTTTTATTACTCCCATCTGCACCAATTTGTCCTGCTCCTTTGTGAGAGAGAGGATGAATGCATTTAGAGTGGGCATTTTCCAGTTTGGGATGGAAATATTTGCTGTTTGGAAGGTGGATACAAACATAGAATAGTTTGATCCCAATTTTGAAAGAATAACAAGAATCAACTGCTTGTCTTCCTTCTCAATTCCACATAGTTTTAGATGCACAACCATGTTCTTGAATCTTGTGAAGAAATCTGTAATGGATTCGAATTTGCTGGGGCTCGGTGAGATCAAATCATTTTCCAATTGATGTCCTCTAAGATCATCACATTGCCCAAATAAGGATTTGATCTTTGTCCAAACCTCCTTAGGAGTTTTCAGACCTGGGAGATGAAATATTAGATCTTTGGAAATGTTGAGGCATAGCAATCCATATGCTTCATCAAGCTTGTTTAGATACTTGGCCTTCTCTGTAGCACCATTTGGTTCGACCTCAATGCCTTGGAACACTCTATAGAGACCTCTGTTGCGCATGAAGATCTCCATTTGATCCTTACATTCAAAGAAATTGAAATGATTTAGCTTGGGAATCGAAGTTAGATCCATAATAGCTGACTGAATGTGCTTCTGATGATGGAATAACCTGCAAAAACAATGGAAAAATAGCTGGAGGATTGTTTCTGAATCGACTGAACACTGCTTTAGGACAGTAGGCACTTTTATCTGGATCCTTCACACCACATCTAGCTAGACCTCAAAGGATTTCCCCAATGAATTCAATGCAATGGCACCAGAATTTGTTGTGGAAATCCAAAAGCTTCTGGTGCTCTACTGAAAGCAGAATCTATTGTTGGAACTGCTGCAACCAATAGCTCTCACAAGCTTTGATACCATGTGAAATTCCACAGGGGTAGATCACTGAGCTTGAACAAACCTCACAATTTCACAATGTAATTACTTAGAAGAATTAACAAAAACATGGATCAACTCACTCATAAAAATGAAACACACATGAAAAACTGTTGTTGATACATTAATCAGCTGTAAGCTGGCAATCAAAGAATGTTACAATAGAATGAATTCGATACACTAGGTAGGATTCGAATTCACATCAAGTCTAGGCTTAGTTTGCATTGGAACCATCTCCTGATAAGGTTTAGTGGCCACCGATGATGAATAATCAGGTAACTGAGGTAGAACTGAGCATAACTGAATCATGTGGGCACCAAATAGGGGAGGAGACTCCAAGGAGGCACATAACTATCTGTCAGTGGTCAAGGAGAGTGCTACTATACTTAGTAGCAGTCAAACTAGGAGTTGCAGTCAGTTAATTGAGCAATCAAGGTGACAAGGCACCCCAAAATAATGGAACTGACTGTGTAGTGTCTCCTAAATCTGTGCATGAGGGTGCATTGGATCTTCAGTGATGTAAACAAGGCGCTCTGAGTGGATAGGAGGGCTAATGATGGCCCAAAACAAGCTCCAAGCACAGATGATTTTAGGGGCGAATTTTAGCCCATGGGCAAATTTTAGGGGGTTTTGAAAATTTAGTAGGCGAATTTTTTATATTAAATTTTTTTTTCATTATTAAAATTTACCCCAAAATTTATTTACCCAAAAAACATTCAAAGGAGGTCAGCCCACTCGTATTTACTAAGAAAAATGAGGAAAAATGGCTTTGGCCTCGGGAAATTCCTGTAAAATTATCCATTCGCCCCCCATTTCTAACCATGGAGGTTAAAAATAGAAATTTTGCCCAATATTTTGCTTGTAAATCCAAATACCAATGTCAATCGCCCCTAGATTTTCATCCTTAAATCTAGGGAGGGATTCTTTTTTATATAAATTCATCCATCAATCTAGGGGGATAATTTTTTTATATAAATTCATCCATAAATCTAGGGGGGTGAATTTTTTAATTTAAATTCATCCATAAATCTAGGGGGATAATTTTTTTTTTTTATATAAATTCATCCATAAATCTAAGAGCAGAATGGAGAATCGGGTTTCAAAGGTTATTATGGAGTTGTCAGACTCTTGCTAAGTTATCAGGATTTGGAATTTTGTCTCTTGCAATCACCTTGAGACTCCAAACTACATGTATGTTTATTAAACCTTGACTGGATAGTAACACCTGTTTAGAAATTAAAATGTACAACCCAAAAACTCTGAATTCAATGGCGTAAAAATGTGCATCCCAAAAACCTCCGAATTCAATGGCGTAAAAATAATAAGATCGTGATTATATTAAATGACCTTGAACAAATTGAGTTGATTTCATTGTTGGGGATCTTCTCCATGATCTTCTCTTTTGACATGTAGACAACAGATCTCAGCTTGTATATTGCTTTGAAAAACATAATTCCGTGAAATTTCCTTCCTTCATGGAAAGGCGTGCACCTCCTCAGCAATTTTCTTGAACTATGATGATCTTCAGTGATGATTGTTTGCGCATTTGAGTATTAGTTTATTGATGATTGTTTGCGCATTTGAGTATTAGTTTATTGCCAGGTTGGTATGCATCTTCTTCACGTAAGCCATGACATATTAGAAAAACGTATCTCCCTTTAATTACGCGTTGATCTCATGGTAAATTCTCCATCAACTTTATTGCACTTTCAACACATGAACAACATGATGCTTTTCCCTTCATCTTGCATTGCGTTCCATCCTTAATACACCTGAAAAAACATTAAGCAAAAATTAGTTTACATCTGTATCCACAAAAATATCTCAAAACAGATTTTTATAAAAAGAGAACTATCTGAAGACCATTTTAAATATTAAAGTTTTCTTAATATAAAAAATTATGAGACACAAATCAATTCAATTTAGAATAGGTAGGCTTTATTAATCTGTCTTGTCAAAAATTACATAAAAATTATATTGATTTTTGACCTCGTCAAATCCCTAAAAGACATAAAATTGAATCTCCTTAGTTTTTAAAATTAGCATGATGTAATAAAGTTGAATTTTAAATTGACACCATGTTAAAGAAACCAATTTTTTGAAAGAAGCTAGAGATGGCTGTAAAATCCATGCATAATTCTTACAATAATAAAATATGTGTTCGCCTCGGTTTGAGGCCAAATAAGGTTATTGGTCAGAAACAAAAACGATTTCTATAGTCCCTCTTAGCCACAAGAACTAATAATGAAATTAAATAAAGCTTCATCAAATATGTATTTTAGTTATAACAAGTTTTACTTTATTTGCATATATTATATTAATATGTATTTTAAATTGCAAAATGTAAAATAAAGTAAAAGTTAGTTTTATGGAAATAAAAAGCTTCATTTGATTTTGCCAAAAATCTTTGAGATATATTGTATTAATGTTTAAGGTTAATTACAAATAAATAGGCCTTAATTCAATATAATATTATGTGGAAAGTAATTGCTAGAAGGCATAATTTGAAATAAAGTTTTAATACTTGTAAAATTTGATATTCAAGTCAAATTTAGAGTCATGAACTAATTTTCATTCATTAATATGAATCCTCACAAGAGGTGAATCCAAATTAAAAAAAAAATAACAAAATTTATTAAGATCCACTACTTACTCAAGGAAGGACCAAAATTTTGACAAGATTTGTCGAAGAGACCTATTCATCCAATTTAAGAAAACCAAGGCATGGAATTAGCTCTATTGAATTGAAATGACCACATGAAAGCTTTATTGAACCTCAAAGAGTGAAATGACAGAGATCAATGAAACCACCGAGTGTTCATGTAACGAAAGCCAAGCCAAAGAAGTACGAGTGCAAAAAGTAAAAAGATATAGTAAAGAAAGTCATCTAATCACACTAAAAAACCAAGCAAGTAAAACCAAAAGCAAAATATTTACAAAATTTTGAATGGGGGCCCCTTATATTTTGCAAAAAATCTAAGGGGAGTTGTTGGGGTGCCAACAAATGGTGACTGGCTAGATGAACCAGTTATCTCTGGCTTCATATCCAACCGATGAGGTTTAGTAGAGGTATACAAAGATGAGGACAGTAAATAAAAACATACCAGCTATGTCAAATGGGCCCCACATCACAAATCCTTAAAGAGATTTTTAGCCACCATTGCCATAAAAATATTTGCCTGCAACCACCTTCTAAGAGTACAGACTTTAGCAATTAGCAAAAGATGGACACATTTTTATCAACTTACCAAAATAATGGGTAGGCTGTGATAACCTATACTTGCCATAAGTTTTTCTTCCAATACCATTGACATTGCCACTATTTCCAGCGAGTGTCCATAGCCCCGATAGGGTTGTATTTAACCAAGATTAGGTACCTGGATCCCATTCACAAGATAAAAATATTTATTCAGTTTAAGTAGAGGAGACTAAAGGACACTATCCCGAGGAGACTAAAGGACACTATCCCAACTTGGTGATTAGCCGTGACAATGCCATTCACACATGCTTACAGAAAATGAGCGGGATGGCTGATTATGAGACCTCCCATATTGCAATCTTGGAGGACCACAAGCCAGTATCCTGGCTTGGTAACCAGATATCGATAAAGTCACATCCATAGGCATGCATGATCATGACCAAGTAGGCTTGAAATAAGACCTCATGCCATTAGGTTCTCTGCTTTAGTTAGAGAATTTCAATTGTTAATCTCAAGAGAGAGACCACTTAGTGAATGGGGAGGCGACCAAACTACTCCCTAAGAGTATGGAATGGTGTAAAGACATTAATGATTTTTGACTAAATCGGTCACACTTGCAAATGCAAAATGGGGTTGATAAAACAAAGTTGTGCCCCTAAAACAAGTCTGCTACTAATGACATGCATTCCCATCCAATGGTTTAAAGGGTAAAGATGTAGCTAACAGGGTATACAATAGGTTTTCAGGAACTTGGAAGAGTAAACCCACAAACATATTGGCTTTATTTTGGTTTGCAGACCCGAGAAGGGAAATAATCTTAACACAACCTCAACTTAGGATTAACAATCCCTTAAGCCCCACAATGATTTTTCGCAGAAGGAAAGGAGTATTCAAATCTAAAGTGAATTAATCCTATTCTAATCAAGCAAGTTTGTAAAAAAAAGGAAAAGTCGTATAAGAAAGAATTTGCATTGCATGGGGATGATAGATAGTACATTGATTGTATCAATTCATAAATTGCAAAGAAATTAATTGAATTGATCATACTAGTATTTGTACCAAAACCCCTTAATTGTGGTTACATAAATTCTTTACTTAGAGATTCGCTCAATAGTATTATTTACCACATGAGATGTTCAACCAATTTGGGCCCTTTTTATTTAAAAAACATAAAGGAAATTCTAAACTAAATGGATCAACATGAAAATCATGCCTAAATAAAATTGGTATCTCATTAAAATAAATAAATAAAAATCATGATTTAAGAAGGAAAATAAAAATTTAAAATATCATAAAATAAATTTTCCTTTAAATCACGATTTGAATAAACATAATTCCAATAAATGAGATGTATAACAAAATATACATTTTATTGAAAAAAGAAAGGATTTTTTTTTCTTTTAAAAATGAGTTCTAATTTAAATGAAGTTTGCAGTCATGATTGTAACATCAATTCCAAGGAATGTGAAATTCATAAATTGAATTGCATCATGTCAAGAAAGTCCTCTAAAATTCTATAAGTTTTCTTGACTTCCTTTTAAAATTCTTGCTTAGTAATTATTTCACATATAACCAAGTCTTAATAATGAAAAGTTAATAATATGGCCTAAAAACGCTTTAATACATGAAATTATAAGCAAGAAAATATGACACACCGATCGTAATTCCTGAACCATCTTTGGGATGACACACCGGTATTAGATACGCCTTTGATAAATGGATGGGTTCAAGTAAAATGTCTTCTGGTTTTAAATAATTAAGCCTGGTGATGGTTCTCCTCCATAAGAAATATATGAAAGGATCCGATAAGAGGATCCATTATTCTATTTTGGGTGTTGTGAGCTTCTTTCTAAACTGATTAGTCAGGATAGCTAGTCTAACACTCCATCAGTTATACAGAAGTGATAAATAATAATTATATCCCTCCATTGCCTTCCGTTGGATTTTCACAACCCTTCCTACTTGGATTTACCCAACCCTACCTTACTTGACAAGCACGCATAATAACAACATAGCTTCTTGCCATTGGATTTTGCAGCCTCTGCTTCAGAAGTACTTTACATAGCTCATCACTAGTAAACAACCTAGTAAACCATTTAGCTGTAAGGGTGGTACTAGGGAAGGGATGTGAGGGATCCCCAACCCACCTACTAAGTAAGGTCTGGTGTAGATCATCCATGCAATTAGAAGAACCTTTATTCAATTGATCCTTAACCCAAAGTAATTTTATGATGAGATAGGTCCTCTTGTTTAATATTTATTTACTGGAAAACTAGAGGGAGGTGAAGTAAATATGCAATGAGCTGAGGATCTTTCCATCTATTTGCACCTTAATAGCTAGGGATAGGTCTTTTGAACGCTAGTATTATAGTTTGGAGGCCACCTTTTAGGTAATCCACTCCCACATTTGAGTTGGAGACAAGAAGAGGTAGTCCAACTGCTAGAGAGATTAGAAGGACATGATGGAGGTTGTATGTAAGGGGTATGATTAGTTGTAGGAGGGATTGCTATCTAACAACTAGCTTGAAACTAGAAAATAACTATAAGAGTTGAAAAATGCACAATTTGATTTGAAGAATAGGCCCATGAGATGACAATGAAAATAGATGGTAAATAAAACCAAATCAAATGGATTGCATATTTTTACAAGGAAAATGCCTCTTGATAGATTTACATACCTTCATGGATGTTTATTAATTGACTAATCAAATACTTATTCTATTGGGGCATTTAACTCAAATCTAGAAAACCTAATTAACTAATCAACTAACTTATTAAATACACAACAATAATAATATATAACCATATCATAGGGGGTTGCATCCTCAAGTAGCACTCCTCATATTTCAAGTTGGACATGCTTTCTTCATCTTCTCTTTTTGTTTTATGTTGAAAGGGGCCCTTCTTTCTTCCTAGTTTAAGTGGGACTAGTGCAGGGGGAGGAGTTTGTAAAAAAAGTACTAAAGTAAATCCTAGTTGAGAGAACAATATCTAAGGAAGTCTATAGTTACAATGAGAATTTATTTCAGAAGTAAGATGGCTATTGAAGTTATTGGTGTGGATTGTATCTTGAAAAAATAACCATGACGGGCATCGTTGGAATGAGTATACTATTTTTCGATGATACATTGTTCTGGGATCTCTATGGACAATAGAAATATCATTCACCAACTGGATAGGTTGGGAGTACATAACAAAGAGTAAAAATGTGGTTGTATATTAGTGTATGAATGACTTCTAATGTAAAATAACTATTTTATGTCAAATTAATGGGAAAAAAAGAAATTCTATGACAAACAAAAGTCTATATGGACAGACAATCGTTGTGTATATGAAGATATCTTAATTACTATAGTGGATTTTGCTTGGAAATGAAAGGCACATTATGAGAAGGATAATGACAAAGAGAAGATGAAAACGAGATGATTCATAATGTGGAATTGATGTGATATGTGTCTATGTCGGATCTGTGAATCTCCCACATCATTTTCCAAGGTTGGGATGGAGCGTGCTATGGATGGTAATGGAAACCCCATCATGATATTATCAAGAGCATGTGGTTACCCTAGTTGAGTATCACATGTGTAAGAAACAATGGCCTAGTCCATGTGGACATGGAAGTTGGCAAGGGTGCCCTTTAGAGTGGTCCAATTGACTGCATGACTTAGAGTGTCATTCTCGATGATGTGGTAAATTGCCACAATTAAGGGAGACATTTATATCTAGTGTACTCAACATATATGGAATTTGTGTGTATGTCGTAGAAACATATATATTTGTCTTTTCTTTATATCCATTTTTTTTTAAAGTTTAGCAAATAAAAATCGATTTTCCATTTTTTCAAAGTTTAGCAAATAAAAAATCAGTATTTTAAAATTTGTCTTTGCTTTATATATATATTTTTTTAAGTTTAGCAAATAAAAATCAATTTTCCATTTTATCCATTTTTTAAAAAAGTTTAGTATATAAAAATCAATTTTCCCTCTTTTTAAAAGTTTATCAAATAAAAAATCATTTTTTAAAATTTAAAAATTTAGCCAAGTTTAGCAAATAAAAAATTGATCGATTTTTCGAAAATTTAAATATTTTTCCACGTCACAAGTCAAACCAAGCATAAATCCAATTTTCAATCCATAGTCACCATCTAGTGCCAAGACTAGCATCTAAGTGCCAAGGGAAAATCCCCTGGGGGGTCTAAGTTTGCTTAGCACATTGGTCTCGTTCATTGTTGGAATTAACTGACTTGATTATGTCTTAAATAATATGGTTCCTACACATACTAGTGGAACTTATCTAAAGGGAAATTTCTAGTGATAAACCTAAGAGGCTTGAGTCACGTGTTGACTCAAAGGCCAACTAAGTAATTCTCATTACTTGAGAGAAATGATATCCCTCATGCCACTGATAAAATTGAAGAAACAAAGAAAAGAATTCAAGACACAATAGGTAAACATCATTTGATGGAAATTATTATGTTTATCAAAATGGAAGGCATTTACTTGTTAACATAAGTGAGAAAGAAACTAATAAAAGTATAGTGTTTAATGAACAAAGAATGGATAGTGTCACGTGTAGTAAAGCTGTCAAAAACACCAACCTTGACATCATTTCTGACAAAGTAAGTGAGATTAATTTTGAGCCAATTGTCCAGTGACAAGAAAAATAAGTAGGATACGAACTTATAAGCTTCAGATTGTCAAGAACTCCAAACAAACAATTCAAAAGTTATTGGCATTTGTTCTCATGAGAATAGATTGGATGGTGCAAAAATGGTAGTTGAATTGTAGAAAAATATTGAATGTAAAAGTAGTGGAAGTAATAAGTGATATTCATAAATGTCACACTTAACACATTGACATAAGTGATACTGATGACTATCACACTTAACCCCCAAAAATAAGTGATATTGCACCTAATACCATTGACACACTAACTTATTAAGAAATTGATTGAATCTAACCACTATGACCTTGGACACATAATGACAAAGACTCCATAGCAGTGGTCTTAAACCACTATCTTTTGTCAAAAACTATAGAGATGGTCACCTAGCGTCATCAAAAACTCATTTTAATGATCAATTGTGACAAACATTTTTCTACAGTCACCAAAAGTAACCAAAAAAAGTATTGGTGAGGGCCAATAAAATATCGTCACTAGAAGTGTCACCAAAGAGAGAATTAGCAACAGGCCTTTAACAACCCTCACCAAAAGTGTCACTGTAACGGGATTTGGTGACAAAACTTAAAGGACCATTGCAAAATGCACTTATAATGACGATGTTTTAAGGACCGTCATCGTATGCAACATTGGTGATGACCCTTAAAGGTCCGTCATAGGCATGACCCTCACCAATGACCTTTTTTCTTGTTGTGGGTAGCGAAATCCTACGACAAAGAATGTCAGAATATTTCAAATTAGCGGATTTATGTCAAACCATGATTTTGGGATCAGTGGAGGATGAGAGAATGTTTAGTGCACTATCATTCTTGAAGTCAAAGTTGAGGAACAAGCTTGATAAAAATGTGGATACATGCTTAATATTATATGCAACAAAGTATGAGGTTGACAATTTTCCATATGAAAGAGCACTAGCTCTTTTGCGATCAGATCGTGAAAGAATGGAAGAAAACAATATAACAAATTTCTCTAATGAGCTTGATATGGAACATACATTTTTTTAGGATCATAATGATGGTTCATATGGAGAAGATCATGTTGAGAATGTTGAAAATGAGGACCAAGGCCAGAATGTGAATTGGGAATTTTATTTAACCGACGATTTATGATCCAATATACATGAGGGACTTGAGTCTTATTTTGGTCTAGGTGTTCCATGGACCCTTTATGGCAATCACTATATGTGAATTTGAGGTCGCGTTTAAGGTAAAAATATATTCTACTTTGTACTTTTTTGTTGCAACATTGATTATTTGAGCTACATTTCATTGATGCAATTTATTTTAAGATCGATGTTTTGATGCTTATCTCTTACATTGTCCCTTTCTTATATGTGACAGGAAATGACATTGGAATTTGACAAAGCTAGGCCTAGGAGATATCTCTTCACATAGATAGTGTCCTAGCATTAAAGGATAAATAACTAATTTGACAACACTTTCGCTAAGCAGGAATGGGATCATTCAAGTACATGAAACCATGTTGGTGTTTAGCTCTATAATATTGACAAATTTTTATGGTTTTTTTATTGCTTTTGTTTGAAGCATTTTGTCGATTTTTGAAGTTTGCGTGTATTTTGTTTAAATATTGTGTTAGTCTCTTGAATGCTTCTAGTTCTCATTTGATGCTTGATTTAACCCTGTGTTGTAGATTGAGTCAAGATTGGTTTTAGTTGATTTCCATTTATTCAGGGTTTGAGAAAATATGTTTTTATTACCTTTTAGTTGCATGAATTGATTGTCTTCACTTTTTTCGGTTCTTTTATGCTGATTGTATATTTTATTTAAAAATGCTTATCATTATTCAGAAAATAAATGAGCTCTACATAGCTAAGCGAAGAGAAAAATGGTCTATGCACTAGGTTCCTATGCATTGATTGTAGGAGACCTATTGACATGAGACCAACATTCCTCTAGTGCAAATGGCATAATTACAATGCATAATTATCCTAGCCTCCACCGACATAATTGGCTAGTGGAGGCCAAGATCAAGCATAATGTCTAATTCTATCAGTTTATTGGTTTGTCAAATTTTAGGTCACCACATGTCCATTGGACCATTAAGGGATGAGATAACAAGTGGAGTCCCCACTTGCCCCGAATCTTGACAAACATTGGAGGAAGAGTAATACTTGAAAGTTTTACACTGTTGACTGGTAGTTATACACTTTATCTTACAACCTTAGTTGTTTGAGTGGTAAAATGTTTAGTGTTGAAAGAAATGATGTTTAAGTATGTTACATAATGTTGATTGGAAGATATAATTTTTTTCTTACAATCTTTATACTTGAATAGCTTGTGGAACTAGCATCATTATGGGAGAGGAAGGAACCATTTATATTGCAAATATCTGAAGGGGTTATTAGTACCTTGAGATGGTTATTAGCACCTCAGGATGCCATGTTGATACTAATTGTGTCATTAGCTCTAAGTAGATTTGTCGAGTCAAACATTTTACATGTTTATCTTTGTTGAACATAGTTTTTTTAATATTGACAAATGATGCTCATGTCACAACAACTTTTTTCACCAAACTTTGGTTAGGTCGATTCAACTCATTTATACAAAAGGTTGGCTCGTTGCACCCTCAAATATTTATCACCAAATCATTTGGCAATTTTTAGCATCTAGAACTGAACCAACTCATCCTGAAGACTTTCATATCATTATCGTGATCATATTCTCACATTCTTTGCCATTTCAAATATGATCATGATAATGATATGAAATATTCTGACATTCTTTGCCGTATGTTCTTCTGTTGCACTACCTCAGTAATCTACATAATCAAAAGCTTGAGTCTTATTGGCAAAAGATTCACCAAATTTTTACTATATTTTATAAATTAGTGAAAGATTCGCCAAGTTTTTACAAATTTTTATAATTAAGTGAAATATTCGCCAAGATTTTACTATATCTTATAATTTAGTGAAAGATTCGCCAAGATTTTACAACATTATATAATGAAATGAAATATTCACCAAAATTTTTATATATACATATTATCTTATTGATAAAATCGCCTTCAAGTTTTCCTATATATCGGGGAGATTCACCCATTTTTTATACATATAAATTTTGGGGGGATTCTTAAAATCATCCCTGTTAGATTTTGATGAGATATTTTCTCTTGTTGTTAAAATGACTTCAATTAGAAATATTTTAAGTCTACTGGCGGTAGAAGATTTGCATCTTGAACAGTTAGATGTAAAAACAACCTTTCTCCATGGGGATTTGGAGGAAGAGATTTACATGCAACAACGACAGGGGTATGAGGTCAAGGGGAAGGAGAATCTGGTATGCAGGTTGAAGAAGAGCTTGTATGGCCTGAAGCAAGCTCCAAGCTAGTGGTATTTGAAATCTGGCAGGTTTATGACAGAACAAGGTTATAGTAGATGTCATTTTGACCACTGTGTTTATCTCAAGAGGCTAGATAGTGAAAGATATGTTATCTTGTTATTGTATGTGGATGACATGCTTGTTGTAGGGTCTAACATGCAAGATATAAATGTGCTCAAAAGGAAATTATCTAATTCATTTGCGATGAAAGATTTGGGTGATGCAAAGCAAATCCTTGGTATGAGAATAACAAGAGACAAGAAAAATCACAAATTGACATTGTATCAGGGTGACTACATACAAAAGGTGTTGGAGAGGTTTAGAATGCAGATTGCAAAACCAGTTAGTACACCTTTGGCCAACCATTTCAAACTAAGTAAGGATATGTGTCCCAAGACACATGAAGAAATAGATTACATGTCCAGGGTTCCCTATTCATTAGCAGTTGGAAGCTTGATGTATGCCATGGTGTGCACAAGACTAGATATTGCACATGTAGTGGGAGTTGTGAGTAGGTATATGGACCATCTAGGTAAAGAACATTGGAAGGAAGGACAGTGGATTCTTAGGTATTTGAGAGGTACTACCACTCATGCATTATGTTTTGGAGTTTCAGAAACTGTTCTACATGGATATGTTGATGCATATATGGAAGGTGATAAAGACAGCAGGAGGAGCACCACAGGGTATGTTTTTATTGTAGGTGGAACAATAGTGAGTTGGATTTCGAAGTTGCAAAAGGTTGTTGCACTTTCAACAACGGAAGCAAAGTATGTTGCTACTATAGAGGCTAGTAAAGAGATGATTTGTTTACAAAGGTTCATGGAGGAGTTGGGTAAGAAGCAGGAGAATAACAGGTTGTGTAGTGATAGCCAGAGTGCCATTCATCTTGAAAAGAACTCAACATTCCATTCTAATACCAAACATATATAGCTCAAGTACCATTTCATATGGTCTGTGCTAGAAGATGAATGGTTGAAGCTAGAAAAGATACACACTAGCCAGAATACTGTAGACATGTTGACAAAAGTAGTAACCAGAGAGAAACTGATTTCCTACTCGGTTTCAGTTGGCCTTCAAGCATGAAGGTGAATATGAGAAATTTGCCAAGTCCAAGGTTCAGAACATAGTCCAGCAAGTGGAACAACAATGGAGTTGTTGTGATCAGTCTTCAAGTGGGAGATTGTTGGTTGTGGAGCATGATCTTCCTTATTCAGAGATGATGTTGTTTCAGCTGTGTTTGTACCCCATTTTTATATGATATGCAGGTGTATTGTACACTCACCCCAGTGGGGGGGCATCGCCCCCCCACAGGGGTCCCGGGGAGGAAGAAATTTTTGGGTTGTTTTGTTGGCCAGCAGATTAAGGGCCCATGGTTTTGGGTAGCCCATGGTATTTTGCCATGGTAATTCCCCATTAAAAGGAAGACATTGTAATACGACTGTGTAACGTATTGTAGCATTGTAAAGATATATGATTGTGTAAGAGAGACTGTGAGATATTGAAGAGGAAGTTGCAGCGGATGTGTTGTAGGTTGTATCCCTTTATTTGTTGGATGGTATAATAATAAGGATTGGAAATTTTTGTGTGGACGTAGCCCATATCGGTGAACCACACTATATTGGTGTCTCTCTTGTAATGTGTTTTATGTGATTTATATTTGCATCTTGTTTATTGTTATTTCTATGCGATCCCATTTTTCTAACAATTAACATTAAGCTTTCATTTATATTTTTAATCAACATTCCACAACTAATAGGGATAACATTCATCAAACACTACCATCATTTGATTAATAATTCATCTTAAAAGCTAAAGACCAAAGGATCATGGTTGGCATATCAAGACATAAACATTAAGATAAAGGCATCATAACCCCAATGTCATATTGCTTCTAAAGTAGAGACAACCTCCACATGACCTCACTATCAAGTTATAATATGATAATATATTCCAAGTAGACATGGAAATGTTCACTTCAAAATCTTTCCCTCAAAAGCTACAATTTTCATCCACAAATTCATGCTAAAGATTTATTTCATATAGAATGATATTTGATTCATTTTGCATACCTCGAAAAATTACACTACTAATAGAGTAGAAAATGACAAATTAAAAATATATTGTTTTTAACAATGCTTTAATTGGTATGTTAAAAATATGTTGCTTTAATAGTGCATTGACTTTGGTATATATAGGTATGTATTTATTTATTTATAGTTGATTATAATATTATTTTTTTTGTAAGTAAGAGGATTTTATATTATAGAGAAAAAAGAGGAATTACAAAAAGGAACAAGTCGGCCAAAGCCCAGAACTTGTTCATCCAAACAGACCACGTAGCAAAACCCTTATCGACGCGGGCACTTACAACTAACCTACAGACCATGACCATAGTACAAAGGAGTTCCTTTGGCTCTTCATTCCAGACCTTACATCATAAACCTTAGAGATACTAACCCTTACAAACTGACCAACTTCCCTTAACCACCAAATAAGGAAAACTCTTTAAACAGGCTCGCAGGCTAGAAAAAATTTTCAGCATATCAATTCGAAAGCTACCTTGCACAAGAAAAAGGATTACAAACTTCAGGACAGAGCCAGACATCGAAACTAAAGACCGGACCCAATTGCAGAAAGCTGACAAAAACAAAAAAGGATTACAACTGCCCGCCGTAACACTACCATATAATGAAAGGAACATTAGAAGAGCATCTTGAGGGAGGATAGCCAGAGGAAGAAGACAGAAAAGGAGGAGGCCAAAGCTCCATCGCTTGGAGGAGAATGTCCATCTTCCAATTCATAGCACGGATCTCGTCTAGGATGCGCTGCCCCATGATCAACTAAGTACTATCATTCCTTAGCTCTTGTCTTTCGTGGATGGCATAACCCACCAAATTTTTCATCATCCAATAGAGAGCAACATAGCGCTCATACAGATTGACTCGCCCAGCCGTGTTTCCTAGGTCAATGATCTAGCTTTCCATATGTTTGCACTCCCCCACCAAAGTTTATTTATTCAACTACTGCCACCAATATTGTTCAATACCATGAATTTCCTACTGGATAGCCAGAGGGATATTGAGTTCGAATACCTTCGCCTCCCTTCTAGCTCTCTGTTGAGCACAGGACATGCGACTTCTCAGATCCTCTGAAAAGTCACCATAACTCCTCTTTCGACTGTGGCCATCATTAGCCTTCCACTCAACCCGACAATTGTTATCTCTAGAGTCTGCCATCCCCTTACTATTATTCTTCTCCATGATCAACCAGAGAGCAAGCACTTGCATGCATGAAATTAACAGGAGGATACATTCCTAGTTTCCACCTTGCCGCCTCACATAAACAAACTCGCCACCCCCGGAAATGATGAGACAGGTACTCCCCATTAACTGCAAGGAGTACTTTGGATGATGCTTACACTGATTACCACCTGGGCTATTAAAACTACTCTTCATCATTTTCCCAGCCATCGTACTAACACTTAATTCAGAAAATATTGAAACTATCCCGTAGAGGAGAATGACAAGACTTTCCCTTTCCCTTCCCTTAAAGGAGGGGGAACTCAAAAGGCTAAAACAAGCATTACATGTCCCGATTAGCTTCCACCTTACGTCTCCGTGCATGATCGGCATGAAAGTTCATCATATCCTGCTCCTTAATATCCCTACAGTTGTCCCGAATTGCCATATCTGTCAATCCTTCCCACGAGCAGGCACAAATGATCATGTGATCTCTGCTCCCGGTGTTGGCAAGCATATCCGCTAATTTATTGCCATTCTGCTTGACATGAGAGAAATTTAGTGCAAGACCCTGAGTAAACAATGAAGACAACGTGTCCAGTTTACTCCCTAACCTCCACAACGATGCCACCTTGGAGATAGCCTTGCCACGGTAGAGCTCGAACGCCATATGGAGTATGATCAAAGAATCACCCTCCACAATAAGAGGAGTCTAGTTCATGTGATGAGCCATAATGATGCCCTGCAGGAGGCCCTCCAACTCAACAGAATTGTTTGAGTCAATTCCAGAAAACCAATTTGAAGCCAGGCACCTTCCCCACATTGTTTCTGAAGACACAACCATACCCGGCCAGGCCAGGATTGCCCTTAGACGCACCATCGAAATTAAGTTTGAAGAAACCCAGTGGAGGAGGCGACCAGAAATCAGGGCTAGCCCCAAGCAAGGGAGAATGATTAATTTTTCCGTTGCAGGGAAGCGCACCCAGAATTCCCCAGTCGTGAAGAATTCGAGTCTCAATCTCATTTGCTTCCCAATCCTTGCTTTCCCAAGTTTGAAGTTTGATAGTTTCCCACATTTTGTTCTGAATAGATGTCCAGACTCTGTTAATGGAGTTAGCTTTGTCTCTAAAAATTCTGGAATTGTGTTCTGTCCAGATTTCCCAAGAGAGAAAATATGGTCAAATTTGCCACATATGATTGACCACCCGATTATGGAAGGGATCCTTGGACCAGTCACAAATGGATAGCACAGGATCGTTGCATTTTCTATCAGATTTCCTGAAGATCATTGCTCCATGGTCCCAAACGCTAGATGAAAACTGGCACAAATACAAGAGATGCTGCATGGTTTCCTCTGCCACTTTGCACATGACACACTGGTAAGGGCCTCTCAGACCCCTCTTTTGTAAATTTTCTCTAGTCAAAATGCGTAGTTTCAGAACTTGCCAGATAAAAATTGAAACTTTAGGCCAAATGTTTGCTTCCCAGATCTTTTTCCATTTGTGAACCGGATCCAGATGATTGAAACCCATCTAGATGTCATAGGCCTCTTTGATAGAGAAGTTACCCGTGGCTTATATCCCCACCGAAGTTGATCCTCACTAGTCTGAATTTTGATTATGTGATTGCTTAGAGTCTCCTCAACTCTGTCTATCTCCTCTGTCGGTCCGAAAGGTGCCCACCACTCATGAGCCCTCCAAACCCTAAAATCTTGATCTTGAGTAGACATATCCCAAAGGTCACGAACCAGGACTTTGTTGTGGTTGATACAACCCTGAATGACAAGAGGGGCCTCAAAAGAATTAGCAATGGGAGGTAACTATTGCCAAGAATACTACCAAGCCTTTGCCTGTAGCCCATTTCTGATTTCCCAAAAACTATTCTCCTGTAACGGGATTTTCCCTTGAGAGGTTGACTTCCATATCTGGGATCCTGGGATTCTATCAGAAAAATGGATCAACTTTTCTTTTTCCCACTCTTCCGCATATTTTGAGTGCCATAGTTTAGCCCAGGGTTCATCACTGTCACTGTGAATAACCCATCTCCACCATGTTTTAGCACCAGAGACATAGTTAACCCGTTCCAGGTCCTGGAGGTTGAGCCCACCCTGATCTTTGGGGGAGCAGATCTCACCCCACTTAACTAGTGCCCATTTCTGGTGGTCCCCTGGACCGCTCCATAAAAATTTTCATTGAAGATTCCTAATCTGCCTAAGGATGGATTTGGGAGCCATCATTACCGAAAACAAATAGGTAGGCATTTCCTGAAGAATAGCTTTGACAAGGACCAGTCGACTGGAGAAGGGTCCAGCTGGAGAGTTTGTTCCTCATTCTATCAAGCATCTCCTACCAAGACCCATGACGAACAATGGAGTCAACCAAAGGGGCACCCAAATATTTGGATGGAAGGGAACTCTCCGGGAAACCCAATATCTTGCAGATATTTCTTTTGGTAATCTTGGGAGTATTGAAGAAAAAAACTTGCGATTTCTGTCCATTGACCTCAAGACCAAAGGCTTTGCCAAATTTATCAAGGCACATATGAATAGACCTTGCTTATTGGACAGACAGGTTCCCCATAAGCATGGTATCATCGACAAATTGATGGTGGGTCTGGCAGTCTGCTCTAGGATATAATGAGCCCCTACAAATCATGGTTCCCTTGCAAGGATTTGATTGATCTCCCTAATCCTTCAACCATGATGACGAAGAGGAAGGGGGATAGAGGATCCCCTTGATGGATCCCTCTAGATGGTTTGAGGAGACCAGTGGGGACACCATTAAGAAATATAGAGGAGAAGGAATAAGAAATCAGATTCATGATCCATCTGATCCACAATTCCGAAAAACCGAAAGCCTGCAACATTGCTTTCATGAATTGCCAATTCAATTTATCATAAGCCTTAGCTATATCAAGCTTCAACATCATTCTCAAAAAAATTTCCTTTTTAAGAGAATGGATAACCTCATGGACCAGGATGATACCATCCATGATCTACCGACCTTCCACAAACCCAGATTGCTTAGGGGAGATAATGGAAGGAAGAATAGGCTTTAGCTGATTAGCAATAAATTTTGTAACAATCTTATAAATCACATTGCAGAGGGCTATTGGTCTAAATTTGTAAGGGGAATCCGCCCCTTCACTCTTGGGTATGAGGGAAAGGAAGGTCACATTAAAAGCTGGGAGTATTTTCCCTGAGCATCTTGAGGATTCCACAATCTCCCAAACCTCCGTCTTCACAAGATCCCAAAAGTTATGGAAATTGGAGGTGAAGCCATTAGGACCAGGGGCTTTCCCATCCGCCATTTGTTGAACAACTTCCTCCATAAGGATATCATTTTTCTCTTGCGAAACCAGGGATGGGATGTTTGAGTGATTAACCCAATATGTCTTCTGCTAACCATAGCATTTTCAGTCATTATATCCTGAACTTTTTTTTAGAGTTCACCTCCAATCTCTTCCCTAGTTTCAAGCCTTTCCCCCTCCCTATTTTTTAGCTTGAGGATCCGGTTTTGCATACGGTTCTGGATAACTGAGCGATGGAAGAATTTGGTATTCCTTTCACCATCACAAAGCCAATTAACTCTCGCCTTTTGGTGCCACGAAATTTCTTCCTGCTTCTCCCTCTTTAAAAGCTTATTGTACACTGTGTTTTCCTCACTTTGCAGCTCCGAAGTATATCTTGAGAGCATGCCTCTTTTCTAGATTTCCTCTAGCCGAGATTCAAGAGCTTGTTTATCCTCAAAAATGTTTCCAAATTTCTCTTTATTTCATTTCTTGATTTTCTCTTTGAGCGCTTTCAATTTCTGCTGAAATTTGTACATACTCTGGCTTGGTCCAGAGTCCAGCTCCTCCCACCATTGGGTAACCTTTCCTTTAAAGTCTGGATGACCCAACCATAACTGTTCAAAGCGAAAAGGCTTCTTGAATTGAGATCCCAGCCCGCTCCACCAAAGTTCGATTGGCTAGTGGTCCGAACCCGGAGCCGGAAGAATGGATGTAGCTATTTCACTGCCCGATTCCATCACCGATTCAGAGACCAAGAAATAGTCCAAACGAGATGCAATGTGGCGATCTCCCTTCCTCTTTTTGTTCCAAGTAAATTGACCTTCCCTCGGGATCACATCTACAAGCTTCAGGTGCTTAATAGTATTCCTGAATCGAACACACTCATCCTCAAGGCGACGTCTTCCTCCTTTCTTTTCCTCTAAGGAAGAAAAAAGGTTGAAATCCCCACCCACTATCCAATGCTTGCCCAAAACTATCTCCCCTATCCATCTCAGGGAGTCTAAGAAGGAGACTTTCTCCCCAGGAGTATGAGGGCCATATACATTGGTGAGAAGCCCAGAAACCCAAAAACCAATGACCTGAAACTACACAGAAAGAAAACAATGACTCTCGTGAAAACCCAGGAGACTGAATTTGCCCGAGTCCCAAAGGATACCAATCCCTCCAGCAAAACCCGTAGCATCTATGCCCATAACTTCGCAATTTTTCCAGATCTGTTTGCATTTCTCCTGCAAATGAATCGTCGAATACTTTGTCTCTTGAAGAAACAAAATGGCAGGATTCGTTTTCTTTATCTTCTTATTAAGGATTTTAATCTTTTGCTGGAGGAAACAATCTTCTTTGAGAAAATAAAATATTACAGTCCTAAGGCAACCATGATGGTAGGGTACTAACCTGGTTCAACTAACTTCAAACCTGTTGCTGCTATTTGTTGCCGATTAGATTTCCGACCTAGCTTCTTGGTATTTTCTTCGTGTTTCCTCTTATGGTCTTTCTGAGATCCGGGGCTAATACCCAGGCATTCGGATTTCCTAACTTTCAGGATGGCTTCTTTCAGAAGGGTCACCTGCTCTTGAGGCACATAGCCTTTTGCAGCATCCTCAAAATCCTGTTCGATTCCATCTAGATCCAGATCCCTAATATCCATGTCTTCGGTTTCTTCTCCTGCATCCCCGATAACCTCGTGTAGGGTTTCTTCCATCCTCGATGTCGAATAACGGGGAGTTTCAATCGATTGAACCTGAGTTTTTGTATTAGGATTTCCCTGGGGTGGGATAGAATCAATCTCCTCCTCTTGCTCCTTGAGAGCATCGAAAGGATTAGAAGCCATGATCTTCTTAGCTCCTTCCATGACTTCCTCCTTTCTTGCTCCGTGCTTATGGGTCGACACCCTAGTGAATCCTGGATTTGTGTTCTCATCCGCACTCTTGGGGGAGTGTTTAGGGTTATTCATGGGGCGGTCTCTGTATAAGTGGCCATGCTCATGGAATCTTCGTCACCAGAACTGAATTTGTTCATACTCCAAAGGTTGGATCCATTCCTCATCTTCCCACATCATCTTGATCGCTTCAGGAAGCTCCCGTGAAAGATCCATATAGACACAGATTCATGCATAAGCCATGTAACATTGGGATTTTTTCTGTTCAAATATATTAACAAAGGTACCCAGATTGTTCCCAATGTCCTCCAGGATTTCTGCCTCCCAATATTCACTCGGAAGAGAGTAGAGTCTGATCCAAACTAGAGCAATCTTCATGTCTTCCTTTTTGGGGCAAAACTTCTCTTTCCACGGCCTCAGAAAGAGACTAGCCGAGTAGAAAAAATAAGGGCCACCATCAAGAGCTTTGTTTCTATCATCCAGATTCAGGAAGGAAACCGTAAAAAATCCCTTGGACCCTAATTGTAAGTCATAATGGCCTTTGGGTTTCCAGGTTGAATTAATCCACCATATTAGGGATTTTTCAGAGGGTAACACCCCAACAAACTTCCCAATGAGTGAGTGGTCTTGCATATACTGAATATTATCTCTCAACGTACTGGATCTAATTATCATTGATGGAATAGAGGCCGCTTTGGGAATGCACTGGCCCATCTTCCTGGCCGTCGAGGGATTTGCAGATCTCACCTCCTGCGAATTTTTTCCAACACCACCCATCCCATCCAACGAGATCGGGATCCCCCTGACCCGAAATTCTGCCTGAGAAGAGCTTTGGGGGGTAGAGACGCCCCCCCGCAGTAGCATCCATGGACGTCGTCAATCCACCCTACTTCAGAAATCGCCGAAAACCCTAGCTCGCTCCCTCACCTTCTAATAAACATGTTCAATTAAAAAAGTCATTGTTAAAAGTTATTGTTACAATATTTCATATTTATTATATAATTGAATGTATATGACTATGTATAATATAGAAAATATAATAGCTAGATTTCTTTAAATATGGTTGACTTTGGTCATGCATGAAAAATATTGATTTCATAATTTACATTATTATTTCATATACATTGGTTTTGATATGGCTTTAATTTTAACAACAATATTGAAAAAAAATATTTTTTTAAAAGATTTGTTGCTCATTATATAAAGTTTGACAATTTCAAATTGTAAAAATATTTGCTATTTAGAATCCACGTCATCATTAGTGGTAGAATTTAATGGTTCACTTTTATTGTTTATTAAAAATTTAATAAATATGATTTCATTTATTTGTCCATTTATTATTATAAATTTCATTTCAGTTATAAGACTCAACCTTATTAAAGCACTATTAAAAATAGTATAGAGTGTTGTTCTCCATAACCTATAATCCTATTTCATTAACAATTATGTTTTATTATCATAATTTATGGTTAAGTTAAAGCATTCTAACTATAATTTTCTATAAGTTTAGGTGTTTTTTTGGAGATCTTCAATACATATTTCTAGAATATGTTGTAATTTACATTATAAATAATTTGTACCTCTTCGTTAAAAATTAAAAATGTAAATTATTACTACTAAAAATTGTTACATTTAATATAAATCTACAAATATATATTTTTAGAAAATTGTTTACATTTGTAACAATATGGCAGTAATTGCATTGTTAGGAATAAGTTTTTACTGGTGTTTTTTAATAAACACCTCACAATTTTTCATAATAAACATGGATGATGTTTTTCACGATTTAATATGCATAATGTTACACAATATAAAATTTGAGGTATAACTATTTTGTTAAATTTAACTATTTTGAAATATTTAGTAAAAATATTTAAGAATATATACTTTTAAAAATATTTTAATCTACCCCCGAATGTGGTGTCACAATGCCATTTATTGATAGTTTGGAAGCATTATGAAGGACGACCAAATGGCGGTACCTCCCACCAGTTTGCTTTAAGGAGGATCCTTCTCGGCTCTTCTACAATCATCCTTTGGTTCATCACATGCTCACATCATCCTTATGCTGGAAAAGGCAATCTTGTACCCTATGGAAATGATGGATCTTAATGCATCTTAGGTTTCCTCATTAATGAACTCAAGCGATATCTCTTCGAAAATTATGGCTCATTTAATGCATGGGCAAGATGATTCTTATCTCGTTTATGTTAGGTTTCAAGCACTCCATCTAGTTATCTTTCTGAAATTCTTGGTGCACCCATATGTTCATAGTATTAGGATAAGTTGCATTTTCTATGGGATGCCTACGATTCCTCAGTTGCGTTTCAGAGGGCTCTCTTGTCGGGATCAAGGAGGTCACTTCAGGGCTATTCACACTTATTATTCCTCCATTGCTTTAGACATGTATTCTCTTTCTGAATCCCAAGCTGCAGTGGAATATTTCTATGAGCAAGGTGACCATCTTGACATGAAGGAGGTTCCTTTCATCAAGGGATGATTAATCGAATGGTTCGATGGATATGGTCTCTCCATGGGATATGGAGATAATACTATGCCTCCACTTTCAACCCCATTAAGTAAGATGCATTATAATGATAGGCGCACTGTGAATCAAACACACATGAAGATTTCTCCCACATCTCCAATATCCCAATCTCCATGCTCCTCTTCGGAAGGCTCTCATCCTAATGAGGTTGTGGTCTATGATTTATTTGATATGGTCTTTGAAAATCAACGGAATATGGAGGATCTATGGTTCAGAGTGGAGCTCTTGGGAAAGAAAATTGCGTCAATGATATCACTGCTTTCAGATCCGAGATGCAACTCTCCTTCATTTGACATTATGAACCAAAACGTAATCCTTCTACCAAATGAAACTCCTCCTAGCACACGCATTGTTGACTTCTTCCAGGTGGATGATAGATGGCTCTTCCACTAGTTCTATGTTTTTTCTTACAAGTTCATGTTTTAAGTTTAGTATAGTCTTATCAAGTTTAGTCAATTTTTGGGAAAACAGTTGTGCTTGTGCCAACTTCCATGGTGGGCCTAGTCAGTCCATTTTGTTACATGTGTGAATTATGGTAGTCTATGTGCATCCTGTTGTAACAACATATTTTAAACTTGCCTCCCTCGGTATGGCTTTAGGCCTTTGCTACAACTATGTACATGCTCTTTTTTTAAATAATATTATGTTCTCTTACTTACAAAAAAAACAATATTTTAATTTGAACAATAGATTTAAAATATTAATCAAATTGGTAAATCATTTAGTGAATCATTTAATATTAAAGTTTGTAAAAAAATTTGGTCAACATATTGGATCTTCTTGTACAACAAAGAATTCACATTGAAAATTGGTTTAAACATTATATGATGACATTAAATGATTTTATCTAGAGTCAAACATTATAAAGCATCTCTAATACAGATCACTGACAAAAATACATTTTATAAATCAAACATCAACATGACATGAAAATACATATAAAGATACATGAACAATGTCAACATGATATGCATCAACATCAACATTAACAAAAACAACAATGTGATATAAACATGCATAATATATATGAACAATAATATCAAAATCATAATATACGTCATATATACATTAAATTCAAATATGTACATGTGATCAATAAATGCTATGAGCTAGTGGGTCCACCACTAGATCTAGAGGAATCAATACCTCTGTCAGTAGAACTAGAGGCATTAGTGCCTCCGCCAGTAGATCCAAGGGCGTCAATACCTCCACCAAATAATAATGTGGAATGACTCATATCATATATCTCTCAATTGACTTGTGGAGGAGGAGATGGTGGTGGGTCATCTTGGTGAGACTGAAGGGTACTGGTCGATCGACTTGTGGAGTAGGAGATGGTGGTGGATTGTCTCAGTAAGAAGGATAGGGTGGTTGATCTACCTATGAAGTAAGAGGTGGTGGTGGGTCATCTTGGTGAGGAAGAGAGGGTGGTCGGCTGACCTGTAAAGGAGGATATGCTGGTTGGTTGACTTGGTCAAGAGGAGAGGGTGATCCATAGACCTAACAAGGAGGATATGGTGGTCAATCAAATCCTTGAGGAGATGGTGGTCGATCGAATCTGTGAGGAGGAGGAGGAGGTGGAGGATCACCACCTTATCAAATGACTTAGAATAATTTTGACCATCCCTTCTCCTCTCTAGTAAGTTGAACAAACTAAAAATATGACGTATCAATGATGTCATATCACATGGAAGGATCCTACATACCTTTGATAGCACTATGTCTCTCATATGATTTGGTTAACGCGTATAGGGTGCACTCCCTATCGAGCCAACAATCCACATAATCGATATGTTAGCTCTCGGTGGAATCTATGATCTGGCCTACATCATAGGCCGAGTCTCTATAAATGAGGCACCTCGTCAACGTCAACCATATTCTCGTCATGCTGGGGAATCGCCTCCCCAACGTAAGTGCCAATATCTACAAAACGTACACAAAAATTATTAGACATTTTCAAGAAAATGTTAGAATAAATTACATATACACTAAATAAAAAATAAAATGCAACTAGTTTAATTAAAACATAATGATAATATTACATCTAGAATATAGTGGCTCATCTTGGATATGTTTAGATATCTACATCATCATTTTCAGGACCTTGCATGCAATTAGGGTTTGCATGCAAATTCTAGGGTTTCCATGCATTTTGCATGCATCCCAGTCACCAGGTTGATACCTCCAGCACCTTATCCACTTCATTCTAGCACCCGGGAGCTTCTTACATTAGAGCTTTAGCCCTCCTAGTCATGAAGGCACCCACTTCTCACCTACTTCCAGAGAAGGGCGCACTTCTTCACCTACCCATTTAGTTTACACTCAGTTAGCTCCGATTCTCCTTGATTTGAGGCTATTTTCACTCCCGACTGACTGTTTCACTCCGTTGGACCTCCAGATTGACTAGATGACTTGTTCTGACTTCAGTTAAGCCTCCCATGCACCCTCCACTGAGTCTCCTTCCCTATATAAGTGCTACACACTTCAGTTACACTTGTTACACTCAGTTAGACTAAGATTGACACTTGGCTGACTGGTTCTTGTGCATTGATGACCACCACTGATTGATGATGAGGACTCCTAGTTGGATCCAAGATACACCATTCAGTAATTCGAATGACCTTCTTAGTCAATTCGAATTGCTCACTCATTGTGTCAGATGATTGTATTGTAATTATTCACCCTTATTGGGATATTGAGCATTGATGCATGTTTTGCATAGTTTTACACCATATTTTCTATGTTCATCTGTTGTGATTGATTTACTTGTTCATTAGATCTGCTGTGACGAATTTTACAGGATAAATACTTGGATCCAATACACTGCAGATCCATCAAATCATTGACTAAGGATATGGACACCAATGAAATAATGGGGATCCATACCTCCATGACTCAATCAAATCATGGCCATGATACAATAAACACACAGCTACAGACCAATGCAAAGTGGACATGTTTGATAGTATATATATCAGTGAGACTACCGTCATGATATCCATACTGGAATATAGTAAATAATCAGATAAACTCCATCGCAACATGGGTGAAATATAGAACATAGATTCACAAGGCCTTTGTCCCAATCCTGCAATGGTATGATTCTAACCATGTGAATAGATGTACTAATGTCGAACATGGTAGCAACCAATTTATTATCGATCATTGATGTAAATCGTTAAAAATCACGAGGGAAATCACCAATAATGACAATGAATCCCAAGGTACCCAAGTACATTCCAACCAATGTGAATACATGAGTTGAAGTCGAACACTCGTGGAATCACTCGATCAGAGTTCAATGAGCTAAACCTACTGTTGAAAGCGAGAAGACCTACCATTGAGGCATGCAAGTCCCAAGGTACTAACTGGTTTCTAAGCCTAGTTCTCATATAATGTTTTGAAGTCGAAAGGAACAAACTCGTCAAATGAGGGCCATGCCGAATCCCACATCACTGAAACGAAACTACCATAGGATAGTAATGTGAGATGGAAGATTAAATTGTTGATGTATATGTAACTTTGGAATGTATTTCACATATATGTATATTGTATTCCTATAGAGGTGTTATTATTCCTCTATACGGAAGTGTCGTAACTTATACTTGATGAGTTATTAGACCACCTTGTTGGGGTCGGCCCTGTATAAGTCATGTGGGTCAAAGGGTTATTAGACCACCCTATTGGGGGTCAGCCATGTGGGTCAAAGGGTTATTAGACCACCCTATTGGGGGTCGGCCTAGTCAGCATTATGTTATGTGGTTAAGTTAAGGCCGACCTAGTAAAGGTTATTAGGCAAGTCAAGTATAAATAGAGTGCGGGAGGCACTCTATTTGATCATTCTATTCTCTCTCGCACTCTTTGGAAAGTGGCGCAATTGTGGAGGAGGAGACTCTGCTGCTAGGAGATGTCTATCTCTTATGCTTGGGTTGTATCATTGCTCTATCTATCTCTGAGGAAGTTATTGGGTTTTTTCACCTTTATGGTTTTCCCCAAGTAAACTCTGTGTCTCTTGTGTGCTTGCATTATTGTCCATGATTGATATGATGTAGATATGATGTACATGTTGTTCTCTCAGTTAATATCCTAGATCATATTGAAGTAAATTCTGAAAAACTAACATGGTATCAGAGCTAGCCTGAAAGAAGGCATGGTATGGCATGTATGACACTTGTTGCACTTGCGATGCTAGGGCTTGATATAGCAAAAACCAATCATCGTAGAACTTTTGCTATAAATCCATTTTGGAGAAGTTTTCGGATCTGAAACTTTTACAGGGAAAATATAAGATCCCCATGTACCTTGTGTCCAGAGGAAAACTTCTAATTCGTTGTACTTTGTGTTTTATGATTTGTACAATCTAGGGTTTTTGCCTCTTCCAGATGTGAGTCATAAACAAGTGACCTCGGAGAAAAGGTCATAACTTGGGCTAGGAAGCTCCAAATGAAATTTCGTAAAAAGTGACAGGTAGTGCACGGACTGTACTTTCTCAAGTAACGTTTTCAGAGGCCGAAACTGAACCAGTGACACATGGAATGCCGTACAAGTTAGCTCTCCTGTTTTATCCCATAAACAGGTCACATTGCGACACTTGGCATAACTCTCTCTAAGAGAATCCAATTGAGGTCAGACCTCTGGGGTTGGAAGACCGGTCGAGATACCACAGGTAGAAGTTTCAGACCCTCTAGATTCGTAATTTCATAGTTAAACCAGAAACAATCATGTGCATATTTCTGTCAAAATAGAAATGGATTTTGAGCACCTTCATTCATGGCTCCGGGAATTAGGGTTTCAGAGAAAGTTGGAATTTTTGTAATCGGATACCACGGCTGAATGCTTCTCATCAAAATCAAAATTTAGAGACCAAGATCAGATTTTTTGGTTGGATAGAAGGCCGGGCTTGATCAGACCCTAGTTTAGGACTTTGATCGGAAAAGTGGAAAATTAGGGCTTTTGCAAACATGGGAATTTTTTAAATCTGTGACCATGGCTGGAAGCTCCTTAGAAAAATAGAAGCTTAGAGATTTGGATCGAACCTTTTGGTTGGGCAGAAGGGTGGGATTTATCAAACCCTAGTTTGGGATCCTGTCCAGAAGATCCGGAAGTTTCAAAGGCAATTTTGAGGGGTGAAACTTTGCAGTTTTCAAATTCTGAGTATACCGGCTTGATCAGCTCATCAAGGCGCATCTTTCTATCCTTTCAGAAGTTTGAAATTCAAAGTTTGAATTTTTAGGGTTTCTCTGACAAACCCTCATCTAGCTCCAGATCCAGTTCCTACAAATCAAGTGGATTGGGTTAATCCTAGAAGAGAATGGATTGGTCACCTGCATAAGTGAAGAAGTTCTTGTTTCAAAGGGAGATGAGGCTAAGACCTTACATAAGAATATTACAAGCAATCTCGATAGGTATGATTTATCCAGGTATGTTTCGAGATTTGTTCATGATTAAGTTTATGGTATGTTTGTCTTCATATTATTACGGTTATTACAATCTTGATTAAATTTAGACTTGTCGTATCACCTCAATACAATTATGAATGCATGATAGAATATATTCATTGATTAGGGTGTTGACACTTATGATTGTACTAATGCATTATGGTGTTGTATGAGGTTTATGTTGTCCGCTAACATGAAAGGTACACCAAGAAAGACAAATCATGTTCTAGTCCAAGAACATATGATCATGGTGACATGAAGACAAAGATTCATCCATTGTCATGGATCACTTAGAAGATCTATTTACGAGGTATGTATAACTTGGTTCTATAATGGTTAACCTATGAGATATGCAGGTTACTAGCACAAGTCATTGAAGAGAACAAGAAGACATCATGTGGGTATGTTAGACATAACTAGCTAACATACTAATCTAGGTATGTTTTTCCTATATCAAGTTAGAATACTACCTTGTGATAGGATCTATTATATAAGTATACATGGAATGATTGATAATGATTATTCATAGGTTTGAATAAACATGGGTGTATGCATATTATGTTTCTTACCTTAATTGATGATATGACTAACCAGAAGAGTCATGAAAGTATAGGTTTGAGTAATCACGGGTTTAGGCATATTATGTTTCTTACTTTAATTTATGATATGACTAACCATAAGAGTCCTTGAATACTAATGCTTATTATTTCTGTTTGAAATGATCATAACTATACATGCTTAAGATTATTGTGTTTTGATAGTATTGAGAATATACTAATAAATGTATGATTATGTATGAGATCTCGAGGATATCACAATAATGATACTTGTAAGCATGCATAGTGATCGAGGATGGATATAAGTTCAAGGACAGGTAATCCAAGAAGCAAAGATCAAGAGGGAGCACACTTCAGTAGTTTCTGCAAGGATGCAGATATTCAGAGGGAGTTGACCACTTCTCACAATCCACATCAGAATGGAGTTGCAGAAACGAAGCAAAGACTTAGAGGGAGTCAACCCAACAAACAAACAAAGATAAGTATTTGAATTATCATTTCTTGCATATTTGTTTGTTTAAATAACATTGTTCAATGATGTATATACTGATGTTCCTAGAATTAGGCTGTGTATTTTGGCATATTAGAATAATTGCATTAATGAACAACATACTACTAATATGCATGTAATGGGTAAGTGGCCTATGGCACTGTACAACATTCCATTGCTACTTATCTAGAATAAAACCTCTTTGCTGACATGTTGGGAGTAGTGCAAACTCTTAACAATGTTCTGGTAGAGATTGGAAGGAATCTAGAAAGTTACAGGATATGGATGAATGTTGTATTGAAGCATTGGCTAAAATAATTGCATGATTGTATGACATATTTCTTTATGTGTAAGAATTTGTTCTGAAAACTATGAGAAGTTTCTAATCATGCAATTTAACTTGTTTTGTAGGAAAGATCATATACGAGCACCTACAAAAGAAGGACTACAACATTTGTTTCAGCAACAAAGTTATCTATTGAAGATATTGAATATATTGAAGTTCCCGGAATTCAGGAAGAATGCCATGATCGAGGAGTACCAGTCGATCATGAAGAATGATGTTTGGGATGCAGTCCCAAGACCTGAAAGGAAGTCTGTTGTGACTTCCAAATGAATCTATAAGATCAAGCATGCTGCTGGTGGCAGCATAGAGACTTTTGCTCCTATAGCTAGATCCACTTCCATCAGATCAGTACTTGCTCTGGCTACAGTGATGAAATGGAAGATACACCATAGGATGTCAAGACAACTTTCTTGAATGGTGTAGTCGAAGATGAAGTGTATGTGGAGCAACCACTTGGTTTTGAGACACATGACGGGAAGTCATATATGTGCAGAACTTGGTATGGTAGGATAGACAGCTTTCTATCTAGTTTGGGCTTTACCAAGAGTAAAGCGGATTCCAACCTTTACTACAAGGTTGAGGAAGGCAATCCAGTGATACTACTTTTGTATGCGGATAACCTGTTTGTTACAGGTGAGGATAGATTGATTACTGACACGTAGCGGAAGCTTGCTTTCGAGTTCGAGATGAAGAACTTGTGGATGATGCACTGTTTTCTAGGTATGGAGGTGTGGCAGAGTGCAGATGGAATCTTCCTTGGACAAGGGAAGTATGTAGTAGAGATCTTGAAGAGGTTCGGGATGATGGACTGCAAGGCCATGGCCACACCTATGGCATAGAACCTAAAGCTTCTGTGTGATGCTTCATCTGAGCCAGTTGATGTCACTATGTATTGTCAGATGATCGGGTCCTCTATGTACCTGACGAACACGAGACCAGATATTTGCTTTGCGGTGAACACATTGAGCCAGTTTCTGACGGATCCGAGGAGTGCTCACCTGGTTGCTGTAAAGCATTTTCTGAGGTACCTGAAGGGTACAGTTGATTATGGGCTCAAGTATGATACGAATAAAAAGTTTAACCTGTAGGGTTATGTTGATTCAGATTGGGCAGGTAGTGCTGCAGATAGGAAGAGCACTTCTGGGTGCTGCTTCAGTATGGGATCAGGTGTGATCTCTTGGTTTAGCAGGAAGCAGTCCTGCGTAGCACTGAGTACAGCCAAAGCAGAGTATGTTGCAGCTTGTTCGACTAGTTGTGAGGTAGTATGGCTTAGGAAGATACTGTCTGAGTTATTTGATCTCCCGCTGGAGGCTACTAGTATCTTTTGTGACAACCAGAGTTGTGTGAAGCTGTTTGAGAACCTGGTGTTCCAGGATAGGTCGAAATAAATAGAGATCAAATATCACTATATCAGGGATATGGTGCAGAGAGGAGCAGTGAAGATTCTGTATGTTGAGACGGATGAGCAGATTGCAGATGTGATGATGAAGCCACTAGCCAGAGTGAAGTTCGAGTACTTCAGAGAGAGGCTTGGCGTTCTTCAGATCGATGACGCTTCGAGGAAGAAGTGATGGAGACATTTGCTGAAGCCATTCCAAGCATGTTGGAAGGAGGATCCTTCACATGGCTGTGGATGTAAGCACTGGATGATGAGCATCAGGAAGATGCTCCAATTACTGCTCTGTATATGTATATGCATCATGTTGGATGTTGGATATGATCAGTTGGATCATGTGTATGTATTTGTATATGTATCAGGTGGATACATTGTATGATCAGGTAGATCATGTATGTTGATATGTATTAGGTATGATCAGGTGGATCATGTATTTGTATATGTATCAGGTAGATACATTGTATGATCAGGTAGATCATGTATGATGATATGTATCAAGTAGATACTGTGTATGCATTAGGTCGATGCATTGTATGATCAGGATGATCATGGATGATGAGCTTCAGGATGTTGCTCTAGATGACATGCATTAGGACGATGCAGTGATAATGATCAGGATGATCATGTGTACATCGGGATGATGTATGGTGAGTATCAGGTTGATACTCTGTGGCTGTGGACAGGTTGTGCAGATAAGCATATAATAGCGGCCTAGGAGGTTTGCAGATTCTCTTGCTTGGTTTTGCCGCTGGCATATAATAGCTCCTTGGGAGATCTGGCAAATGATCTTTCAAGGTTTTTCTTTGGGAGTACATATAATACTGCCCTGGGAGGTTTGCAGATTCTCTTGCTAGGTTTTGTCGCTAGCATATAATATCTCCCTGGGAGATCTGGAAAACGCTCTTTCGAGGTTTTGTCCTATGGAATGTAAGTAGACCTAGGAGATCTGGACAGGATGAAAAAGGCCTCATATGCTCTTTCGAAGCATTTCCATGACCACATGTAATAAGTCCTGGAGATCTGGATAGGATGAAAAAGGCCTCAGATGCTCTTTAGGGTTCTTGCTTGGCAAGACACTCTTTTAAGGTTTTGTGGTGGGGGTCACATGTAATAAGTCTTGGAGATTTGGACATGATGACAAAGGCCTCAGATGCTCTTTAGGGTTCTTTCTAGTCAAGAGACTCTTTTAAGGTTTTGTGACAGTCACATATAATACTAGCCCTGGGAGATCCAACAGGTAGAGTTGTGTGCTCGTAACAGCCTGGGCTGCTCTTTTGAGGTTTTGTGATGCACGTAATAAGTCGTGAGGATTCCACAGTATGACTAGTGATGATGAAGACCTACAGGTGGTGGGCCTACATCTAGTATGAAAAAGGACTGGCTCTGTAGAACTTCCTATGACGAGTAGATTCAGAGATTGATTGAGATAGCAGCAGCAGTGATGATGACGATGATCTAGAGAAGAAGACTTGTGCTAGAAGACCTGTGTCGAGAAATACCTTCCTAATTAAGAGGGAGTGTTGATGTATATGTAACTTCGGAATGTATTTCACAGATATGTATATTGTATTCCTATAGAGATGTTATTATTCCTCTATATGGAAGTGTTGTCATTTATATTGTAAGTGTCGTAACTTATACTTGATGAGTTATTAGACCACCTTGTTGGGGTTGGCCCTGTATAATTCATGTGGGTCCAAGGGTTATTAGACCACCCTATTGGGGGTCGGCCATGTGGGTCAAAGGGTTATTAGACCACCCTATTGGGGGTCGACCCAGTCAGCATTATGTTATGTGGTTAAGTTAAGGCCGACCTAGTAAAGGTTATTAGGCAAGTCAAGTCAAGTATAAATAGAGTGCGGGAGGCACTCTATTTGATCATTCTATTCTCTCTCACACTCTTTGGAGAGTGGCGCACTTGTTTAGGAGGAGAAGCTGATACTAGGAGATGTCTATCTCTTATGCTTGGGTTGTATCATTTCTCTATCTATCTCTGAGGAAGTTATTGGGGTTTTTCACCTTTATGGTTTTCCCCAAGTAAACTCTGTGTCTCTTGTGTGCTTGCATTATTGTCCATGATTGATATGCTGTAGATATGCTATACATGTTGTTCTCTCAGTTAAGATCCTAGATCAGATTGAACTAAATTCTGAAAAACTAACACAAATGAGTAAGGATTGCCATGAGGATGGAAGTCAATAATACTACATAAAAGTTGACTTGGGCTAATATTTCCCTTAAACATCGTGTGGAATGACAAGTGACTTGGTAGCATTGACTCAAAATGATATACATGCCAAAACATTGTGGGACAATAATCAGGAAGTTCTTCAAATGAGTCGAAGAAGTAAAATGACTCATGGAATTGGTGTGAATGAAAGACAAGAAGATTACCCAACTGTAAGATAAGATGCAAATAGGTTCCCTGTTCAAGATAGTTTCCATAATGTTTTCCAAAACAACTGACCCATTTTCCCCAAATTTTCACCCAACCATGATTGGCAAGTACCTCTTTTTTTTTAACGAGCTTGAGGATGATAACAGATGCTTGTTATAGCTCATCTTTGATGAGTCCCTCATCATATTTTAATGAACTTGAAGAAGGAGGGGTTCGATCCCATATGGGTTCCTCACTGTATAGTTTTAAGAGCCTAGAGAAGATAAACTTGCCAGTATTTTCATGTTTAGAGAATCTAAAAAGAACTCAAAGAAGACTCTAGGGTCAGTCTTTTTCATAAATTTAGTCTCCTACACCCTAAAAAGGCATAAAACAATATGAGGGAGAACTCTTCTAGTCAAGGTTGACTGGAGTATTCCTTTTTTGTAATTAGTCCACTTGGTTCGAAAAAGGGGTAAACTTAAACCAAATGGACCATCTTTCGAACCCTTTTACGAACGTGAAAGAAAACAAGCTTGCTTGACAATCTTTTCATATTTAGGGAGTCAGAAAAGAGCTTAAAGGAGACTCCAAGGAGTTCATTTTTCGTAACTAGTTTTACAAGGATGAAAAAGAGATAAACTACCACTCACAAAACAACTCTTCATTGTTTTAAGGAGCTTGAAAAGGTCAAAGTGTGATCTGATAGACAAGTTCAATAGAAGAGAGAGATCATCCCCCCATACTCCTGTATAAAAAATTCATTTCTTGACCAAACCAAGTTAGAAAACTTCCCAAATACCTTCAAAAGGTACTTAATTATGACAAAATAACTCAAAAGGGAAAAACAATGTGAAAAGGAGTGAAAATAACTAATTTAAGTGAGTTAAAAGAACAACAAGTAAAAAGACTTGGTCAGTTTTACCTCACAATTTTTATCTTGGTGGAATTTTCCCTCTTTGGAGCATATTTTGAAGTGTTGATTTCAGTATATCCGGGACACTATTTGACGAACCGTTTGAACCAACTTAGCATCTTCACGACACTCTTTCATTTCATGATATTTATTTCTTGATTTATGCAAGCTTTGGGTTGATTTGATCCTGCATAGGGTCTTAAAGCACCCTCCCACTTCATCGCTCCCCCAGTTAATCGTGGAGGGTGATGAAGTGGGGTTTCATCCCTCCCCTAACACTGGAAGACCAATGTCATCACCTTGTACCCTTCTCTAGGAGGGAGATGAGAGCAATTTTGGGAAAAATTTTGCATGTATCTCAGTGAATGAGCAAGGGATTGAGCTCAAATTTTAACCTCTTATTCTCTTTCTGATGTGTAGGAGATATTTGAGCAAGAAAGACACAGTGATTGAGTGGAAAGAGGATGGACATGAAGCTGAAGACATGGATGCTCTTCATGATCCAAATACCATAGCTGCACTAAGAAACTATGGGTTTCTTAAGTTCTTCAAAACTCAAAGTATGAGGAAGTAAGTGGCTTTGTTAAACTATTTGATAAACATGTGGAATACTATTGACCAAGTTTTCAATGTGGGCCCTCATAATCTCAGCATTGAGTTAGAGGACATATATTTCTTGATGGGACACTCCAAGTGGGGAGAATTGATCAATTTGACTTGTCATCGAGGCACTGAGTCATCTAGTGAAAAATACATGGTCCAATATTGTAGGGAAAGAGTTCAGAGGAGTAGCAGAAATATCTTGATTAAAGATGTTACCTATCACCCACTATGCACAATTATGTTTACCATTACAAAGCTATCAAGGAGCAGAGGTCCCCACCTTGCTTCAAAGGAACAAATGGCATATGACATCGAGTGTCTCTAGCCCAAAATTTTCAACTGGTGTGAACATGTACTAGTTAACTTGAAGGATCAAATCATCAAATGCAAGAATAGAAAACAAAAACAATCCAAGTATGTCTCTCTTTTGGTATCATTCTTCCTGGAGAGGGTACCACTTATGCGTTTGCAGATATAGATTCCCATTTATCCTCGATCCAAGTGGTGGATGGAACAATGGACCAATCACGTGTCCCGTTTGGGTGGTACTTAAGTTTTCTCTTTCGATGCGAGTTTCTTGCATGGTGGAGGAGCCAGATTCCCATGATCAAGGAATTTCCATATGCAAGGATGGATTTTTTAGGCTACATGGATATACTGTTGCGTGACGGGGCACGATGGGATGCATCAGGTCTGTGACCTTGTATCATTTTTTTTATTTTTTTATTTTTTATTTTTTAATGTTTTTGTTGTATAAAAGGGGATCTAACTATGTACACATGTCATTTCGCAGATTGAGGAGTAGAGTGGCTGGCAGGTATGTAACCATTGGGTCGATGTGTGGATACTCATTAGGTAGAGGAGGAAGAATCTGGAGGGCGTTGTGACATGGAGAGGAACCTTAGGGGACTTACCATGGTGTCCCTCCTATGCGGATGCAAGATATTCCCTACCACCTTCATAGGCATACCGTGGGGGTGCTTGAGAGTATTAGTCACTTCCTGTAGTGAATAGGTAGAGAAGTTGTGTTTTATGATGAGCACAATGTTCCGCAGGATGATGAGGAGGTGTTACACCTAAATCTCATCATCATGAGTCTTGTGTCAACTTCATGCCTCAATCCCTGAAGTTTCCCTGACCAAAAACAACCAGAGCAAGTTGTTGATCCTTGTGTCCACATTTTCTAGTTGCATTGGTGCAGGTTGTCTTCTGGCAACAGGCGCCAGAACATGCCCGATGCATAATGCCACCTGGAGGGATACGCCATTGGCTCAAGTTTCCCTCATGTAGCCTGGGTTACCCCCTTTCTAGCACCAGTTTCCTTCGTGCAGAGTGCCCTAGGGTTGGTAAATTGGATAAAAAAGAGATTCGAGTGACTTCTCGAAGCATGGTAAGGTGGAAGTCTATCGCTAATTGATTGGTGAAGTTGTCCTTCGATTCCCTAACTTCAAGGGAGTATCCCTTAGACTTCTCCCATTAATCCTCAACCCACTCTATCCATTTGGTCTTATAAATATGAAGCTCCTCCCCATTGGAAAGGGAGGAATGTCTATAACACTCTCATGCTGGTGGAATCATCTTAGGTAACCCTTATTCATCTTTGGGAGGTTTACTTCATCCTTGGAGGCTTGGTTTGGCTTGTTGGAAGGAAGGTTGCAACGTTAAGGCATAGGTTGTAACATTCTCTCTTATTGTACTCTCCTTTATTACAGTTAATACAATTTCTTCCCATATACATTATTGTGTTGTTAATGTTTAGAGATTACTTCTTTAACTGTTAGCTTAGATCAATCATATGCAATATATGCTTTTACTGTTTGTTTGTGTCTACTTGTTCAACAGGGATTTGCAGCTAGAGATCTCAAGGTTTTGGAACATTGGATCAAGAAAGGAGCAAAGGGAATTGTGAATCTCAGGTAAGAGATCTACTTGTTACTTTGTGCTTCTATTGATCTAGGGAAGTTGATTATATTTTGTACTCATTTTTTCTAGATCCAGTTGGACTAGGGAGATCTAGCCTTTAAGTCCGCTTAGGTAGATTGCCCGAAAACAAATATGGCGACCATACTGGGGAGTATTTTAGCTTTGATTTTAGTTTGAGTGTGATTCCATTGATTTATTAGTGATCAATTTCTTAGCCTCCTGAACCCCTCCCACCATCACATCTTGTCATTAGATAGTCTATTGGCTTTCCCTGGTTCCCTTGGGATCAGTAACAGGTCACTTACTTTTCATTTTTTGGAGATATTTTGATTTTTTTTCTATTAATTATTTGCTCGATGCACCTGGGCTGTACATCCTGTGCGCCACTGCCTCTCTAGCGTTTGTTCCTTGTTTGCAAACTACGCCACTGGCACTATTTCCTTTCATACATCCTGCGCCACTGGCACATTTTCCTTGTGGATAGAGTGAGCCAAGCACTCTGGTGTAGATTGATAGAGTGTGCCAGCCCTTTAAGCTTGGTGCTTGGTACAAAATCCTCTCCAAATTTTGCTTTGATCTGATTAATAAGCCCCTGTGTACTGCATCTTCCAGTCACATAACTATTTGCTCATCTTGCTTGTGTTTGGATTTGTTATTGTTGATTTTTGGGTTCCATTTGGTCAAGTGAGAGATTCAGTGGTGGCGGGAAATTTCGATCGCCCATGTTCATCCGCTCGATCTTGCATTCCCTGATCACCTTGCCAGGTCTATTTAATGTGTTAGATATGATTCCAAACCCTTCCTGCACTTATCCATTTAGTTTTGGTTGCATTTGATCGATTTTGAGTGATTTGAGTGTCTTTGAGTCCATTCTGGTGCTTGTGACTTTTCTTTGAGAGTTTTCTGAGTCATTAAAATGCTGTGATCAATCTCTTGTTTTCTGCTATTACATCTAAAAGGAATCATTATTATCAGATTTTGTTTTGATATATGCATTGAAAAATCAAAAGTGCTTCATTTTGTCTATTTTCAAGATCATGTGGAAATTGTTGTAGAATTGTTTCGTGCTTTGGAATTCGTTCTTTACCAATCTTCGAGAAGTTTGAAAAGGAAATCGGTTGATTATATTTTTCTTAGTTATGATTCTTTCATCTCTTTGAAAAAATCAAGTGAATTCAAGCTCTTGCAAAGTATTTCAAATTTGAAATGTTCTATGCACTTTTGGTCTTTTTGTGCTTTTTAGCTCATCATTGCGGAAATTGAGAGTTAGTGCATTCTAAGTAGAAATCCTCCTTTTCATCATTACTTAGATTCATTCTAGCTTGAAAAGATAAAAAAAAAGGAAAAAAGTTTTGATTTGGTGTGTTGTTATTTTTTTGTTCTGTTGGAAAAACGAAAAGAGTGCTTTCAATCATCTTTAGTAGATTTTTGAACTTTTTGGGATTTCTTATTTTGTTGAGACCATTGGAAAAATAAATTTCTCCTTACCTTAGATAGACTTCAACGAAAGAAAAGGAAAATGTGCACCTTCATGTAGCTAGGGTTGCATTATTTTTAAATTCCTGTCTACACCTCATGCATTCACTTAACCGCATAAGATAAAATTAATCGATAGCGTTAGGTTAAAATTTACTAGCAACCCGTGTGATAAGTTAGTGACGTGTTCCTACGTCGTAAAACGTGGAAATTGTCGTTATCTTCCTGCATTGCATCCCGAGGGCATGCAATTCTTCCACTTACCAACCGGTATATCGAATATCGAAGGCTATTTCACATACCTTTGGGTATATCGAAAGGTACTTCACGTACTCGGTAGTATATTAGAGGGCTCTTGTCGTACGATTGTGCATTAGACAGCACCACTACGGATTTGAGCTCCCACAAACCTTGAGTATATCGGGAGACTCTCCTAGGATTCCTAAAACCAACTGGGTTAACCATTTGGTCGTCTTGGCAAAGTAATACACCAAGAACAACACTCGGGGAGCTACTACGCACATGCTTCGAGGTAGTCGGGTTCTACAGTCAGGGGTACGGTCCTAATCCTCCCTGGTTAGTGCTCTGAAAAATTTGTCCGAGTATAACTGTTGGAACATGGGTTATATCGCGAGTTGTGAAGCCTTGACAATCCTGTGAGGTTCCATACTTTTGAATCCACACCTATCACATAAGTTTGCTTGTGGCCTTAGTTTGTGTAGATTTTAGATTGCTTTTATTTTTGCATAGAAGACACGTAGGAGAAATTATGCTTCGGCCATTCTGGCTGAGCAACCTTTGAGAAGGTCTCGTAGACTTTTAAACTTGCCACCCGAATATCCCCTTAATTCAGACCTACGTTCGAGGGAAAACATGGATCGACCAGTTACTGTCATGTCACCTGAAGAAGAAAAATAAACCATGGAGTCGAGAGTGAACTTTTCACTTCCCTTGAGTCCACCAATCACTGATCCTCCAAGGTCTGTGACCATGGAACCGTCTACTTCACGAGACACATATTTCCAACATTCGATGGAAGGAGAACCTGGGGCTATAGAATGGAACAATCAACTGCTGGATGACCCTGTATCCACAAATTTTGGTCTGTCTGCATCCTTTTGGGAAACCACTCTAGGGAAACAATGGGCTCATTTTTCCACACTTCCATCTGCAGGAACCGCGCCCCCTTATTGGGTTCCCAATGGTGAGTTTTTTGCACCTTTCTAGGACCGCATCAATCGGCTAGGTATAGCCAGTGGTGAACTCAAACGATAGAGCCTATCACAGAGGAGTCAAAACTCGGAAGTGCACATGTCTCAACATACCCCGATTCATTCTCTATCCTTCACTTCATAGGAAACACCTATACATAACGTGACCACTTACGAATCTGGTCAACCTTCATTTCCTACGAGTACACCTCTTAATTAGGAGACCAGTTCCATATCCCAGGGGACTCAAAATGTTGAAGGCAAATTTTCAAACACCCCTCATACTACTACTAGAGCGCTACCCCCACCTCCCTAACCCCAAAATTCGAAGGGAGGATACTCTTTACCCCTTAATTTCATCACGAGTTGTGTTCCTCCACTAGTTAGTAACCATCAACCTACTGTGATTCAACCATCAACGAGTGGTCAAAACATCGTTACTGGGGGGGAACCATTGTTCTCTAGCCATAATACGAGTGGAGGGCTTCCAACTAGTCATTTCATTGGCAGCTCCTTACCAGTTGTGGGACCTACCATGGGATTACATCATGGCGGGGGGGAATCCAACCTAACTCAATCACTATGGATCTATACATGTCTAGGTAATTTCAACCCTGTGTCGGGACAATACTATCCTAGGAACATCATTCCCATGATACCTTATCCCAGAAACTCAAAGACTCCATGGGGACATCACAACATTATGCCAATTGGACCCCCACCAACCTTTCCTCATGTCCCACCACCCCCACCACCGTTTGGTCCACATCCACCTCCTTCTGGAGGCGGCGGACCCCCATCTCATTCCGGCGGGGTCGGACCTCCACCTTCTAGCAGAAGCCCACCTCATTCCGGTTGCAGAGGCCCACCATACTCCAACAGAGGAGGCTGGGGAACACCTTATTTCGGCAATGGAGGCGAGGGCCCACCTTCTGGCGGAGGCCCACCCTACTCCGACGGAGGAGGCGGAGGACCCCCTAATTCCAGCGGCAGTGGAGGACCCCCACCTTCTAGCGGGGGGGCACCTTATTCTCATGGAGAAGGCGGAGGACCCCCTTATTCTAGTGTTGGCAGAGGACCCCCACCTTTCGGCGGGGGTCCACCTTATTCCGGCGATGGAGAACCCCCACCTTCCGGTGGTGGACCACCATTAGGATCGCCACCCAAGCCAGGCGGCCCACCCCCTTACGGCCAATTCCCTATGGGAGGACCTTACAATTAGTCGATTCAAGGTCCTACTCATACGCAAATGCCATATCAATACTACCAGTATCCGCAACCAAACCAACAACTGCCATTTTTGGCTACTTTAGATCTGCCAGACCTGTCTCATTTTACCAACGATCCCATCCAACACAGTTATAATTGGCCACCCATTCCGGTTAAGTTACCTTATGATATTCCAAAGTTTGATGGCAAGCCTGGTGAAGACTCGAAGAACCATGTGATGACATACCACCTATGGTGATCATCCAATTCCTTGATGGATGATTCGATCCATATGAGTTTATTTCAAAGGACCCTCACCGGTACAACTACCAATTGGTACATTGAACTACCACTGCACTCATTTTCTGATTTTCGTTCTTTGGCTATGTCATTCCTGACTCATTTCCAGTTACTCATCCGCTATGAAACTAGTATGGACCTACCGAATTCTCTCCGCCAGACCACCACAATGCATATATCTAATCATATTCATGAGTGGCGGAGGAGACGACATCTTATTAAGGCTCCCATTCCAGACCAATTATTAGCTGATTGGTTTACGAAGTCTCTTTTACCCACCGTAGCTAGGGATGTAGCCATGGGTGGGGCCGTCACCGAAGAACAAGCTATCGCTCGTGCCCAATACTTAGATCTTGTCTATGCTCAATCCAACACTTTATATGATATCATTCCTAATGCCCCCCGCCCTACCTATGACCCTGCAAAACCACCCCAGGGACCTCATGCCGATGGAATTATTGGTTCCATCCAATCCCATCCTTCTACTAAAACCGGTGGATCGTCAAAACACCATGGTTCTTCCCCACCCTCATCACAGGATGGAAACACCACCAACTCACCCACTCCTGCTCCCACCGAGGAGGTGAATTCTGTTCAATCAGCTTCGCCTCAGAAATCCAGTGGAAAGAAGAAGACCAAAGGAAAATACAAGAAGTCTTCCAATCAACAAGAACATAAGAACCCTCCTGAAGACACGAAACAAAAGCAGAAGGTCAAGTATCCTTTTTTACTATGTGGTGGTGACCATTTCACCAAAGAGTGCCCACACATAGATGAAGTGCAAAAGTTTATTAAGGGAAACTCCACACCTGTAGTTCTCAATGATCCCTTCCCCACCCAAAACCAACAAATGATTACCCAACCCCCTCCACCGTGCATGTTCTCATGATTCATAGTGAAACGGTTAACCTGAATACTCAATCACGATCATACGACTCAGTCCCTCATAAGGAATTCACCGGAAGTAGTACTAAAAAATATCCCACCTCTACCTTGAAAATTTTCGCGCCGCATGGTCCTCTCACCATCGAGAAACCTTCATTAGATGCAGTTTTGAGTTTGCCTAAGAGCATGATTAGAAAAGCAGTTTTCAATCCTAACGCTCGGGAAGATCAGAACTACAACATTGTAGAGGACTTGGACCAAGTCCATTTTTCCATGTCGACGCTAGAAGTCTTACGGAACTGTCCCAATCAATGTAAGACTCTTCTCGCTGCCATCGACGTTGTAGACCCAGATTCCTCAAATACGATCATGTTTAAACTTGAGTATTTTAAACCAAGGCTTTCCCACCAGTTGAATTTCCAAATTGCCACAAAAGTTGTCAGGAAGACATCCATCGTACTGTGTTAGATGAAGGTGCCTCCACCTCGTTCATGTCATTATCTTGTTGGTGATCCATTGGCACTCCCGAGTTAAACCGTTCCCCTAATACCCTGAAAGCATTCGACGGTCGTGGATTCCAACCCCAAGGGCTATTACAAGCCTTAGCAGTAGAGTTTGTGGGAAAGACTGTGACCATTAACGTGGAAGTAGTCGCCGCCCCATTGGATTATAGTATCTTTCTTAGTCGTAACTGGTTTTATGCCATGATTGTGGTTGCGTCATCTGTCTTCCGCATTGTGCAATTCCCCCATCAAGGTCGAATTGTCACCATAGACCAATTGGAATTTGTACACTAGAAACCGCTACTCATCCTGGCGACAATGTCCCTTTGTTAGGGAAATCTTCGCAGCTATATGAGAGTGTGGGGGTCAGCCTCATAAAATATTAATCTCTTATGGGCATCTTTCCAACCGCGGATCCCCCTTAGCATGTTTCCACGGTGAACATGATATCCTCCACGATTCCATCTTCTTCCAACTCTACAGATCAATGGCTCGTGCTCGATCCGGACACCATGCATTTGATTGGAGATACTATGCCTCTCTCATCAGCTGAAGATACCCATGAGGCTATACAGTCATCCCCTGAGGACCACTTGACCATGGCCTCTTCGTCTTGTTCTCTACAACAGACTTCATCCTTACCAGACCCTTTGCTCCACACTTTTCATTCTGATGAGTCCATTATGGATATTATGATCCAGGATGAGCCTCCGTGGGAATACCTCCACCATTGATCGTATTTCCTACCCTCATTGGATTCTGTGGAAAACGCTATCACAATCATTTTTACACCAGATTTCGATCCTTGCCTGCAGTCACCAATCCTCACTTGCGATATGATCACTAAAGGCAACTTGGAAAACATCACATCCATCATCCTGATTGACATCTCGGTTACTCCTGGTGTCATGGAACATATCTGCATTGGCCAGAACTGTTCTCTCGATGAGATTACCACATAAACGTCCTTATTCAAACAATTTCGTGACGTCTTCGCATGGAACTATGAGGAAATGCCCGAGATCGATCCTGCCATTGTTGTGCATGAGATCCAAACCTATCCCGACACTAAACCTATATTCCAAAATTTGCGACCAGTGCACCCTCAAAAAACTGTTGTAATTAAGCTGAGATTGAAAAGCTCTTGAAGGCCGACTTCATCTATCCTATTCCTTTAACAGAATGGGTCTCCAATGTCGTACCTGTGGCCAAGAAGTAGGGTACTATTCGGGTTTGTGTCGATTATAGGGACCTGAACAAGGCTTGTCCCAAGGACAACTACCCTACCCCCTTCATCGATCAGATCATCGACCATTGTGCCGAGAGCGTCATCTTCTCGTTTATGGATGGGATTTCCGGTTATAATTAAATTGAGATCCACCCGACTGACCAACATAAAACTGCTTTCATATGCCCCTGGGAACGTTTTCTTATCGTAAACTCCCTTTTGGCCTCAAAAATGCTGGTGGTACATTCCAGCATGTCATGTTGTATGCTTTTCATGACGTGAAGGACTTTGTGGAACCCTATCTCGACGATCTCCCTGCTCATTCGCAACATTGTGAGTTCCACATCGATCATTTGATGGCTATATTCCTCAGATGCAGGCAGTATAACATCCGTTTGAATCCTCACAAGTGTATATTCTGCGTCAAATCAGGACACTTCCTAGGTTTCATCATCTCAAAGGACGAGATCCACATTGATCCCTTGAAGGTGGAAGCCATTGTTTCTCTCCCACCTCCTACTGATATCACGAAACTACAAAATTTGCAAGGGAAGGAAAACTACCTACGGTGTTTTGTCTGTAATTTCACTGAAAAGACACAGGGCTATATGCGGCTGCTGAAGAAGGATTTCCCTTTCATCTGGGACGACCAAGCCCAACAATCCTTTGACAACTTGAAATATGCCATTACTCACGCCCATGTGCTCCAACCACCCAATTACTATAAGGATTATATCCTTTATCTCAACACTTCCTCCACCACGATCGCCATGGTATTGGTCCAAGAAGACGATAACACCCAGGAACATGTGATCTATTACCTAAGTAAGGGTCTTCTTGACTCTGAAACCCATTATTCACATGTCGAGAAACTCGCTCTCGTAGCAGTCATTGTTGTCTAAAAGTCCCCCCACTACATACTACTCCGCACCACTACCATCATTGTCAACTCGAACTCCATGTACCATGTCCTTACACCTTAGGCGCTCAGGGGCAAGTATTCATGTTGGATCGTGATACTTCAGAAATTTGATCTCCTCTTCGAGAAGCCAAGTCAAAGAAATATTTGGTTTTTGTGGAGCTCATTTGCGATCTTCCCTGTGCTGATTCGGGAACTGAGCCCATCGACTCCATTCTAGATGAGTTGTTGTTTCTCATCAGCATGTCTGACCCATCGTATGGAGATATCACATTATATATTCAAACCCAATGGTTCAACCCTCAACTATCCCCCGATGACCTTCGTCATATACGCCACCACGCCAAGTATTGCTTGATCATCGGTGATACCTTGTATCATCGTGGTGTTGACTCCATCCTTCGACGTTGTTTAACACACGAGGAGGATGAACATGTACTGAATGATTGTCACTCTGGGGCTTGTGGAGGTCATCTTTCTGGGATGGCTACAGCCCAGAAAATACTACGTGCAAGATACTATTGGCCTTCGATATTCAAAGACTGTATTGAGGTCGTTAAGAAGTGTCACCCATGCTAGCACTTTCAATTCAAAAAGCGCTCCCATCCAGCCCCTTTACATCTGGTTATTGTCGTTGGCCCCTTTACTAAGTGGGGCATAGACTTCATGCACTGTAAGCCTACCTCGGTCGGGGGGCATGGTTATGTCATCGTAGCCATTGACTATTTCACTAAATGGGCCGAGGCTATGCCTACATGCAAGGAAGACGACAAAACCGCTACACTCTTCATGTTCAATCATGTCATTGCGCGATTCAGAGTCCCATAAGCCATCGTTACCAACAACAGATCTCATTTCCAAAATGATATAGTGGACGAATTGAGCACCAGACTGGGTTTTCTCCATGAGAACTCAACCCCATACTACCCACAGTCCAATGGACAAGTAGAGGCCATCAATAAGGTCTTGAAAACCATGATTCAGTGCATGGTGGGTACGTACAAGTCAAACTGGCATAACATGCTCTTTTCTACCCTATGGTCATACAGGACCTCCGTTAAGACTGCTACCGAGTTCACACCTTTACAAATAGTTTATGGATTGGAGGAAGTTCTACCGATAGAGTGCGATATTCCATCATTGAAACTTGCAGTTTAACTTCTCTCGAACACCACTGTCGAGGAAGAACGTTTCCTTCACTTGGAAAAACTCGACGAGACCCACCGCGATGCTGCTCTGGCCAACGAAGCACATAAGAAACGCATCAAATCCCAGTATGATAAGTCATTCAAACCTCGTATCTTCAAGAAGGGTGATTTGGTCCTCATGTATGACTAGACACGTGATAAGCTGGGGGCAGGCAAGTTTGAGTCCATGTGGTATGATCCATATGTTGTAAAACGTGTCTTGGAGAAGGGAGCATACGAGCTTGAGGATTACGATGGGATATCTCTCGGAGAGCCTTGCAATGGGCTCTACCTGAAGAGGTACTATGCCCGAGTGTTTCACGCATTAGTATCTTTTATATATTGTACATGGTGTGTGTTTTGTGTGGTGTGACAATTTGCTTTAGTATGTAACGATCTTGTCTTTACGCTTATATCATGTTCTGCCTGCATGTGCAGATGGAAACCTGTTTTGGATTCGTTGATGGCACCAGCCGGAATACCTGCAGCCTCACTTCGGCAGCCTAGGTACTTTATTCCCCTATCGATGAGCTCATTAGTTTGATAGGGAGTTGTCTAGGGTACGCAACCAACAACATCGCAGAGTATCACGCGGTGATTGGAGTCTTAACCAATGCTCTTTCCTTGCATATGGACCACATTGTCGTCCACCTCGACTCACAATTAGTGGTATCCCACCTTAACCGTGTCTATGCCATCTGTGATCCCACGTTGCTCCATCTTTTTCAGACGAGTACGTCTCTTGGAGAGGTCCTTCGAATCTGTTCAGTACCTGCACATTTCAAGAGACATGAACACCATTGTTGATTCCATGGACAATTTCATATTGGACTGGTATATTGCACATATGTGAAACATTCATAAATATAAAAGTGGCACAACATGTACATAATGCATAAACGAACACATTGTATAAATCCGCCAATAGAGTTTTTATATATCATGTCAATATAAAGTACAAAAATGTAGAACTGATACAAAAATATGAAGCATGTCAGCTTTCAGTAAATATCTCCCGATACAAAATATGAAGCCCATATCTTTCAGTACATATACATATACACACGAGTCTAGTCCCCATGACGCTCGTGATAGCAGATAATCTCCCTCGCTACTTTCCTGAGCAGCGAACCGAAGCGCTCGGACACTCCAACAGTATGACGTTGGTATTGATGAGGCAAGTCACTAACCCCCGGCTCTAGAATATCTAGATTCAAACACTAGAGGTTCTCCTCCAACTCATCCAGCTCTTTGACAACGTCGCACGTTGCGGAATCCATCTCCCACACTGCCCCTCTCCGTGCAATCGGAGAGACACCAACTGGTCATGATCAGCCCACATATGCATTAAACATATGTCAATCATCAGTACTAATCCAAAAAAATCTAAAAAAATATAAAATGAAAAACACAACATATTTTTCATTCTTACCCATGTCACCCCACTGCATCCCCTCAAGGAGAGCCAGGTCCGGATCCCCCTTGAAGTCAGTCCAATCGTAAGGGTAGTCCTTAACCATGAGGAGTTGACCCCTCAACCACCTAAAGAAGGGTGCACCATAGGTAATGATGGGGATGACACCCTCGTGGCGGGCCATCACCTCTAACCAATAGACCATGTGAGGATCCCTCAGATCCAGATCCTCTACCTCGACCTGCGGGAACAGATGTGGCACCTTCTCCGGAAAGAATGAGACTACAACTGATATGTAGCCGAACTGCTTCAGCGCACCGTATTGACACTTGGTGAGATGATCTCGCAAGTTTGCGAGAATTCCCTTGTACCAGTTGAAGACCGTAGGAGCCATGCACTCCTCAGCATATAAGATATGGGATTTTCTCACCATATGAGAAACCCTACTACCAGCCACCCTCACGATGGTGAACAAAACTATACGGAGAGGTCGATCCCAGACCTCCTTTATGTGAATCTTCCCACCAACGATCTGGGTGCCATCAGTGCACCATTGGTCTATCAGATCCTCTGTAGTTCGGTCACTCCCTCGTGACCCTAATAAATACACGGGACTCCCCCATCGGGACAATCCTGTTAGAAAATAGATATCCTTGATATCTATAGTCAGTATGTGGACACCTATCTGGAAGTGCTGCTGTAACGGGTCACAACATTGGATCAAATACTCTAATAGTGGCACTTGGGCTCTCATGCCCAAAACATGGAATTATTTCAGAAACCCATAGTTCCGCAATGCGGCCATGCATTGTGGGTCGTGCATTGCTTGAGAATCATCAAGCTCATGCTCTCTCTCTCTCTCTCTCTCTCTCTCTCCATTCAACCATTGTGTCCACCAAAAACCCGTCCAAAAGGAAATAAAAACACCATTAGAAGCTTTCCCAACCATCCAAATCGTCCATCTTTGGTTATATTTTGAGTTTTCCAAATAGACCTACACTGACGCATCCCGTCTTTGCAGATAGGGCACCACTAGCGCAAGACTCTATGTCGCGATCTGTGACGGCAAGCCCTTGGCACATTTACTGAAAGGGGAAGCTGCACCGGGATGAGGGCGCAATTCCCCCCCCACAAAGCAAGCCCAAAACCTAAAAAAATGGAAAGTAAATGAAATTCTAAACCACTGGAAATGAAGAAGGCAGGTATTAGGCTTACCTGATGCTGACGACACTGAAAATGATGGATCACAGCTCCCGCAATCGATAGTTGAAAATTGCACTCCAAAGGGTCACTTTCACCTCCCAATTTGGTAAAAAACAAATGGTAACTAGTTTTACTATTTTTCCCTATTTATATTGAAAAAGGCATATTCCCTTTTAAATTTATACTTTTTGTGGGTTATTTTACTATTGTTGGGATTATTTTTATATCTAAATACTCAATTGATCATTTTGACCTAGTCTTTAGAGTCCACAGGTGAAGTAAAATGCCGCATTATAATCTTTGGTCGCGATCGTGGTCATCTCACACCCGTTGCCAGGTGTGAACAACTCTTCGAGTGTTCTTTGTGTTATTATTATGCTCGTTAAAATAGACTATTAATGACACCAAGCTCACTCTTTGTTCCTTCTCATGCTCGTAAAATGATGAGAATAAGTCACCGACTTTACATTTTATCTCTTTTTCGGTCTCGGTAAACTTCCATGAAAAAGGAACCCCTCAGAGTCCTTCTTTAAGCTCTTTTCAGGCTCCCTAAACATGAAAAGGTTTCCAAGCAAAATTGATGCGCTCACGCTTGTAAAAGTATTTGAATGATCGTCCTTTTGGTGATAGTTTACCCCTTTTTTAGAACAGGAGGCACTATTTACGAAAAAGGAGCGCTCCAACCAATCATGGATGGAAGAGTTCTCTCTCGCATTGTTTTACCCTTTTTTCGGGCGAAGAGACTAACTTCATGAAAAAGGAACTATGGAGTCTTCTTTAGTTCTTTTCAGATTCTTTAAACATGAAATGACGCAGAGTTTACCTTCTTTGGACTTGTTAAAATCTAACATCGAAGGGCCCATCATGGGACGAACCCCTCCTATCCTAGGTTCATAAAATATTTGGGATTGGACTCATCCATGGGATGAGCTATACCGAGCATTTGTTACCCTCCTCAAGCTCATTAAAAAACAAAAGAGGTACGCATCAATCATGATGGGGAATAGGGATGATATTGTGTTCATCGTAGTTGTGGCAGTACATAGTCACTCTTGAACTTGGCGCTTAGTTGCATATGCATTCAGTATTTGGGTCATTTGTTTGTCTTCGAGTCTTGCTAATTCCATGAGTCTTATCACTCCTTTGAGCTATCCAAAGAATGCTTCCATCATCAGTTGCATTAGGGGTTTGTACCATTCTCGTCGTTTCAATACTGCCAAGTCATGCCATGCCCATGTTCAAGAGGCATTCGTTATTCATTTTCTGCAGTCAGTATACCTTCCTTCATGTTGGTTTACCCTGAGTCAGTATTACACATCACTCTACTGTCTGATTCACCCCAAAAATATGTGATTGTATTTTGTGTCGATGATGGGGGATTCATCATGGCCCTCCTTCGATGGATTCATCCTTGTCAACTTCAACACATCATCTGGGGATTGAATCTAGAAACCAATCAAGTACCTTGGGCTTGCATGCATCAATGTCAGGTTACCTCACTTTCGACGTGAGTTTACATCATTCAATCTTGATTGAAAGATCCGATGGATTTTTCGACCTCAACTCTTTAATTCACACTCGATGGTATGTACTACGATACCTTGGGAATCATTGACATCAATGGTGATTTCCCTCACGCTTGTTAACGGTATACATCAATGATTGGTAATCAAGTGGTTTCTACCATGTTCGACTCCAAGACATTGTAATCACATGGATAGATTCGTATCATTGCAGGTTCGTCTTGAAGACCCTTGGTTGTTTCATATTTAACCCAAGTTGCGATGGAGATTGTTTGAGTCATATCACATGGATCCACTTTGTATTGGTCATGGTTGTGTTATAATCTTGTCATGGATCTACGCTTGTTTCTAGTAGCCATTATTGTGTCCAGTCGGTCTTTACTACCATGGATTTGCAATGTATTGGTCGGAAGCCATGTTATGAGTCATGTGAGACTTGTATCTCAGAGTAATTTATACTGCAGCAGCACCTTCCAGCCAACAAGTCCTTTCCATATATATTGTGAATCATACCACCTGTCTTATTTCTCCAACTTCATGCTTTGGGGGGCATTATGTTACACCTAAATCTCGTCATCATGAGTCTTGTGTCAACTTCATGCCTCAATCCCTGAAGTTTCCCTGACCAAAAACAACTAGAGCAAGTTGTTGACCCTTGTGTCCACATTTTATAGTTGCACTGGCACAGGTTGTCTTCCAGTAACGGGCACCATAACATGCCCAAAGCATAATGCCACCTGGAAAGATGCGCACGTGGCTCAGGTTTCCCTCATGCAGCCTGCACTGCCCCCATCCTGGCGCCAATTTCCTTCATGCAGAGTGCGCCAGGGTTGGTTAAATTGGATAAAAAAGAGCTTCGAGCGGCTTCTCGAAGCATGGTAAGGTGGAATTCTATCCCTAATTGATAGGTGAAGCTGTCCTTCAGTTCCCTAACTTAAAGGGAGTATCCCTTAGACTTCTCCCATTAATCCTCAACCCACTCTATCCATTTGGTCTTATAAATAGGAAGCTCCTCCCCATTGGAAATGGAGGAAGGTCTATAGCACTCTCATGCTGGTGGAATCATCTTCGGTGACCCTTATTCATCTTTGGGAGGTTTACTTCATCCTTGGAGGCTTGGTTTGGCTTGTTGGAAGGAAGGTTGCGACGTTAAGGCATAGGTTGTAACGTTCTCTCTTATTGTACTCTCCTTCATTACAGTTAATACAATCTCTTCCCATATACATTATTGTGTTGTTAATGTTTAGAGCTTACTTCCTTGAATGTTAGCATAGATCAATCATATGCAATATATGCTTTTACTGTTTGTTTGTGTCTACTTGTTCAACAAGGATTTGCAGCTACAGATCTGAAGGTTTTGGAACATTGGATCAAGCAAGGAGCAAAGGGAATTGCGAATCTCAGGTAAGAGATATACTTGTTACATTGTGCTTCTATTGATATAGTGAAGTTGATTATATTCTGTACTCATTTGTTCTACATCCAGTTGGACTAGAGAGATCTAGCCTTTAAGTCCACTTAAGTAGATTGTCCGAAAATAGTAGGATTTGATGTTCCCATTTTTTCCTATATTTCTAATTATTTTATGTGATGTATGGGCGATGTAGCCCAATTTTTTCCTCTATGTACTTTTTTGGACTCATTGATGTGGAAAAAACTCTTGCTACAATATATATACATGGATCTTGTTTCGGCAGGTTATTCCTAAGTGTTCTAATCGAATGATGATTTATTTATTTACACTTTTAACATGCTTTGTGATCTATAGAATGTTTATGTATGTTCAATATGCGAATCTAACATGAAATTATATAGTGAATCACTCACAATATTAAAATCCCTTGGGATGTATCGATATTCAATGTAATCGAATAATATGTCAAGGAAGTGGAGCCTCTAGTGAAGATAAATCAATCTATGATGCCAAATAGCATAAATGCGGTTTAGTTCAGAAACCACGAGTTTCAAATCGAGCTTAACATCCATGTGGGAAATTCCTAAAGAAGAAGCTTTAGTCAAAAGTCCAATCATGACATGATACTCTGCAACATTATAGGTTGCGGGACCAAGGCAAATTCCTCGTGAACTCACTAACTTGTCAGTGGGGGAATATACTTCCCAAGCTGCGGAAGCAAGGTTTTGGGTATGTCTACTAGCACCATCTACATATCCATAGTAAAGCGAGAAGGATGTTGAAATATGTGCATTCAAGCACAAAGTGGAATAAGCATCCATGTATGAAACAAAATCTACATGCAAAAGCAAAAACACACCACACCAAAGCAAACTTTGTTAGGATATTCCTATACTCCATCCTAGTCCCACCAGTATTTTGATCATTTACATTTTTAGTCATGCATACAGCTTTAGGGTTTTCATGCATTAGGGTTTGCATGCATTTTGCATGCATCCCAGTCATCAGTCCAACACCTAGCCCTCAGTTAGCCAGCCCCTAGGAGCTTCTCATTATTCAGTTTTAGCCCTCTAGTTGCTTAATGCACCCTTCTTCCTTGATTTTAGGAAGCAACTCGCCCTTCTTCACCTACCAGTCTAGTTGTCTTCAGTTTATACTCAGTTACACTTAGTTACACTCAGTTACAGTCAGTTACAGTCAGTTACACTTAGTTACACCTACCAGACTCAGTTTGACTGATGGTTGACAATTACTTGAGCATTGATGACTCCACTGATGATGATGAAGACTTCCAGTTGTGTTTCGATGATACTAGTTGTGCTCCGATGACACTCTAGTGATCCTTTGATCACTCCATGAAGGCTAATTCGAATTGCCACCTTAGGCATTCAAATTCCTCATGCATTGTATTATTTATATGTCCATTTGTGATTAATAATTTAGTGTGTGTGAAGTATTATTGCTTCTATCTGAGTTCTATTGTACCATATTATTCTATTGCTCATTATACTGTATTGATCACTCTTCTTCTATTTTCCTGCTTAATCATAATTACTCTTGTGAGGTATACATCATCTCTTAGATCTTCTATGAGGATTTTCACAAACTTAAGTTACAATAATGTACAACGTACGAATGCAGGATGACCCTAGGCATAGTAATTTTTCAAGTAAATCCCATTTCGCGGATTTCCTAATGGGGTTCCATCATAATGTAACAACTCATATGCACCCGTTTCTAATACTCATTTTACAATGTAAGGGCTATACCACAGAGGTTCGAACTTACCTACCCCTAGTTCATCATTGTCTTAATCGTATACTAGGACTAAATCACCTTCATCGAAAGCATGAGGAGGAACGAATTTATCATATTGAGTTTTGACGTGTTTCTTGTGTGCCTCATTGGTGAGAGAAACGTCATGATGGATTTCATCAAGTTTTTCCAAATGCAAGATCCATTCCTCCTCGGTGGAGGTGTTTGGTAGGATTTCAATGGCCAGTTTTAGTGATGGAATCTCACATTCGATGGGTAGGACTGTCTCTAGACCATAGACCAATTGAAATGGTGTAAAACTAGTGGTAGTTTTCACAGAGGTCCTATAAGCCCAAAGTGATGATTTTTTTTTTAAATGCCAACTCGATTTGTGTGTCCCCACCATCCATAAGACCTTGTTAATGATCTCTACTTGTCCATTTGCTTGGGGATAATATGGGGATGATTTTTCATGGCGAAAACCCAACTTGATGCTTAACTCACTGCTGCTTGTCTTCATTCAAATTCAGTATAGACAATTGTCAATTCTGAACTGATACGAACTACTACCATGGATGGAATTGGGTCATCAAGTTATGGCTGGGAAGATGCCCATGAAGGTAGAAGAAGATGACATCATGATCTAGTATTGAACAACATCGTTGTGTTGATTCTGTTAGCTAACAACATCTAGTGAACTCTGCAATCATGTAGTAGATCGACAAAGTAACCCCATGTTGTTTCAAAGAAGTGTCCAAGAAAATAGTTACTTGGATTGCTACGCTTCGCACATCCGCTCCAACTTACAAAATAGTCGGGTGTGGGGAGGGGAGCTATGGGGATGCGATTGGTGGAAAGGAATAGATAGGAAACTCCTGGTCTTGGTACTTCGAGAGTGCTCGAAATGCCCATATACCATGGTGTGGAGAGGAGTTGTGAAGGGGAGGGTATTGAAATGCACATATATCACTATTGAAGAACACCCATAACTGGAGCATTTCTGATAGAACATCAAGGGGAAAGAAGCAAGGGTGGCGAAAAATAATTCCATGGCTTGCAAAGGTTACAGTGTGATGCTGGGTGGATTATGTTCATCCTTTTATAGCATATCTTGTTGGTGACTAGCGAATTTGTGACTTGACAAGGATGGGACGGCTGGAGAAACGACACTTGTGAAATCATCGTGGAATGGTGATCATAAATCTCACATGTAGTGACTGTGGATTTGCTGGAGGAATCGTACGTGTATAAATCAGATCGATGCTTTGAAATTGAGATGGATGCTGACATGGCTGCAGTGCAGATGGTTTTGGCGGCACTAATGTTGAATGCGAGATGGCGTAACTTGTGCGAAAAATATTTGAATCAGTCTTCAGATGATAATCGACATGTGAATTTGTCACAATCAGATGATGCAATGATAAACTGTTGGAGATGGGAAAAATTTTCTGCTGAGTAAAGTTTTATGTGTTTCTGATGGTTTCTTATCATTAAAGGTGTGGGAAGTCGACTGACGACTAGCATAGACTTCGACAATTGCTTCGACAAATATTGTTATATGGTGTTGAAATTCTTTGCAGGCGCGCAAGTCCTTCTAGATGTCGATGGTGAGAGTGGTGATCGACGAGAGGATCTCCATATTTTCTGCAACTTGTTGATCCTAGATGTTTCTCATGTCTTTGTCGAGGAAGGTGAGTTGATTTTCGGTGGCTGAAAGCAACCGATGGAGCTGCGGAAGGATTTGGTCAAATTTGAGCAAGGCAAATCTTGCTTGAGATATCCATTGTTCTTCTTTCTTTTCTAAGTTTACTAGCCTCTTAGTTTCCATGGCAAGTTGGTTTTCCAATATTTGTACTAAAGCTTCATCTGCTCCCTAGATTTTTTGGTGTATGTTATTGATTTGTTCCTTTGCATCCTAGATTTCAAAAAATATTTTGCCATAATATGTACCAATTTCGCAATACTTCTGTAGTTGTTTTAGCCTCTTGGACATATTGGGCTAGCTACCTATGATTCTCGACAAAATAAGTGAACTGATTTGTCATCAATATTGTTGTTTCTTGTTCTTGTGTTTGTCGATCTTTGGTCAAATTTTCTTGAAAGGCCGACACGACAGTATCAAAAAGTTCATAGGCCTTGTCGAGCAGGTTTTGGACTTAACTTGATTGTTGGAGATTGTGGTAAAACCCGTTGAAATTTTTCCTCACACTTTTTCAAAAAACTGGTATGTTCATCTTATAGTGCTTTGATATAGTCCTCATCGGATGTTCGCCTTTTCAATTGTTCTTTAATGATAGCATCCGAGAGTAAGTCGATCTCGATATCTGTGGATTATACTGGGTTGAATTTAGAGATAGGACCAAATTGATATAAGTGTATTGTAAGTCCATGTTGGTTATGGAGTTGTTGATGTCGCTACTGTTGCTTACGTTGCTCTCTCTCCCTTCTTTTATTCTCCCTTTTTCTCCTCTTTCTTCCTTTTTATTTTTCCTTCTCTTTCTCAAGTTCCATTTCTGTATTATTCTCTACAGTGTCTTTCTCTTGATCCTTGTCTGCTCCCTGAACTGGATATTGATGTTCTTGTTGATTTTCTATCTGTGTCACAATAGTTGATTCGATAGGATGAGGGGAAGGTACTTCAGGAGGTTCTTTCGAAGGGAGGGGATGTGTTTCAGACGTGTTGGGAGGTGATGGAGGGGTTGTAGGAATAGTTGTGAGATCGGGTTCGGTGGATGTAGGGATTGTTGCGGTGGGTAGCTGGGCCATCGGGAGTGGTTCTGTCATGTTGTTGGAAGTTTTCGGTGAGCTCTGGTCCTGACGAGTGAGGTATATCGGTCGTTGCAGGGATTTCGACAGTTTCAGAAGTTGATGGAAGTAATGGGGCAGGATCAATGATGGTTGATACTCTGTGATTGATGTTACTTTCAAGATTGGGGTTCTTTTCCATGATCATTGTAGCATAGGAAACAATTTCTAGCTCTGTTGCTTGTGAAGTGGCTTGCTCAGGGAAGTGAACCCATGGTGGAGGTACGACATTTTCTTAACTAGGTGTAAGAAAGATTGGTTTTTTTTATTATAAGTGTTTTCTAGTTAGGAAGGATGGAGGGTAACTGGTTGATAAATTATTAGAGCTCAGTATTGGTTTGGATTTCAGGAGAGGCATGCATGGGTTCCCGGTCAGTCGACCTGGTGGAAACGTCAAATCGTTCAGTGATTATGGTCAGGGATGTAGGTGGTGAAGTTTGAGTGAGGTCGACATGCGATGGTTTAGTGAATTTGAATCGCTTAGTCGGTTGAGTCGACGGTTGTAGAGATTCCTCCTCTCCAAGAATTTTAGCTATTTTCTCAGAAATTGAAATTTTGTTATGAGTAACATCTTCAATTACCTGAGTTTATAGGTCATAAATTTCAATGTTTTCTTCTTTTTTCGCTTCTTGCAAGATTAATTTCCTTTTCCCTTTTCCTGTTGTTTTGGGTCTTCTGTTCTACCTAGTTTCGAAAATTTCGTCATCGATACGACATATGTTTTCCTTGGTTAGTTGATATTTTGGTGTTATGTTGTCAGACTGTGTACTGTCTTCTGATCTGTCGGGTGAATTCTGATGAGGGGTCATTGTAATCCCAAAAGGGTTTGTTTCAATGATTTCATTAGTTCTTAGTGTAAATGTATCAATAGGAAAGCATACTTCATATGCTTCTTATTTCTCTGCATATGTTAGTGGCTCAACAATTTCTTGGTTCTTTCATCTTGCTTTCTCTGGAATTGGTATGACTACGTTGGACTGTCGAGATAACTTAGAAAATAATTGGTTGAATTCTGGATATAAGTCGAGTTGCTTTGCTTCTTCAACTGCTCCTTGCAAATACCATACGATGGTATGGTCGGGTGTTAATTGGATGTGTGATGTCGGTGGTAGACATCGACGAATATTTTGTGGAACCCATCATCTGGATGCACTAATTTTTAGTTCTTGGAACCAAGATTCCATCCAGATATTGGTTGTTGTTGCTCCTAGCCTACACCGTTGTGATGTAAAATATTTGAAGTTATACATGAGCGGTCCTTTGTCAGCTGTGAAGTACTTGTTTCCATTAGGTCGGAGGTGTGACATAGCTATCCAAATAATCAGGGATGGAAACTTGATTTTTCCTCTTTCATTTTGGAACTTTTCACAGACAGACCAGATAATGACTACCAAATTCTCATCCCACCTGTATAATTTTCCTCTGTTAGAAAAACAAGATCACAGAACAATACAAATTAACAAGATGCAAATATAAATCACATAAAACAAATTACAAGAGAGACACCAATATAACATGGTTCACCTAATATGGGATACGTCTACACAGAAATTGTCAGTCCTTATTATTATACTGTCCCAAAAAATGAAGGGATACAACCTGCAGCACATCCACTGCAACTTCCTCTTCTCTCTCTCAGTCTCTCTTACACAATAACGAATATCTTTACAATGCTATAACACATTACACAGCCGTATTATAGTGTCTTCCTTTTAAAGGGGAATTACCATGGGAAAATACCATGGGATACCCAATACCAAGGGCCCGTAAACTGTTGGCCAGCAAACAACCCAAAAAAATTCTTTTGAGGGCTTCGCCCCCAAACGCCCATTGGCCCCGGGACCCCCATGGGGGGGCGATTCCCCCCGCAAGGGTGAGTGTACAATACACCTGCACTTCATATAAAATTGGGGTACAAACATGGTTGAAACAACAACATCTCGGAATCGGGAAGATCAAGATCCACAACCAACAATCTCCCACTTGGAGACTAATCACAACAACTCCACTGCTATTGCACTTGATCGACTATGATCTGAAACTTGGACTTGGAAAATTTCTCATCTTCACCTTCATGCTTGAAGGCCAACTGAAACCGAGCATGAACTCAGTTTCTCTCTGGTTACTACCTTTGTCAACATGTCTGCAGCATTCTGGCTAGTGTGTATCTTTTCCAGCTTCTAGAATAGACCGTATGAAATGGTACTTGAGATATATATGTTTAGTCTTAGAACAGAAGGCTGAGTTGTTTGCAATATGAATAGCACTCTAGTTGTCACTGTACAACCTGTTATTCTCCTGCTTCTTACCTAATTCCTCCATGAACCTTTGTAACCAAATCATCTCTTTACTAGTCTCTGTAGTAGAAACATACTCTGCTTCCATTGTTGAAAGTGAAACAACCCTTTGCAGTTTCGAAATCCAGCTTTTTGCAGTTCCACCTACAATAAAAACATACCACTTGGTGCTCCTCTTGTGGTCTTTATCACCTTCCATATCTGCATCACATATCCTTGTAGAACAATGTCTGAACCTCCAAAATATAATGCATGAGTGGTAGTACTTCTTAAATACCTGAGAATCCACTGTACTACCTTCCAATGTTCTTTACCTAGATTGTTCATATACCTGCTCACAACTCCCACTACATGTGCAATATTTGGTCTTGTGCACACCATGGCATACATCAAGCTACCAACTGCTGATGAATAGGGAACCTTGGACATGTAGTCTATCTCTTCATGTGTCTTGGGACACATCTCCTTACTTAGTTTGAAATGGTTGGCCAAAGGTGTACTAACTGGTTCTTCATTCTACATTCTAAACCTCTCCAACACCTTTTGTATGTACTCACCCTAAGACAATGTCAATTTGCGATTTTTCATGTCTCTTGTTATTCTCATACCAAGGATTTACTTTGCAACACCCAAATCCTTCATTGCAAATGAATTAGCTAACTTTTTTTTAGCACATTTATATCATGCATGTTAGACCCTGCAACAAGCATGTCATCCACATACAATAACAAGATAATATATCTTCAATTATATAGCATCTTGAAATAAACACAGTGGTCATAATGACATCTACTATAACCCCGTTCTGTCATAAACCCGTCAAATTTTACATACCACTACCTTGGAGCTTGCTTCAGTCCATATAAGCTCTTCTTCAACTTGCATACCAAATTATCCTTCCCTTTTACCTCATACCCCTGTGGCTGCTGCATATAAATCTCTTCATCCAAATGCCCATGGAGAAAGGTTGCTTTTACATCTAATAGTTCAAGATGTAAATCTTCTGCCGCCACTAGACTTAAAATAGTTCTAATTGAAGTCATTTTAACAAAAGGAGAAAATATTTCATCAAAATATATACCTTTATTCTATGCAAACTCATTTACAACAAGTCTGGCTTTGTACCGCTTCTTGCCTCCATCTTCTTCCTTCAACCTATAAACCCATTTATTTTGCAATGGTCTTTTACCTATAGGCAATTGAACCAAATCCAAAGTATTGTTTCTTACCAATGAGTCCATCTCCTCATTCATTCCTTGCTCCCACTTCTTTCTAGTTTCCACCTGCATTGCTTCTTCATAACATTCTAGTTCACCAGAGTCAGTCATCAATAAATAATACATTGAAGGAGAGTATCGTTCAGGGGGTCTACTTGACCTAGTATCTCTTCTAACACTTGCAGGAGTTTGAGGTACCTATAGATTTTTTGGCACCTTTGGAACTTCATTTTCTTTAATTTCATCAAGCACTGTGTACTCTGTGTTTTCCTTTTCCTATTTCTTTCCCTTCAAATAATATTTATACATGACCTTTTCATTGAATACCACATCTCTACTACTAATGATTTTTATTTTATTTTCATAATTCCATAAGCTATAACCAAAATCATCAACCATGTATCCAATAAAGTTACATTTCTTGGATTTAGCCTCAAACTTTGTTCTATTTTCTTTATCAATATGGAGAAATGCTTCACAGCCAAAAGTTCTCAGAAATGAGTAGTTTACCTTTTTACATGTCCATGCCTCCTCTGGAATACCACCATCCAAAGCGCTTGAAGTAACTCTATTTATTAAGTAAATATCAGTATCTACAACATCTTCCCAAAACTGTAAGGGAAACCCTACATGCAATCACATACACCTTGCACGCTCCATGATCGTCGTATTCATCCTTTCTAACACACCATTTTCTTGTGGTGTTCCTGGGATTATCTTCTCTCTACGAATCCCATGGTATAAACAGTAACTATCAAACTCCTTACCACAATATTCACCTCCATTATCATATCCGAGACACTTCCACCTTTTTCCTGTCTCATTCTCAACCAAAGCTTTCTATTTCTTAAAAGTAGCAAACAAATCATATTTATGTCTAATGCAATAAACCCAAGTTTTTCTAGTTGCATCATCAATACAAGTAACATAATAACGAGAGCCTCCAAGAGATTGTACCTGAGCTGGTCCCCATACATATGTATGCACAAGTTCTAAATTTTCACCCTTCTTCTGTTTCCCAACCCTGAGAAATCTAACTCTCTTTTGTTTTCCATAAACACAGTTCTCATAGAATTCCAAACCTACTTGCTTCAGATCTGGAAGCAACTTCCTTGAGTGGAGAAATTGCATCCCCTTCTCACTCATGTGTCCAAGCCTATGATGCCACAATGTTGTATTTATTCCTGTGGAATATAAAGAGATAGAAGAGTCAGTATTATGAGGACATAAATACAATGTACCTATTCTGTCTCATTTTTCTATCACCATCGATCGTTTAGTGATCTTCCACCATGTTTCTCCAAATGCAGATAAACAACCACCATCTCCCAACTACCCTGTTGAGATCAGATTTATTTTCATAGCAGGAATATGCCTTACATCTTTCAACATCCATTCACCATTCTTTAACTTTATCCGTACCTTACCCATTCCAACAATTTTACATGGTTCATCATCACCCAATAAAACATGTCCAAAATCGCCTAGAACATAATCATTAAAGAATTTCCTATGGGGTGTATCATGACATGAAGCCCATGAATCTACTACCCAGTAATCACTAGTATTATCTAATACAATAATCAAAGCATCTTGTAACACATCACCTGCTATATTTGCTTCCTAAGTAGTCTCTTGTTTTCCATCTCCTTTCTTCTTTAGAGATATGCAGTCTTTCTTCAGATGTCCTTTCTTTCCATAGTTCCAACACTCTATCTTTCCCAATCTGGACTTGGATCTTCCCTTCCTGGACTTGGTGCGATTACCTGGGAGCTTTCCTCACTCCCTTTGTCTTCTCCTGCTCTCCATGGTCAACGCATTACCTGATGTATCACATGTGCTTTTCCTTCTCATTTCCTCACTAAGAATAACACCAACAACATCATCAAATTTCAAAGTGTTTGAACCAGAGACAAAGTTACTTACAGCCATGACCAAGCCGTTCCAGCTTTTTAGCAATGAGCACAATATTAGAAGAGCCCTAACCTCATCATCAAAGTTCACATTTACAGAACTTAGCTTATTTGTAATTGTATTTAATTCATTTAAATGATCGGCAACAAATCCACCTTTTGACATCTTCATATTAAATAAACGCTTCATTAAAGATACCAGGTTGGAGGGAAAGGGTTTTTCATACATCTTACACAATGCACTCATCAGATCCTCTGCTGTCTTTTATTTTGAGATATTGAAAGCCACCGACGAATCCAGGCACAACCGTATTGTTCCTAGTGTTTTTCTGTCAAGCACATCCTATTATTCGTCCTTCATAGTCACTGGTATTTTTTCTTTTCCTCCCAACGGTAGGAATAGATCCTTCTGATACAGATAGTCCTCCATTTGCATATTCCATAATTGGTAGTTTTGTCCATTAAATTTCTTGACCTTAAAATTTCCTTCTTCTGCCATTGCTCCCACTCAAACCAGAACCCTTCTTTCTTGTGAGTTTATATGCCAAATAGACATTTGGATCTGATACCAATTGTTAAAAAAACAAGATCGCATAACAATAACAATTAACAAGATGTAAATATAAAACACATAAAACACATTACAAGAGAGACACAAATATAACGTGGTTCACCCAAGATGGGCTACGTCCAAACAAAAATTTCTAGTCCTTATTATTATACCATTCAACAAAATTAAGGGATACAACCTGCAGTACATCCGCTCCAAATTCCTCTTCACTCTCTCTCAGTCTCCCTTACACAATAACAAAAATATTTACAATGCTGCAAAACATTACATAGTCGTATTACAATGTCTTCATTTTAAAGGGGAATTAACATGGGAAAATACCTTGGATTACCCAATACCATGGGCCTATAAATTGTTGTCCAACAAACAAACCAAAAAATTTCTTTCGGTGTCTTTGCCCCTAAACCCCCGTGGGGGGGCGATGCCCGCCCACACCCCCCGCTAGGGTGAGTGTACAGTCCAGCTGCAGATTATATAAAATTGGGGTAGAAACATGGATGAAACAACAACATCTCTGAATAAGGAAGATCAGGCTCCACAACCAACATCCTCGTCGTGCAATATTCTGGATGTCTTCGAGCATGTCAAGTTTAAGGTCTCATCCTCGCCCAGTGGCAGTCAAGCCAATGGACACAATCTTGGAAGCGATTTTATCAGTTTCATATTTGATCTGTTTAATGAATAAGCCCCTGTAATTCTTACATGTCGGTGTTCCTGTGAATTCTTTGACTAAAGCGGGATTAGGTCTTAGGGGTACCACATCCCCTTTGTTAGAAAGCTTTGTGATTGTTGCAATAAGGTTGCCCATGATTTCGACAGTGCTATCGAAGTATAAATTTCCTCAATGGTATCGGCTAACAACAAACTGGGTGATTAATTCTTTCAGTCCGTCAAAGTTGTCGAGTAGGGGTGCATTCATATAGGTTAATAGCTTGGATGCTTCCAATTTATGTGCTCCTTCTCGCCATTTTCCATCCGATTCTTTCACCCATTCTTTTATTTCATTCCATGAGCATTTCCATTGTCTTTCTTCAATGTTTGCATTCTGGATGTTCCGCAATCTTGTTTTTAATGGCATGTCTACTTCTTCTAGTTGTAGGACCTTTGTAGCTGTGGATCAGGTGGTGGTTTGCGATTTCTTCGGTGCCATTTTGTATGTTGGTTCTGTGGTAGGTTTTTTCTCTGGTACAGGTTTAGTTGGCTCTGAGTTCTGATATTCGATTTATTGGAAAAATAATTCCCAATTTTATTCAAGTGCCGTATTTAAATCAGGAATATCATGACTTGGTGTGATTGTGATAAGTGGGGAATTACATGCGCAGTGGGTGAAGATATTAAATGCTCATCACTCAGCTGACAATTTGTCGGCTCTATTTTCAATGCATGTCATCCTTTCAGGTCCATAAGTTGATTTTGGTCATTGTTTTGTTTGAGTTTATTTTGTTCGTTGACTTGATGCTTTTCGATCAAGAATATTTCTTTATTCTTTGGTGTGCTTCATTGGTTTATCTCTCATCGGCTATAATCTTGTCGTCTTATTTGTCTTCATAGGTCACATTCACTTAGTCGATCATTTTTGCTCCGTCGGTCCTTCATGCCCGGTGCTCTTTTAGTTTTCTTCCTTCCTGCATCGTCATTGGTTGTGTTGTCTCCCCAATATATTTTCATGATGAACTTGCCATTACCCATGTGTTAGTCTCCTTTTTATACTATTTATTTCCATCTAAGTTGGTTATAGCTACTTTTTGTTTAAATTTGAAAATCATAATTAAGTATATGGTAATAAAACTAATTATACTTAAAGAAACGTTTCGAACCTGGGTAGGTCGGTCGGCCAATGGTGATAAGTCCATTGGTCAACAACATGTTTTTTTATACTCTGTAGTGTTTTAACTGCGCGTTGTTGAAAAGTTTTTTTAACACTCTTCCTTGTAGTGTTTTTTGTCAAACTAATCCATTGGTATTGATTCCTTTTGCTACATGCATGCCTAACCATGCAGTGTGCAACTTCTTCGGCTTTCTTTTAATATCACTCTCCTAGAGCAGCACAATGTATCCAATTGATATATCCTTATTTTTTATGTTTCTATCATGCCAGGCCTTCTATTGCTTCTTTTAGGCTTCTTGATGATGAATTGCTATTTGTCGTTGTTCTTCCAATTTTGAAAATTGAAATAATCTATCATTGTTGGCTTGCTCGATGTCAAGGTGTAATACTTTTTCTATTACTAGAGCCTGTTGTCGGAAGTGCAGGGGAACGATAGCTTATTTTCCATAGATAAGTTTAAATGGGGTATGTCCTGTCGATATTTTGTACGCTGTCCAATATGCCCAAAGTAACGCTGGTATTTTTTTCGTCCCAATCATCTTTTTCGATATTGCATATTGTTGTCAAGCCTTTAGTTAAGGTTTGTTAAAATTTTCTATTGCCCCGCTGGACCATGGGTGATATGTTGTACTTTTTTGTTTATGTTCCATTAGAAACTCTTTCGTTAGTATTGATATTGTCTTATTTACGAAGTGATAACCTTGATCACTGATTAGAGTTAATGGACAACCAAATCGTGTAATAATATTTTCATAGATAAATTTCGTGTAAAATCATCAAAGTATTCTCCATAGGTTTTTTTTCAATTTCAGCTGTCCTTAATCTATGTACGACAATTTTCTTGACAAGTACTAGAACAAGGGTAACATTTTCTGCAATAATTCTCTACTGTTGGAAAAATGGAGTGAAATGACTGAGATACTCAGGCTCCTCTTGTAGATGTTGTTCTACATTACTGACTAGCGAAGATTGTTGACAAAGAATTGTCATTGTTGATCAAAGAGTCCACAATAATAGAAAGTTGTATGATAGGATTGAGGCACTTGTATGATAGTTGTATGATATGATTGAGGCACTTGTATGATAGTTGTATGATAGGATTGAGGCTATGCCTATTCTCGAGCTGTAAGTTGATTTGCTTTGTGTGTTATGTTTTCCATATGTAGTTGCCTTCTGCATTTATGGTGTTTGGTTGAAGCACATCTTCTCCATCCGGAATGGTTGATGGGATCAATGTATATGAACTGTAAACAATTTGACTTGAGTCAAGTAGAATGGAATGGCTTGGGAAACTAATTGCATGAGTTGACTAAGGGTTGAAAATAGTATTTGACATGATTGCCTTGAAATGCTGAAGCTCTTGTCAAAGAGTTTGTGACTTCCCAACATTGGTCTCAACTAACCTAGACTTAGGTTGACTAACCAGTTTGTGGAGCCAAAGGGTATTACTATGAATTTTGAACACTTCAGAGAAACATTTTGACAGCTTCATCCCTTTTTCCACGGAGTGCATGAATTTTTGTTGTGCTTAAGATTTTAGATATTCATGTCTTCACTAAATTAACAACTTCATCACTCCAGTGCTATTTTTCATCTTCTGTGCTTGCCTATCTAAGATTTCATCATACAGAGTCAATTAATTGACTTTACCTATTTTAACTCTTAATGATGCCGATTTGTTTATGGAGGTTCATGTAGCCATATGTTATGTCATGCAATATTGATGTTCTTGGTAAAATGTGATTTTCCTGGCACATTAAAAAAATTATACTATTTTCATGCACTGAAATTGAAGGGGGATCTTGTTGTCATTATCAAGCATAACTCCTTTGTTTCCACAGTCAGACATTATCGCTACCCTCATGTTTGTCTATATCGAGCTTCATTCCCTCAATCAACAGACTTGCTTTGACTTGACTAAACCATGTGAAGACTTGGGTTACCTATAACTAGTTTCATTGTGAAATTTTTGGCTTATCTGTTCCATGGGAAGACCGTCTTCTTCAAGGGAGACGTCTTTAGACCAAGCCATGTCATACTGCAAAAATGAAATGAAAACATAGCTCTAGTCTTATGAGATCATAAAGGAGCATCTTGGCTGAATGCGCATTTTGATCAAGATAAACGACTTCTATTTACCACTAAGTTGTGTTGCATCCTAATGCTCTAGACTCATGCTAAAGAGCATCTGTTGTCATCTTCATTAGAATTATTGAAATAATCACTCCTTTCTATTTTCTTCTTTCTCTGTTTGTTTGGCTATGCATATTGCTCTTGTTAGTGCTACTTTGTTCCCTTCTGTACAAAATATTCCTTCTTAAGCATCCAATCCAAATCTTCCATGGGTTGGCTGTCATGTTTTTCATATCAACCTTTGGATTGCTATAGCAAGGGCACCAGGATGCTTTATTGTTGTACATAGGTATGTTGAAGATTTGTGCACCCATAGCAAATGTATGCTTTGTGGTGTAAGGTATACTTCATGTTAGTTAAATATCGTAAATTCTATATCATTAGGTTCCTTTTAAAATTAATAGCACAATTGATAATAATATTTAAATTTCTAGGAGTAATTTAATGAACCGGGATCTGCTTAAGGCAGTAGGCAGTGATATATCTGTTTCAGTGGTCCCTCCTGTAATGTTTCAGTGGTCCCACTTTGTGCTTGAAATAGTACATGTCATTAGTAATTACATGGCATGGTACTACTATTGATAGTAAAATTGAAAAACTAGAATTCAAGATTAAAAATAAATTTATGAAATTAGGATCTAGCAGCATTTTGAATGCCTTATGGGGCCACAGACATTCTCTTTAAAGCTAGATGTTGTAAAACAATATGGCCACAGACATTTTCTTTAAAGCTAGCTGTTGTAAAACAATATGGCCACAGACATTCTCTTTAAATCTAACTGTTGTAAAATAATATGGCCACAGACATTCTCTTTAAATCTAGCTGTTGTAAAACAATACACTGTAAGGCAATGACGTTGGTCGCAAATCTAGTGCTGAAAAGATGTTTAATCTCTTTTCCTTTTGCATGTGCTAAAAACCCTCATATGATTGTAAATATATTGGATGAAGAACATTGCTTCTTCTACAATTTTAGTTCGGATTAGTGAATATTTGACTTCAATGAGTCAAATAGAAAAGAATGACTTGACCGAGCTAGATACCACTACTGAATTTGATGTTGACCCTAGGTCACATAAGCGAAAATACAAAAAAGAAAAATGGTACAAGAGAATTTTGACTAACAATAACCAACAGAACACCAGGAACGACTTCTCAAAAGAACTTGAAAAAGTAAACATGATAATTAATCATATGTGAACTGACTTCACAAAAGGCTTTGAACTTATGCCTTATACAATGTCATTCGCAACAGAAAAAGAAATATAAAAGCAAACAATAAGCATGCATATACACATTTTCACTAATTTTTAGTGTTCAAACTTCAAACTGGCCCGGTAAATTAGCTCTGTATTATACATGGAATGCACTAGTAGCTTACAGTGGTACCTAAATTCAAATTGTATACCTAAACTCTATATCAGATGACCAAATGCAAAATTATGCTCATAAAATACCAAGCTTGTGACTGGAGGTTGCTGGAAAATTGGAAAGCCTGTCAGCATGTTACTGCTTCTCCAAGGTGTTGACACATCAGCCAACTAATCCATTTCTTTAAATTTAATATTTCATGTTACATTTGATAAACATCATTTTCCTCTTGTTCCTTCCATCGACGAAATGGGGATATCACATGGACAAGAAAATTATAATTATTAATACTCCAAGAGTAAACTTATAATATCTCATTTGCACCCCACATGGTCAATGTCTTCACAATTTCTGGTACACTTTGACTAGGAACTTGACAACGCCTATACTGAATATCTGAAATATGATCTGGGAGACAGGCTTCATTCAGAGCCATGTTGAGAGGGTTGGATTCTCTCTGAAGCAATCCATTCGTCCTTCAAAATTATCCACGTTGTACTCAAACCATCACATTTGCACTCCACATTGTACTCAAACCATCACATTTGCACTCCACATTGTCAAATGTCTTCACAACTTCTTTTTGGACAATAATTGTAAGTCCCTTCTGAAGCTCATCATTCATAAAGAAAATTTCCTCATCTTCGTAGTGCAAGAGTGAGTGGTGTGCACCCCATACCTTTGGGAGTGTGTCCTTGTGTAACATTAAGAGATTCAACTAGCCAAAACTATTTTAGGACTTCCAACTATAAGACATCATGAGAAAGGCTTCAAGGATGATGTGCCCAAAGGACAAGTTGATATGAGAGTGCTAGGTTGGATTGGTTGGCCATTCCCAAGGTAGGCAACCTAGATGAGTACTTTGATGACTTGTCCAAGCAATACTTCGTACTGGTGTCCTATCTCTCTCCTCTTTATTGTAGTTGTTATGCTTTCTGATTCCATTACTTTTGTAAAGGCTCAGCCTCACATATATGTAAATTTTCATGTTGATACGAGTCATGATTGATTGAATCCATTGATGTTTAATAAAGTGTATTATATTCTATTATCTCAAAGTGATTAATGGAGACGGAGATGGCTTCATTTCCTCTACATCTACTTCTATTTCTAGTGCTGAGAATGGATTTCTAGGGTTTACCTTCTTGGTTTTCCCTTTGCTTCTCACTTTTATTTTATTTTCACCTATATTTCTTTATCAGAAAAAGTCTTGGTGCTCCCACATTTTATGTGTGAGTTTTTTAATTTTCCTGTCCTATTGACCTACTCTTTTTGTCGCCCATGGAAAATAATAAAATTATCTTATCATTTTTTCCTTTATAGCCACGCATGGGAAACCCTCTGAGACTTTTTAATTGTTGTTGATGTGTGGTAACCAAGGTAAACCCCCTGTGCCTAAGTTCCAAGAACGTTGACTCGCAGGGATTTGGAGAGTGGAAGCTGTGACCTCCTCAACTTCATGGAAGAGATCTCATGTCTAGCTAATTACTTTTTTTTTTCCTCGAAAAAAAAGCGTAATTTCATTTTATCCTTAAGAGTACGAAATTACATAGAGTGTCAACACTCGGAATGAGTGAATGAAGTAGCTTCAAGAACCAACTTTTAATCCATTGTCACGAATAGCAGAGATGTTCTCACCACGTGAGCAATAACATCTATTACAATAAGATAGTTAATATCCAGAGAAAATCGGAATTGATAACAGAGATTTTTAGCCAACCTGTACAAGTCATTTAGATGCAAAATTCTAGAGTGTAAATATATACATCAAGTTGTTGTTCAGCTGAGTTCAAAAGAAGTGCATTAGGCTTCCAAAAATGCAAGAAAGTAAAAAAACTAAAGATCAGTCTATGAATGGCCTGTGGTAAAGTTCCCTGCTAACCCCGTCAATGAGTTCGGAGACTTTCCAAATACCGGGAGCTAGGAGCAGTCCTTCCTTCGAGGCTTTGTCCGCCTCTGTGTTGTTCTCCCGAAAAACGTGCCTGCAATTAAAAGTATCAAAGGTGTAAGAGACATTTTGAATTTGCTCCAAAACAATAGCATTTCTCCGGTTGTTGCACTGATACAACCCATTGACCCAGTTAATCACATTCAATGAGTCCCCAAACACTGAAAAAATCCTAACAGAGTGTTCCAAAGCAAAGGAGAGTAAAATCTTAAGGCTGAGAATCTCAGGCCAGTTGTTGGTCCCTCTCCCCAATCCAAACGACATCACAAAGTAATATGAAGAGGACAGAAATAGAAGAGCCCCTCCCCCACAGAGATCGTTCTGACAAGCCCCGTCGAAGAAGCCACAAGGCTGAGTTCGGTCAATATCCAGCTGTTGAATATTGCTAGGAGTAGTGGTCTGTCTGCTACGCTGAAGAGCTAAGTGGATGCCGCAGCTGTTGATGGCCACTAAAGCTGGGACTCCCAATTTTTTCGAGAACAGGTAGTTGTTCCGGGATAGCCAGATTCCCCAGATAACAATAGGGGGAAGGCCTTTATAAGTAGCAAATGCCGAGTTATGATTCCAATGGCGCCAAGCCTCCACAAGGGAGTGCCCTTCCCACAGAAAATTTACCTTGAAGATGCGAGACACAACCTTCCAAACCTCCTTAATGAAGCTACAATGGAGAAATAGATGTAATACATTTTCCTCATGCTGAGAACACAGGTAGCACCTGCTAGGACCCTGTAGGTTTCTTTTTTGCAGAAAATCCCATGTTGGGATCCTGTTTGCTAAGATACACCACATGAAAATTCGAGCTTTGAGAGGGCTCTGCATTCTCCAAATAGATTTCCATCACCACACCAGATCCCTATCCCAGAAGTTTTCACTGATCCACTGATAGCCATATTTCGGAGTATAAATGCCCGAGGGATCCCCATCCCAAATCAAGGTGTCATTTTCATCTTTGAGAAAGATCTGATCCCTACTGAGAGCTCTCAAATATAATCTAAGTTCATTCTCCTTATCCAAATCTAACCCAAAGGATTCTGCTCTCCGCCAAACAGGCCTTCCCATCCAGATATTCTCCTCGTCCGCTAATTGGTGGAGAACAAAAATATCCCACAGCCGCAGATCCTCGATCAGTCCTGCTGACAGTAGGTGTTGTGCTTAGCAGCCCACCCAAGGATCACGACCAATCCTCAGCTTCCGCCCATTGCCAACGTCCCAAACAAGTTTCTGTTCAATAATATGAAAGGAGGAGACAAGAGCTTTCCAAATAACAGACCCCCCTTTGTGTGTCTTGATCGGGGACCTAATCCACTCATCCACAGGATCCGGTTCAATGTATTTTTGAGTCATAATTCTAGCCTAGAAGCCTCCAGATGTGATTAACCTCCATCCACATTTAGCTGCCAAAGCCTGAGAAAAATAAAAAATGTTTTTGAGTCCCAATCCTCCCAGAGATTTAGGAGCATCTATTCTCTCCCATTTCACCCAAGGTGTTACATGTGCATCCTCCTTGCCATTCCACAAAAATCTGAAACAAATTTTCCTAGCAGCTTCCAGAATCCCCTTCGGTATCCAAGCAAGGGACATCCAATATACTGGAATGGCTTCCAGCACCGACTTCACCAATATCAACCTACCAGCTCGTGAGAGCCACCTGAAGCTCCAAATTTTGAGTCTTTTTTCAAGCTTTTCCAAGAGCCAGACCCAGTCACGTTTCAAATAGTTATTAGGCTTTAGATGAAAACCCAGGTAATGTAACCCCTCTGAAAGGGTAAGGAGATGGAAGGGGAATATATCAGTGAAGGTATGAAGTTCCTCCTCTCCCAAAAGTGAGACAGTAAGTGAATATTTTTCATTGTTAATCTCCATTCCAGTTGCAATGGAAAAGAGATCCAAGATTTCTTTGAATTTAACTGCTTCCCTTCTAGATCCAGAGCAGAAGAGCAAAATGTCGTCCACAAAGAGCAGATGTGTGAGCGAGGTTCCAGGTGCCACCATGATCCCAACAAGATCTCCCGTTCTCTTAGCTTCCTTAATGGCCCTACTCAAACTTTCGGCCACCAATAAAAATAACAAGGGGGACAAAGGGCAGCCCTGGCGCAAGCCACGCCCTGAGTGGAAGAAGGGGGTCGCTACTCCATTCATTAATACCGAGAAGGATACAATGGTAATACAACTCATGATCCAGCGAATGAAACCAATCTCAAACACCAAATGAGTTAGCATAAGTCGAATATAAAGCCAGCTGACCTTGTCAAATGCCTTTGATAGATCAATTTTTAGAATTACTCCTTTCTGCTTGCTGGATTTGATACTGTGTAAGCCTTCCTGTGCTATGCCAATTGCTTCATGAATCTGGTGCCCTTCAAGAAATCCAAACTGCTCCTCAGAGATGTGTGTGGATAGAACAGGTTTGATTCTTCGGGAAATCACTTTAGTAACAATCTTATACACACAGTTGCAAAGAGAGATAGGACGGAAGTCGTTGAGCTTGGAGGGAGTGTCTACTTTGGGAATGAGAGCAATGAAAGTAGAGTTTATGCTGGCAGGTACTCTTCCTTCCCTCCTGGACTCCTCAACAAGCTGTAAGAGGTCATCACCAATAATATCGAAAAGTGCTATAAAAAATTCAATCATCCAACCATCAGGCCCCGGACTCTTGTCCTTCTGAAAACTGCTCAAGACTTCCTTCAGTTCATCCATAGTAATGCTATCCATCAACATCTGGTTGTCCGCTTCTTCAACAAACCGAGGAAAAAATTGCACAACCTTGATAACCTCTTCAATGTTCACCCTGTTGTTGGCTTTGAAAAGGTCCTGGAAGTGTTTAACCCCAATCCCTGCCAAACCATCAAAGGTGGCCTGAGAATTACCATCTGAATCTTCAAGGCTCCAAATAGTGTTGATAGATCTTCTGCCTTTAGCATAAACATGGAAAAATTTTGAGTTTTCATCCCCACTTTCCAGCCAAATGGCCCTGCTTTTGAGTCTCCAAGCCTCTTCGATGTGTAAAAGGATCCTGTTCCTCTTGTCCATCAGATTTACAAGATGTTCCTTTGTAGCCTGAGTGACAAATCCACCTCCGGATCCCTCCAAAATGTTGGAAATAGCCTCTTCAATATCCTTAAGCTCCCTATCCTCCCGACTTCTCTTATCTGCAGCCCAAGATTTGATAGGTTCCTTGAGTAGTTTAATGTTCTCCGCAAAGTGAATTGCTGCAGTATGAATGGAGCCCGGGTGATACGGTATCCAGTGCTAATGAAACAGTTCAAAGAAGGTTGGGTCCTCCAGCCAAAACTTATTGAATTTTATGGGCACGGGAGGTTTGTTAGGCCCTGCCTTCAGTTCCAGGAAAATCGGTTCATGATCTGAGCAACCTCCTGACCCTATCCATTGCCTGACATAAAAAAGAGTCTCCATTATCTGTTCAGAAATAAGAAAACGGTCCAACCTTTTTGCCACCCTATCCAGCCTAGCTCTCATGTTTCTCCAGGAAGGCTTCAGGGATACAGGCTCCACATCAATCCAATTGCCTTCAGAGAGCTTCCTAATAAAAAAGTTTGAAAGAGGGTCCACATGAGCATGTGGCCCCCAAGTCTCAGCATGCCCAAGAGAGAAATTCATATCCCCTCCCAGGATCGTTGAATCACCTTTGAGCAGATAATTATCCAGCAGGGCGTTCCAAAACGGTTCACGATCACAATAAGGACCATAAATGTTAACAATAGTAAAAAGTTTGTCAAAAATCCAAAGACCTACAGGTCATGCCTAACACCGAATGCATTCCCCAGAGAGAGGAAACACACACCTTAGCTTCATTCCAACCGATCGCCAAGCCTCCAGAGTGGCCCCTGGCATCCAAGCCCACAAATCCCCAACCAGGAAACCAAACCTTAAGTCTACAAACAGCATCTTCACTACTGCACATAGTTTCTTGCAGCACCAAAATATCAGGATGTTCCAGTTGCAACATCCGTCTCAGCACTGGTCTTTTGGAGGGACTAGCAAGACCTCGGCAGTTAAGGGACATAATCTTCATCGAATCCCTTCCTTGTGGGCATTCACCGCTCTAAGTGCCCTTTCAATAGACAATTGTTTACCCTTCTTAAGGTCTGAACAGGCTCTGGTTTTAGCATGGGAAAGGAAGGATTTCCTTCCTCTAGGTTTGTGGGGTTTAGGTTTCTCTTTCCCCAACCCCCCCGCAGGAAGTTTGTTCATGGACCTCAGGAAGTAACCCGACTCCGAGGAACCAGTGGGTGATGAGGGTTCGGGAGATGGGGTCATCGAATCAGGGCGGGGTTCAGAGCTAATAACCGGTGAGCAATCTAGCAATGGGGGATCTTCGACAGGGGGTGAATCCACTGAGCAAAGTGGAAACGAAAGAGATGTCAACAGCTGAGGGGAAATGTGCAGATTCCTAAAGCCATCCACCCAATCCAGACCAGGAAAAGTAAAGTTATTAAAAATAAGACAGAAGGAAGGGTTGGAAAAAGTAACAGAAGAAGAACCTGCTGCCATGTCCGGTGTCCGAAGGAAGGATAGCAGAGGACCCTCCTGAGCAGAATCTCGAAGCTGTGTATAATGCGGCTCTTCAGTGATGCCAGTGAGACCTGCAACAGGGACCAAACCTTCCTCCACCACATTTTCAGCTGCCTCCTCTCCGCTTGTAGGAACTACACCGTCCGGCCGACTCTCCATGGGAACCTCCAAATCAGAACGCTCGAAACCCTGTTGGTCCCCAAAATCCTCCATCGATGCCAGACCGACCTCCTTAGCCACAATCCTATGCTTCAGAGAATTACCAAACTTCATACGAATAGGCACAGTGCAATCAATAGCCGAATGTCCGTATTCATGACATCGCCTACACCGGAAAGGCACATTTTCCTAGTCAAGGGTTTGTTCAAAGGTGTAAGGATCCCATTTCAAATCCATAGCCTCGAATAACCCATCCCTGACGTTGATAATCACCAAAATGCGCGCAACCTTCTGCATCGCCGTTGCCACAAAAGAAAAGTACGCATCTAAATATGTCCCCAGAATGTTTCCTATCCTCCTGAAATGTTCCTCGGTTTAGTAGTGGAGAGGGAGTCCCGGGAGCCGAACCCAGAGCGGGATAACATCCATACGTTCATGGCTAGCATCAAAGAGGGGGTTCCATGGCTTAAGCAGTAGTGGAACCTTAAGGATTGACCAGTTAAGGCTTAATGCCCACTGAGCATGTGCGTCCGATGAAAAATGGAAAGCGAACCACCCGCCCGAGAGCCCAACAATACGGGGGACATAACCACAGTGACCCAGCCAAGCCCCAGAGGCCCACGAAATCACCGTCTTGTGACTGATAGGATTTCCATAGACCCGTCCAACCAACACCGATTTGACTATCCTGACAATCTGATGAATGCCAATGTCTTCCCCCAACGTGTAGTTTGGAGCCTTGCCCGAATTCTTAATCCATTTCCTCCGGCTCTTCAAACGCTGGTCCTTAGTTATCAATCCTGCTGTTCCCGCTTCACGACCATAGTCCCAAGGATTAGAGTCCCCAGATGGACTAGAAAACCCGTGCTGTTCTGCAAAGTCCAGGGTAGCTGCTACAAAACCGCAGGGAGGTGATGGAGAGCCATCCCGTCAATCCTTATTACCCACCGCCTCGGCTCTGAAATCTTGCACAGGTGATGGAGGGTTGATATTGTCAGAGGAGTTGATGAAGTCCGGCAGCTCGCCAATCCCAGCACTCAGCGGCTTCGGTGAGGGTGAGGTACAGAAGCCCCTAACACCCCATATGTTCATAGCATGCTCCTCCGATGGAAAACCTGCAGCAGGGCCTTCCCAAAACGACGAACTGGTCTGAAATGGTTGAAATGCGGTATACGGGAGTGCATGAGGACCATCTGGAGTCCGCTTACTTGCTAAACCACTGAACCCTAGACTGCTATTCCCCTCCAGATTCCGGAAAGTGCCAGGTGGCGAACACCAGATGTCTTGGTGCCGCAAGGTGTCACTACCATAGTCCACTTCATCCGTCGAAACCCTAAACGGAACCCTAAACGGAAATAGATGCCGTCTCAAGGAGAGAGTAACAGTGAAAAACAACTTGGTAAAATAAACCAAACCTTGTTACCAAGGTAGAAAATGATCTTGGGAAACGTGCAGTGATTCGTACAGGCAGACAACATGCCGTCGTCTGTAGAGGGAAGCCCAGCTCCCATCGCTCTCCATCCTAACCCGTCCTTCAGTAACTCTTTTACATCATCTAGCTAATTACTGCTTGAGCTAATCGCTAGGGATAAAATTATCTTATTTTTATGCCCTAAGGCATTTCAACAAGTGAGAATCGACTCTCCGAAATTTTTTTTATTGGTTTTCAGCCGTCGGATGCTTCGTCCGACGATTGGGAAAATTTGCTTTGTTGATCTGCCTGTCTGCCATTGAACTAATGTCCATTTAAACTCAGTGCATACTCCTTTAAATGCACATTAATGCACATATTTAATGTGCATCTGTCTGCGACATTCTTGGCGGTGCTGTCTCCATCTACACCTCTATCCACCTTTGCCCGCCCTCAATCCTGCCATGCAAGTTTTCAAGCCAAGTTTCCTTCAATATGCGGTCGCACAATAGTTTCTGTTCTGGACATAGAGGTAGTTTCAGTGGCACAACAGTTTCTGTTTCTGTTCTAGACACACAAGTTTCCTTTAGTTTAGTTCTGGACACATAGGCCACTGCAAATCAATCTGCGCAGGTTTCCTTTAGTTTAGTTCTAGACACAGGCCACTGCAAATCAATCTACAATTTGGAGTCGGGTATGTAAAGCATCATATGTCATTATTACTAAGTTAAATTACTTAAAACAGTCGTTGGGATGTCCATTAGAGGGCCAATTGTAAATTTTTTAGGTGGTCTTTTATGGTAAGGATAGTAAATAGGAAAGGGAAAACAATTATTCTCCTGCCTAAGATGAAAAAAATATCCACCAGGAAGAGAAACACATCGAACTATTGTTACATTACCTGTGCCGTCTATATTTCCCCATCGTTTAACTTTTACCAACTTGCTCATAAAAATAAACCAAATGTGCAGTAAAACAGATTACCAACCTGCTCATAAAAATAAACCAAATGTGCAGTAAAACAAATCGTATATGCACAATCTGCTAGCATGTGGATGGCACTTGACAATGGGCATAATCTTTTAAACTGTTTGAAACTCGGATGACACTCGATGGCAGATTGTAAGCTTGGGCCTGTTGTCCCATCTGCCGAAGGCTCCCGCAACCTGGAAGATAATAAGTGTGAATGCAATACCAATAAATATATGCCTAAACATATACACAACCCTCCTCATATTTGGTGACAGGAGCCCGGGGCTTGAAGGAGCCACCCCTGTGTCTACCCCTGCGACGACTAGCTATCCATTTCTGAGTGAATTTCTTGTTTCCAGAATAAACTCTTCTTCTTTGCGACCTAAAACTAGTCACAACCCTAGCTCACCGTGGGTTAATAACTGGACCAAGATTCAATTTGAATCCAATGCGAGAATGCAAGTTCCTCATATACCAATGCAAAAGCTTATTTTCTGTAATGAACATCCATTGAGACCAATATCATGGTGAGATACGCTCGGGTGACCAGCTTCTGTACCTTCGTGATGGGAAGCCACTAATTATATACACCATGATATTGACCATGTCTCCATAAATCAAAATGAAAAGTTAATTGATGCATCCCATTGCCATAAGCGAACTAGGCATATTTTAATCATATGACCCAACTCTTGCAGTTACTGGATGAGAAAAATATCCACCAGGAAGAGAAACAACTCCAACTATGAAATCCATTTCCATAAGGGAATGAGGCATATTTTAATCATATGGCCCAATTCTTGCAGTTACTGGATGAGAAAAATATCCACCAGGAATAGAAACAACTCGAACTATTGTTACATTACCTGTAAGGTCTGGATTTCCCCATCATTTAACTTTTACCAACCTGCTCATAAAAAAACCAAATGTGCAGTAAAACAGGCCACATATGCACAATCTGCTAGCATTTGGATGGCACTTGACAATCAACATAATATTTTTAACTTGTTTGAAACTCGGATGACACTCGATGGCAGATTGTAATTTGAATTGAAAGAACGAGTAAGCTTGTAAGCCTGTCGTCCCATCTGCCTGAATAAGTGAAGGTGTACGAGTTTTTGTGCGGACTGTTGCTTCCTGCTCAGTGGATGAAATGCTTTTATTATGAAGATGAGCACGGTGGCCAGCTTTGCCAAGTGAGGAGAGGGCAACATTGTGAGGAACGTTGAGCTTCATCATGTCGCCAAGAGCCCTATGCCAATTCAGTAAAGCTTGACATCCAAGCCCGTCGATGAGTATCGAACATCCTGAAAGAATTATTCATGCCGAAAACCACTTAAGGGAGTGCCCCTTCCACTGTGAGTAGGGAGCCTTCGACTATTCAATCCCCAGCCCATTCCAGGCTCTCTCAACACTTTGAAAGCAGGCCACAACACCATGTGCTAGGAAATGCACGAAGCTACAGAGACCAAGCTGCAAAGAACCACAGCTGGCCCCCTTCAACACCTTGGGATGACAAGTACCCGTGGCTATCTCTGGACATCTCTGAAACTCATTTCAGACACGGAGCCTATTCATGATGGTTGCGGGCCACCTCCGAAGGTCCGTGATGGCCCTCTTCCCAATGCAGGCATTATTTCTGCTGTAGCCTGACAGTTCTAGCGAGTGTTTCACGCCAGTCCTCTGTGTGTCTGAGGTGTGCACCTGTGTGTTGCTGTCAATTCTATGTCTTTTTTATTATTATTGTGACTCCCAGGAGGCCTTCATCTGTTCATCATTCAGTCTTAGTTGTCTTCTAGGAGTGCTCTCTAGCTGCATCTATGAGCAACGTGGAACTTCTCCGTCAGCATGGATTTTTTTTATTACTATTCATCTTCTCTATGTGGGGCCAAGTGTTTATTCTTGTTTCCTATTCTGTTCATAATGGCCACCTGCATGTTCTGACAACGCTCGTGGCATCTCCCTTGTTGAGTTGGTTTGCGTGAAGCGTTTTCCCCAACTTCGAGTGTTGGACTACTGCAAATCTTGACGTTATTATATTTTGCTTTAAACAACTCCTTACTGCCTGCCTTGTGGGCATTATTATTTTTTCTTCTCAAAGAATGTTGTTCCACTTGCTCATAGTTAGAATTGGTCTTGTCTTTGTTCGTTGTATTATTAATTTGTAGAGATGATTCTTAAAGTGTTTGTTGATCTTTGATTTACTCTATATTTTGCTTTGCCTCTAATTCGAGTACTAGTGTTCATTCAAGAATCAATACTCATGCAAGGCTATGTTTGTGCTACTCTTCTACATCCAGTTTGAAGAGAGACTTTAGATGTCTTCCTAGGTGTAATATGTAGAATTTCTTTAGCAATAAATACAATGAAAGTTATATAGAAAGAAGTGGATATTTTATTCGTGGAATGAATTCAAATTTAATCTACAAGTATTTTTGGGTGCCTCTCCTTTGGCACTAATAGTTAATTTAAGACTATGATGTATTTTTTTCTTGTATACATTATGCCTTTCGGAACTAATGTTGGTTCATCTTTTTAAATTGTGTTTTTGATCTGTTTTACTGTGTAGGGCTCAGACTTTGTATCGTAGGCTGTGGAGTTGGCCACAAGAAAGCTCTTAGCTGTTGCAACTCCTGGACAAGGTTACTGGGCATTCTTTCTTGTTTTGCTGACATTCTTTCTTGTTTTGCTAACATTGTTTCTTGTTTTATTGATTATACTGATCATGGTGAACTTCAACTTTGTTTCTTATATCTTTATACCTTGTCTGTATGCCATGGATAGTTACTGAGGTGGAGCTAAATCATGCCAAAAATTCTACTAAGTCAACAGTTTTGATGAACTTGGAATCAAGGGTATGCTATTAAATAACACATAAAAGGCAATGCTTTTTCATATGAAATTGAAAATGGCATGTTTATTTGTATTGTTTTTTTGTGCAGATGGTTGTGACGAAGGATATAGGGAGACAAATCTTGACATATGGGCAGAGGTGCATTTCACCACTTCCCATAAATTATGTTGCTGTTGTGGATAATCAATTTCTCTTGAATTGTATTAATTGTTTGTTTTGATACTAAGGTGTAACCTGGATAAAAGTTAATAATTAAATTCATATTTCAAGTATATATGTTACAACATTATGCTCAACTATTGTATATTTCCATTCTTGTGAGAAATGCTAAGAAAACATTTTCTATTGTAGGAAACCAGTTTGAGCATTTCTTGAAGGTTCTCAATGAAGTGACTTTGGATGACATTACTTCTATTGCACAGAAAATAATTTCTACACCTCTAACCATGGCCTCGTGGGGTGATGGTATGTATGATATTGCTTTTCTGATTTATCAAAAAGTATGGAATTGCTTTTTGTGGCATGCAAGTCATTTTTTAAACAATGGGTTTGTGATGCAATATCTCGTTAAGATTCTCTTCTATTTTCTATTTTTTGTTATGGTGTCAAGCGACTGTTTGATTCAAAGTGATGAGTGATGAATAATGACATTCGTGGCATCGTGGAATCATTATTTAAATTTTTGATACATTTTTTGGTTACAAACATTCAAGAATTGATGGTCAGCAGGTTTGCATGGTGACTTTTAGATGCCCTGCGTTTTCATCACTCATTTGCCATTCCTGTAAAATTTAGTTCTGTTGGTTGATGATTTGTATTTGGTTCAATATTTAATTTTGGAGCCCATCGTTGTGGCAAATGAAAAATAAGTTGGTTCTGAGAGGTGGGAAATAAATTTTGAGAAGATTTTGTTGATCACAAAGCTTTCATTTCCCTATTACATGTTAATTATGTATGGTTTCAGACTTTAGTCTCTTCATAACTACAGCTTGAAAAGGATTTCATGGAGAAATGATTCTTGACCCATCATTCTGCTATCAATTGAAGCAATCCCTGCATCACAAATCATCCATACTACAATTTCATGTCCAAACATTTTGCTTTTAAATAAAAGGATCATGGTTTCCATGAGGGGCAAAATTTCACAAAAAACCAAGACAAAAATGGATTCAACTTTTGTAGGCCTCATACACGAGATTGCGGTCGATTGCATAGGCATTGATAATTATAAGCCTCAATAGATTGCTACCACTAGGTTAGGGGAATTTTAATGAGACAGTTACTTCTAAACCGATTGATTGCTGATGCCCATACAGGTAGGGCCTGCCCTCCTCTAAGGCAGAAAGAGGTGAAGTATAGCAAATTTTCACATTCCCTTCCAAACAGTTCTTGTATGCATGAGAGGTTTTCCTTTGCAAAAAATTTAAAATACAGTTTTGTAGGCAAATATTGTCGAGAATCGAGAATATCATTTTTTCCTGTTGTATTATCAGTAATTTGATCTTCATTTAGATTTGTTTGATCAGAGTTTTTGAATTATTTATATTTTTGTAAGTTTCAAAATTTCTTAATTTGATTTCTTTATATTTTCATAAATCTTAAGGTTTCTTCTCAAAGTTATTTATATTTTCACAAACCTTCTGTCCTTTTTCAAAGCATTTGAGTTATTTATATTTTCATAATTTTTTGGTTTACTGTTAATAGTTTGAGTTATTTATATTTTCATAAACCTTCGGTTTTTTGTCAAAGTATTTGAGTTATTTATATTTTCATAAACCTCCGGTCTCCTATTAATGGTTTGAGTTATGATTTAAGTTATTTATCTTTTCATAGACCTTTGGTTTCTGGTTAATGGTTTGAGTTATGATTTAATTTGCTATTTTGCACTTTTAGTTGTTTTCGTTGATTTTAAGAGAAGCTTTAATTTACAAAATTTTATTATATTATTTCATTTTTATCCAAATTGTTTATAGAATATAGTATTTTCACTTAAAATTAAATACACAATATCATCTTAAAAGTTATTAAACTTAACTTTTTAAGTTTATAATATTATTATAATATAGGATTATTATATATTAGTTACTATAATTATAATATTAATTACTATTACTTTTATAGGGACTATTATTATAATATTAATAATTTTAGTTGTCCTCACTCCAACCCCACAAAGGCCTAGTCTCTTCTATTGTCTTTTCCAGTCCTTGTACTGTCTTTTCTAGTCCTTGGTTTGAGAAGATAGCCACATTCGACGCCCACATGCACTGAGGCAATGAAGTCTCCAAGCGTCCATGACCAACAACCAACCCCATAGTTCACTCTATATCCAACAGAGGATTATACATGGAATCATCTTCATCCTCAACACCCAGAGCAAAAGTACTTCCAGGAAAAGAATGCTGAAATTGTCTTTCTTGTTGTATGTATTTTTTTATTGTATGTCTTTTTTTTATGGGCATACCACATCTCCTTGCTTCATTTGCAACACGGCGTTCTTGTATTGCACCCCAAGGTGCAATTGCTAGTTATGATTTATCTCATCTTATTTTTTGTTTTTGATAAAATTTGGAGATTATAAATGAGTCACCAACATAAGGGGATCTCCTTCCCTAGTAGTTTGTGTAGTAGTGTTGTAGCTAGTTGTTGGGATTAAGTTTGAGTTAATCAATTCGGGTTGTATCAAGGTTTCTATTGCCTTTTTCTTTAAAATTCATTAGAAAAATTAGATTTTCTTGGGCATGGCATTGAAAACATCCCACATATATCAGAGTTGATATGTTGTGCAAAGTGGCAAAGTGCAAGCTCAATGTGGCATCTAATGAGAGGCTTATTTGTCTGCATTATATACAATCCAAGCCTTAAGGTAGGCCTCATTGTTTTTGGTTTATAATGAATATTGAATGACTCTTGAGCATCAATAATTATGTGTTTTTAAAGTTATGTTTCTATTTTATGTAAAGACAATTACAGATGGCAGCATGCTGCAAACAACTGTATAACAGAAGGAAAACCTATCTACAGTTTAGAAACCAACATTTCGGACTTCTTTAAAGTGAGTACCATAGTTGAACTTTAAGTTGAAGCTTCTTTCATGGGAACTTTCCTTGTTGAGTTTCATGTTAACAATGTTGGTTGTTGTGATATCTGGGAACTGTGTTATTGATTAATTGAACCCAATGTTTCGATGTTTCAATCCCTACTCTGGGATCATCTAACAATGTTGGTAATGTTGATTTAGTGCCTGTTTTAGTGTCACATCAACATTACTATCAATCTGCTATATTTCTTAACTATATATTTTTGTGACGTGGGAATATTTTCATCTTGCCGTTAAATTTATTTGTATTTGGTTTTTTGCGTTATCTGATTATATGGCGTTCTTTCTTTGTGTTTTTTTTCTTTAGGAGATCTTTGCTATGAATTTTGATGTACTGGTCACAACATATGAGTTTATTATGCGAGATCGGGCAAAGCTTTCAAAAGTGGATTGGAAATATATTATAATTGATGAGGCGCAACGCATGAAAGACAGGGATTCACGTCTTTCACGTGATTTAGATAAGTTTCGATGTCAAAGATGTCTGCTTCTTACAGGAGCACCATTGCAGGTTTGTATTATATGTGCACTTCTTTTAAAGAGAATAATTTTTGTAAGGTGATGATTGCAGCTTGCAATGTCACCAGGATAACTGTCATGGCCCAGGCCTTTATTGTTTTTTTATTCAAAAGCCACATCGTATTTGATCAATACTTGTGGTGATGATTATCTACTGATGTTTTGAATAAACTCACCCATTAATGTTTACGAACAAAAAGTCAAGAAATTATGGTGGCTGAGATATTCTGTTCTCCAAGGTGTTCAGATCACAGAATGGCAATTGTATTTTTCCATTTTATCTATTTGTAGTTAGTGTCTTCTCCTATCCAGATAATTTTCTTCCAGCATTGTTTTTTGCGTGTTCTTTTGAGCCCCCAAAATTTTCCTCATACTTGGAATCAGTTATCCAGTGTGACTGTAACTTGCTCTACTATGTATAGGCTTTCTTCTATATTGAAAATTGTGAGTCTGTTAAGCAATGGTACCTTTGTGGTGTAGGATTATAGTTAGCCGTCTTCAGGTTGTAGCCTATAGGACTGATGTTTAGTACCTGATGTTATGCGGTATATGATATACATGTTGACTTCCTCTGTAGAATAGGGATCTTGCATCTACCATACTTTTAATCCAACCGGACATGAAAAGCAGCAGATCATGTGGGCCGAATTGTATGTTGTTTGGTTTTGGGTACTTTGCTAACTTTCTCTTGGTTGCCATTTTGGTTTTTCCATTGGAAAATGGACATGTTAAGGTATGCATGTGTATTTTCTTGAATAGCATGGGGATATGTCTTGTCCCATAGCAGCTGTGTTCCTTGCATTTCCCTGTCCCTAGGGATGGGGATAGACATCTTGTTTTCTCTGTCCTTATGGGAATGTTACCGGTCATGTTTTGATGATGATAATAGCTATCTCTTGTTTTGGGTTGGAGTTTATTCCTCTACCACTTGAGATTGTAGTCATCGCTATCTCTCTATGATAAGAAATAAATCACTTGTTCTTTTAACAAGTACTTCATTGCATTTTAACAATACATCCCAGGAAGGTATAGCATGGAAATCTCTCTCATGTATGTGTGAAACACAAAAATTCTAGTGTTATTCCTTGGATAAGTTGGAGACAACCACCTAATATAACAATACTTGGGAGATTAAGCAAAGAGAACTGAACCATAACATGTCACATAAATCCTCACATTACTTCAATTGGGATAGTTTTTTACCTCATCACTGAGTTCCTTATCAATCAGGACCATATTTTTCTTTGTTTTGGGTTATCCCAAATGTCCCTGGACAACACTAAGCTTAAAATATCTTGCTTCCTTGGAATCTTCCTTTTTGACAAATTTATCCTTCATAATCTAATAAATGTGAGGAAAATCCTTGAGTGAGCTAAAGAGTTAGACCAAAATCCTTTTTTTTTAAAGTTGATTTTGATGAGGCTCATCACAAGATTGAATGAGACTTATCCTTAACATGTTTAATTGATTGGGGTTTACTCCTAGCACAAGTCAATAGAGACTCTTTTCACAGGCCTCAACAAGGGTTAGTGTGAATGACATACTTTTCAACCTTATCCTTTTATAGCAATCTGCTCAGTGAGACTACCCTCTTGCACTTTATCTACATGTGCTTGGATCTGATGCTCTAGACTATATGTTGGAGTCACCATAATGCAAGGGAAAATTCATGGAATTTGTTTACCTATAGGAAGACAAATTATCAATGTTCAATTTACAGTTGATTTATCTTTAATGCCTGGGTTGACATAACCACCCAAGTAAGCTGCTACTCTTTGCTTGGACATATCTGCAAAATTTGTTGGGGCAAATGTTAGTGAGGAAAAAATAGAGGTCTTTCTTACTGGCCAAGACAATCCCTAATTGATTGTATCATAAATGAAAGATGGTAAAACTTGAGGAGAATATTCACTATTTAAGCATTCCCTTTGGTTTGAAACTCTCTATTGTTGATTAACGGAGGTGTATAATGGCAAAGTTTGAAAAAACATCAAGCTTGGAATGCTCTAATCTTCCACTTGCCAACAAGGTTAAAATTATTGATTAAAATCTTGCAATAGGGCACATATATTACTCCTTTAGTCTCTTTCCCTCTCAATCAGTCTATAAAATGTTTGAAAATGTACTATGATTAAATCTATCGCTCTGGATGAGTTTGATGCTCTACTTGATAACACAGTGAACATTTATGAGAGACACTTCACACAAACTCCAAGCTGGTTTGGGGTTAATACCACATGCAGGCAATGGTCCCATCCTTGCAGAGTTTAATTCCTCCACCTCCACTATGATGAGTGATGAAGGGACATAGTTAAAGCTCCTATGAATAATGGCACCCAACTGTGTAAATTCAAGCCACTTTTCCATGATACTTGTGCCTCCAAATTTTGAATTAAATGAGATTTTTTGGTTCATGAGAGATCGAAAATAATAGTATTCCTCCTATTTTTCCTAATATGTCTCAATGGAAAATGTGCCCCCTCATTTGCAAGCTTATCTGCTATGGAATTTAGATGCCTCAGACATGGTAGAGTTTATAGTGTGCAAAACTTTTAACCAGTCTCTTAGTTTTGATGACAATCTGACCTAATGAGGATCCATTAGGGGTTGATTTGGAGAGCATATGTGAATATCGCCATTTAGTCCCTGATAACCAAGAATTGATGGATTCCTTATTGTTTTAGAAGCATTGAACATTGTAGTGGAGCTAATGCATCCCCCCCTTCCCAAGGGCCATATATTTCACAAAACTTCCATATATTGAGAAGTTTGGGGGATTTAAAGAAATGCTAGGTGCAAAGGAAAAAAAACAGATTCTTAATGGTAGTGCTCTGAATTCCTTAAATATTTTTTTGTTGGAATCAATTCCCCATACATTGCTCAACTTCACCTTGCCAAAATCCACTATCCAGTGAAAACATCCACCTCTTTCCATAATTGCTTTGCATATGGACACTTATTGAGAAGATGGTCAATAGTTCTTCCTCCAACGTACACATGATATGATATCCAGGACACTTATCTGTTTAAATTTGATTTTCTAATTCTTTATTTATCAGTTTAGGCCAAGTGAATTTTCAAGTGTCTACTTGAAACAAATTTATTGATAAAAGAACTTCATATATCTACTTGAGATGCTTACAATGGTAGGAGGTAGATTGGTTTAGTTCATTGTAAAGTCAAGATTATGACACTCCATGCAAGTAGTGAACTGTAGATTTTTCTCACTTCAGTCATCATAAAGAGGCAGGTTATGAACAAAATTGTTCAAAGATTTTGAAATTTTCAATTTTTACCATAGGTGTGTGTATGTGTATTTTAAATTGAGAGTGAGGTTAAGATTGCAACTGCTTACACATGCTTCCTTCTTTTTTTGAAATATTTGTATTCCATCATTTGGTAGTAATTTATTTATGGAGTTTGGGAATGAAATGAAATGTAGCTTTTGTTGCCTCTGTCCAATGGAACTGATCTTTTTGTTATATCAATAAGTGGGGCCATGAGTCCTACAAACCATATTTAAAAGCCTCACTGTTGAAACTGCATAAACCCATGCATCTTCTCAACTGAATTATGTTTTTACTTTTTAGGCATGTTGGTCAATAAAGAATGGCTTGAATTTTACCAGCCCCCACCTTAGGTGGTGGTCAAACGTGTGAAGTTTTCAAAGCACTAGCCAAACACACATAAATGGATTAAAGCCCACCTCTTGTTCTCCTTAATTCCAGCCATTTGTAGGTAATATAGGTAAGATGAATTGGTGAAGCCATAGGTTCTCTTTGTGCAAAGTTGCAAACCCATCTTCAAACCAGTGGTCAAATCTGTGAAGCTTGCATTGCACTCCCTGTGCATACATAAGTGAATAAAGTCAACCCCGTGTTCTCCTCAACACCAACCATTTGTGGTCGATATAAATAAGATGAATTGGTGAAAGTCATGGATTTTCTCTTTGTGAGAAAATTTGTTCCTCGTGATCGGCATGTTTAGGCAATAAGGCCAATAAAATGTAATCTGTACCATGTTAATGAAGCATAGATCCTCAAGGAAAAAGCAACTACAAATACCAAACATAGACACCAACCAAAAGGGGAAAATAAATACTAAATGCCAATACAACAAGATTTAACCCAGGAATACATTGATCGAATCTGCATATATGAATGCACTAGAGCCCTAGACCTCTAGTCAAAGATTAGTAACCAAATGGAATTTCAAATAAGCATTTTCAATGGCACTTGGATGAAATGTTAGGCCATCCACTAGGATTCCATTCTCACTATTGTCTGCCCCACCAAAATAGCATAGGTTTGTCAACCCATGGAAACAACATTTGAGCTTAATTTGAATATCAGAAACAACATTTAGGCATGCTGCATATCCCACTATAGCTGGAAAAGCACAAGCTGTGAAGCAAGAGAGATGACGGATGTGGTGACAGTGTTAGCTTTACTTCTTGCTCAGTTGTTGATTTTCCTCTAGCATCAACATGCTTCAACAGATATTTCTCTTAGTTTCTGTAAGCAAGAGAGATGAAGGATGTGGTGACAGTGTTAGCTTTACTTCTTGCTCAATTGTTGATTTTCCTCTAGCATAAACATGCTTCAACAGATCTTTCTCTTAGTTTTTGTATGCAACCATGATGGTTGTTAGTTAAGCCCCATTAATGAGAAGGGTGTAGTCATGTAGACATTTTTATAGGGTACATGCATGCTTGTATTTATTTAGCATACTTCTTTAGAATTAGAAGTTTTTTGTTTTAATATTTAGTTAGTTGTTCTAACTTTAGACTAGATGAACAAGAGAGGATTCTTCTAGATTTTGATGGGGAAAGTTTCCCAACGCTAAAAGATGCATACATGCAGACAATCTTCTCTAGTTGGCTTCTCTACTCTAGACATTCTCTCATATAGGTTTGTCACATTGCACTATGCATATTTAGGGTGGGGGTTTCCTAGCCTAGCCTAGGAACACCACAAGGATGGTTGGAATTAATTATAAACCCTAGGCATCCTATTTTCTAAAGGAGAGATGGGGTTCATCATTCATATGATTATACATACAGGTATTTGAGCTATTGCATTGTATTTTTCTTCTTCTAGTTAATGGAAGACATATGTTATTGACCGTTGTAGATTTGTTATTGTTGTCCTCATTTTCAAATTGTTAATGTCCCCTATGGTTGATGCTTCTAAAGAATTGCAGAAAATATACAAAATTTTTTCCTAGTGATCCGCTAGATTTTTTGTTGAACTTATATAGGAGGCAATCTATCTTAGGTAACTCGGTCTCTCATGTCCTTGGTTGTCTTAAACATCTCCAAATATAGGGATTGTGTATGTGATTGTGAGAGGATATTCTTCTTTGATTGAGATAGCACATCAAAGACCACGCAGATTTTTGTTGTCTTAAGCATGGTTGTCTTTGGATATTATTGTCTTTTCTTAGAATTACAAATGATGCAATCTAGGTGTTCATATGCTCCACTCCCCAATTCTGAAAGGGTTCTAGCTCAATGGAAGAGCACCTGCCTTACAAGCAGGAGGTTGGTGGTTCGATTCCTCCATTCCCTATTGATATTGCAATATTGGTATTTTTAATAAAATGTATTTTATTATGATTTATTATGGATATATAGGGGGTTTCAAACCGTCTTTGTATGTTGCTACGAGGGGGGTTCTAAACCGCCTTCATATGTCACTACGAAGGGGGTTTGAAATTGCCCTTGTATGTTACAACGAGGGGTTTTTAGAATCGCCCTTGTAGGTACCTATGAGGGGGGTTTAGAACTGCCCTCATAGGTACCTATGAGGGGGGTTTGTAACCACCCTCAAATGTTTGTAATAAGAAATTTTAAGGGAGGTTTCAAACCGCCTCTGTAGGCCTCTATGAGGGGGGTTCCAAACTGCCCATATAGGCCTCTACGAGGGGGGTTCCAAACCACCCCTATAGGCTCTACGAGGGGGGTTACAAACTGCCTCTATAGTCCTTTACGAGGGGGGTTCAATACTGCCCCTATAAGCCTCTACGAGGGGGGTTCTAAACTGCCCCTATAGGCCTCTACAAGGGGGGTTCCAAACTGCCCTTATAGGACTCTACGAGGGGGGTTTGAAACCGCCCCTATAGTCCTCTACGAGGGGGGTTCAAAACTGCCCCCGTAGGTCTCTATGAAGGGGTCTACGAGGGGGGTTCACAACTGCCCTCGGAGGTCTCTATGAAGGGGGTTCAAAACCACCCCCGTAGGTCTCTATGAAGGAGTCTACAAGGGGGGTTTAAAACAACCTTCGTAGACGTCTACGAGGGGGGTCACAAACTGCCTCCAAAAGTCACTTTTGGGGGCGGTTCCAATCTCGTCAAAAACCACCCTTAAAGGGAAATTTTTTTAACATCAGTGCCTTTAGGGGCGGTTTTTCCAAAACCACCCCCAAAGACAAAACCCCTCCCATAGGTCACTTTTGGGGGCGGAAGGCAACCCCCCCTAAAGGCAAAAAATGTAGTAGTGAATTGTATTGCTTAATTGTTTTTGTTCGTGAAAATGCACTCCATTGTTGCATAAAGACTATTGTATTCGAAGGGTTTTGTTTTCAAAGATTGTATTGTAGAACCGATTGCAGAATCGTAGAGATCATATATGGTGTGAAATTCCCAGGATTAAAAATTGTTCAAAGAGATCCCAAGAACCTTTAAAAGTGCTTTAAGTGCTATCTCTTTTCAATTTTTTCATTAAATGTGTAAAATATCTTTTTGCATTGAAGACCACACCTTGAAAGTCACATTTTAAATTAATTTGAGAATATTTTCTTTCTAAAAACAAAAACAAGCTTCAATTAGTTACATTTTTTTTTATTTAGAATATTTTCATGATTTTCATGCACATTTAGAGAAAATTGCACTTTTAGGAACCATCCAATTATTTGCATTGACAAACAAACTTGGAACATCACATTTTGAGATAAGTTGAAGATAATTTCTTTCCAAATAAAAAAAAAGACAAAAATAAACTTTAAACTACTTACATTTTGTTTTGGAGTTGGAATTTTTTCATAACTTTCATGCACAATTAGAGAGAGTTGCACCTTTAGAGTTCTGTTTTCTTGATATATATTGTGTATGAGGCACTGTATCGTCTTCACTCGCACCTTATGGTGATCTTGTGAATGAGAAAGTGTATCTCACTTGTAATAATTTAGGAGTTAATTTTTTCAAAGCATATTATATCGAGCCACCGTATCCTCGTCACTTGCACCTTATGATGATCTTGTGAATGAGAAAGTGGATATCACTTGTAATAGACTAGATTTTAATTTTTGCATACAGTTTTTCAAGCCACCGTATCCTCTTCACTTGGGCCTTATGGCAATCTTGTGAATGAGAAATTGGATCTCACTTGTAACAGTCTAGAATTTAATTCATCTGCAAATAGTGTAGGGATCAAACTGTATGGTCGCCATTCTGATAACAACAAATAGCATAGGGATGTGTCTACTCTATTTTAGCTATTTTACTAAGAAGTGGTGAGCCTCTATGTCAGCAAAGGTTTCATGTGTCTCTTAAAACAAGACGCAATATTCATATGGGATGACCAAGCTCAACGCTCATTTGATGAAATAAAGAAAGCTTTGGTCTCTGCCCCGGTGCTTAGTCCACCGAACTACAATAGAGACTTTCTGCTATATTTGGCAGCATCTCCTTCCACTATTGGAATGGTCTTAGCACAAGAGGATGAATCCTCTCAGGAACATGTTATTTACTATCTTAGTAAGGGCCTTGCAGGTCCTAAATTGAGATATTCTCAGGTCGAGAAGTTGGCCTTGGCAGCAGTGCATGTTGTCCAATGACTTAGACATTACATACTTCCAAGGAAAACAAACATAGTGGCTGAAATGAACCCCATGAAACAAATTTTGTCCCGACATATCATTGGTGGAAAATACTCAAAATGGATAGTAATTTTGTAGGAATTCAACGTCGAATTCAAAAATGCTAAAGCCAAGAAATTGTTGGCATTTGCTGAGTTAATGTCTGAGTTACCCATTGAGAAGGAGGGTACTGTATCTGTTGAATCTTGGGAAGATGAACATGTATTCCTCATTGCAACTTCTGATCCTTGGTATGGAACATTCATCATATATCTCCAAACCCAAAGGATCGATCCTCAGTTTTCTAGCATTGAACGACGTCGCATTCAACACACGGCTCGAAGATACCTCATCATCGGGGATACTTTGTACCGTCGAGGAATAGACATGATATTACGACGTTGTTTAGTACACGAGGAAGCTGAACAAGTTTTGAATGATTTCTATGCTGGGGCATGTGGCGGTCATCTTTCTGGGTTGGAAACTACCCAGAAAATCTTGTGTGCAGGATACTTTTGGCCTACAATTTTCAAAGATTGCATGAATCCTGTCAAAAAGTGTCACCCTTTCCAAATTTACACAAGAAAAATGCGTGCACACCCTGCTCCTTTACACCTTGTAGTAATCGTGGGTCCATTTTAAAAATGGGCTATTGATTTTATTACAGTCAACCCATCCTCAGTCGATGGCCACCACTACATCATCGTAGCAGTGGACTACTTCACCAAGTGGGATGAGGTGATGCCTACATTCAATTGCACGGGTAAAACTGTAACATATTTTCTATTCAATCATGTGATATCAGGGTTTGGTGTACCCAAAGAGATCACTACTGACAACATAAGTCATTTTAGGAATTCCTGTATGGATGAACTTACAGACCGGTTAAGATTGCGGCAAGACTTTTCCTCGCCATATTACCCTCAAGATAACAGACAAGTAGAATCCATCAACAAGGTTTTGAAAACTATGTTACAGGGGACGATTAATAAAAACAAGAATAACTGGAACTTGATGTTGTTTATTGCTCTTTGGGCTTACCAAACAACCGCTAAAACCGCAACTGGATTCACTCCCTTCCAACTTTTTTATGGAGAGGAAGCTGTGTTTCCGATTGAATGTGAAATCCCATCATTAAAGATAGCAGTCGAATTCCTACCTAACACTTTTGCAGAAGAGGAAAGGCTTCTCCATCTCCATTCTCTTGATGAAACTAGAAGGGAAGCCTCTCTAAATGTAGAAGCACACAAGAAGAGGGTTAAAATGCAATAGGACAAGTCTACCCGTCCCTGAGTCTTTTCTGAAGGCGATATGGTTTTATTTTATGAACAAAACCAAGATAAAATAGGAGAAGGGAAATTTGTAGCTAAATGGTTTGGCCCACTTGTAGTCAAAACTGTGTTAAAAAAGGGAGCTTATGAATTGGTCAATTTTGATGGGGAACCCATGTCGGAGATTAGAAATGGTCTCTATCTGAAGAAATAATTCGTGTAGGAACTGATGCCTCGCACCATTTGTTGTATTCTTTGTATAAAATTTTGTACAGTAGTTATTTCGGGCACACACTTATCTATCTTGGCATTGTCACTTTGGCAGATGGCACAAGAATCTTTCACATATTTGGGATATGTGGATGGCACCAGCCGTAGTTCTCGGAACATTGCTTCCATTGCATGGGTCATTTTCACACCTAATAACGAAGTTCTTAGTTCAGGAGGCATTTTTCTTGGATCTGGAACCAACAATGTTGCAGAATATAGTGCAGTCATTGAGCTTCTTGTCGAGGCTATCACCCTTGGCATCCGACGAATAATCGTCAAACTGGACTCATAATTAGTTGTATCCCAGTTAAATGGTCAGTATCAAGTTCGACATCCTACACTGTTTAGAAAGTTTATACAAGTACGTCTTTTAGAGCGTCAGTTCGAGTTTATTGAATATATACACATTCCTAGAAGTCTGAATAGTTTGGTTGACTTTTTAAACAACTATGTACTTGATTGGCATCTAAGTCATTAACATCATACCAAAAAGTAAGCATGTACATTATTTCATGGCCAATTTAATTGAACACATCATTTAAGGACATAAGTAAAACCGAAATAACCTAGCTTACATCATAACCCAAAAAGTGTGTAAATTTTGCACACACCAAAAAGAATAGTGTAAATACTTTTCTCTTTTTGAGTCTTTTTCTTACAGATAACACCCAAAAATTGTCATAAAAAAATGAAAAAAATTGAAAACATGGGAAACTATTTCAAAATTTTCTAGTTCGACATCGAAACTAACCCACAACTGGCAGATCAAAGACTAAAGGTTCACAGCTTCTAGAAATTCAAGCTGAAAGGGGATGCTTCATATCATACATTGGCCGCACTACGAACGCATATGGTAAATCATGAGTATTCTACTTATCTTTTATGCATACATGTACAAACCATTTCCTTTTGAATGATAGAAAGATGCATAATTCCTCAATTTTGGCTATCTTTTTAGATATTAAATGCACATTTGAACCAGTTTCTAACTAAATTGTTGGGTAGTGAAACGGTTTTGATACCAGGACTTGAAGACTTTGACAGTTTGAACTTTTTGATTCAGGAAGTTGAGACAGACTATGATTCATGATGATCTATGATTTTAGCATTTTTCACAAGACTCAAGCTGAAGTAAACCTCATTGAACCATTCCTACTTGGCCATTTCACCAAATTGGATAACCTCAGTCACATGGTATTACTTCACCGTCCGTCGACACATAATCCTGCTTCAGACAGCCTACCCCAGGAGGGAACAGCTGTAAGAGTGTGCACAACTAGCTTAGCCCTTGTTTGAAATATGGATCTTTTCCTTGGCCTAACCCATGCCCTTGAAAAATAGGTGTACTCCCATGCAACACTCGTTCCCTCCTATGTATCATAACATTCTTTATTCTTTTTTAAAAAATGAAAAAGAATAAAAATTAAAAAATCCAAAAATCCAAAAAGGGAGAGACTTGAATCACTTCATATTATAAACTTTGAAGAAAATGGCAACAGTCAGTCCTGGTCGCCCTTGAACACGACACATCATTTTGTATCTGCTGTCAGTACACCTTCTACATTTTCCTTAGGAAACTGTGCCAGTATTTTGAACAAATCTCCACCGATGGGTTATCCTTCCCGTCACCAATGGAGCTTTTGTTAATGCATCTGGAATTAGCAGATTTCATTAAGGTCAGTTATGCAAAGTCCTATGTTTCCAAGTGTCCATTCTACATCATGTTATGTGTTCAAGGGAAATTCAATCCGAGTCGGCCATTCCTCAAATATTCCTGACCAATCATGTCGGCCTTCCTTGTGTGAGTATACAATGTTGGATCTTGCATTTCTACCAAATTATATCAGACTATTGATCTTTGTTTCGTATCGGTTGATGTGGGACGCATTAATTCCCTCCTTCCGATGGATCTATTCCTATCGACATCAAAACATCATCTAGGACATGGATCTAGAAACCCAAGAGTACCTTGGATCTTGCAGTCATTACTGGCAGGTTTCCTCGCAAATGATAGTGGGTATACATCAATGACCCCTGATTGTTTGAGTCTACAAGTGTTCGACTTCGAAACATCTACTCACACTTGCTAGTTTGTACTCAGTACCTTAGAGTCCATCATCATTATCGGTGGGTCTCTTTGCATCTGTTAATGGTATACATCAATGACCGGTAATCAGATGGTGTTTTATTATGCTCGACATCATATCATTTATTCGCATGATATAAACTCCTACTATCATCGGTTTTTATTGAAGACCTTAGGAAAAACAGTTGTATCACTCATCGATGCACTGCCTGAGCTGCACAAGATTAGATTGCCATGTCAGAAGTTCGATGAAGACCTTGTTCTTGCACTCATCAAAGTGCATGTTTACCCTTCTAAAAAATTTACTTTTGACATGGATCCACTGTGTATTGTTTGTGGCCATACTTGTTTACTGCTGAGCATGGGTATGCCCACCTCAGGAATATATTATATATTTGAGAAATTGCTATGTTTTGCAGGTGTGATCCTCAACCCTACGCCCGTGATTTTTTCCTTTCCTCGTCCTTGTTTTGAATGATAAAGAGTATTAGTATACAAAGTATCAATTTTAGTAATGTATTTCGGCCCTTAGCTCTGCTTCGGACCTCACACATTAGGGGGCATCTGTTAACAATCAAATTAACACCCCTAGTCATGTGACAGAAGAAACACATTTTTACTATGCGCCCACAACATGAAGAAAGAACACAAGTACATTCAGAGACAAATCCTCTCTTATCTAATCACTTCTCCCATAAATGGAAGGATTAGGTGAAGAAAATAAGAACCTAAGGAGACCAAGTTCAGTAATTGAACTGCTAAAAAAAAGTCCAAAACTAAGATACACCAATCAAAAGTGAAGAGGAATGCATTAAAGTGCATTAATTGTGCTTAAAGTATGCTAAGTTGTGCAAAAAAGACTAAAAACTATGGAAAAGTGGGTTTTTGAGTGAAAATGATCTAAAATAATGAAAAAGAGCAATCCCATATTGAAAAGAGAAAATTGAGAGCACACTTCCCAATGCTATATAAGAAAGGCATTTGGAGCATTGTAAGGTACACAAAGGAAGAGCAAAGGCATGCTGGAAAGATTCTAAAGGAGGAGGAAAAGCTCAATTTCTTCAAAAGTAAGGGTGGAGAAAGGAAAGTTCATGGCAATGGAGGAGGGATTCACACCAAGATCCATGGTAAGGATGTATCTCTTCATTGTTTTGATATGAAATGATTCAAGTTTGTTCCATTTGAATGTTTGAATGTTGTTTATCTTGTATGATTTAAATTTTCAAATGGATTTAGATCTTAGCTTTACTTATCATGTTTGATAAATGAATGTAGATCTTATTGATAACTTGTGATAATCATTTTAATTTGTTGACATAGAGGCTCACCACTTCTTAGTAAAATAGCTAAAATAGAGTAGACACATCCCTACACTATTTGCTGTTATCATTTGGAAGGATAAATTATGGTTATTCTTATAGCCATATGTATGGAAGTTTTGCATGTTCCACAGTAAAAGATCAACCTAATTGTGAAAATATCAGAAAAATAGATGAAACTTCATTGGATGCATGTGCTTCATACATGATGAGAATCTTTTGATATACTTCAAAAACTGTCTGCAAAGATCTTGATCCTAAGGCAACTAAAGATCAAGATACAACAATTCACTTGAAGGAGCATAAACAAAGTACAAATCAACCATTTGAAGAAGATGAAGGTACAATCGTTAATAAGGAGGGTCGCAAGCATGAAGACGCCACAAATGATTCTACTAAGGATCATCTAGTTCTTGATAAGAAATGCACTATTGAATGGTGCCAAGAAGATGAATCTATTGTTGGTTGTTCAGGTTCTGAAGAAGAATCTACTGATGGATGTTATGAAGAGGTACCTACTGATGGGTGCCTAAGTTTTGAGGAGACATCTACTGATGGATGTCCATTCCTCTATGTTGGTGACATAGAGATACCACTTGAGAAGGCTACTGCAAGTTCAAAACCCACTAAAGTTGAAGAATATGAAATCCTTGAAGTCAAGGAAGAAATCCAAGAATCAATCTCACTTTCACCACAAGAGCTTCATGAGGTTAATCTGCTAATTAATGAGGAGGTGGTTTTCTCTCAACCTTCTCCTTTTGAGTGGCCACTCAAGATGAGAGAAAGGGAGATCAAGGAGGCCTTACACATTCTCCATGACACGCATGTTTTCGTGTCACAGTATAGTTGGATAACTACTTCATTGGAAGATTCATCTTGCCTTAAAGCCATGGAGAAGATCCAGAAAGCAATGAATACCATTCAAGGTATTTTTTCACATATGCTTTCTGCCAAATATTATTTGTATGATCTTGTTCATATGCTGCAGTGATCATCCTTGAAGGATGGCGAACATATCTGCAAGCTCAATGATGAGTTAATTGCCACCCAATATTATTTGAGAAGCACTCAAAGTTCCCTCCAAGAATCCAAGATAGAGATAGAGAAACTTCACCAAAGGTTGCAAAGATCATTCATTTCAGTTAGCCAGTCTCTTATGGTTGATTGTACTCAGAATTTCATGGAGTAACCTCATGGGATGGTGGTTCATGTGGTGAAGGATGACATGCATGTGCTTGAGAAGTTTTGGGATGAAAATAGTGAGTTCCAACCACATACTCTCTACAAGAGTGAAACTGAGCTTCTTCATGGAGTGAGTCATTCCCCCATTAAGGAGTCAGAAGAGCTCATGTGTGATGGACAAGCCTTTGATGGAGTTGATGCATTGTAATACCCCCATTTTGATCCTTAGGATATATTGGATTTTAATGTAAACATTATATACATGCGATGTATGTTTTCCTAGCGTGGAGATCAAGGCTAAGGCCTCACTAATGGATGCTTGGATTTTATTTAAAAAGGAAATTATTTGATATTATGTTAGCCATGTGCCATTAAGCCATGGAAATTGTAAAAATGATGTAAATAAATATCATGCAATAAAAATACCAAAATAAATGGCTATGGAAGCAACTAATAAGAGGGAGCCATTTGTATCCATTAGGGAGAGGTGAGGGGGTTGTAGGATTGAATTCCATGTTGCCAAATGTCATCTTGAGAACCCATTTGACTTTTCTTGCTGATATTTAATTATGATGTAAGAAAGTGGTTGAAGAAATTAGTCCATGTATTCAAAGCAACATTGGCATCCCAGAAATTCATACGGCAGAGTATGGCCTCTATTTACTTGATCCAAAATTCACTCTACCTCCTGGAAGAAATTTTCCCTCATCCCCATTCCATTTTTTTATCTTTTGAGGCATCAATTTGCATCCATTACACATGCCCAATGGTTAGAAAAACCAGAAATCGCAACATTGAAGGAAGCCACATTTTGAAGTGCCAAAAACGCCCAAAAATTTGTGTGGATAGTGGAATCCAATGAGGGATCCATAGACCTGAACCTTGGGGTGAATTTGAGAGTGTTAGATGCCCATAAGTCCGTTGGAAAACACAGATTTGATAGCCCAAAAATCTAATTACGGGACAAAGTTATTTGGCCATAGAAATGAGAAGATCCAAGCATGGATGGCAGAGCGGGAGAGAGAACAGAGGTTGGAACCACTTTATAAACCTAGTGAAGGATAGAATATCAAGGAATCAACATGTTGGACTTTTCTATGCCCACCCTGAAGACCATTGGAGGGAAGGGGCACCTGAGGGACTGTGTAGCAGATAAGGGGAGCTTCCTTGTGTTGGATGTGGTAGGTATTGTGGATGCCAAGGCTATTTGAGTTTAGATTGAGATGCTTGTAGCTCTATGGTTGATCTCATTGGATTAGAATCCTCCTCATTTGTCTCTTTGCATTCTTGATAAACCCATCTGTGTGCTGTCTTAGCATGACTGTTTGTGTGAAACCATGGCTGTGAGTGATCCTGTTTAATTCCTCCTTAGTGGATACACAACCTAGCTCGGGGGTGGTCTCTCAACTGAAAGAGTATAGGATGGATAGAGACCTATGGTTGGGTGGAACATTGCTCTCACATATCCAGTTGCTTGGACAACTTCATCATCAAGATAAGTATTCTATGTGTTTTACTTCTGCAATGATTTAACTGTTTGATGACTATTATTGATATGTTGAACGCATGATAGATATGTGTGTGGATAATGTTTCATTCCGCTGTGTTTATTTGATTATGCATATGCACACATGTGTTTTTATTTATATGAATTTGTTCACGAGGAATGGGGCAGAGATTTTGTAAAAATCCCGAACTGTTAGTCATGTTCCCTTCCTTGTGCCGGATCGATGGGAGGGGACTTGACAAAGTCGTATTATAGCTCTTTATAGAGTGGTAAAAGAATATTAATGACGTTTGGGCAACATTTTTGTTGGAATAATGACCAAAAACAGAGTTCTCAGGTGTGGCAGAGGATCACACCATTGCATAGGGCTTGCCAAGAGCTTTCCAATGATACCATATTTTCCAAAAATGGACTTAGCATGAGAAAGATATCGGCCTGAGAAGTTGGCAGTAAAAGGAGTATATGGCCGACTTCTGAATTCTGACTTCCACATTGCAGATTGCAGATTGCAGAAGTCGGAGGTGTAATTTTCTTCGAAGTTGTGCATTTTGGGTTCTGACTTTCCAAGTAACGCATTGCGGATTGCAAAAGTTAGAGGTGTAATTCTTCGAAGTTGTGCATTTTGGGATTCCGAATTTCCGAATCCCACATTGAGGATTGCAGATTGCGGAAGTCGGAGGCGTAATTCATTGAATTTGTGCATTTGGGGTGACGAATTTCCGAACCCACATTGCGGCTTGCAGATTATGGATTGCGGTTTGCGGATTGTAAATTGTAGCTGTGTAAAAGTGTAGAATTTTGGAAAAAAAATTATAAGGTTGTTATTCTAAGGAGCTCCCCCGTCACCTCTAAAGGGACCGAGGTGACTGGGGACATGACTGAGGTATTAGAGCCCAAGGTTACAACACTGGTGCTACTTGGACCAAAGTATGAGCTTACAGGAAGATAATCAGGTAAGGGACATGTAACTTGTAAAGATGATGGGTGAATCATCCTTGTGGCCAAGTGCATGCATGATAATAGGAGAAGAATCAATGGTCTAGGACAGATTCCAGAAGACCAAGACACGGGATTTTTAGAGATACGGAACAAACAGAGATCGTAAGGTGGATATTGAGGACGAGAATGATCGATGACCCACATAGCATTTCGCTAGGGGGAGTGCGTGGGAGTTAGTGGAAGATTGGTCCATGGAATCCGAAAGTGAACATCCCTCGTTGATCACCGATCAATGGACAACAAAAACTGCCGAAGTGATCAACGACTTATACAACGTTTCTCCCATGTAATTTGTAGGAGGTTAACAAAATGCGCGGACGCGAAATTCCACTGGAAAAGGATTAATACCTTTTGGAATCCACCTGAGTGAATGAGATCTGACACCAACCGAGACTGTCTAATCAGCATAGAAAGGATGACTCGGATCCAGCTAGACATATAACCCTTAACCGGGCATCAATATTGAACAAATTGCAGCGTTAATATGTGCTAGGAAGTTTAAGAAAGGTCAAGTTGAACTTGGCCATAATTTATGAAAGCTATTAGAGCAGAAAAGTGCAAGTGGTTGTTTTGAAAAAAAAATGTTGTCAATATGGGCAATTTCTAGAATCGCATGAAGGGGGAAAGGAAAAGAAATGTTTGCAGCTGATAAGATTTGAATAGTTGTAGCAGAGGGCAGCATGCAGGGGGAATAGTTTCAAAGGAAAAATGGAGACCATGAATGATGCTCAAGATCCTTATGAGCATGATGAAGATGTGCTAGGAGAAAATGTGCAAGAAGAACATGTTGAGACTGAAACTAGTGGGAGAAGGGAGCAAATAACTCCTCAGAATTTGGTTGAAACCATGATAAGCTTCAGTGAAATATTGATGAAGGCTCAGGAGGAGCAGAATCAACTCAATGCTTCTATTTTGCAGAGCCTCACTGATATGCAGTAGAGGATAAGCCTTGGGTCCAACCCAAGAAATTTAGGTAAAGAAGTAAGAGATGCAGAGAGTCTCTCTAGAGGGTATTCTAGGAAGAGGACCCCAATCCCAAGAAAGAGTTTTGTGAGCAAAAAACATAGAAAACCCTCCTCAAGGTCTTCTTCCAACAGGTCATGTGACTCCAGAGGTTCTCGAAGGAGTCCAAGGCATACTTCTAGCAGATTTGATGGAAGAAATAAATTCAAAGGAATCCCACAAGGGGAATTTAGGAAGGAAATACCTCCCACATTTGATGGAGAAGGTAATACTGGCAAAGAGGTAGAGGCATGGCTTCTTGGGATGAAGAAATATTACAGGATTCATGATTACTCAGGAAATGAAAAGGCCATAATTGTCATTTACAATCTAAATGGAAGAGATTCAATTTGGTGGGAACACCTCATGCAAGTAAAAGGGATCAATGAAAGTAGGATCAGATGGGAGCAATTTAATAAGTATTTCAAGGAAAAATACCTTTCTGATAGGTATTATGACATCAAGAGGAAAGAATTCCATTAACTCAAATTGGGACAGACATCTATGGAAGAACATGTCCATAAATTTTTGGAATTGTTGAAGTATGTGGACTATATCAAAGATGAGAGGGTAAATATCCAATGCTTCCTTGGAATTCTACCTCAATTTTTCAGAGATAGAATTGAGTTTGTTAATCCACCAAGTCTTGATGAAGCCATTGGGATGGCAATGTATTGCTATGAGCAGAGCAAAGGAAAATCAGAGGTTCACCCATCATGGAAACGAAATCCAAGAGGAAGGTTTGATCAAAGGAAAAGTGGATTCAAGCCACCATTCAAACATCAACCAAGAAATTTTCCACAGGGCCATCAAGCACGAAGTGGGAACAAGCCAACAGTTGTAGCAGAAAAAGAATCAAAAGGGCCACTTCAGTGTTGGGGATGTGGAGCAAACCACATGCTTAAATATTTTCCACATTAGAGAGAGAATCCCTGGAGCATGCACAAAATAAAAGGAGCATCTACAGTGGAGGATATGGCAAGGGAAGTGCCTCGAATTTCTGTAGCGTTGGATAATCATCAGGTAGACCATCAATCAACAGTGGTGGAAGTTGAAGGTAATATTGCTAAGATCTATTTCTGTTTTGATTGATCCAGGATCTACTCATAGTTATGTTTCTCCAAAAGTTGTTGAAGGTTGTTCTCTTAGAAAAATGAAGCAGAACAAGTCTTGGCTAGTTCAGTTAGCCATAGGGACCAATAGAAAAGCAAGTGAAGTAGTGATGGAGTGTCCCATGGATTTGAATGGATTCCTCACAAAAGTAAATTTGAATGTCCTACCATTAGGATCTTATGATGCTCTAATTGGTATTGATTGGTTGGAAAGGGAATTTGTGTTTCTTCATCCTTCAAAGGTAGTAGCACATGCTCCTTTCCATTCTTTTCTAGACAATAAGTGATTCTCCTTCCATCATGAACAACCTTTCTGTCATATTTCCACGGCCTTCCTGAGAGTATATGGCACATATCCATAGGCATTACATCACTTAATACCACATCTTTGTAAGTACCAATTTGTAACTCCACCTTGCATTGCTCATTCACCAAGAGCTGATGTCCTTTCTGCAACCAGGACACTTTATAAGGAGTGGGATGTTTCATTCTCTTCAATCCCAACTTCTCTACCATCTCAATGGAGACCAAATTATCTGTACTACCACTATCAATGATCAACTTGCAACACTTCCCTTGTGACTTGCACTTAGTCCTGAATAGACTCTTCCTTTGTGCTGGTTCATGTACTTCCTTTTCTGTTTTTACCAAAAATCTCTTCATCATAAGAGACTCTCCTTCCTCGGGAGGGTTTTCCATCTCTGCCTTCACGTTGGACGCCTCTTGTGTCTCAACAATATTTACATTCCTCTGAGCTGCTGGTTTGTTATTTTGGAACTCCCATGAAATGTTTCCAATATCCCCACATGCATAACACTTCACTTCTCTGTTTTTGCCTCTTCCTCTAGCACCAAATATGATCCCCCTAAATCCTCCTCTTTGGGGTATTTGTATGCCAAAACTTTCTACTTCATTCTTAGATATATGAAAATATTCTCCTATGTTTGAAGATCATTTCCCTCTTGATGTACTTCTCCCTCTTGGATTTCGAGTGAATACTTTACGGCCTTCGGCTTCTGAGGATTTATGGTGATGACACTGAGAATTTAGACATATTTCTGGTTATTGAAATAAGGCAAGAAATATTCTATCAAATGCAGAGTCTTAGAGCTATGTTCTTCATTTCATCAACAACTCGTTGATCAATTACATCCGTGATTAAATAAGACTTCTCAAACCTGTCAGATCCGGATAAACAGGATCTGGACTCCTAAAGAAAGAAAATACATAACAAACCTATCCTCAAGCAACCTCTTTCAAGATTCGAGGACATCAGTGGAAAATTTCCAATATTACAATCAAACTAATCCTATCTCAAAAACCCATTACAATTAAATCAATAACAGACCCTAGACTTCTAGAAACTATTACAAGGAAGCAAAAAAATAACAGTGGCTACTTATTCAAAAAACAGAAAACTTTGATTCGGAGCTCCTACATCATTAAATATGTAATTTTCATTTTTTATATGTTTTAATTCTTATATTGTGGTAGGGTGATTCTGGCCATATGCCACAAGCAAGTAGATCTATTGAGGTAAACATCAATGTAATAGTAACCACAATTCATGATTATATTACAACTGTTAACATTTGACCTTTTCTATGCTTATGAGCTCAATATTTCAAGATGATATCATGCTTATTGTATTGTCGTAGGGGGGTACTCAGAACACACCTGCAGCTTTTGGTCATGTAAACATGATTGTCATATTAACACTAAAGTTTTTCTTCATTAATCACGTTTATTATACATGGTTCAATTTTTACTTTTCAATATGAATATGTCTTGCTTCTTGTATTGTAGCAGGTTGACCGTGGGAAGTCACCAATGGTGTCACATCAAGTAAATGATATTGTAATAGTACCTAAACATGATAAAAGTAATTATTTTTGTTATTATACGCATGTTATTTTTTTTACGTAAATTTTTGTAATGATAAAAATAAATTAACTAAATTTATGGATTGGCGTTTGTAGAGCACACCACATCAAGATGATGAGGTGGTCGTTGACGAAGATATCTTTTATTCAACTGACCCAATTGAAACTGTGAAGAAGGATTTGAAAAATTCCAATCAAGAACTTCTTAGACTGATTGTAATCAGACCCAAGTCTGAAGAAATCAAAGAAATAATTGATGACTTGAGGAAAAAAATAGAACAATATGGGGTAAGTGGCATCTTTGAAAGATTTTACGAACTATGACATATATTCATTTATGTTACTTTTGTTCTCTTTTTTTGATATGATCTAATCCATTGAAGTTTTCTTTTTGTAGAATTTTTTCGAGATAACACCCGTGCATCGACTTTAGGTTGTAGAGTTCAGTATTGGTAGTAGCGATGGTTCAACAAATTGTCAATCTACTGTACCAACGGGGATATTTGAATCTCCTAACCAACAATGCATTTTAGATTCTATGACCTCATCGGATGTTAGATACCAGTAGGTCCCTTCACCCACTACTACTTCACAGGATGTTAGAGAGGACAATAGCATCGAATGTGAAAGTTTCTATCCTAGCGCAGTACGTGTGGTTAGCAAGGGATCATTGCCCATTAGCTTCTTGGTGGACCAAGACTGTGTTCCAATCAAGATACTGAAGATTGTACGTATTATTTAATTTATTTAGTGTTTTTTTTCATTTAATTCAAAACCATATACCTCAAATTAGTTTTAATTAATGATCATATTTTTTTTCCAGGAAATAATGTTTTTATAAGAACCTCCATGAGAAGGCATTGGAGATTTTTGGGCCCACCATTCGTACACAGTGGAATGCCCAAAATGAAAAAATGAAAGATGATCTAATGAACCACATGGTCAGCCTGTTTGGTGATACCTTCAACAGAAAAGGTGTCACCTCAGCAGCTGACTTAAATTTGAAATATGTTAAGGCAGATTATAGGGACAATTTGCAAATTAACCATAAGTATGAGTGTCCTCCGATGGTTCCAGAGAAGGAGTGGCAGGAGCTCATGGATGATGCAAAGGATAAGGCATTGAGAAAACAAGGAAAGACTCGGTCAATTGGTTCAAGAAGGTAGAAACATATCATATTTTCAATGAAAAATGTTCAATTTTGTTTTTTAATGTCCCAAATTTGAAAGTTCCCACAATTTGGCCAATTTTCAAATCTTGGACTAGTGAAACCCTAAACTGTCCCAAATGATACCAAATGGTTTCAAATTATTTATGGAGGGACTTACGAGGATATAGGACACATTAATACACATATCATACATCCAAACAACTGATATACACATCCATGGTCTGCAAATTGCATGGGAGGATGTTTCGGAACGAGACTAGTTAATTTGATAATTGGAGATCCACCCTAGGTATTCCATTATATGCTCTTCCAAATACTATACAGACTTCACTAGTTCTTGGTGTGATACTTGGATCTGTTAGAGGACATTATTAACAATATATGTGCAACATTAGATTTGTTTTTAGGGTCGAATTGGCATCCCAATGAACAACAAATTCTAGAGTCTAGTTTTTGAGGTGAAATTGGTGGGCAAGGAGTCTCGAATTTATTCATAAACCATAGTAACACTTCAGAGGTCTGCACACATTATTTGGGACATCAAAGTAAATTCATATTAATCTCATAACATGATAAATAACTCAGCAAAATATGATATAAAACAATTACAATACCATTCCAAAATCACTAAGCAAATGCTATGGGGAAAATGGCTCGAATCTCTTCCTTGAATGTAAATATCACTTGAAATACATAGTTTTTCAAGTTGTGGCTCTCATGATATGATTATTACACACATATATATATATATATCAGATAAAATTTCAATGAAGTCTAAATAACAGTCCTTCACTAATCATATGCAACAACAAGTGCACTTTGCAAAAGCTATGGGGAAAATGTCACCATTCTTACATAGTTTGGAATTTACACATAGTTTCACTTGGATATTCGAACTAGGGTTCATAAGAGTATCAAATAAAGTGAATACTTTACGGCCTTCGGCTTCTGAGGATTTATGGTGATGACACTGAGAATTTGGACATGTTTCTGGTTATTGAAATAAGGCAAGAAATATTCAATCAAATGCAGAGTCTTAGAGCTATGTTCTTCATTTCATCAACAACTCTTTGATAAATTACATCCGTGATTAAATAAGACTTCTCAAACCTGTCAGATCCGGATAAACATGATCTGGACTCCTAAAGAAAGAAAATACATAACAAACCTATCCTCGAGCAACCTCTTTCAAGATACGAGGACATCAGTGGAAAATTGCCAATATTACAATCAAACTAATCCTATCTCAAAAACCCATTACAATTAAATCAATAACAGACCCTAGACTTTTAGAAACTATTACAAGGAAGCAGAAAAATAACAATGGCTACTTATTCAAAAAACAGAAAACTTTGATTCGGAGCTCCTGCATCATTAAATATGTAATTTTCATTTTTTATATGTTTTAATTCTTATATTGTGGTAGGGTGATTATGGCCATATGCCACAAGCAAGTAGATCTGTTGAGGTAAACATCAATGTAATAGTAACCACATATTATGATTATATTATAGCTGTTAACATTTGACCTTTTTTATGCTTATGAGCTCAATATTTCAAGATGATATCATGCTTATTGTATTGTCGTAGGGGGGGTACTCAGAACACACCTGCAGCTTCTGGTCAGGTAAACGTGATTTTCATATTAACACTAAAGTTTTTCTTCATTAATCACGTTTATTATACATGGTTTAATTTTTACTTTTCAATATGAATATGTCTTGCTTCTTGTATTGTGGTAGGTTGACCATGGGAAGTCACCAATGGTGTCACATCAAGTAAATGATATTGTAATAGTACCTAAACATGATAAAAGTAATTATTTTTGTTATTATACGCATGTTATTTTTTTTACGTGAATTTTTGTAATGATAAAAATAAATTAACTAAATTTATGGATTGAAGTTTGTAGAGCACACCACATCAGGATGATGAGGTGGTCACTGACGAAGATATCTTTTATTCAACTGACCCAATTGAAACTGTGAAGAAGGATTTGAAAAAGTCCAATCAAGAACTTCTTAGACTGATTGTAATCAGACCGAAGTCTGAAGAAATCAAAGAAATAATTGATGACTTGAGGAAAAAAATAGAACAATATGGGGTAAGTGGCATCTTTGAAAGATTTTACGAACTATGACATATATTCATTTATGTTATTTTCATTCTCTTTTTTTGATATGATCTAATCAACTGAAGTTTTTTTTTTGTAGAACTTTTTCGAGATAACACCCATGCATCGACTATAGGTTGTAGAGTTTAGTATTGGTAGTAGCGATGGTTCAACAAATTGTCAATCTACTGTACCAACGGGGATATTTGAATCTCCTAACCAACAATGCATTTTAGATGCTACGACTTCGGATGTTAGATATCAGTAGGGCCCTTCACCCACTACTACTTCACAGGATGTTAGAGAGGACAGTAGCATCGAATGTGAAAGTTTCTATCCTAGCGCAGTACGTGTGGTTAGCAGGGGATCATTGCCCATTAGCTTCTTGGTGGACCAAGACCGTGTTCCAATCAAGATACTGAAGATTGTACGTATTATTTAATTTATTTAGTGTTTTTTTTCATGTAATTCAAAACCATATACCTCAAATTAGTTTTAATTAATGATCATATTTTTTTTTCCAGGAAATAATGTTTTTATAAGAACCTGCATGAGAAGGAATTGGAGATTTTTGGGCCCACCATTCGTACACAGTGGAATGCCCAAAATGAAAAAATGAAAGATGATCTAATGAACCACATGGTCAGCCTGTTTGGTGATACCTTCAACAGAAAAGGTGTCACCTCAGCAGCTGACTTAAATTTGAAATATGTTAAGGAAGATTATAGGGACAATTTGCAAATTAACCATAAGTATGAGTGTCCTTCGATGGTTCCAGAGAAGGAGTGGAAGGAGTTCATGGATGATGCAAAGGAGAAGGCATTGAGAAAACAAGGAAATATTCGGTCAATTGGTTCAAGTAGGTAGACACATATCATATTTTCAATGAAAAATGTTCAATTTTGTTTTGTAATGTCCCAAATTTGAAAGTTCCCACAATTTGGCCAATTTTCAAATCTTGGACTAATGAAACCCTAAACTGTCCCAAATGATACCAAATGGTTTTGAATTATCTATGTGTAGCTAGGGTTTTACCCCTAGCTTGTGCAAATGAGCACCTACTAAGGAGAATGGACTCCTTAGTAGCAGTTCAGTAAGTGTAAATAATTAAGCTAAAACAGAAATTAAATTACTTCTAAAACATGCATAAAACATAAACAACAAATTTGAAGAATGGCTTTTTGTATTGAAATTACCTTCAATGTGAAGGTTTGATGAAGCCCTTTGCAGTGTCCAAGAGGATGCTCCAAGCTTCAATATGCTCCTTCTCCTTCTCCAATGGTGGGAATGGGCCAAAAGTGGCTCTCAAGGTGAAAGTAGTTCAATGGTGAACTAGGGTTTCGAGAGAGATTTTGGCAGAGTAAGGGTGCTTGTGATTGTGGATATGGAATAAGGGATCTCCATCACCTATTTATAGTTTTTTGGTGGTGGAGTGCTGACCCATGGTTTTAGGAAACACATGGTTTTGGGCAGCTGTATAGGGTTTTTTCCTCCTTTTCCTCATTATTTTATATTTTTTATTCCCTTTTTAGGGGATTTTTGCTATTTTTGGAGGAAAAGGGGGTTTTTTAGCCTTTTTTAGGCTATTTTGAGGGTTTTGTGGCCTTTTGGAGGCATTTTAGGCCTTTTGGAGGCTTTTTAATGGGATTTTTTAGGATTTTAAGGAAAATATGGTAGGAAAATGGACAAATGAGCCATATAATGTGGTAGATGAGGTAGTGAGCACTTTTTGGGTGTTAACAGATTGCCCCCTGATGTGCGAGGGCAGGAGCTCATCGTATGGCCGATGGACATCATAAGTCATAAATGGTTTTCCTGGGATGTGGAGAGAAGAGAAGAAACAAACTGAAGCCCGGAACAACGATCCCGAACAACTGCAAGGACTAAAAGTACATAACCTCAGTAATGGATGAGGAATCATCTGATCACATGGACGAGGCGGGCATACCCATGCTCGTATCAGGATATAACATAACAATAACAATGGGGTCCAAAACATGGGGACCTGAAATATACATGACCTCAAATACTGACTGAGGAATAATCTCAATATATGGACGAGGCGGGCATACCCATGCTCATATCAAGATACATAAACAGAACTGTGAGGCCCAAAAAGGGGGACCTGTAAGATACATGACCACTGTGTACATCATAAGAGTCCAGAGGGGACACAAATCTGAAACATACTGCTGGGCGGGCCATGTCTAAGCTGATCATGTGGTAACTGAAGATCTGGTGCACTGGAACATCAACAGTGCAGCTGACAGGGGTACCAGAGGAACTGAGGAGCTGCTGGATCAGAGTGACAAGGGGTCATACTCTCAATGGTACACTGAACTGGAACTGATCTGGGTACTCAAGGAAGCATAGAACTGGATGGCTTCCGAATACAATCGCCAACGCAGCCCGGACATCCACGGGAACATATAACTGGGCGTTCCAAAGTGACTCACCAATGTGCTAGAGTCAAGGGAAATCCGGGGTCTTCGACTGAAAACTGATGGGATATAATCCTACGCGATCCTCAACGATGCGATCAAGGTGCTGAAGTCGAGCATGTGAGGAACAACCACTCGGAGAGGCAATGATGACTCCTCTCAGAATGATCCGTAGGCACTTACCATAGATGGTGATAAGTCCAAGGCGTAGGGACCTCTGGGCCTATCCTCTGGAATAGAGGAGCTGTCGTCGACAGAGGGAGACCTGCAACTATCAAGGCAATGATGTTTCCTTGACAGGAGCGTGAGGTACAAGACCGAAATGTGATAGTGCTGATGGCAGGACTGATAAACTGTGGGGGGACAACTGGGCAAGCAGAGTGGGTGGACTCAAAATTCCTTTGTTCAGAGTATGATAATGGGAATGATCTGGCAGCATATGACACTGACTGAGGGGAGAGGGATCATAGCTGTATTGGATCGGGGGAGATGACTGGTCTGAGGGAGACTCAAGCTGGGGTAAAATGGCAGGAGACTGCAGAATACTCTGAACAAAGGCAACCTGATTGGGGGTGCTGCCGAGATGATAGATCAAAGTGCCAGGAGGCACGGGGGAAAAATTCTTCATGGGTTAAGGAACTAGAAGAAGTGTGTGTAAAATGGTACTGTCGTGTGGATTTTACGAGCCCAGGACAGTTCATGCTCGTGGTTGCTTTCAATTTTAAGGAGTCTGAAAGCGATAAGAAGACTCTGAAATGATGGAATGGTACTGTCGTGTGGATTTTACGAGCCCAGGACAGTTCATGCTCATGGTTGCTTTCAATTTTAGAGAGTCTGAAAACAAATAAGAAGACTCCAGGGGGTTGCTTTTTCGTAGATTTAGTCTCCAAGGCCCAAAGAAGCATAAAAGGATGCAATGAAGAACTCTTCTAGCCGGTGTGACTAGAGTATTCCTTTTTCGTAATTAGTCTACCAGGTCCGGAAAAGGGTTAAACTTATACCAGATAGACGCCCTTTCAGGTACTTTAACGAGCATGAAAGGAAGCAAGATTGCTCGGCGATATTTTCATTCTTTTAGGAGTCAGAAAAGAGCTTAACGGAAACTCCCTAAGTGCCTTTTTCGTAAAGGACTTGTCCGGCCCGAAAAAGGGATAAAATTATACCGAACAAAAGAAATGGCCAGGCAAGGAGGAAGTGTTCAATCAAGGAACAGTAATGATGACTAAGAACGAGGGTAGTGGGGAACACTGGTGGGCCTCCTTGCGGGGTAGATGACATGGTGGCAAAAGAGCGAGACATTTGCAGTATGATAGGAGTGAATGGCTCATGTAAAAATATGGAACAATCCGATAGCAGCCGATGTGGCACGCAAACCGAGGCAGCAAGGTGTTGGGACACAATGTTGAAATTGTACCAAGTGAGAGCGAGAAATGATCTCAAGCATCATCACGAGCTCGAAAAAATGAATCCGATGATATAAAGGATGTCAAAAACGGGTAACGGCCGATGTGGCACGCAAACCGAGGTGACGGGGGCATTTTGGAAAAATACCCGAAAAATCGGGGGGTGAGAGCGAGAAATGATCTCAAGCATCATCACCGGCTCGAAAAAATGAATCCGATGATATAAAATATGTGAAAAACGGAGAACGGCCGATGCGGCATGCAAGCCAAGGCGACAAGGTGTCATGTCACGATGTCAATAAAGGTTCTAGTGAGAGCGAGAAATGATCTCAAGCATCATCACGAGTGCAGAAAAATGAATCCGGCAGTGCCAATGGTGCAAAAAATGGAGGTCATAAGGACTCCAGAATGGTCAAAGGAAAGAACTATGCGTATCAAATCAAATCAACTAAACAAGTGATATGTGACCTCAAAAAAGGTTGAGATCACAAATGTGAAAAAGTGAGCAGGGTTAATGACCTGCCCCCATGCTATGTGCATAGGGTTTGTGATTGTGGATCACATATGTGTTGGTTTGAACGATGGGTTCATTGACGTGCTGAGATAGATGTGATGGGGAAGGTTCAAAATGATTGATCATGCCCCCTATCCCAGGGTCTAGGGAATCTATTATGCCCCTTGACTCAGAGGTGTCAAGGTGGTGTTCTATGATAGTAGGGTCAAGACCAGGCATCTCGGGATAGGACCAAGCAAAGACATCATGGAACTCTCGGAAAAGGTGTTTGTAGTCCTCAATCTCTTGCTGACTGCAGAAGGCTCCTAAAGTGATGAGTTCAGGGGCACGTCCTGGGGCAGTGATGTCAATTTGGATGACAGGTGAGATGTTGGCCATGTTACCCTCCTCTAAGGCGTCAGGAGCAGGAATAGGGTCCTTGAACCAGTCGACCTTGGTGGGGAGAAAGTCTGTGGACTCAACTGTGAATTGGGTAGCTGTGTTAGAGGAGGATTCTTCTGGGATAAAATAGGAACGGTGGTGCATGTCATCCCAGGGGTAATCCGGGGCAGTAAGGGCCTCAAGAACGTCCTCATCAGTACGGAAAGTTTGCGTCGTCAAATTGGTTGACGAGGGGGTAGTGGTTGAGGAGATCATGTAAGTGGTGTTGACCTCCCCAGATGGGGGTGAGATCGGGGGGTGAATCTCTTCAATAGTAGTTGGTGCCGTCTCAAGATCCAGATTGTTCATCTCATAGAGAGCCGCTCTATAATCCGGGAGATCGGGACAATGGTGTGAATAATGCCCGTAAATACCGCATATGGCGCAGGGGTGGTTGGTACGTAGGGATTTATCTTTAGGTTTCAGAGTGGGATTTAGTTCGACAGTTGGGATGTTAGGGTCATCGTCGAGCATCTGCATGTGCTTCTGTAATGCTGGTAACTGTGGGCATTGGTGGGTCGCATGGCCCAACTCGTCGCACAGCGAGCATTTGGGATGGGCAGGAAATACTGGAGGGTTTTTTACTGTCTTTGGGGGTGGTACAGCAGTGTAAGGTTGTGGACCTCTGCCCCCAGTGGGTTTGGGAGTAGGAGGTGGAGTCGTGGAGGACGAAGGGGTAGAGACACCGGGGGGTGGCTAAGTGGTAGTAGCCATGGGTTGCACCAGTTGGAGGACGACATCGGGTGTCGGCGGGCGAACGGGAGGCGAAAGGTACCAGACGGGTAATCCCAAGGTTAACCCCGGGAGGCTAAGGGTAGCCATAACCGGGGCGCTTACTACTCCCGATGGAGGGACTAGAAAGGGGATGGTATGGATCGGTGTAACACCAATGTGGCTAGGTACCAATGGTGGTTTTGGCAACAAAGGTGGTTGATTATTAGTTGGTAGGTTGTCATGGGACAAGGTACATAAGTCAGACACTTCGGGCGTAGATGACGGGGGAGGAATGGATTGAAAGGTGGAGGTCATCGGCGCGTCTGAGTAGACCCCAGGCCCCGTAGAGGAAACAAACGAGGTAGTGGCACGAGAAACAGGTTGTTCAACCATGGGGAGAACGTTCTTAGGTGCCGCGGGAGCATTGGGATCATAGTAGGTGAGCTGGTCAACCTTAACCACGCGGCCCTCATGGGGGAACATCATGGTGCGAAAGACGGAAGAGGCAACCGCCTGCATGGAATAAATGTAGCTGCGGCCAAGTAAAAGGTTATAATCCAATTGGGCATTGATTACCTCGATGTCAATGAGTACAGTTTTGCCACCTAACTGGACGGGGACATTGGCTAGGAGGCCTTGGGGCTGAGCCGAACGACCGTCGTAGGCGCGTAATGCAGTAGTGGACTGCTGGAGAGGAGGGGATCCCAGATTCTGCCATACGAACGTAGACATAACGCATGTGGAGGCACCCTCATCGATGATGCACCGATGGATGACAAGATTCCTTACGGAGACAGTAACTTGGAACGCTAAGCTGGAAGGGAGGCGTGGTTCAGACTGGTCTAAATCAAATGCCATCAAATTCGAATCATTTGGGTCAATCCCCCCAATGGCGGAAAGTAAAGTCTTGCACTGGGAAGGGCAGTTCTTCAAGACTTCTAACGCAGACATGGCTGTGGGTGATTGGGCGAGGTCGTCTACAATGTTGTAGTTTGACGCAGCGCGCGCAGTGGGGTTATTGTTGATTCGGCGAAGTGGGAAACGAGGTGCTTTCGCAGCGCCATCTATGGGAGGCGGAGGTATACGTAACGCCTGATCGGTGGGATGAGCATTAGTGGGTTTATCCATGGGAGTGGCTTCAGAGGTGGAGCCATATTGGTTCCGACGGGTCTGGAGATTGACGTCAGTAGATGACATCATCAGCAAGTGGTGGGTACCTGAGTCAAACATGGGTTGATCAGGAGCAGCGTAAGTGATCTGTTGTTGTTGGGGTGCGTTGGCTTGAGGGGGAGCCAACGGCTGAGTGTTCACTACGCCTTGGGTTGGTAAGGGGTTTTGCAGCACCAAAGGGGGTTGTTGAGGTTGGGGGGGGTTGGGCGGTGCTTGGGGAGCCGCATGCCCTTGACAATGGGCCTCGTCAACCCAAAGTTGCCGAGCTCGCTCTAAGTGTGGGCAAGTGTGTGTGTAATGGCCATAGACCCCGCAAATAGAACAAGGATGGTTTGTTCGCAAATGGGGGTTTTTAGCCTGCTTGGGCGGGCGATCAGGGTTTTGATTAGCGGGGGCCGTATTGTTGTTGTCGGGAGGATTCGTAGGTTGACCAGCTTGGTCTGCGGGTTGGTTGTTCCCCTGATTGCGGCCCTTGCCGCGGTTCTGTTGGCCCTGGTTACGTTGGTTATTCTGGTTTTGCTACGGGTTCTGTTGGGCGTAAACTTGCCCTTGGGCAGCAGGTGGATTTTGAGGTTGCGCAGGTGCTGGAGCAGGCTGCGGTGGATGGTATGCAGGTTGAGGCTGAGCAGGTGCAGCAACTTGAGGGGGTTGCTGATATGGCTGCGGAGCAGGTTGTGGGTTTGCCACAGGGGCTGCCTGTGGCGGATAATAAGCGGGTTGGGCTTGTGAAGGCGCAGGAGCGGGAGCAGTCTGTTGATGGTAGTAAGGCTGAGGTGCGACTGGGGGAGTATAAGCAGGAGTCGCATAACCGAAGCACTGAGGTGGACATGAGGGTCCATGGTGATGGTGATGTGTCATGGGAGCATACGAGTTGGTTGCTCCAGACTGGGCGGTGGCCCGCGAAAGGTCGGGGCCAAGGGTAGGACGTGCTATGGAAAATGGTTGAGGATGTCAAGAAACACGGCCAATGATACCATCTGCAGCGTGGGATGCCCCCGGTGCATCGTACTGGGAGGACTCACCGCGAGGGGCGTCAGGTATAATGGTATAAAGGTAGCCCGACTGGGCGTAAATGAGGTCGAACTGTTGTGCCTTAAGGATGGCCTCTTCTTCAGACTGAGGTCTTTCTGAAGCTACATCCTTAGCAATAACAGGGAGAAGGGATTTGAGGAACCAATCTAGGAAGATACGGTGGTCTAGTTTAATCTTGCATAAGCTACGGTGTCGACGCCACTCATGGATGTGGTCCGTGATATGGGTAGCCGTGTTTTGTCTGCAGGATAAGAGGATCTCAACGCCCGCGTCATATCGGACATGCAACTGGAAGAACTGCAGGAAGGTAGAGGCGAGGGAAGCAAAGGTGGCGTGGGTCCCATGTGGTTGCTCGATATACCACTTGGTTGCAGAGCCAGTGAAGGTGCGCTGTAAGAGACGGAGGCGAACAGAGTCATCCACAATGGAGTTAGAGGAACACCATAGGTGGAAAGACATGATATGGTTTTGTGGGTCCTCACCGGCCTTGCCCTCGAACTTAGGGATGTCCGAGGGGATCTTGGTAGGCATATGAGGCCATGTAGGGTCGTGTCGAATAGGATCGTTGGTCAATCTGGCCAGGTCAGGTAGGTTGAGGCTAGCCATGAATGGCAAACTGGAAGAAGGATGTGACACAGTAGTGGGTTGGACCAAGTTGGGGCCAGTGCCCCCAAGTGGAGGGGCAATATTTGGGGTGGTGCCCCCAAGTGGGGGAACTGAGGTAGTGGAGGATGGTCCAGCACCACCATTGGTAGTGTGAGCCACTGATGTAGTGGGGATAGGTATTCCCGCTGTGGGAATAGGTACCATGAGGGGAACGGTAGATGGGAGTCCCATGGAGGGCATACCCAAAACAGGTGTAGTAACTGGTGTGGTGGTGGATGTGCCACCACTGGTCCCTATGACAAATGGAGTGGAAGTCGTGCCAGCCATGGGGCTAGTAGGGGCAGTGTAAATAGGGTTCTAAGACTCTTCGTCAGAATCAGAGGTGAAGTAAGGGGCGTCACTATCTGGTGACGGAGTCCTATGTCGGTGACGAGTGGAGTCAAGTGACAAGGCTCTAGACCTGTGATGGGTGGTATCAAGGGATGATGATCGGAATCTATGACGGGTGGTGTTAAGAGAACCGTGCTGTGGGGGCTCGCCCCTGAGGCGCCGAGAATGTCTCGGGGACTCAATGGTGACGGATGGTCTCAAATCTCTGTGGGTTGAGGTGAGTATAAAAACAGCTCAAAAAATACTAATGCAACCGAGTGTGCAGAAGGAGAGCTAAAAAGCAAGGAACTCAGGCCAACAACCAACTCAAAACACCCACTGCAGCAGCTGTGCTACAATAGGTGGAGTAACAACAAAGATGGTCAGAATACCAACAAGCAGTAGGTTTCCTAAAAAGAGAAAATGGTGGACTCACTAGACCAAAGGGAGGTAAAGGAGCATGCAAACACCTAACTAAAAGTATTCTGACTCAACTAAACGTATCCTCTGCAAGGTGATGAAATCCAAGTCAGACAATATGAGTAGGAAAGCCAAGTGGCTATGATATCCCCCTACTGGGAGGGACACCGGGTAGTCAATCCTAGAAGAATGGCAACTAAGATACCCCGTTCATGACACGTCCAGAAAGGTGAATCTGCCGTTTAGTTCGTTGACCGCAATACCCCTATATAGGGATATCCCGCGAACCGCGAAAGGTAGCCCTTCGGTTACTGAATGGAGTGCGGTATTCCACTCAGGCCTCCGGAACCAGTCTCCCGACTTCAACCCTCCTAAGGGAGAGGCCCTCTGATAAACTGGTCGTGACCGTGCCAAAAAGTACTAGGGGATTTTGGTTCCCTATTTGGACAACAACTATGTCTCAAGTGAAAGTGACCGAGGGGTGTTATTGGAAGCCTATCCCCCCGACCCTACCTAACTACAATGATTCTTTTATGTTCCCCAAGTGGGGTTAGAATGTTGGTTCAATTAGGTACTTTTTAAGGCTCACTTGATTTATGTGACAGAGTGTGTGCTCGTGAGGTGATGAACCCAAACATAGAAGTGCCACAAGGGGTGCAACTTCCAACTATCAATAATGCTGAAATTGAAATTTTAACTTGCAAAATTTTCTGAATGAAAAATACTGAAATTTTAAAAGAATTCTGTAAAGGGCACAGAAATTATGTTACAGAAAGGCTATAAGGTAGTGAGACTGCAGGTGGGACAGAGGGCTGTTCAGATGCAGAAAATATTGCAGCAAAAGGGGCTGGGCTCAAAACAGGAAAAAAGCCGAAATCAGACCGCGGGTCTATGGCGAATCGGAACAGGCAGACCGCGGGTTTTAGGAAAACAGACGCGGTCGGGTCGCGGCTTTAGGGCCAACAGACGTAGTCGGGACGCAGGAAATAGGGAAAAAGACGCAGTCGGGTCGCTGTAGAAGGGCTAACAGGCGCAGTCGGGATGCACGAAAGAGGCAGAAAGCCGCAGTCGGGACGCGGGAAACAGGCCGACAGGCGCAGTCAGATCGCGGCAAACAGGCTGATTAGCCACGGTCGGATCGCAGGTAACAGACTTGAATCCGCCGGCGGGGCGTCGGAAGCAGTCTGAGAGCCGCGGTCAGATCGCAGGTAAAGGCCTGAAAGGCGCGGTCGGGACGCGACTGCAGAGGGAAAAGACGCGGTATGCAGCGGCCGAAAGGGACAGCCGAAAGTAAAAAATTCAAAACGGAAACCAGAAATTCAAAATCTAGGGGAGTCACCAAAACTGTGGCTAGGGTTTTACCCCTAGCTTGTGCAAATGAGCACCTACTAAGGAGAATGGACTCCTTAGTAGCAGTTCAGTAAGTGTAAATAATTAAGCTAAAACAGAAATTAAATTACTTCTAAAACATGCATAAAACATAAACAACAAATTTGAAGAATGGATTTTTGTATTGAAATTACCTTCAATGTGAAGGTTTGATGAAGCCCTTTGCAGTGTCCAAGAGGATGCTCCAAGCTTCAATATGCTCCTTCTCCTTCTCCAATGGTGGGAATGGGCCAAAAGTGGCTCTCAAGGTGAAAGTAGTTCAATGGTGAACTAGGGTTTCGAGAGAGATTTTGGCAGAGTAAGGGTGCTTGTGATTGTGGATATGGAATAAGGGATCTCCATCACCTATTTATAGTTTTTTGGTGGTGGAGTGCTGACCCATGGTTTTAGGAAACACATGGTTTTGGGCAGCTGTATAGGGTTTTTTCCTCCTTTTCCTCATTATTTTATATTTTTTATTCCCTTTTTAGGGGATTTTTGCTATTTTTGGAGGAAAAGGGGGTTTTTTAGCCTTTTTTAGGCTATTTTGAGGGTTTTGTGGCCTTTTGGAGGCATTTTAGGCCTTTTGGAGGCTTTTTAATGGGATTTTTTAGGATTTTAAGGAAAATATGGTAGGAAAATGGACAAATGAGCCATATAATGTGTTAGATGAGGTAGTGAGCACTTTTTGGGTGTTAACACTATGGAGGTACTTAGGAGGATATAGGACACATTAACACACATATTATACATCCAAACAACTGATATACACATCCATGGTATGCAAATTGCATGGGAGGATGTTTCTGAACAAGACTAGTTAATTTGATAATTGGAGATCCACCCTAGGTATTCCATTATATGCTCTTCCAAATACTATATAGACTTCACTAGTTCTTGGTGTGTGTTGGCCCGGTTTTGCAACCAGGCTTAGTGCTATGGGCACCTGCTAACTAGTAGCAGCAATTTCAATAGAATTAAACAAGAAACTAATCTAAACAAAACTAATCATGGATCTATGCAAAAATATAAGCAAATAGTGTAAACATTTAAAAACAAGAACAAGAAAATATTAAAGAATGAATTGGTATTGAAAAATGGGGGGCAAGCAAGTGCTTGCAATAATACCTTCAATGGTGAAGGTTGATGTTGAGCAACTCCCAAGATGAGTAGCTCCAAGCTCCAAGAGGTCTCCTTCTCCAAGGTTGCTTACAATGGCCAAAATGCTCAAGGAAGATTTTGGCAGCATGAGGATGAGATAATGGATGGATGTGAAATGAGGAGCCCCTACCACCTTTTTATAGGTTTTGGTGGTGGGGAATACCATTTGTGGTTTTGTGGAAACCAAATGGTATTGACCAACATGGTTTAGGTACTTTTCCCTCCTTTTTCCTTTTTTGAATAAAATTAATATTTTAATTCTCTTTTTAATATTTTGGGGAATTTGGACCCTTTTTGAGGGTTTTTTATGCTTTTTTAGGAAAAATAATCTTTTTTAATGGAAAAATGGGCGTACTCAGGTCTTTTGGTGACCTTTTGTTGGTTTTAGAGGCTCAGATGGTGAAAAAGTGGACAAATGGGTCATGTGAATAGGGAAATGAGCTAGTGAGCACTTTTTGGGTGTTAACAGATTGCCCCCTGATGTGTGAGGGCAGGAGCTCATCGTATGGCCGATAGACATCATAGTTCATTTGTCTTTTTCTGGGGTTTTAGGGGAGAGAAGAGACTGGTTGGAGACTAGAGCCACGACCCTTGGAAGCTGCAAAAACAAAAAATATTACATGGCCTCAATATGAAGGAGGTATAATCTTTGATAATGGACGAGGCGGGCATTCCCATGCTCGTATCAAGACATATACATAACAATTAGTCCCAAGAAGGGGGATCTAATACATAAAGAATCTACTGGTACATCATAATTGTCCGGGGGGGACATTATTTTGGGATATACTCCTGATCATAACTGATCTCCATAACTGATACACTGGAATAACTAATGAACTGCTGAAACTGAAGGTGTCCAACATCTGTCGGGACTCAAAGAGTTTGAGTCATCTCTGAGAAGTAATGTAACTGTGTACTCAAGGGAGTATGAAACTGGGGTACATCTAAATACTGTCGCCATGCGCAACCCGGATATCTATAGAAAAAGTGTAACTGGTTGTTTCCATAGGTAGACTCTCCAATGTGGAAGAGTCAGGAGGTACCCGGGGTCTTCGACGAAAAAACTTGAAAGGATCAATGCCCTGTGCGAGTCTCAACGATGCGATCAAGTTGTTGAAGTCGAGCATGTGAGAAACAACCATTTAGAGAAGTACTGAGGAGTCTTCTCGAAATGATTCGTAGGCACTCATCATGAATAGTGACGAGTCCAAGACACAGGGACCTCTAGGTCTATCCTCTGGAATAAATGTGGTTGTTGTCGACAGAGGGAGACCAGCAACCAACAAGGTAATGATGTTTCCTTGATAGGAGCATGAGGTGTAGAACTGAAGTGCTGTAGTGCTGATGGTAGGACTGACATACTTGTGGGGATGGGAAATAACTGGGTCATAAAGTGGGTAGACTCAACCTTCCTTTGTTCAGAGCATGATGACATGGTTGACCTGGCAGCGTAGGGAACTGACTTGTCGGTGTGGGGATCATTGCTTTTATTGACTGAATGGTATATATTGACTCTGGTGGGGAGGACGAGCTGATAGGTGCTGTCGAGGGATTTTCAAGGTGACATACTGTAGAATACTCTGAACAAAGGCGACAAAAATGGGTAAGCTTCCATATGAGTAGATGTGATCTGTCGTGGCGCCAAGAGGCACCATTGATTCCTTCTTCGTAGTTTTAATGAGCTCCAAGAGGGGATAAAAGTGTGCTCTGAAATGGTACGGTCCTGTGGATTTTGCGAGCCTAGGACGGCTCATGCTCATGGTTGTTTGCATGTTTAGAGAGTCTGAAAATGGTAAGTGGACTCTATTGGTGTTTCTTTTTCGTAAGTTTAGTCTCCAAGGCCCGAAAAAGCATAAAATGATGCGGATGGAGAACTCTTCTAGCCGATGTGACTAGAGTATACCTTTTTCGTAATTAGTCTACGAGGTCCAGAAAAGGGGTAAACTTATACCAGGTAGACGCCCTTTCAGATACGTTTAGCGAGCATGAAAGGAAGCAAGATTGCTCGACGACCTTTTCATTGTTTTAGGAGTCAGAAAAGAGCTTAACAGAAACTCCCTAAGTGCCTTTTTCATAAAAGGGGTTGCTCGGCCTGAAAAAGGGATAAAATTATACCGAACAAAAATAGATTGATGAGGGCGAGAAGAGGTCTCAAGCATCATCATCAGTGCGGAAAACTAGATCCAGTGACAGAAAGATTGTCCAAACGGGGCTACGGCCAATGTGGCACGCAAACCGAGGTGATGAGTGGCATTTTGAAGCAATGCCCGAAAAAGATGGGCGTGAGAGCGAGGAATGATCTCCAGCATCATCACGGGTGCGAAAAACTGAATCTGGTGATATATGACAGGTCGAAAATAGAGAACGGCCGATGTGGCACGCAAACCGAGGTGACGAGGGGGCATGGAAAAAATGCCCAAAAAATCTAAAAGTGAGAGCTAGAAATGGTCTCAAGCATCATGACGAGCGCGGAAAACTGAATCCGACGATATAAAGCATGTCGAAAACGGAGAACGGTCGATGTGGCATGCAAACCGAGGTGACGAGGGGGCATGGAAAAAAATGCCCTGAAAATCGGGACGTGACAGCGAGAAATGATCTCAGGCATCATCACGAGCGCGGAAAACTGAATCCGGTGATATATGACACGTCCAAAACGGAGAACGGCCGATGTGGCATGCAAACCGAGGCCACGAGGGAGGCCAAAAAATGGTCAAAAAATAGACCCCGTGAAAACGGGAAAAGGAAGGAACCTACATGAAGCTCTCGCTGTGCTGATTCCAACAGTACCAACGGTTTGAAAAATGGACATCGTATGATACCGCAATGGTTGTTGGAAAATTGGTGGAATTTCTATAAATAGGGCATGGGGCCCAAATGACTTGTCATTGTTACGTGCGAGTTTGATAGAGCTGTCAGAGCTATTTCTTGATTTCTGGGAGATTTCACTGTTGGTTTTCGATTCAGCGAGTTGCAGGTAACTCTATTTTCCTTAGCCTTGTCAATTATGTCTTTTTTGTTTGGCGGCGGGCCCCCGAAGGCCGCAAAATTCCATGTTGACTCTCCAACGTGGAATATAGCGGGTTTCGGGACTGTTCCCGCGATGAACTGCGCGGGTTTCAGGCTGACAGTCGCGATGTTCATCGCGACTGTCAGGTTGGAACCCGCGATGTTCATCGCGAGTTCATGGGAGATAGTCGCGATGTTCATCGCGACTGTCTGGACAAAATCCGCGATGTTCATCGTGGGTTTTTGCATGGAGGCCGCGATGGTCATCGCGGCTTTTGGTGGAAAAGCCGTGACGGGCATCGCGGCTTTTTGTGGAAAAGCCGCGATGGGATTTTTTCAAAATTTTTTTATGCTGGGGCTAAAAATTTCTTCTGTTTTCTGGCAGGATGTTGAGGAGACCATTGTCCTCGTGGCGGGAGCGGGAGATCGATGATGATCTTATGGAGAGGATTCAGACTGATCCGGGGGTGAGACAGACTCTGGCTATGAGCGGACTTTTGAAGTTCGCTTAGATCCCACCTATTCATTCAGTGAGATGGCTCCTGAACAAGCTTGTGCGTTGGTGGGTGCCGGCGGAGGGTGCATTTATCATTGGGGGTGAGAGGTTAGAGATCACTCTCATGGATGTCTATTTTCTGACCGGGTTGCCTCGTTTGGGAGAGGTGGGCGATCTCCTGCCGAGGATCCCGCCGGGTGTAGATATGGAGGACCTGTTACAGACTTTCTGTGTTGATGATGTTGTTTTGCAGAACAGCTCTATTAGTCTGCGATCCCTATGTGAGTGGGATATGCGAGCTGTTGGGGCATATGTTCTACAGATATTGGGTGCTGCTGCGCCACATCGTATGTCTGGGGGACAGACAATGATGGTGGACTCCGTTCTTCAGGGGACATATTATGCCTGGGGGCAGATGTTTCTGGCTGGTGTCCGGAGAGATCTGGACAAGGCCATTCGAGAGGGAGGTGAGTTCTGTTATGCCTCCTTTCTCTGTTGTTTTTTCTTTGAGTGGGTTCCGACCTTGCGGCCACGGGTACCCATTCGTGCTGGTCTGGTGAGTGAGCCTCGCATGATGCGGTGGGGGCAGATGATGCCTCGTGCTGACGGTGGTGTTCGTGGTTTCTTCACGGAGGATTTTTATGAGCAGTGGGAGCAGATGCCCCTGGTGATTGAGGACTACCCCTACGCCGGCATGGACTATCGAGGTGACCCAGAGATGCCTCGTGCCCCAGGACAGGCCTGGAGTTTAGACGGTATGTTTTGTGTTTTATTTGATATTATATCATGTGTTGTTTGATTTATCATCGATGATTATAGTTTTATAGTATATGATGGCTTACTTGCTTTGTGCAGATGTGGGTCCAGTGCCACCGCCTGACTACGTGGCTCGTCAGGGGCGAGCGATGGTGGTCGCCCATCCACCTGCAGCGGTACCACCTCCGCGTGGTGGAGGATTTACGGCTCGTGGGTGAGGGGTTGGCCCTCGAGATGACGCCATAGAGGGTGCCAGACAGACCTTTGCCGCGATCTTAGCAGGACTCCCTGAGGATGGTTGGAGAGACTTGGATCGGGATATTTTGGAGGGTTGCTTCGGTGCGCCACCTGAGTGGCGGTCGCTCTTGTTGAGGACAGCGGTGTTTGTGGCGGAGCACAGGGGCGGTAGACGAGATGATCCGGCAGGGCCGGCTGAGGGGATGAGATGTCTGCAGGATGATCCAGTGGGGCCGACAAAGCGGAGAGTTCGGGCTCGACCTGACCCGGCGGAGCCAGTAGAGGAGGAGCCGGAGGAGCCTAGGGATCCTGCTGAGTAGATGATATTGTATCTACCCCCAAATGCTGATGAGCATATGGGGAATCATTTTTGTACGACAAATGTATTTTTGTATATCGGGTGCTGAGGGCACCTATGACATGTTGACTATTATGGTTTATATATATATGTGGATATATATTTGGATATATTGTCGTGTATGCACGTGGATGCACATTTCTCTTTTGTATATGCCCGTGGAGGCACATGTTATGCACGTGGATGCAGTATGTTGTTATTTATCTATGCTCGTGGAGGCACATGTTATGCACGTGGATGCATTATTTTGTTATTTGTTTATGCCCGTGGAGGAACATGTTATGCATGTGGATGCAATTTGTTTATGGATATGACATGATGTGATTGGTGTGCCAGTCAAGGACATTGTTGGCCATATGGTCTGCTACACTGTTGAGGTGTCTTGGGACATGTGTGAATGAAATGGATTCAAACTGTCCAACCATTTGTTTAGTGTGCAGGAATTTTCTGAAAAGACAGGGATCGCGTACCTGGTAATCATTGTTGAGCTGGGAAACTAGGAGCTGTGAGTCCAAGAAAACATTGAGGTGACTGATGCTCATTTGGAGAGCTGCGGCCAAGAGACCGGTCACGGCATCGTATTCAGCTTGGTTATTGGTGGCGGCACCTAAACATACTCCGTCTATGTGAAATAAATCATGTGAAGGGGAGTATATTACCCAAGCTGCGGAGGCAAGATTGAGAGACCAACGGCTTGCACCATCAGCGAAACTGACATAGCAGAGTGGAAGAGGATCCATCTGTGGTCATGCAGAGAAAAACAAATATTTAGGTTTTTGAATTTTTTGTGAAAAAAGAAAGTAAGCCTATACTAGAATGGACGGTGGTGTCCATCAGATTTTCTATGGGTAAAATCATTTAAGGTACAACCCGTTGCGTGGGTTGCGTAGGGGATTGCCTTCTGAATCGGTCAGAATGTATTCCCCCTGCCCGAGGCAGGTGTGTACGATGTAGGGGCCTTGCCACATAGATACAAACTTTCCCTTTCCAGTTTTATCATGAGCTTGATCGTAAGCGAGGACAAGGTCTCCCTCAGAAAAGGTTCTTGGGTGGACGTGTTTGTCATAACTTAGTTTGGATCGTTGTTTGGATGCTTCCATATTTTGGATGGCTGTGCACCGATCTTCATCGGCTTGTTCTAGGAGTATTAAACGTTGCTCAATTGGGGAAGTGTCCGGTAGGAGTTCAATGGCGATATGTAGAGCTGGAATCTAGCACTCGATAGGGAGAACGGATTCGACACCGTGAACCAAATGGAAAGGGGTAAAACCGGTGGCGGTTTTGATTGAGGTGCGGTAGGCCCATAGTGCGGGGAACAGCATGTGGTGCCAATTGGATTTGTGTTTGTCTACAGTACGTTGGAGGATGGTCTTCAAAATTTTATTGATCGCTTCGACTTGGCCGTTTCCTTGGGGATAGTAGGCGGAAGAGAAATGGTGTTCAAATTTCAACATGGTTGATAATTCTTTCCAGACGGCATCTTCGAAGTGAGAGCCGTGGTCAGAGACTAGTTGCTTCAGCACTCCGAAACGAGCGATAACATGGTTGAAGAAAAACCGTGCTACAGTGTCGGCTTTGCAATTATAGGTCGGCATGGCTTCTTCCCACTTGGTGAAATAATCTACGGCCACAACGATGTGTTTGTGACCGCCGGCTGACGTGGGCTTGTAGTCGAGGAAGTCGATGGCCCATTTGCAGAATGGTCCAACAGTGATGACTGGATGAAGGGGGGCGGGGGGGGGTTCTTGCTTTGGGGCAAAGAGTTGGCAGTTCTGGCAATGCTTGACTGCGGTGATGCAATCAGTTAACAATGATGGCCAAAAATAACCTGCCCGAATGATCTTCTGGGCGGTGGCCATGCCGGAGAAATGGCCTCCGCAAGCACCGCTATGACAATCATTGAGGACTTGTTCTGCCTCACTATGGGATAGGCATCGGCATAGGATGGTATCAATGCCGCGTCGGTAAAGTACGTCCCCTAACAAGAGGTATCGAGGGGCATGGTGTCGTATGCGACGGCGTCCATCACGATCGATGTGTGGTCAAAATTTTTGCGTACGAAGGTAAGTCAAAATGTCTCCGTACCAAGGGTCGTCAGATGAAATGATGAAGATTTGCTTGTCAATCAGGTCCGTTTGGATAATGGGTGATGTCGAAGAGGATGGGAGGTCAGTGATGAGGTGAGCAAGCACAAGGGCTTAGTGCTTTTGGGAGTTCTGAAATTGAGTTCATATTCCTGGAGGATAATGACCCATTTAGCAACATGACCTTGTAGGATCCGCCGAGTTAGGAGATAGACCATAGGGTTGGAGTCGGCCAGGACCGTGGTATGACTGAGTAGAATGTAGTGTCGCAATTTTTGTACGGAAAAGACTACAGCTAGGGCTAATCTTTCCTCGTATGGGTAACGCAGAGGTGGGCCAGACAAGGTCTGGCTGACGTAATAAATCACATGCTCTTGGTGGGAGGCATATTCTTGGACCAAAACTCCGGACACAGCATATTCAGATGCCGAGACATAAAGGGTGAAGTCTTGAGAGAAATCCGGTGGGGATATCAAGGGGGCTTGTGTGAGAGATTTTTTGAGGGCTTCAAATGCCGTGTCTGCTTGCTCATCCCAAACAAAGGGTATGTGGGTACGAAGTAAGCGTAAGAACCCGTGGACTTTGGTGGCATAATCAGGAACGAAGCACCTAAGGAAATTGGACCGCCCTTGTAGACTCTGGAGCTGCCGAAGCCTGCGAGGAGGCGGAAGTTCTAAGATGGATTTGACTTTCAGGGGATCGACAGTGATTCCGTCTTGGGAAACAATGAAACCCAACAACCGGCCTGCCGGGACGCAAAAGACACACTTGTGTGGGTTCAAGCGGATTTTATATTTGCGACAATGCAGGAAAACTTGCCGGAGGTCGTTAAGTTGGTCTGATCGTTTTCGGGAACGAGCTGTGAGGTCATCAAGGTAGACTCGCAGGATATGGACCAAGTCGTGAAAGCAATAGGTCATGGCCCGCTGGAAAGTGGCACCATCATTTTTAAGGCCAAATGGCATGACGCGATAGGCAAAGGTGCCCCATGGGGTGGTGAAGGCAGTCTTGTACTGATCCTCCTTACGGATGTGAATCTGGTTGTATCCGGAAAACCCGTCCATGAAAGATAGGACCTCATGGCCCGCACACTCATCAATGAGTTGGTCAATGAATGGCGTGGGGAAATTGTCTTTTGGACAAGCATGGTTTAAGTCACGGAAATCAGTGCATACTCTAAGGGTGCCTTGCTTTTTGTTGACGGGAACGGGGTTCGACACCCAGGTGGTGTACGGAATAGGATAAATGAATCCTGCTTTGCGAAGTTTCTCGACCTCAGCTTTAACAGCGGGGAGTTTGGAAGGATGAATGGGTCGCTGTTTCTGGCGAACAGGGGGTACGTCAGGCCATGTATCAATGTGGTGTTCTATGATGGCGGGGTCGATACCAGGCATCTCAGTATAGGACCAGGCAAAAACATCACGGAACTCTTGAAAGAGCTTTTTGTACGCCTGAGTTTCTACTTGAGTGCACGATGCGCCCAGCGAGATGAGATCAGGTTTCCCAGGTGTTGTGGAAATATCTATCTGTATAGTGGGGGAAATGTTGGACATGTTCCCTTCTTCAAAGGCATCTGGTGCTGGGATGGGGTCCTTTAACCAATCGACCTTAGTAGGTATGAAATCTTTCATCTCGACCGATAGCTGGTTGGATGTGGTGGATGTAGATGCTTCCGACAGGAAGTACGAGCGATGATGCATATCATCCCAAGGGTAGTCGGGTGCAGTGAGTGTCTCCAAAATTTGCTCATCATTATTGAAGTAGTCAGACCATAGATCAAGGGGTTCTGGTTTGAAAGTTGTTGAAATCATATAGATTGTATTGACTTCTTCCGATGAGGATGATGGCGGGGGGTAGATCTCCTCGATGAGGGGAGGAGATATCTCCAAATCGACGTTGTTTAACTCGTACAATGCTGCTCTATAGTCAGGGAGATCAGGACAATGGTGAGAGTAGTGGCCGTAAACACTGCATATGGCACAAGGATGGTTGGTGCGCAGTGATCTGTCGCGAGGCTGAGGAGGTGGCTCAAGTCTAACGACTGGGATGCCAGTATCATCGTCCAACATATTCATATTTTCTTGGAGTGCTGGTAGCTATGGGCATTGATGAGTTGGATGGCCTATCTCATCGCACAAAGAGAATTTAGGAGGAGCTCGAAACACCGGTGGGGGTTTGACTGCCTTAGGTGGTGGTATAGCAGTGTATGGTTGTGGACCTCTGCCCCCAGTGGGCTTGACAAGAGGAGGAGGATTCGTTGACGACGAAGGGATCGTGAGACCAGGAGATGGTTTCGTCGACGAGGAAGGGATTGTGACACCAAGAGGAGGTTGAGTAGTGGTAACAATAGGTTTTACCGGTTGGAGGATGACATTTGGTGTCGGTGGTGGAATGGGAGGTGAAACATACCACACGGGTAATCCCAATGTTAACCCGGGTAGACTAAGGGTAGCCATAACCGGGGCGCTTACTACACCCAAAGGAGGAAATAGAAAGGGGATGGTGTGGATGGGTGTAACACCGATGTGACTAGGGACCAATGGTGGTTGACTACTGGGTGTTTGTGTATTCTGTGAAAGAGTACAGAGGTTTGCGACGTGGGTCTCCGGTGACGGTGGTGGAATGGCCTGGAATGTAGAGGTCATTGGTGTATTTGAGTAAAGTCCGGGTCCCACAGAAGAAACAAAGGAGGTAGTGGCACTAGAAGCGGGTTGTTCAATCATGGGAAGAACATTTTCGGGTGCTGCAGGGGCATTGGGATCATAGTAGGTGAGTTGGTCGATTTTGACCACGCGTCCCTCGTGGGGGAACATCATGGTACAAAAAATGAATGAGGCAACCGCTTTCATGGCGTACATGTAACTGCGGCCAAGTAAAAGGTTATAATCGAGTTGGGCATTAATGACCTCTATGTCGATGAGCACAGTTTTCCCACCCAATTGGACGGGGACCTTGGGTAGTAAACCTTGAGGTTGAGCTGACCGGCCGTCGTAGGCCCGCAATGCAGTGGTGGATTGCTGGAGAGTAGGGGACCCCAACTTCTGCCAAACAAATGTGGACATGACGCATGTGGAGGCACCCTCGTCGATGATACATCGATGGATGACAAGATTCCGAATAGAAACAGAAACTTGGACTGCTATGGTGGAAGGCAGACGTGGTTTGGATTGGTCCAAATCAAAGGTCATCAGTTTCGAATCATTTGGGTCAATCGCCCCAATGGCAGAGAGTAAAGTCTTGCGCTGCATGGGACAATTTTTTAAGACTTCTAACGCAGACATGGCTGCGGGGGACTGAGCTAAATCATCGACAATGTTGTAATTTGACGCAGCCCGTGCATTGGGGTTGTTGTTGATACGGCGGAGTGGGAAACGAGGTGCTTTAGAGGCGCCATCGAGTGGAAGCAGTGGTATCCGTAACATCTGATCGGTGGGATGAGCGTTAGTATCCTTATCGGCGGGGGGGGCTTCGGAGGTAGGGCCATACTGGTTCCGACGGGTTTGGATGTTGACGTCGGCAGTGGACATCATCAATAAGTGGTGAGTGTCTGAATCGAACATTGGTTGATCGGGAGCAGCGTAGGTGATTTGTTGTGGTGGCACGTTGCCCTGTAGGGGAACTAACGGTTGAGTGTTCACCACTCCTTGTGTCGGAAAAGGGTTTTGTAGCACCAAAGGTTGAGGTTGTGGTGGTGGAGGGTTGGGTGGTGGCTGAGGAGCCGCCTGCCCTTGACGATGGGCGTCATCTGTCCATAGTTTCCGAGCTCGCTCCAAATGTGGGCAAGCGTGGGTATAGTGGCCATATACTCCTCAAATAGAACAGGGATGGCTTGTTCGTAAATTAGCATTCTTGGCTTGCTTAGGTGGTCGATCAAGATTCTGATGAGCAGGCGCCGCGTTATTATTTTGTGGAGGATGGGGAGGTTGTTGACCTTGGTTATGGTTTTGGTTGTTGCCGCGGTTGCGACCTCTTCCACGGTTTGGTTGCCCACCCTGGTTACGTTGGTTATTTTGGTATTGGGGATGATGTTGTTGTGCGTACACATGCCCTTGAGCATTGGGGGGATTCTGGGGAGCCGCAGGTGCAAGAGCAGGTTGCGGTGGATAATAAGCTGGTGGAGCTGGAGGTGGTCCAGCTGCCTGTTGGGGTTGTTGGTACCCCTGAGCTATTGGATGTGGTGGATTAGCTGGTGCAGCTTACTATGGGTACTGCATCTGTTGTGGCGAGAACTGAATGGGGTTCTGTGTAACAGGTTGGATATGGTATGTAGAAGGTACATATGCTGATGGCGCTTGCCCATAGCAATGTTGCGGACAAGAGGGTCCATGAATGTGATGGGTCTGGTTTGTTGGAGCGTAAGAATTTGTCGCTCTGGAACTGGATGTAGCCCTAGAGAGGTCTGGGGCGGGCATGGTACTCACCATGATGAAAGGTTTAGGTTGCGGTGTGATTTGGCCAATGATGCCATCAGCGGCATGTGATGCCCCCGGTGCGTCACCACGTGAAGAGTCGCCTCGTGGGGCGTCAGGTATGATTGTGTATAGATAACCCGACTGGGCGTAAATGAGATCAAACTGTTGGGCTTTGAGGATGGCCTCTTCTTCAGACTGGGGTCTTTTAGATGCCACATCCTTCGCAATAAGAGGGAGGAGGGATTTTAGAAACCAATCTAAGAAGATACGGTCGTCTAACTTAATTTTGCAGAGGCTTCGGCGTCGACGCCACTCATGAATGTGGTCAGTGATGTGGGTGGCCGTGGTTTGTCTGCAAGACAGTAGGATCTCGACTCCCGCATCATAGCGGACGGGTAACTGGAAGAATTGCAGGAAAGTCGAGGCAAGGGAGGTAAAGGTGGCATGCGTCCCATGAGGCTGCTCGATATACCACTTAGCTGCAGAGCCAGTGAAGGTGCGCTGTAAAAGCCGGAGGCGGATAGAGTCGTCCACTATGGAGTTGGAGGAGCACCATAAATGGAAGGACATAATATGGTTCTGGGGGTCCTCACCTGCCTTGTGCTCAAACTTAGGGATGTCAGAGGGGAGTTTAGTGGGCATGTGAGGCCACGCAGGATCATGTCTGATGGGGTCATTGGTGAGCCTAGCTAAGTCTGGCAGGTTCAGACTTGCCATCTACAGTAACCTAGCAGATGTAGTGACTGGAACTGGGACATGCCTAGTCATTGTGGTATGATGTAGGGGTCCAGTAGTGCCTAAAGGTATGCTAGGTATGGAGGGTATGTGCCCTCCAATAGGTGTAGTATGGTATGGGCCAGCGCCTCCAAGTGCAACATGGGTTACACTTGGGTTAGGAATAGCAGTAGGGATTCCTGGGATAGGGTTTGTGGAAACCAGAGGGGGTGTGATCCCTATGTTGGGCATACCCATAACAGGTGGTGGCCCTGTGTTGGGAATTCCTATAACAGGAGGTGGCCCTCTGTTGGGCATTCCTAAATGTGGAGTGTTGCCCATGTTGGGCATACCCAGGGGGGTGGTCGTTGCCATGGATGGCACCGCCGCAGAAGGCTCTGTGGATGTCTCACCTATGGTGCTGGTAAACAGAGGATCAAATGGTGTTCCAACCATAATGGTGGTTGGTGGTAATACAACGTAGTTTTCAGATTCTGCCTCAGAATCAGATGTGAAGTGAGGTGTGTCAGAATCGGATGACCTTCTGGTTGACCGACGATGTGTCGAATCAAGGGATAAGGCTCTGCGTCGGTGGTGTGGAGAGCCAAGTAGGCTAAACTCTGGGAGTTCGCCCTGTAGACAACAAGAGCGTCTAAAATTCTCAATGGTGAGAATTAAGTTTTTGTGTAAAAAATGTGTTTAAGTATCAGGTGGTGATATATATATAAAAACTCAAAACCCTAATGCAACCAAGGGTGCAAGAAGGGGAGTGAAAAAGAAGGCTCTTAGGCCAAAAAATCAACCTCAAAAAAGGCACTTATTCTAGCAGCTGTGCTACAATAAGTGGAGGAATGCAAGAAATGGTCAGAGTACCAACATGCAAACGGCTTCTAGAAAAAATAGGTGTAACTAGACCAAAGGTGGGTTGAATCATGCAAACACCTAACTAAAAGTATTGTGACTCAAACAAACGATATCCTCTGCAAGGTGATGAAATCCAAGTCAGATAATATGAGTGTTGAGACAACGGCTATATATCCCCCTACCGGGAGGGACACCGGGTAATCAATCCTAAAGAAAGGCTACTAGGATACTCCGTTCATGACGCATCGAGAAAAGGTAAATCTGCCGTTTGGTCCTTGATCGCAATATCCCAATACAGGGATATCCCGAGAACTGCGAATGGTAGCCCTTCGGTTACTGAATGGATTTCGGTATTCCACTCAGGCTTCCGGAACCATCCTCGCGACTTCAATCCTCCTAGGGGAGAGGCCTTCCCACAAACCAGTTGTGACCGCGCCAATAAATACTAAGAGATTTTAGCTCCCTAATTGGACAACTTCTATGTCTCAGATGTAATAACTGAGGGGTGTTATTGGAACACCTATCCCCTCAATACTACCTAGCTACAAAGTTCTTTTAGTGTTCCCCAAGTGGGGTTAAAAGTGTGTTGCAATTATGGTAAGTTTTAAGGCCCAGTTCAATTAAGTGATCGAGTGAGTGCACGTGAGGTATTGTAAACTGAACTTGAAAAAGGTAAATGCTTTACAGGAAATTTTCAAAAAACAGAGCTTTTGAAAATAAAAAAGCAAATATTTATGACTTTTTCAAATAAATGGAAATTAAATGCTTTGCAAATATCAACTCAAAAAACAAAGGATCTTTTGAATTATGAAAGCAAATATAGACTTCTTTTAAAGAAATAAATGGATTTCTTCTTTCAAGGAAATTGCTAAGGGCAAGATTTTAAAGAAGTAAACAGGAAAAATTTTAATCTAGATAAAAATGCAAAATAAGTCCTTCTTTCACTTTCTTGAAATTTTTTTAAAAAGACTTCTAGATATGCATTTTAAATAGTAAAATTTTTTCAAGGCTGTAAAAAATGCAGAATTTAATATTGTAAAAATGTGCTATGTGGGCAGAAAGTACAGTAAAAATTAATTTTTAAAATCAAAATGGCCGAATGAAAAAATCAGCAGCGCGGGTTTTGACAGAAAAGCCGCGATGGACCGCGCGGGTTTCGGTCGCACAGTCGCGATGGACCGCGCGGAAAATGTCCGCGAAGCCGCGATGTGCAGCGCGCAAATAGGCCGCGAAGTCGTGGTGAACCGCGCGGAAAAGGGCAGCGCAGCCGTGATGTGCAGCGCGGTAAATGACCGCGAAGCCGCGATGTGCAGCGCGGAAACCGGCCGCGAAGCCGCGGTGAACCGCGCGAAAAAAAGCCCAAAAGCCGCGATGGACCGCGCGACTGTCAGGCTAAAAACCGTGAGGCGAAAGCCGTGCACGGAAGCCAAAAAACGAACCCGAAAATTAAGAATTCTGGGCTGTTAATGGCAATAGATGGGGCCAAAACTTAGAGCAGCAATGGATCTGCTGTCTAAGATGGCAGATCTATAGATCTAAAGGTTAAAAACTAATAAAAAACTAAGATTAAAAGAAAAACTAGAGATCTATTGTTCAAACCCAGCGGAGTCGCCAAAAACTGTTGGCCCGGTTTTGCAACCAGGCTTAGTGCTATGGGCACCTGCTAACTAGTAGCAGCAGTTTCAATAGAATTAAACAAGAAACTAATCTAAACAAAACTAATCATGGATCTATGCAAGAATATAAGCAAATAGTGTAAACATTTAAAAAACAAGAACAAGAAAATATTAAAGAATGAATTTGTATTGAAAAATGGGGGGAAAGCAAGTGCTTGCGATAATACCTTCAATGGTGAAGGTTGATGTTGAGCAACTCCCAAGATGAGTAGCTCCAAGCTCCAAGAGGTCTCCTTCTCCAAGGTTGCTTACAATGGCCAAAATGCTCAAGGAAGATTTCGGCAGCATGAGGATGAGATAATGGATGGATGTGAAATGAGGAGCCCCTACCACCTTTTTATAGGTTTTGGTGGTGGGGAATACCATTTGTGGTTTTGTGGAAACCAAATGGTATTGACCAACATGGTTTAGGTACTTTTCCCTCCTTTTTCCTTTTTTGAATAAAATTAATATTTTAATTCCCTTTTTAATATTTTGGGGAATTTGGACCCTTTTTGAGGGTTTTTTATGTTTTTTTAGGAAAAATAATCTTTTTTAATGGAAAAAGGGGTGTACTCAGGTCTTTTGGTGACCTTTTGTTGGTTTCAGAGGCTCAGATGGTGAAAAAGTGGACAAATGGGTCATGTGAATAGGGAAATGAGCTAGTGAGCACTTTTTGGGTGTTAACAGTGTGATACTTGGATATGTTAGAGGAAATTATTAACAATATATGTGCAGCATTAGATTTGTTTTTAGGGTCGAATTGGCATCCCAATGAACAACAAATTCTAGAGTCTAGTTTTTGAGGTGAAATTGGTGGGCAAGGAGTCTCGAATTTATTCATAAACCATAGTAACACTTCAGAGGTCTGCACACATTATTTGGGACATCAAAGTAAATTCATATTAAGCTCATAACATTATAAATAACTCAGCAAAATATGATATAAAACAATTACAATACCATTCCAAAATCACTAAGCAAATGCTATGGGGAAAATGGCTCGAATCTCTTCCTTGAATGTAAATATCACTTCAAATACATAGTTTTTCGAGTTGTGGCTCTCATGATATGATTATTACAGATATATATATCAGATAAAATTTCAATGAAGTCTAAAGAACAGTCCTTCACTAATCATATGCAGCAACGAGTGCGCTCTGCAAAAGCTATGGGGAAAATGTCACCATTCTTACATAGTTTGGAATTTACACATAGTTTCACTTGGATATTCAAAATAAGGTTCATATGAGCATAAAATACAGAGTGTATACATCACATTAAAAATAAATGGGGCCCCTTGTACTTCTCCAAAGAGATAAACATCTCACCATGTGCGCCCTTCCTCCAAGAGTAAGAATATGAGGAGAAAAGTGAGAGAGATGTGGGAACAAGTTGAAGAAGACATGGTCATGAGCAGCCCTATAGCTTAAACCTGTAACAAATGAGTTCATTTCAGATCCAAATTAATGGTCTAAATGGTCTCTCCAATTTCCAATTAGTATGGGAATCTTTCACCCTCGAAATTGGGGCTAAGGCAAGTAGAATAAACACTCCACTTGCATGGACAAGCTATTCTCTCCAAATTACCAAATGAAAAATGATCAAAATATAGTCTCCTTATTTATTCTTTTCTTTTATTAAACTCCCAAGGCCTACTTAGCTCGAATTACATCCAAGAGACGCATCCCAACTTGAATTAGGGAGATATTCCCATGAATGCCACTTGTCCAACTTTTCCTAGCTCTCCTCTTCCATAAATTCGAATGGGGGAACCTTGGCTTCCATAACCCCTCTTGTGTGCCCTCTTGGAGGCTATTTTTATCCCTTACATTTTATATATGTCATATTTAAGAAATCAGGTCTGAACTTTGTCACAGGTGTCATAGAATCTTCATCATTGTTGTTATAGGAGTTAGGGAATCTAGATCCAAGTGTCACAATTATTCTAAATGGGAGTTACTCTTCCACTCCAATTCAACCTTACATTATTCATGCCATGAATAATACCTCTTCAATTCCCACACATATGTTACCCTCCAACTTGAACTTGAATTGGTCAGATAATCATGCCAAGTGTAGTGGGGAATCTTGCCACATGCAGGTCCCACAATCTCTTATGTGCCCTCATGATCCAATGCCACCTTATTTGATTTCTATTATTATTAAATGACCCCTTTAATGTGAATTTGTAAGTCTAAGGTCATTTTGGGTCTTGTAGATCCTTTATTCCAATTTTTAATGCTTCCACCCCCAACCTAGGGAACTAGTAATTTTCCTCCATGATAATTTATTTGGATGGGAATATTACAAACTTTGAATTGGGAATTTTCTCTTATTGTAGCCCACCCTGTCCATTTGGATCTAATTTTACATTATAACTAACTTGGACATCATGCTTGGTAATTATTTGACCCTTAGTATCAATTTGACAAACTATCATGAATATGGCCAAGGGGCTTAGGCCATTGTGACCTAATGAAAATTTTGGGGACATGACAAATCCTCCCTTCCCAATATTTCTTGTCCTCAAGAAATTTCAAACATGTTTATTGAAGAACCTTTTTTGTTTCCAAAACTTTGCTTCCCAAAACTTCCCTTATAAAGCTCTGAGTAGTGGCACTCATGCACTACAATTGTGTGTTTCCAAAAGCAAGGAGATGTGGGTTTTATTTTTCATATTGATATCCCCTGTGACATCACCACTAAACACAAAAATATTAATTAAATCCATCAAAAAAAAGTTTTCACAAATACTCTTTACCTCTTTCATATTTTGGAAACCCTTTCTGATACCACTGCATAATTCTTTGAAGTTGCCACTAAGTTGCCCAACTTTGAGCCTTTGAGATTCCATGAATATTTTAGATAGGAACTATTGGGCCCAGGTTGAGATAAAATTTTGGAAGAACCTTTTTTGAGGCAAGTAGGGAAAGCTGAGCTGAGCGCAGCTCATAAACACAATTTTGGCTAAGTATTGAGGATGCTACGAAATTGCGCACAGCATCAAACTTTTGACCAGACTGCGGAGTTGCGCACAACATCGAAGTTTTGGCCATAATGCGAAGACCAGTACTGCGCCGAAGAAGTGCTGTGGAGTTAGGAGGCCATGTGGAGCCAGCAAAGCGGTGTGCTGAACAAGTATCAAGTGTAGCTACCGGCTCGATCGGTAGCAGCCATTTTTGGAAAAGATATTCCAGGATTGTCGAGAGGCAGACGTAAGCAAAACAGGAAGGCGGCCACGCGTGGGTTGTTAAGGAAAGTGACATTTGGCACGCTTAGAAGGTAAAACCGTTAGAGAGAAACGGTTCGGCAGAAGCATCCTGTAGGCATGCGTGCGATAGGAAGGCCGATAGCGACAGAATGAGGATGTGGAGATCCGCCATGATCAAGTAGACGCTACTAGGATCCAGCAAGCCGGTTTGGAAAATCGGCGCAGTTTTGGAAACCCTTAGGGTTTTGGGTTTTAGGTCTTCGACATTGTACAGACATGACCTTTGGGCATGATCTATTTAAGAAGACATTTTGTATGGGATGGGGGTTCTCTTTTTGGGTTGTTGTTCTTTTGTTGTTGCTGAGAATTTAAGAAGATAACCTTTTTGTAATGTAAAATATCTCCGAGATGAGAATCTTGTAAAGGCTCTGCAACTGTGTGTGCAGAGACCTGGCCGAGAGAAAGAAGAGTCTGCAGCTGAGTGCGCAAACTAAGACCGTCTTCCCCATCCCTTTTGAAAGAAATATATTACCAACCGTTCTTGTCGACATAGCTTTCCATCCGGAGAAGTGAACCACGTTAAATCCTGTGTTATGTGATGATGTTTATGAATGAATGACTTTCTGTATTTTCTATAGAATGAATGCTTGAATGTTTCCTTGCATGCTGTAATATGAGAACTTTGATATGCATTTACGAATAGGAGAAGTTTGGGAATGATATGCTAGGTTCCACGGAAGCAGATGAATGGCAAACATTTCAATTCTATGCTAAGGTTGTGAATAATTCATTTAAGTTTAAATACTTTCTTAAGCATAGTTAATCATGTTTATCATTTCGGTTCACATTGTAATAATCCAAGTTCTAGAATGAACGCCAGAAAGATAACCAGTAAGTGCCTGAATGAATGGATGAGTGATATTCATTTCAGTGCCTTAACGTTTCCGAGATCTTCCAAGTAGAGGATAAGTGTGGGTGACTCGCAGTTCCAAAAGAAGGGTCGCAGCAATAAGAAACCCTTAGTGCGGCCCGCAGTGTTTCCTCCACCGCGCAGTACTGCTCGCAGCATAGATCCTGCTGCGTACCACATCACTTTGCCCCGCAATGCCATCCTTCTGTCCTGCGCTGCGCGGCTTGTTCATATAAACAATTCATCATTTACTATGGAAACCTGATTCCACAGTACCCCATAAAGACACACCTCGGGTGAGACCTCAACCTGCTCGCAGGTTGTTGCCGAAAGGGCCAGTGTGAAGGGGTTTTGTTGGTCAAAGGGAGAACCGCAAAGAACCTGGGTCTAATTGGAAACCTCTGGGTCAGTTTAAGCCAACAAATGGTTCCGTTGCTGCGCTAGAATCCATGATGAGTTGAAATGGTTCCGTTGTCGCACTAGAATCCATGATGAGTTGAAATGGTTCTGTTGAGTTGCAATCATGATGTGTGAAGAAGAATATCAGTTCCCTGAAGGATCTGACTATTGGCATCCTAAAAAGACAGAAATCCAAGCTTGGTGGGATAAGACCATAAGCGATTTTAACAGACAAGAAAATAGACATCCATGTCTAAGCGACACACAGTGGTTGGATAGATATTTGTTGGACGACATTCACGAGATCTTTTGGGCATCATTTCCAAACGAGCTGCATGCGTGGATCTCGCAAATCGTAGAGAAGAAAAACTATTTCCAAGGAGGAGTTCATATGGAGTGGACTCCCGAGTTCACAGCGTAGCTTAAAGCGTTGGATAGCCCGTTGTCACGCGCAGTTGATTATTGGGTCGATCATATGTTAGAAGGCTTTGTAACAGAATTTGCTGTAGACACACTCAAATCCTACAGCCAAGCAGAAGCACATTTTTTCGGAGGATTCCAAGGTAAGTTTCTGAACAATCTCAGTCTATACATTAAGATTCTGTTAGATGAGAAAGGTGTTCTAAGAATGCAGTAATATGCTTGAAGTTTGTCATGATAAACAATACATATATTGATTCTGACGAAGAGACACATACTCTCAGAAGTGGTAAGAGATATAAAATTAATAAGAATCCAGAAGGCCCTAAACTTCATATAGATACTGAGATCCCCTTAGATCTTGATAGCTAAGTTGCACAACCATTTACCCCTGAGAATCCACCGACTGCACAAACCGCTCCACCCTTATCGCAGAACCCACCCGCTACGCAGCCCACCCCGCAGAAGACTCAGCCTAGTCCATCTCTCCCGATAGTCCCATTTGTATTTACTGTGCAGATCCCTTTATAGCAGTCGTGCACTAATCCCTGCGCCCCACCACCTAATAACACAATGGAAAACACTGATATGAAACTGCCAATATTCAGAGGAATTGGCCTAGAAGACCTTGATCAGCATTGGTTCCTTTGTGAAGCCATATGGAGTGTAAGACAAATACAGGACGATGTCGTGAAGCAAGAACAACTCATCACCACGTTCAGGGATAGAGCGCTACATTGGTTTATGAAATACTCTACCGTACAACCGAGAACCTTCGCAGAAATTAAAGTCGCGTTGGTGGCCGAGTTCAAGAAACCTAAGTCTGAGTCTTAGTGTATAATTGAGTTGAAGGAAAGAAAGCAGAGACCAACTGAAATGGTCTGGGAATTTGATCAGAAATTTAAGACCTTACTAGACCAAGTAAGTTTTGTTATACCACCAGAACAACATAAAGAATGGTTCATTACTGCACTATTACCTCATATCAGATTACCATTGATGCAGCAGAAGGTTCTATCCCAGGAAGAGGCCTTGGAAATTGCAATGAAGCTGGAAGCTTCGCCGATTGGGGATATTAGTTCTGGGATGTCTTAGATCCAGAACCAGCTGACCACCCTCACACTTGAACTGCAAAGTATGAAAAATGGTAAAGAACAAAGATATGAACCTAGACAGGAGGTCTGGTGTACAAGTTGTAAAGGAGAAGGTCATGACCGCGAGCATTGCCCTCTATTCCACGACTATATTAACAGTGGTGTTCTTAACCCATTAAATCAGAATCAGGCCCCATGGTGTGAAATTTGCAGAACCATAGGACATAGACCTGAAGACTATTACCTAATCCAGAAATATGTGAAAACTCCTAAGAATTTATACTGCAATTTCTGTAAATCAGTTGGACATGATGAATCCAATTGCCGCGCATATGAATTAATGAATGAAATAAAAAGGGATATGGACTCAATGCGAGGCCCTGGCTTGTACCGCGTACAAGAAGATACCCAGCCAAAACAAGAAAATGCACAATATGACTAAGGAGGATACAGAGGTCGTGGTGGTGGATATTGCGGCAGAGGAAGAAATGCTGGTCCGACATAAGGAAGAGGTCACGGCCAAGTCATTTGTTATAACTGTGGCCAACCCGGGTATGTGTCTAGAGATTGTGTTAACCCATGCACTACGTGAAACTATTGTAAATCATTTGAGCATGTCATTGAAGATTGCCCAGTATTAGAGGTGGAAATGCATAAGAGAAGACGAACAGAGGCTCCGAATCCAAATGTCCAGTGGATTGCAGTAGAGAATAAACCAGTGGATCCGAGCATTAACGTGGTCATGCGTAGTGGTGCTGAGATAGGCCACGATAGAGGAGCGGAAGCTTCAACATCAGGGGAGGCACATACGAAGAATGATCCCCTTGAAACAGTATGGATAAGGAAAGCTCTAGGAAAAGCACCCCCTCTTAACCTATAAAAGAACAAGGAGATCTTCATCGACGCGTGGGATACCTTTAGAGAACCAGTAGATAAGTCATCAAATATACCGCTGCGCAGTGAAACACCGCATGTTGAAGACATGTCGGCCCCGTATGATAAAACAAGTACTGCAACAGATGTCCGTACTTCTGTTGCGCAGTTCTTGCGAAGCTGCATGAAGTTACTAAAAAGCGTAAAAGCCATAGTATATCTCCAGAAGCTTATCAGCCAGTATGAACCTCAGATTGCAATAGAGACTCCAGATAGCGTTGTACATCATATAAGGAAGCACAAAAGAACAGGCCGAGAGATGAGGCTTACTGCGTAGATAAGAGATTTTGAAATGGATGAAGTTATCCTTGATCTGGGATCAGAAGTGAATGTCTTGACTAAGCAGACATGGCAGCAGATGGGTCGACCAAAGTTGCTCTGGTCACCTATCTAGTTACAAATGGCTAATCAGGAGAAGGCCATACCTTTTGGTCGCTTAGCTAATGTAGTAGTTGACATTGAAGGAGTACAGAGTCATGCAGACTTTGAGGTTATTGAAATTGTGGATGATAGTCAACCTTTTCCAGCAATACTGGGAATTGATTGGGCTATGGATAACTTGGCTATCATAAACTTGAAGACAAAGAAGATGATCTTTGAAAGGAAGCATCTTAGGGTCATCGCACCATTGGATCCTAAAGATGGTGATAGATACAGTGAGCCGATTCAGGAGGAATCCCAAGCTCAAGATTTAGACCGACTATACCAGCTGACTGCGAACAAGGAAAACTACATTAATCCTACCGCGGACGGTACGATCAGCTGGCGATGTGACACTTCTTGTATCTCTGACTCGGATACAGGACTGGAGAATTGGAAAAGCCGCATGCATGAAGTATCAGCAAGAAGATGTGCACAGGTTACGAAATCACTATGCTGGATCGTAAAAGAGGTGAGTCCTATTCCCACATATGATGGTTCTGCTAATGTTTACAGTTTCATAAGGGAATATACTGCAGTTATACCAGATGAGCATAGACTGCCAGCTTTAGATATAGCATTGCGTGATACACCTGCCAGATGGTGGAATGCACATAAGAAAACATTGACCACTTGGGATCAATGCAGAACTAAGATGCAGATCCGATTCGCTGAAAAGGTTACTTTACCCTTTCAAAAGTATAATGGACAGACAGACCCTAGTCAACACATTGAAATTTGTTCAAAGGCATGGGTTGAAAGACCATTTACAGAATGGGTACATTTATTTTTACATACATTGGATGTGGGTATCCCAGAGAAATGGTACCTCGACCTAGAGTTGCGCAGTGAACTCACTGATTGGGAGCTACTTGCTGGGAACTTCCGGAAGGACTTCAGTATTGAAGACGAGAATCCATTAATCCATGAAGCATTACAACTAATCAAGAAGCGCATATTCTAGGATGAATGTCATCATCAAAACATAACATTGCAGGAGTTTTTTGGGACAGAGTGCGTTCCCGCTCACCTACAGTCAGAATGGAAGGAACATGAAGAGCACTTAATCGAGTGTTACAACTTAGTTGAAGATACCAATGATACAAATGAAGATGATGAGGAGGACCCGCGCAACATAGATATACCAGAGTCAGAAGGCGCACGTGAGGTAGAAGGACCTTCGTTGGAAATCCCAGAGATGACTGGACCAGTAAAAACACAAAAAGTGAACATTGGCATAGACAAAGAGCCGAAGTTTGCATCAATAGGAGATTATTGGGACGATCATACTATTGCAAAGATCGCGGATACCTTACATGAGTATCAAGAACTATTTCCAACAAAATTTACAGAGATGAAAGGAATTTTGGGAGACCTAGGGGTCATGAAAATACCTTTAAAACCAGGTGCTAAGCCTGTAAAGAAGAGGCCATACAGATTGAATCCGTGCTATAAGGAAAAAGTCCGCGCAGAGCTAGATAAGATGCTAGAAGCAGGAATCATTGAACCAGTCGAAGAATCTGAATGGATTAGCCCCATGGTTGTTCAAGACAAGAAAGCAAAAGGTGAGATCAGGATTTGTGTGGATCTCAGAAAGCTGAACAATGCTTCCATGCACGACCCATTTCCCACTCCATTCACAGATGAAGTGCTTGATAAAGTTGGAGGAAATGAGGCATATTCTTTCACTGATGGTTTCTTTGGTTATCATCAAATCAGGATTGATCCTGCGGATAGGCATAAGACGACATTTGCTGCAGAATGGGGGTCATTCCAGTACATCGTCATGCATTTTGGGCTGAAGAATGCACCTGCCATATTATCTAGAGTCGTCGTCGCAACATTTAAATATTTTATGCACAAGTTTTTAGAAGCGTATTTTGATGATTGGACTATATTTGGTCTATTGAAAAATCATTGCGTGAATCTCCGTATTATGCTCGAGAAGTGTCGACAGCATCAAATATCCTTGAATTTGAAAAAGTGTATTTTCTGTGTGCCTTATGGAATTTTACTTGGCCACATTGTTTGTAAGCAAGGACTGAGGGTAGACCCTGCGAAGATTGTAGTTATTGCAAACTTACCAACACCAAATTTAGTCAAGATGTTGCGATCTACATTAGGCCATACTGGATATTACAGGAAATTTATAAAGGGTTATGCACAGATAACCGTAGCAATGGAGAAGCTGCTGAAGAAAGACACACCGTTCATTTGGAACACAGAATGCGAATAGGGTTTTGACACATTAAAAGAAAAGATGGTCACTGCGCCGATTCTAGTCTTTCCAGACTGGATGAAGCCATTCCATGTCCATGTTGACGCATCATGTATTGCCCTGGGGATCGTGTTAGCTCATCCAGGAGAGGGAGGTATTGACCACCTTATTGCATTTTCTAGCAGAAAGCTTTCAACAGCAGAAAAGAACTATACTACTACTGAGAGAGAAGGCCTTGAAATGGTATATGCCTTACAGAAATTTAGACACTACTTGCTGGGATCACACTTCCTCATGTTTACTAACCATTCTGCATTGAAATATTTGGTCAGCAAGCTAGTGTTAGGGGGATGCATATGCCGATGGCTATTGCTGTTCCAGGAATATGACTTTGAAACTATTGTCAAGCCAGGTAGACTGAAGTTGGGACCTGATCATCTGTCAAGGATCGAGTCAGGAGAGGATCCGACAAATATTTGAAGATAGTCTTCCTGATGTGCAGTTATTTAGTATACAGGTTACCAATGATTATTACAAGGATATCATTGACTTCCTAACCACAGCGCTGGCACCCCAAGAATTCTCGGTCCAGTAGAAAAAACAGTTAGTAGTGCACGCCGCGGACTTCACTATAATTGCAGGTTAGTTATACAAACTTGGGCCGAATGAAGTCCTGTGCAGGTGCATACTCGATCATGAGAAGCCATTTATTCTAGCCGATGCACACTCAGGAATCGCGAGAGGTCACTATGTAGGAAGGGCTACTGCGTAGAAGATATTGCGCGCATGGCTATGGTGGCCTACGCTCCATAAAGATGCCAAAGAACATTGCAGGAATTGTGATGTCTGTCAAAGGACAGGAAAACCATCACGCCGAGATGAGATGCCACTGAATCCATAGTTGACACTGTAGCCATTTGAAAAATGGGAAATAGACTTTGTGGGTCCTATAAACCCACCAGGACAAAGAACGGGTGTAAGGTATATTATTACTGCTACAGATTACCTCACCAGATGGGCAGAAGCAAAACCATAAAAGGACTGCAGCGCAGTTTATTTTTGAAGAAATACTCACCAGATTTGGCTGTCTGAAGCTTTTGATGAGTGACCAAGGTACTCACTTTCTGAATAAGACGATTGAGGCGCTTACAGAGGAATTCCACATTCGTCATCAGCGCAGTACTCCATATCATCCACAAGCGAATGGTACTATAGAGGATTTCAATAAAATATTGGAGAACGCACTTACTAAGGTGTGCAATGTAAATAGAGACGATTGGGACCTGCGCATTTCATCTGTGCTATGGGAATATAGGACCACATGCAAGAAATTGACAGGACAGACACCCTTTCGGTTGGTTTATGGGCAGGAGGCTATAATTCCTATGGAATATATTGTCCCTAGTTTGAGAATCGATGCATTTATAGGGATGGCAGACTATGAAGCTCTAGAAGAAAGATTACTACACTTACTGGGATTGGAGGAAGATCGCTTCATCGCAGGCTTCCACCAGCAAGCTCAGAAGGATCGCGAGAAAGCATGGCATGATCGCCATATAAAGAACAAGTGTTTTCAGGTAGGTGATCTAGTCCTCCTGTATGATAGCAAATTCATGAAATTCCCTGGTAAATTTAATATGCATTGGCTTGGCCCATATACTATGATACATGTTACTAACACTAGTGCAGTCCAGTTAACCAATTTAGTTGGTGATACCTTGCCAACTTTGATAAATGGAAGCAGGCTAAAGCTATACCATGATAGCACTGCTTCGCAGAACCCTGAATAATGAACCGAGGAAGGAAGTTCTAAGTGTCAAGTACAGTTGAAAGTGGACACTAGAAATGTAAAGGAGTCTGTACATGTATGATTAAAGGAAGAAGGTATGATAAGAAGAATGATCTATGTACCGCACAACATTGTTGAAGCTGTGCGGAAGGAAAAAAAAAGAAAAAAAGAAAAATATATATAGTGGAAGCTGCGCAGCTGGAAATTTTTGGTACTGCAAAGTAGCCACGCAAGGTTGCAGATGGCTTGCCGTGTAGTTCGGCGTAACACCCAGAGAAAAATATCTGTTGCATGGCTTTTCAGAAAAATAGTCGTTAGATGACCGTTGCAGCAAATGCTTCAGCATTTAAAGCAAAGATAGCCGTTATGAGCACGCGGACGACAGAAAAGACCAAAGGATCCGCTCAAATTCGCCAACAGACACCACATTAAATGCTTATCTAGTCGTTGAAGGGCGCGGGAGAGGGTCTGCTGCGCCTATAAATAACACCGTTGGGGGACTCGCGGGCATTACCAAGCACTTAGATTTTTCTTGCAATTAACCTCTCTAAGCTAGTAGCCATCTGTATTCTGTCTACCTTAGCTGCTACCTCATTTATGAATGTCCGAACCTTCCTTTAGAGAAGAAGAACTCACAATTCAAGAAGCACTGAGGATCTTTCAGCACGGAGGGATTCAACAGTTAATGAAAACTCCAGTTAAGAAGGTCACCATAGAACAAGGTGAAGGATCCCGCAGATCACCAAGAATTAATCCAATGATGCAGGAAAAAGCAAAAGATAAAGGAAAAGTTGTAACTGCACCTCGATCTAACATCATAAAGATGGGATCCTCGGCACAGAAATCGCCAGTCTTTTGGGCAGAACCTTTGAAGATGACACCTGAATATATCTCCCCACGAGCACTGAATGCCCCTGTGTTTAAATTGTCCAAGAATGCGAGATACGACATCCCGCTATTGCCTATCTGAAAGCATGTAAACGTTGCTAAGAATCTGCTGGGAAAGATAGCAGATTGTAAATGGGAGGATTATGACCTCTTGGGAATGAAGAAAGACGAGCCAGATGTTCCCAAATACCCAGATTTTCAACCAGACCAGTATATGTGCTGGAAAAAGGACGCCAAGGGAACTCTGAACTTGGTAGCTGACAGTTGGTTAGCACTTGTCGTTCAGTCGGGGCTACTGAACTTGTTGAGATTGCCACATTTTGATCGTTCTCTAGAACTGAATATCGTGGTTCGCACAGTCATGGAGCGAATCCACCAAGGTTATCTATGGCTGGATAGGAACATTGACATTAATATTGATTTGATCCACCGCATCACCGGGCTAAGCAAGCGCGGTAAGGATCCTAAGCAATTAATCCAGGAGAAGAGAAAAGAAAAAGAGGCTGTTGAGAAGATGAAGAAAACCCACTCGGTGGTGAAGGAAAAAAGAGGATTCCCGACAGAAGATATAGAGGACAGAGCAACAAGATTTGTAACGCTGTTGCTCGCAGGCAAGATGCGCCTTCGGAGGTGCCTACGGGTGCAATACTCCTTGGTGCCGCAGCGGCCGAAGGCAACAGCTTCAATTGGTGTCAGTTTATGTTGAATGAGTTCCTTGAAGAACTCAGCGACACACAGGTGAATGGCGGCCAGTTCCATTTCACCTGGCTCATCGTCCTGATTGCTTTGTGTGGATGGAAGGAGCCGCGAGATTATGTGAGCATAATTATGGACACCAAGGATCCTAGAGGGTTTAAGTTCGTCAACCTCTGGGCAAACACAAATGCAGAGCGCCAGCATTCAACAACATAAGTCTTTTACCAGTACTATATTCAGCTACGCGATGCAATCACGAAGACACCCCGAATTACAAATCAGGTCACGTCGAAGTATATCCGCATCATCGACTTTGAGGCGGATATGAAATGTATATTCATATCACCGAAAGCACAAATGAGGAAACCAGAGTGGTTCCCAAGAAAGTACATCATATATGAGCAGGATATTGAGGACCTCATGAAAGATTGGCCAGCAGAGTTCTACGTAGAGGTCATGGACGTGGAGACAGATTCAGCAGAAGATGAGCCGATCCCGCTCTCATGCCTAATCATTGAAGAAACAGGGAAGAGAAAAGAAGCTGAGACTTCAAAGAAGCCAAAGTTGAGGAAAAAGGTGAAGGCTACAAAGATTCAATCGGAGGTAGTCCTTAATGATGATGACTACAAGATGATAGCCGAAAAAATTTCAGAGCAGATGAAGGAGCTTATGGCAGCTAAAGAAAAGAAGGACATGGTCATCCACGATGACCTGCACCAGACACGGCTCACAATGCAAGGCCTAATGAAGAAAATGGACGATGTCTAGAAAAGCCTTGTTTTTTCGCAGGAAGCAGGGTTGAAAGGAGGTCGGTAGGAACCTCGCAGCAAGGAAGCCAACAACTAGCAATAACATTGTCGTCGAAGACTAGGATTGTCCATGTGGACCCATTGGCTGTTGTGTTGCCAATGGCAGAACAACTTGTCTTGGACACAAAGGGAGTCGAGAGGGTAGAGCTCGACTTAGCCAAAATCCATTTACCAGGATTGCACTTCATCCACACGCAGATCGTGGAGGATATGCATGAATGGACGATTGAATCGATGAAGCTACAAGCAGAGCTCACCACAGCAAACAGACAAATTCAGCAGAAGGTAGAAATACAGCTATGCAATGAACAAGACCGCCGACAAAATTTGGAGACCACCATATCCAATGTGGCGAAGGATATCAAAGGCATAGAAATCCAGGATGATCCTGCAGACACAGTTCTGAGGATCAGAGATAAGGTGAGATCCTTGCAGACGGAGATGCAGGATAAAGAGATTTATTTTGAGGCCGATATTGCCACATTGAAGAATAAGCTGAATAAGCAGGCACCATTAACTGAACAGCAAGTCAGAGAGCAAGCAGTGAGCGCCACCTCGAAAATCATTACAAGTGAGATGGCTAAGTTCCAATCTCTCCTGGATAAGATTTCACAACCAATCGCGACCCTTGAAGAGGATCAAGGGTTGCTGCAGGTCAAGACCGCGGTACAAGAAAAACAAACCGCGCTGGATAAGTTGAATGCAGAGGTTAAAGCTCTGCCACCTAGAGAAAGGCTGTCGAGATACAAGGATATATCCAGCTTAAAGAAAGAAGTATAGGAATTATGACAAAAAGAGACTGAGATGGATAATCAATCGCAATAGCTCCTGGAGAATTCCATGGCGGTATCGCAGAAAATTGAACATAAGTTAGTAGAACTGCATGATAACCAGGAGCAGGTACAAGACCAAATTGGACAAGAAATAACTCCAACAATGCTTCAGACAATTAAACAGGTTGAGGAGGATACAAGAGAAGCAGTGGTGCAGTTGTGTGGTACATATGACGCGTTCATAGCCAAGTTCGTCCCACCGATCGCGGCGCAAAGTGAGACAGCTAAAACAATCAGTGGCTCAGGGACAAGTCACATGTAAGTGTTAGGGGCATGTTGGGCCCAAGTTGAGTTAAAGTTTTGGAAGCACCTTTTTTGAGGAAAGAAGGGAAAGCTGAGCTGAGTGCAGCTCAGAAACACAATTTTGGCTAAGTATTGAGGATGCTGCGAAGTTGAGCGCAGCATCCAACTTTTGACCAGACTGCGGAGTTGCGCACAACATCAAAGTTTTGGCCGTAATGCGAAGACCAGTACTGCGCCGAAGCAGTACTGTGGAGTTAGGAGGCCATGTGGAGCCAACAAAGCGGTGTGCTGGACAAGTATCAAGTGTAGCTACTGGCTCGATCGGTAGCAGCCATTTTTGGAAAAGATATTCCAGGATTGCCGAGCGGCGGACGTAGGCAAAACAGGAAGGCCACCACGCGTGGGTTGTTAAGGAAAGCAACGTTTGGCATGCTTAGAAGGTAAAACCGTTAGAGAGAAACGGTTCGGCAGAAGCATCCTGCAGGAACGTGTGTGACAGGAAGGCCAATAGCGACAGAATGAGGAAATGGAGATCCGCCATGATCAAGCAGACGCTACCAAGAGCCAGCAAGCCGGTTTGGAAAACCGGCGCAGTTTTGGAAACCCTTAGGGTTTTGGGTTTTAGGTCTTCGACATTGTACAGACATGACCTTTGGGCATGATCTATTTAAGAAGACATTTTGTATGGGATGGGGGTTCTCTTTTTGGGTTGTTGTTCTTTTGTTGTTGCTGAGAATTTAAGAAGATAACCTTTTTGTATTGTAAAATCTCTTCGAGCTAAGAATATTGTAAAGGCTCTACAGCTGTGTGCGCAGAGACCTAGCCGAGAGAAAGAAGAGTCTGCAGATAAGTGCACAGACTAAGAACGGTTTCCCCATCCCTTTTGAAAGAAATATATTACCAACCGTTCTTGTGGACGTAGCTTTCCATCCGGGGAAGTGAACCACGTTAAATCTTGTGTTATGTGATGATGTTTATGAATGAATGACTTTCTGTATTTTCTGTAGAATGAATGCTTGAATGTTTCCTTGCATGCTGTAATATGAGAACTTTGATATGCATTTACCAATAGGAGAAGTTTGGGAATGATATGCTAGCTTTCACGGAAGCAGATGAATGGCAAACATTTCAATTCTATGTTAAGGTCTTGAATCAGTCATTTAAGTTTAAATACTTTCTTAAGCATAATGAAGGAACATAGCACAGTTAATCATGTTTATCATTTCGGTTCACATTGTAATAATCCAAGTTCTAGAATGAACGCTAGAAAGATAACCAGTAAGTGCCTGAATGAATGGATGAGTGATATTCATTTCAGTGCCTTAACGTTTCCAATATCTTCCAAGTAGAGGATAAGTGTGGGTGACTCGCAGTTCCAGAAGAAGAGTCGCAGCAATAAGAAACCCTTAGTGCGGCCCGCAGTGTTGCCTCCACAACACAGTACTGCTCACAGCATAGATCCTGCTGCGTACTGCATCACTTTGCCCCCTAACGCCATCCTTCTGTCCTGCTTTGCGCAGCTTGTTCATATAAACAACTCATCATTTAATGTGGAAACCTGATTCCGTAGTACCCCATAAAGATACCACTCGGGTGAGACCTCAACCTGCTCGCAGGTTGTTTCCAAAAGGGCTGGTGCGAAGGAGTTTTGTTGTTCAAAGGGAGAACTGCAAAGAACCTGGGTCTAATTGGAAACCTATGGGTCAGTTTAAGCCAACAGGAACCACCATGCTTTATGCTGCACTAATCTGATTACAATCACCTTATTAAGTGGGGAACCAATCTCCCATACTACTTGTTTCCCCCAAAAATTGAAACCAATGAGACTAAAATTTATCCCAGGGTCCGATTGCTTGTATTGTACTCCAACAATTAGGAGTGCTCTCCAACCCATACCACTAGGCAAGAGAATTCCCGGATCCCATTTCCTTGTATGAATTCTTCCAAACATCATAAGTACAAAATATAGATCAACAAAGTACATAACAACATAATAAAAATGTACATCAAGGAGGTGCCTCATCAAAGAATCATGAAAGTGCTTATACCTCCAAGTAAGTAGACCACCATTTTCCAAGTGCATATAAGCATCAAGTGACCAATCAAATATTCTCCAATGACATAGGTGAGGATCCCATGCCCTATAATGGTACCCCAAAAGGATGTAAGATGCATCAAAATAATCATCCATGTGTTCTTTCATCCAAGAAGTGAATGAATAATCTCCATTAAAATCTAAACCAAGTAGGAAACCAAGAAAACAATGAGCCTTCAAGGGGCTCACAGAAGTACCATTTGTGAATCCATGAATATGTGTATCAACAATAAATAACAAAGGATGTTGTTGCCAATAATAATTTCCTCCAATCATGTATCATTTCACCCAAGTATTGGATGAAGTTCCTCCAACATCAATTGAGCTAAGCAAGGAGCAAGGAAAATCATGAGTCTTCAAGTGACTCAAGTGAACATCATAGGTGCATCCATGTAGATATGTATCATCATAAGGTAAAAAAGGATGTTGTTGCAAATTTAAATAATAAGAAATTTCTCTAATCATATCATCATCTAAAAGAGATATAGGAGTTTCATACTCCTCATGTGGAACCATCAAAAAGAAACTTTTCACCCATACTTCATTAGGATGAATCCTGCAAAATATGGAAGTGTAGGATGTAGGAGAATGAAACAACTCACCAAATGATCAGAATATGCAAAATTTTCATCATGTGTAGGCTCCATAAGGGTAGGATCATACACCTCCCTCAAAAGGGCAAAAAATTCCTCATAGGTTGGTTCCAATGTAGTGGAATCATACACTTCTTCAAAAACTGTGTAACCATTTCCAAGAGGCAACCCAAGTTCCTCTTCCACCACAACAAGTGTTTGGTTCTCATCAAGCTCATCTTCAAACACATCAAGCACCTTCAATTTTTCATGTTTCTCATGATCCATCATGTCATTAGAATCCTCCAAGCAATCTACCATTTGATAATCTGAAACATAGGAGGAAGAAAAAGTATCTTGCAACCTATCAAGAAGTTGCTCATTTTGCATTTTGAGCTTATAAATATCCTCATTATTATTCAACTATGATCCATGTAACCATTCATTAATCTCAACCAAATTTTTCTATCAAAAATCAAATACATGAAATTACCTTTGATGTTGCACATTGCTCTTTGAATCTTCTCCATGTCTTCAAGGAAGGATGGATCCTTCAATGAAGAAACTCTCCAACAAGAATTTGACACCAATGCTTGAGTGTCATGTAGTTTGCTAAGGGTCTCTTGGATATTATTTTCATTCATATTTAATGACCCTTCAAGAAAAAGAGGCTCTTGTAGAGGGACCTCCTCTTCTTTGCACTTTCTACTTGGACCAACTTCATTAAGCTCAAGTGCTTATGGGGAAGTTGATCTTGGTTCTTCTTCAACTGATACAAGGCCTTCATTTTCATTCTTAATGGAACTTTGGCTTGCAGCAACACTTCCAAAAGTGATCTCTATGCCACCAACATAGAGGTGTGATCACCCATTAGTAGGCACTCTTTCAAAGTTCAAGAATCCCTCAGTAGATGCTCTTTAATTCATGTCCAAAGTAGAAGGTGCCTTGGAATGAGCTTCAATATTTTCAATGGAGTTTTATTCATGCTCATGTGATGTCTCTTCATATTTTTTAGAGTGACTTGGGAGTAACTTTCGATCCTTTTCATGCAATTCTTCTTCTACTTCACCACCTTCAGAACTAGGAGGCTCATGGGTCTCCTCATTTCGCTCCTTCAAGCAAGCTAATGCATCTTGCCCCTTGGTTTTCTTAGGATCAAGATATTTGGAGCCTCTTTTTGAAGAAGACCCAAAATTTTTGTTCAAGTAGGAAACACATGCATTCCATGAAGCTTCATATATTTCGCTACTCTTTTCACAAGTAGGCTAATTTTTAATCCTTCCATGCTCCCCCAAAGACTGATCTTTGATTGTGGAACATGTATCTTCTCCATACACATGGCTATAAGAATAACCATCATTTCTTCTTCCAAGTGTGATCTGATGGGAGATACTTGTAGAAGGTACCTCCTGGACATTATCTTCCTCATACTGTCTGTAATACTCATCATATTGCTCACCATAGTCATCATCATACTACTCATAGAAATCATTTTCCTTTGAGGCATAGAAAGAATACTCCTCCTCATACTTCTCATAATCTAAATCTGAATAGTACATGGCTGCAGTTTCTTCTTAAATTGATTATAGTAATGCATAGGTGCAAGGACCATGCTCTGATACCACTGTAATGTCCCAAATTTGAAAGTAGCCACAATTTGGCCAATTTTCGAATCTTGGACTAGTGAAACCCTAAACTGTCCCAAATTATCCCAAATGGTTTTGAATTATTTTTGGAGGGACTTAGGAGGATATAGGATACATTAAAAAACCTATTAGACATCCAAACAATTGATATACCCATCCATGGTCTGCAAATTGCATGGAAAGAAGTTTCAGAACAAGACTAGTTAATTTGAGAAGTGTAGATCCCCGCTAGGTATTTCATTAGATGCTCTTCCAAACACTGTACGTACTTCACTAATTTTTGGTATGTGAGTTGGTTGTGTTAGAGGAAATTAGGAACAATATATGTGCAGAATTAGATTTGGTTTTAGGGTCGAATTGGCATCCTAATGAACAACAACTTCTAGAGTCTAGTTTTTAGGTGAAATTGGTGGGAAAGGAGTCTCGAATTTCTTCATAATGTTAGCCTTATGGCTTACATTAGCAATCACATAGTTTAAATGTCGCCATTTGTGTAATTATTATTTGGGGTAATAGTCATTTATCCTAGATAAGTCGCTAAATGATTTGGAGAAGATTTCCTAGCCTCTGTCACCACACAAGGTGTTAGGATCTAGAGAATATCTCTCACTGAGGTGGCATAATTGAGAGTACTATATATTGGTACTCTTTGAATGAATAAAGTGTTAGAGTTTTATCATTCTTTGTGTGTATTGTCCTTCATTTAGTATCCGAGCTCTTATAGGTCTTAAGGGCCTGATTACCGGTACTTCTCCATGGTAGTTTTCCATTAGAGAGTGAGAGGATGGGGAGCTTCGATGGACAAAGAGATTTAATATGCCGAGGGAGCTTCAATGAAAAGAACGCCAAAGAGTTTCAGAAACAGAGCGTGACTTCTAGTCAACACAGGTCGTATAGCTCTGTATGAATCTTATTGAATTCAAGACCAGTTCTGTGTGTTTAGTGTTTATTTCATTTAGATGAGGGATCCGAAAACATGAGATTGATTGCTGGTGAATGCAAGCCACGACCGATATGATTGAAGAAAGCAGCCTAGAATTGTTCTGGTAACAAGAACTCGCATCGAAAACCAGATCTGCAATGACGGTTCATTCTTCAGCGATAAATCTGCTTCATTCTATAGCAGCGTTTTTTTATTCAACATCTGTCAATTCTACCAAAACAATGATCTTCCTAGACAACAGCGATTTGCCAAATCAAACAACGATTTGTTTGATAGTAATACTTCAAACATCGATTTGCCTATTCTACTAATCTGAATCAACGATCTACAGCAATAAAGATTCGGTGTTGTGATCTACATCTCCAAAGCCTGCAATCTACCAAAGCGATCAACAAGCTGTGATCTCCAACTGCGATCTACCAAAGCAAAACAAATGATCTTCACGCTGCGAGCTCCTTCAAGTCTGAAATTGCGATCTCCTTCAAGTCAATGATGTGTTCTTGTACATAGGCAAGCATAGGAGAGTCCTGAATGTCTAATTTTTCTGTGTGATATAAGTTTCTGTGTGGAATAATTGTGTGCTGTGTGGGAGAGAAATTGCCGTCAATTTGCTATATGAAAATAAATTTGACATCGTTTCCAAGAGGATATTTGTCCGTGTGGAGGAGCAGTCTTTTGCATTGCTGTAGAAAGTTGTCATTTCCTTGAAGATCCGCTTCCTGTGAGAAGGAGGGGGGCGTTTTTAAGTTACAGAGTCGTGCTTCCTTGCAGTGCTCTAGAAACAGACCCAGGTCGAGGTGGAAAGAGCGGTGGAAGCCAAAAAAAGTTGTCTGCGCTCTCAAATTCTAAGGCGTGAAGGAGAGAGGATCCATCGCTGAAAGGAGCTGCGTGTACTCCAGACAAAACGAGTTCGATTATATCTGCACAATGGTGGAATTCGAAGTTGTAAATAAGATATTTGAAGTTGTAAATAAGATATTTGAAGTTACAGTAACTTTTTCTGTAATTTCAATTATCATTTAAAAAAAATAAAAAGAATTACGGTCTCTTAGCAGCGATCTTCCCACTTTCTCTTAGCAGCGATCTTCCCACTTTTGGATCCGGTGAATCTGATCTTCCTCACAAAGATCTGCCTCAGCAACAAACTTCACACAAGCAGTGATTTTTCCCATCTGTATCATCCACTTTACAAGTGCGCCAATCACTCCAAGGCTTGTAAGCCGTAGGTATTCAAATGATTGTCTTGTTGATAGTGTTCAGAAAAGGATATAGATATAGAGGTATATGAGCATTGAGGAAAAGTATTCTAGTATCCGGGTGAGATGCTACGAACTATAGTCATAAAAATGTGAAACATCATTTTTTTTTCATTCGGGAGATGACCTTCAAGAAGAATTTGGACTAATGCTTTGTATTCAAGGAGAGAGATTGTTCTAGAAGGAAAATTTGTCTTTTTATAAAGACAAGTCTGAAATTTTCGAGTATTCAATCTTTTAATATAAAACAAATCAATTTGTTTTGGTGGTGGATATGTCCTTGGCTTGTCCTGAAATTGAATAAAGAGGTCTAAAGACATTGTTCTTGTGGATGGTGGTTATTGTCTCAGATGATTCTTTCGTGTGTCTATTTTTTTACATGCAAAATTTATCCTTGTAATTTCTTGTTGCTTATATGAAAGGCATCATAAAAAGCACAAGAAATAAGTTTCGTCAAATCAAAGGATAAATCAAAGCACTGTCAAGCACATATAATCAAGCATTGTCAAAGAAGCAAGTGAACAATTCAAGGAGTCAAAACATCAACATCGAATTCAAATTTGAAGATCAAGTTCAACTTTAGAGTCACAATCAAATGTAACTTACAAATAGTCTTTTTGTAATCTTACTTGTCATTTTGAAATCAAGTTAAGTTGAATTTGTAATTGAGTGCATTTTCGGTTGAAACCGACACTCTTGAAATATTTAAAAATCATATTTTGGGTGCATTTTCGGTTGAACCCGGCACCCTAAAATTGTCATAAAATCTGAAGAGAATGTGACATATATGCAAGTGTGAAAGTGTCAAGTACAAGCGAGCCTGAAAACAAATCAATTCTAGTGAACGAGTTCAAGCGAGCATGAAAACAAGCTAGCGTGAAGCTCAAGTGTTTTTCAAATGGTGCGTGATACTCAACAAATCAATTATTCAATCAGTGGTAACTTGTTTGCAAGTGTCGCAAGCAAAAGTTCAACTTCTTCAAGCACAATCACAACTACTCAATGATGAAATATGCAATCTCAAAAATCAGGAATCAATGAAGCAATCTGAACAAGTCCTTCTTCATCACAACCCTCTATTTGATGATGAATATGATGATTGTGATCAACATTCAGCGAAGAATCAATTCAGTGAGTCAACTTCGGAGAAAGATGAAGATGAAGATGAAGGTATTCATGAACTTACATTTCATGCGTTTTCTTTTGAGTTCAATGAAGAAAACATTTCAAAGATTCAACAACATGCCGAAAATCAACCTCAATTGATGTCAAAGCAAGAACTTCTAAATGATCTTTCCAAGCCCATCATCAGACCTTGGGAAGAAATTAGATACAACAGGCAAAGAAAAGGACTTGGATATGAAAAAAATGTGACTTTTCATATACTAGACTACTCCAAACCAATTCAGTTTGTGAGTGAAGGATTCATAAATGAAGAATCCACTCAAAAAGTCCATAAAGAAGCTAATCAAAAAGTTGATGAAAATCACATGGAAGACATTCCTGAATGCCAACATTGTCATCGAGTTGGTCATTTGGAGACAAATTGTTTTGATCTCCATCCTTGTCAACATTGTGGCAAGAAGAATCATTCATCAGAAAAATGTTCCAAGAGAAACAAGCATACAAGATTAAAGATTCACTATGGATGGATCAATCCTTGGCAATGGACATCAACAACCAAGAAATTACACCAGTCTTACCGAAGAGTACAATCTCGAGTAAAGACTCATCTTGTAGCGCATAGTCTTTTTTGTACCTGATAGAATATAACTCCAGTGGTCCCCTTATGGCGTAGCTTTTGAGCATGGCCCTCATGGGATGAGATAACATGTGAATATTTCCACATGCCCACTTTGAGTTGAAATCTAAATGGTACTCTCTTGCATCCAAAGGGGGGGGTACATTTACAAAATACTCTTTCTTTTAAAGGGGGAGTAGATATGGTACAATGATGAAATGGTTAAGGGTAAACCACATGAAAACCCATAGCTTCTCACCTTTCAGCTGACAAAGGGGGGAATATTGATAATGGTTGCCATTCTTCACGTTTTAACAACAATAGTCTATAGATGGCAGACTCCAAATATCAAAATGGGAACAACAATAATCTGTAGATGGCAGAATCCAAATATCAAAATGGGAACAACAATAGTCTGTAGATGGTAGACTCCAAATGTCAAAAAGGAAACAATAGTTTGCAGGTGGCAAACTCCAAAATTGCAGATAAAGAACTATAGTTTGCAGATGGAAAACTCAAAATAGTCTGTAGATGGAAGACTAATGAAAACAACAGTCTATGGATGGTAGACTCAAATACATGATGCATTTAGATGTTAATCGATGCATAACAATGTTGATGGCTCATTTCAGAAAGCACTTCATTGATTGTAGCATGGTGATCTTCACTAATTAGCAAAAGACGCTAGCCTCTTCTAGCTAAATCACTTGGCAAATGATGAAATTGTCAAGCAGACAGGGATTGTTCAGACATGGCAGTTGTTCACTCCAGGATGTCAGTTCATTTCAGATGAACCATTCAGATTGACGGTTTTACAGACAGATTTTTCATTGAAGCACAAAGGAAGGCTTCTGAAAGATCTATCATATCAGCTTCAGCATTAGTGTTTATTGCTTAGTTGATACAGATACATAAACTTGTGATTGAGAGGGGGAATGTTAGCCTTATGGCTTACATTAGCAATCACATAGTTTAAATGTTACCATTATTGTAATTATTATTTGGGATAATAGTCATTTATCCTAGATAAGTCTCTAAATGATTTGGAGAAGATTTCTTAGCCTAGTCACCATGCAAGGTGTTAGGATCTAGAGAATATCTCTCATTGAGGTGGCATAATTGAGAGTACTATATATTGGTACTCTTTGAATGAATAAAGTGTTAGAGTTTTATCATTCTTTGTGTGTATTGTCTTTCACATAAACCATAGTAACACTTCATAGGTCTGCACAAATCATTTGGGGCATAAAAGTAAATTCATATGCAGCTCATAACATGATAAATAACTCAGAAAAATCTGATATAAAACAGGTACAATACCATTCCAAAATCACTGAGCAAATGCTATGGGGAAAATGGCTCAAATCTCTTCCTTGAATGTAAATATCACTTGAAATACATAATGTTTCAAGATGTGGCTGTCATGATATGATTATTACAGAGATATATAGCAGCTAACATGTCAATGAAGTCGAAATAGCCTTCCTTCAATAATCATATGCAACAACAAGTGCACTATGCAAAAGCTATGGGGAAAATGGCACCATTCTTACATAGTTTGGCATTTACACATAGTTTCACTTGGATATTTGACCTGAGGTTAATATGAGCATAAAATAAAGAGTGTAGAAATCACATTACAAATAAATGGGGCCCCTTGGACTTCCCCAAAGAGATCATCATATCACCATGTGCACCCTTCCTCCAAGTGCAAGAATACGAGGAGGAAAGTGAGAGAGATGTGGGAACAAGTTGAAGAATACATGGTCACGATCATCCCTGTAGCTTCAATCTATAGCAAATGAATTCATTGCAGCTACAAATTAAATTTCTGAATGGCGTCTCCAATTTCCAATTAGTATGAGAATCTTTCACCCTCGAAATTGGTGCTAAGGAAAGTAGAATAAACACTCCACTTGCATGGAAAAGCTATTCTCTCCAAATTACCAAATGAGATATGATCAAAAGCTAGTATCCTTCTTTCTTCTTGTCTTTTATTAACCTCCCAAGTCCTCCTTATCTCGAATTCCATTCAAGAGACTCATCCCAACTTGAATTAGGGAGAGATTCCCATGAATGCCACTTGTCCAGCTTTTCCTACCTCTCATCTTCCATCAATTCGAATGGGGGAACCTTGGCTTCCATAAATCCCCTTGTGCGCCCTCTTGGAGGATATTTTTAGCCCTAGCATGTCATATATGTGAGATGTCAGAAGTCATGTCTGAACTTTTTCATAGGTTTCATAGAATCTTCACCATTGTTGTCATAGGAGTTAGGGAATCTAGCTCCAAGAGTCACGATTCTTCTAAGATGCCTCTTCCTCTTCCATGGGAGTTACTCTTCCACTCCAATTCGACCTTACAATTCATGCCATGAAAAATAGCTCTTAAACTCCCCCAAGTATGTTACCCTTCATATTGAACTCGAATTGGTGAGAGAATCATTCCAAGTGTAGTGGGGAATCTTGCCACATGTGGGTCCCACAACCTCTTATTTTCCCTCATGATCCAATGCCACCTTATTTTATTTCTATTATTATTTAATTGAACCCTTTAATGTGAATTTTTAATTCTAAAGTCATTTTGGGTCTTGTAGATCCTTTATTCCAACGTTTAATGCTTCCACCCCCAACCTAGGGAACAAGTAATTCTCCTCCATGATAGTTCATTTGGACGGGAATGTTACAAAGTTTGAATTGGGAATTTTCTCTTATTGTGGCCCACCTTGTCCATTTGGATCTAATTTTACATTATTACTAACTTGGACATCATGCTTGGTAATTATTTGACCCTAGTTAGTATCAATTTGACAAACTTTCATGAATATGGCCAAGGGCCTTAGGCCATTGTAACCTAATGAAAATTTTTGGGACATGACATTTGTTTACTTTTAAATATATTTAAGTTTAGATATATAACATATTTGCAACCTTTAATAGGCTCCCTGACACCTCTAAAGTGACAAAGGAAAGAGTATAAAAACATGGACAACACAAACTGGGCCAGGATGGATATCAGAAACTAAGGGCAGGAATTGTAAGAATAGAATGATCATTATTTGTAGCCAAAAATTTTCTAACTGTAGCGAACAAATAATTGATTTATCACAAGATATTTTCATGGTGTTATGCATTGCAGGGAAATGCTTTTCAAGAGGCATCCACTGAAGAAGACTTGAGGCTCAGCTTCAAGTACGGTTTCAACATGTACTGGAACGTCGAAAAAGATTGGGGAAAACCCTAATTTCCCCATTGATGCACACAGAGGTAAATAAAACCAATAGGGCCATCATTATAATGTACTTGTCTAATTTATTCATGAATTATTACATCGAAAAATAAATGTCTTTTTTTTTTCCAGGGTGAGAGCAACAAAAGCAGTGAGGGTAGTGGTACTGAACATGTACCACATGATGGTGGAGATATGCCTCATGGTGGTGGCAAGCAACCTAGCCATTCAGGTATGTATGCTATTAAACATAAGTATTTAATATGATTTTAAATACATAATTGATGACGTGTACTAATAAATTTTCTTCTGTGAATGGCAGACCATGTACCTACTCATGCTCAACTAGGAGAGGAACAAATGGCAGAACCAATGAACACTCCAGTTTTCTTAGCTAGTTAGTCAACAGGTAAAGATCAAAAAGGGGGAAGAAAGTATTGTTGGTGAATTTGAATTTAAACACAAAGAAACTTCATATGAGTCATGAACGAATGCGATACAATTTTTGGGATTATGTAGTTCCAAATTCTATGTTGGGATTTGGTCATCTAAATGTGGGGTCAATGAGGGGAAGTTATTGTTTACAAAATTTTTGAGAGAAGGTAGTGCAGAAAAAACATATGGGGACCAAATTTTATTTTTCTGGTTTCGAGAGAGATGTACCAACGACAAAGAAGGAAATACAAAAAAAATATGGAAAGAGTGTGTGAGGAGTTCCCAATGAAATATTCGCAAAGTAATACATCAATGATTTTTTTGGAGGGTGATGATGTGAAAGCACATCCATGTGAAAATTGTATTTTGAGTAAGCCCTTTATTGCATCGTCCACTAGAAAAGATAGTGAATTGTTAAGTCGACTCTAACATGGTTTTAGTAAAATGCATGAATAAAATGATATCGGAACCTTCAATTCCTTCTTCTAGTTGAGTGACAACCATCAAATAAGACCTATCATTGCCTCTTTCAAGAGTGGGAAACACTAGATGTAACCTATGGAGATTTTAAATCATTTAATGTGTTATCTGTTTTTTCGGTGACGTTGCTATTTTCATCTAAATCTAACGTATTATTAGTTTCAGTGTGATTCTTTTATTAAATCATTTGAATCTGTGAAATTTTGGGTGATTTTTGTATTAATCTTTGGAAATCAAAATCTTCATTTACAGTTGCATGTTTGTGATCATTAATTTCATAAAGGAAGTTTTGTTGTTGTGGTTATATATATAGTCACGGTTTTTGTATGAAGTCCGGATATCAACGCAAAAGAAACTATTGGTCATGGGAATAGAGAGATTGCTCTTTGGAGTTCGGATGCTATCCAACATTGAAGATTTTTCCAAACAACCTCATTTTGTCCATAATTACTATCGTTATTATGCATGTTTAGCCTCGATATTATCAATGTTGCTAGAGTACATTTAGACATTGCTCTATGGTTTTCCTCACTTGACAACATGGAAATTAAAAAATTCCTTGGTATATTTGAATGGTTGAAGAATGAAGACTTTGTATTTATTTGGGGTCAAGAGAAATGTAAACATAGTACTATTTATAATTACTCAATGTCTGCATATTATTATGTTGGTGAAGTACTGAACATATACAAAAATTCATTCAAGGATGTACTTATCCAATATGGAGATATATATAAAAAACGGACATGCTGTTTATAGATGAATGGCAATATCATTCAACAGATAATAGCAAGAAATATTGCTTGAAAATGCCTACTAGTTGGGTATTTAACGATTCACAAGAGAGAGAAATAACTATAAAAACAATGTTGTGTTCTCTATTGAATCATCTCAGTCCTCATTCAAAAATGGGGTGTTGCTTAAAGACATTGAACTTCAAATGACCGTTATATTATATAGATAACAATTCATTTAGTGATTTGTTTATTTTTACAACTTCGACAAATTGATGTGATTTTTTTTTCTATATTTATCTTAGACAGTTCTCATATTATTTGTGGACATCGTATCATGTATCTGGTGAAGTGTTTCAAAAATTGCAAAACATGCAAGCAATACACGTAGAAACATTGAAACACAATATTTTATTGATTGTGTTGTGTGTGTTGTTTTTTGTTTGCAGATACTAGAAGATTTGTTAGTAGTAAACCATTGATTATTTTCGATTTCAATGGAGTTTTGTTACACACAATTCATAAAAAAAAAAAAAAATTGGATAGCCACGAACACCGGATATCAAATCAACCACAAAGTATTATTTGATATGTCCAGGATTTAGGGAATTCTTTTGAAAAATGATTTAGTATATTTGAAGTTGGGGTATGGACATATGCACAACAAAAAACGTTGAAGAGTTTTTGCAAACATTATTAGAAGAACAGGATTGGAAAGGGAACAATTTAGAGTAATTTTAACACAAGAATATTGTTCTTGCATAGCCAGAGAGGGTTATCATCGTGATGGAAATCCTTATGTATTTCTCAAGCCTTTAAACAAAGTTTGGGACATTTTGATCCATGGTTGGGATGCTACAAATACAGTGATTGTAGATGACTCAAAAGAAAAACATGTTTGTAACGAGGAATGGAACTGTATTATAACAAAAACGTATACTTGCCAAGATGTCAATGGCACATTCTTGTTAGATCAATTATGGCCTTTCTTCTTGCACCTGAATGGCGTGAGTGATGTGAGGCCAATTGTGAATAAAATGAAAGTATTTTGTTAAATAATACACTTGAATGTTTGTTTGTACTAGCATGTTCAATTGCATTGTGATTATAATACTTGTAAAGTGTCGAGTTTGGTTTTTGAAAGTGCAAAATCAGAGCTTGAAAGTGCCAAAATCGGTTTTCAAAATTGCATATTTAAGTATTGGAAGTGTCAAAATTAACTTTCCAAAAGGGCAAAATCAGGTTCTAAAAGTGTCATTATCATATTTATCATATCGGAAAAGTGCAAAAACCAATTTCAAAAGTGGCGATATCAAAAGCAAAAGTATGCTTTTGGAACCTCGATTTGGCACTTTTTGGAACTAGATTTTACACTTTAGAAACCTTGATTTTGGGGTTCACAAAGGCTCTTTTTGAACCACCTTCAAAGTGACTTAGACTAGAATATGTCCAAGCTTAATGAAATAGGCGTTATAAATTTATATTAGTTTTTATTATAAAATTAAACTCCTCATTCTAAATCCATTCTAAAATATTCTTTTATCATAACTTAATCTAGTTTCTAAAATACTCATTACCAACTTTATTTTTTCTATTTAAATTAAAATACTTTTAACCTTTAATAAATTTAAGTTTAAAATAAAATTTTAATTACCATTAAAAAAAAAACTTAATTTCTATACTATTAATAAAAAATATGGTATAAAAAATAAATTTGAGATTCAAATACATTTTAATTATTATAAAGAAGTTAACTTCATTTTCTTAATAAAAGTTTAAACTATAAAAAAAACCTCCATCTCTATACCATTAATAAATAAATTTGATATTAAGATAAATTTTAGTTATTTTTCCAAAGAAAAAGTCGTATTCATTGATCATAAAGAACAAAAATACATTCCACAGGTGCAAAAAAGCACGATGATAGACAAAATAGAATACGGAGAGATTTATCTCCCGCGGTAATGTTATGATCTGTCACAATGATATAAAAGCTGTGATTACAGTTTAAAAACAGAACAAATATTCAAAAAGCATAAGATCTGATTGATCGGATCTTTTAGTTTAAAGATAGTAAGTTTATCCTCCTTGATTCCTAAAATGCCTGCCTGGTATGCATTATCTGGAATTCTCCTTCGTCCATGAGCAATCCTGCCTTAGATAGGATATCTTCCTGAGTATTTTGTTCTCTAAAGACATGAGCAAAAAAGACCTTCTTGAAAGTTGTTGCCTGTAGTTCCACATTTCTTCCTAGAGTCTGAAGTGAATGGATATGGAAATCATTCTCCTTGTTCATGTACTTAACCCAAAGCTCGGAATCCCCAAAAACTCTTAAAGTATCCACCTGCTTTTCTTTTTCCAGAATAAGGAGAATGCGTAGCGCAAGGCCTTCAGCTCGGGTGTTGGAACCAGAACCTCCATTTGCTTGGAAATTGTAAATTGAATCCGAAATACTCAGGTGACCACCCAAACCACAAACATTATTAGAGTAGGCTCCATCAAAATATCCCACTATTCCCCCAACCTTAGTAGGCAAAGCCTTTGGCAATCTTACCTGAACCTCTTTTTCCTGTTCCAGAAATAAATGATAAACTGAAAGAATCTGTGATGTTACATAGAAACTTGGCTGGTTATTATCTTTGAACACTGATTGATTACGTGCTAAGAAAATGTACCATGGAACCAGAAACACTAAGCATCTAAGCCTTTTCAACCTCGGTTCTTCAAACCATAATTTCAAAAATCCTACAAAGGAAACAGATTCAGTCACTTGAAAAAAGTGTACATTCTGACGAAGGTCTGCCCAAACCTGTTGAATAAAGGGACATCATACAAAGAGATGTTCTACTTCCTCTTCGGCCATTCTACATAAGTTGCATCTTCCTGGACCAATTTGAAATTTTCTTTGTAGGCAATCCCATGTGGGAATCTTGTTCTGAAGAATGGCCTAGATAAGTATCTTACTCTTCTGCATTGTTTTAACAGCCCATATCTTCTTCCACCACCAAGGATCCTACTGTGAATATTTAATTAATATTATTAATTATAAATTAATAGATTATTAGGTTACTAAGTGAAAGGGTGTAACCCTTCACTATGCTTCCTCAAGCCCTATAAAAGGCGATCTTATTGTAATTTATCAATATCATCTAATATATTATTCTTACTTATTATCCAATATGAGAGTCGGATTTGACTATTAAATTAGTGAACGGATACGTTCACTGCATTTGGTATCAGAGCTCGGATTCAACTCCTTTAACCTGAGCTCGGATTCGGCTCGTGCACTCTGAGCTCAGACTCGGCTCATCAATTCCTAGTTAAGCTCGGACCCAGCTCTTCGCTCCTTTGCTCTCCAATTCTCCCTTGAACTCCATCGTTCTGCTGCCCCATCCACTCCACCACCGCACTCTCCATTCGTTTCCCAATCTTCTGCTTCGCTCACCACACCAGCTCCCCTCACACCCTCATTACACCACTTACCATCCTGCACTCCTCGCACTTTCCACCCACTTCCCTTCCTCGCAATCCACCTCACTCATTTTTCCATTCCTTACTCACTCCCTAAACTCCCCCTCGCCTGCCATCGTTGCTCCACCTATGCACATATCTCACTCGCCCACGTTGTTGCGTCAGTTCGCACTCCCAACGCCCTCTCGGATCCTACGCGCCCCCCCTCCTGGGCTACTCACACCCACCTTCCCTCTCTCCACCTGCAAATCTTTCTGCATCCCTCCTTTCTGCTCCAACTCTCCATGTCAATCATCCTCCCTCCGCTGCTCCTCACAAACACCCTCCTGCACCACGAAAATACCCCTCCACTCCTCCTTCCTCCCCGCATCTCCCCCGTCCCTCCTACCACGACCTCCTGTGCCACCTACCTGCTGCTCTAGCTCCCGCGAACTCCACCCTCGACCCCCGGGCTCCTGCTCGTCCTCCATCCCTGCACCCTCCCAACCACCCCCCCTCAATACGCCCCTTCGCCACGCTTCACCCGCATCCTCTCCTCACCATCCGCTCCCGCCATCTCTTGGCTACCTCTCCTTCACGCCCTGCGCACCCTCCTCTTGCTGCGCCTTCCTTCAGCACCCTCCTCCTCACACCCTACGCACCCCTTCTGCCATTGCTCCTCCTCTTCCAGCCGCCTTCCTCCACTTACTCCCTGCCAATTCTCCCAACTCCTCCACGTAAAAACCCTACAAAAAACAAAATTAAAAAAAAATAAAGTTAAATAAATATAATATTCAACTTTATTATATTTCCACTTTATAATATATAATAATATTATTATTTTCAAACAATAATTATTATTATATTATTAATACTCATTTAGTACCACTTGATTTTAGTAATAATAATTATTATTATTAATTAATTAAGTCCGACAAATTGGGCCTAAATATTCACCCCTGAGACCACATCAAGAACCATGGCGGAATTCAAGGCCCTCGTTTCCAACCAAGAAAAATTCAGAGAAGAAATGAAAAATAACAAGGCACTTAAGAAAGGAATTAAAGAAGATGTTGTTCTAGTACTAGGAAGAAAACTTGATGACAAAGTAGACATCATGCATGAGAAACAAAAAGAGTTAGATAACAAGATGTGTGCAATGACACAAAACATAAGCACCATGGCCCAGAACTTGAGCATCATGACACAGAACCAGAATACCATAATGGAAAGATTACAAAAACTAAGGTCTAATACAAACCATATCAATAACTTAGATAGGTTGGACCACTATGTCAACAAAAATGAGAGTAACAAAATTGATCAAGACAATAAACAAGACAAGGAGACTAAATATCGTAGGGATGACCAAAATACCAATAATATTTTTGATAAAGATGAGCTCAACCAAGATCATAATGAGAGGCAAGCCAGTATCATTGACAATAAGGACGATCCATACAATGACAAAAGATGGATCCTACAATATGCAAAGGAATCCAAGTTAAAGGAATCAGATATCGTAGATTCATCTTCTACCTTAACTCTTCTACCACCTTGGAGAAACCTAACTGTAACACTATTAGGTGACTTTGAGTTTGAGAAGCCTCATGAAATGCCACTTCTCGAGATAACTCTTAAGGATACTATAAGGAAAACATTACGTGATGACATCCTAAATATCGTAGGACAAGTGACTTCTAAAACAAGGCTTGATATGGTCAGTCACAAAAATACTCCTCGTATTCATGTACAAGGAAAATGGGACAACAATAATAAACATAATGGAGTACAAATTCAAGTTAAAAATGAAAGGAAGATGACAAACTATTGCGCAAATACCAAGCATATACCTAATACTAGTTCTAAAAAAGACATAAAGGAAGTAATGACATTGTTTCAACACAAAACAATAATGAAAAGATAACAACAATAATCTAAGCTTTGAGGACAAAGCTTTCCTAAGGGGAAGGCAATGCTGTGAATATTTAATTAATATTATTAATTACAAATTAATAGATTATTAGGTTACTAAGTGAAAGGGCGTAACCCTTCACTATGCTTCCTCAAGCCCTATAAAAGGCGAGCTTATTGTAATTTATCAATATCATCTAATATATTATTTTTACTTATTATCCAATATGAGAGTCGGATTCGACTATTAAATTAGTGAACGGATACGTTCACTGCATATCCTTGATAAAATGTTGGCTCCATAACGATGTGTAAGCCTCCTTCACAGAGAAAAATCCTACTTCCTCGCTTCCCTTCCACTGAATAACGTCTGGTTCATTAAGCAACAGAATGAATCCTTTTTTTAATGCTGATATCCACTGATCCCAGTACCCAGTCCATCTCCTTGATAACTCTAAAGAAGCAGCTAATTTCCAATTCTGAGTGAACTGAACTCTCCCATCCGCTATATCTGCTAGAACCACCAATCCCTTATCTTCTAACAGAATTAATAATTCCTAGGGAAATTCATTAATATGAGAAACACCCTTATAATGATCACTTCCAATGCATGTGATGCGCTCGTTACCTACCTGCTAGACCAAACGGTCTCCGATTACATGGAAGGAAGCTATGATTTTTTTCCAGAACAATGATCCTCCTTTACTACTTTTGTTGGACTGTCTCACCCAGGTGATAACCTGTTCATTAGCCATGTATTTGAAGCGAAGAATATCCTTCCATTTTCCAACCTTAGAGATCAACTGCCAAACCGACTTTGAAGCCAATGCTAAACCGAAAGTGGAGAGGTATTTAACCCCCCACCCACCTGCTACCTTAGGTTTAGATATCGACTCCCAAGAAGTCCAATGCAATCCACGATCCTCTTTACCTTGCCATAAAAATATGAACAAAAGCTTATGGATTACCTACAAGACCCCCTAAGGGATTTTCGCCAGAATCAACCAAAACAATGGTATTGCACTTAGAACGCTTTTTATAAGAACTGTCTTCCCTCCCTTGGATAGGTATCGATTACACCAAAACTGAATATGACGTTCCACTTTCAATATCAACCATTCCTAGTCTTTCTTATAATAGTAGGTAGGCTTAAGATGAAAGCCCAAATACACAAAACCTTCATCTAAAGGATAGATATCCATAAGCATAAGCTCCAGGAAATATGCCAGCTCTGGAATGCTCAAATTGTTATAATAACATGCAGATTTACTGAGGTTGACTTGCATTCCTGTAGCTTTACTAAACTTCCAGAAAAAATATTTGATTCCATTCATCTCCTCTAGAGAATTACCCAAAAATAAGAGGGCATTGTCCACAAAAAATGTGTGAGTAAGTCTAGTGTCTCCATACCTGATACCCTCCAAGACATTGTTATCCACAACCTCTGCCAATAAGCGGCTCAATCCATCCATGACTAATAAAAAGAGATAAGGAGATAACGGGCATCCCTGCCGCAGGCCCCTTTTTAGATGGAAAAAACCTGAGGCCACCCCATTAATGAGAACTGAAAAGCTGATGGTTGAGATACAGTACTAGACCCAATTAATGAACTGCAACCCACATCCTATTTGAATGAGGACCAGCCGAATGTAAAGCCAGCTTGTGCGGTCGTACAGTTTGGATAGATCTAACTTCAAAACTTTAGCCAGGATCTTTTTTGACTTCAATGTATGAATACCTTCCTATGCACTGTCGACTACCTCTTGGATACTTCGACCAGGTAAGAAACCAAACTACTCTGGAGAAATGTTTCTGGCCAAAATAGGCTTGAGCCTCTCCGCCAAAATTTTTGAAATTACCTTGTAGATTGCATTACACAGAGATATAGGATGGAAATCACCGAAAGTCTTTGTTATATCAACCTTTGGTAAAAGAACCAGAAAAGTGGCATTGATGTTAGAAGATAGGTTCCCCGAAACTCTGTTCTTCTCCACCACTCTTAACAGGTCCTCACTAACCAGATCAAAGAATGCTATAAAAAACTCCGACAACCAACCGTTCGGTCCCAGACTTTTTTCTTTCTTTAACTTGTTTAGTGCTGATTTTAGCTCTTCCATTGAAACAGGCCCATCCAGAAGCACTTTATCCTCCTCCGATACCGAAGCATTGAATTTAGTAATTGTCAAGATCATCTCTAATAATTTGTTGTCTTGAGTATCCTTGTAGAAATCCTGGAAGAATTCCACTCCTCCATCAGCCAACTGCTGAAAACCATGAAGCGGTTCTCCCCTCTCATTTTGAAGATCTCGGATGGAGTTAACTCTTTCCGGTGGCTTACGACTTTATGAAAATAAGCATTGTTATCATCCCCTAACATTAACCAGACCGCTCTGCTTTTCATCCTAGCTTCTGCTTCCCTTTCCAGTAACAGCTGATTTCTTGATTCCTCCATTTTAGACAATTCAGCTATGCAGAAAGGATCCGAAAGATCCAGATTGCCTTCAAAAAAAGAATTAATCCTCTCTTCAACTACCTTTAGATTGTTGTCTACCTTTTCCCTCAGAATCTTCGACCAAGCCACCGTAATCTTCTTTAGAACTTTAAGATTATCCATAAATTGATCTGCACAGGAATCAAGCGAGGAGTTATCAAATTGATTCTAATTAACCCTAACCAGCTCCTTGTAATCATCATGGACTAACCAATGAGGGTTAAACTTAAAGGGCATTCTAGGCTTATTCCCCCCTTTTTAGAAACTACAAAGAATGGGTAAGTGGTCAGACCCTCCCCCGGTCTCTTGCCAAGAATGGGCCCTCTCAACCCTTCACAGGAACACCCCCGCTACGAGGAAATGATCCAACCTTTTAGCTAAAGCTGCGAAACCAGAACGTTTTTTGAACCAAGTCAGTTTCAACACCTCTGGTTCAAGGTCCAAAATATCTCCCTCCAACAAAATCCTCAAAAATCTTGCGTAAAACTGGTCCACCCGTGACCCCAAACCCCAAACTTCTCCTCTATTAAGAGTAATGTTCAAATCACCCGCAACTATGAAAGGAAAATCCTGTAAAAAATATTTTTTAAAAAACACATTCCAGAAAGAAGATTTACAATTGTAGGGTCCGTAAACATTCAGGATATTACAGCAAAAGCCAAGCTCCTTACTCTCAAAAGTCGTTCCTAACCCAGAAGGAAAGGCAAAAATGTTACTCAAAGCAATGGCTCCCTCCAGCCATTGACCAAACCCCCTGATAAGCCAACACTATCCACCCACTCAAAGGACCACCCTGCAAACATTTTTCACATCCTGCTAACTAAACCTAACCCCCCGCACATTGTCTCCTACAAAACTATAACATCGAGGCAGTTTAACTCCACTAACCTCCCTAAAGCCTGCAATTTCGGGTTGCTAGCTAACCCCCGTATATTAAAAGATAAAAGCTTCATGAGTTCACCATCCCACCCAGTGAAACTCTAAGCGCCCTTGAACCCTTGGATGATGAAAAACGAAAACTCAGGTCCTCCCTGATGTCAAACTGACCCTCCTCCTTAGAATACTAAATATTTGCCCCGGGCTCTATGCCTGAGACCCCTCGACCCAACTTAACCTGGGATCTCAAAGCATACTGGTGATCGGGGTCCCAAGACCCTTTGGTCTTACCCACCCCTGGAGAATGGTCCGGAATTTGATTGCGTAAAAATCTCTTGCACCTCCTTAAAGAAATCCCCGAGCTGACCAACCCAAGACGGGCCAAAGGGCTAAACGCTTCATTCCTTAAGTCCGACTGTAAATTTTTTAATGAAACCCGAGTTTGAGGGTGTGAAAACTTACCCGGAGAAGACATCGAGTCAGGCGGGACTAAGAAGTGGACCGCTTCCGTCTAATCCATAGACTTATTCGGGGCCTCTGCCCCTCTCTGAGGAGCCAAAGCTTCGAAAGATGCTGTCACTCCGAGCTTCGAAGATCCCTCTTCCTGAGACAAGCTAACATTCAAAGGGCTAAGAAAATTATCCCCATCCACCTCGCTTAAATCTTTCTTCCCAGAATCCTTCTCTGATGGATTTTTACCCCCAAAAACTGAACTCACCGGCAAGCTTAAAATATGGTCCTTCTTCCTCCTGCCTAATTCCTCTGAAACTCCAACAACTTTTGCCACCCATTTCTTTTTGGAGAAAGGTAAATCACAGTCCGATATTAGATGCTCGTATGCGTGACAGCGTCCACAACGAAACGACATATTGACATAATCCACTATCTGAGAGAGACAAAAACTACTGGCAGTGATTTCAATAACATCCGGAAGACCCAGTGCAATATCTACCTCCACCAGTACCTTGGCCACCGTTCTTTGAGCTTTGAACCTATAAGAATCATCCACTAGTAAGGTTTTTCCAATCTTATTACCCACTACCATAATAAAATCTTCGTTCCAAAATTCTAAGGGTAACCCCGACAATTTTACCCAGATCGGTGCCGCACCTCTTTTTTCACGACGAGGGTCGAAACATGGGTTCCAGGGTTTTAGACTCAAGGCAGTCTTCCCCCATAACCAGACCCGTCCATTAACCTTTGCCACATCCGCTTCATTTCTCATCTTGAAACCTAACCAGCCCTTCGTCATAATGTAGAATTTCGGCACGTATTGAAGCACCGGTCCCCAATGCAAAAGAAGCCACTCCCTCAACGGCGCCTCCTCTATTCGGACTCCATAAAACCTTCCAATCAGGGTTTTTCCAACCAAAGCCATTATCCCTGCAACCCTGATATCTTCCCCTACTGTTAACTTAACCCCATCTCATTTCTTTATAACTTTCTTGATCTTCTTGGTGCCTTTCTCCCGTAGTGGGAGCGAAAATGGAACCCTTTCATCTGTCAAACTCTTGAGTTCTCCATAGGCATCCTCTATACGCTGCTATTCAACCCTATGAAAAACAATGAAACCAGCCTCAAAAACCTTCTCCCTTCCTTGGGAACCGATCAATCCTTCTCCCGATGCATCCATAGCTCCTCCTAGGTGTCTGCTTAATAACCCTCCACTTAATTCTCCATACGATACAGATCGTACTTCACCATTATCAAAAGATACAGATAAATTTTAGTTAACATCGTGAAAACTTGAACTCTATTCTTTTAAAAGGCATGAGAGTGAAATAAATTCAAACTACTAAAGTAAATTTGAAATTGAGGTAAATTTAAACTATTTTGTTACTAAAATAGTGCATTCCAAACACCTATATCACTTTCAATAAATTTAATATTTAAAAAATTAAGATTTTTAATTTAAAAAAATATAAAATATATACTCTATAAATTTAAAAGTACGATAAATTTTAATTATCATCAAAAACTTTAATTATATCTTTAATCAATTTGACATTTAGGTAAATTTAACTTATCATTTCTCAATAAAACTTTGTACACATTATCATTTTTCATAAAGTCAACTTTAAATAAATTTAAAATTAAATTTAAATGATCTTTAAAATATAATAACAAAAATTTAACTATTAAAAACTTAAATTTGTTAAGGAATTAACTCTTTCATTCTTCCTTAATATACAAATTAAAATAAAATGATGTTCGGCAGTTATTATGATTGTCATTTCCCAACGCAAGATGCACATTAAGGTAAAATCATTAATCATTTTTTAACCACTCGAGATTTACTCTTAAGTGTTAAGAGAACAATTAAATTATTTTATTTTATTATAAAATCATAATTTCTATATAAATTAAGAATTGATTGTTTTAAAATACAATTATAATCTAAACATTTAAAAAGTAAAACTTGAATGCCCTTAACAATTAAGAAGATATATTTTCTAATATGAGATCACATTTCAATTCTTAAAAAATAGGTTATGTACACTTTCGAAGTCACAAGTTTAACTTTAAAAAAGAAAATATAGAATTAGAATATGAAGACATAAACTAAATCTGACAAATTACATGTAGTTATTAGGAACAAATTGAATGTTACTGAATTAATTCCCCCTTATCAACTATCTATTAAATTTTTCTAACATCTCTACTCTACCCATGAGGAGGGCATTTCAATTTTCAAGCATCAACTCTAATTTCCAGTGCTAGGTATCAACAAAGTGCTTCAATCGAATTCAACCTAGGGTGAAGGGGAAGCTCCATGTCGCATTTTTAACTATTAGCTTATAAGGTTCTCTTCCGGAATAGATTTGCAGGTGCAGCGAAAAACCAAGTTCATCGAATCATTCATCCCCAACTTGTGGATTAGGTTCTCACGCACAATGGAAAAACAAGTTCAACTTGGAATTCATCCTCAACCCCAACAACATACCAACCTAGTAGTGATATGTGCAATTGTCATTGATGTCATTCTAATATGTTTTATTGATTTGTTTTTAATTCCATTCCAGGTTTGAGAGAACAAAGTGATCACCAAAGCCACCCTGTGTGCTTCAAATACTTCGAAGTTGCATTCTCCATTACAAGTCAATACGATTTCTAATCATTTTGATTACTATTGAATTCATTAGAGTTAAAAATAAAATTGCAAATCCAAATTTTGTTGGAAATATTAATTATGAGTTGTTGCGTATCTAGCTTGCACCGGCTCAGTAAGTCAGTCATTGTTAGTCTACAATGCAGATAGTCTGTCACGATATGGCGCTCATGTCTCACGATATTTAAGCATCCGCATCGTAGTTCATAAGTCAAGTTCTTAGGTAGATTTTAGTTCTAAATTTATTACCATCTTTAATATATGTTCTGATGGCTTCCAAGAGAAGTCAACGTTTTTATTTGTGTAAAGGAAATCAGAGTCATTATAAAGAAGAAGAAGTCTAAGAAGTTTTTTGAGAAATATATCAGTTGGAGAAGTCTAGAGAGTTCAAGCTTGCAAATAAGAAATCAAGAGTACTCAGAGCACAATCAAGCTTGCAAATAAGAAATCAAGAGTACTCAGAGCACAATCAAGCTTGCAAATAAGAAATCAAGAGTACTCAGAGCACAAGCTATGTGTTATTGATTGAATGTTATGTATGCAGTTGTATCTGCCCCTATTTTGTTTCGGTAATATATTTGCACATACTCTATTTCATTCCTCGGGGTATTTCATGTCGTACATATTTTCTATGTTCAAGTGTGTGAAAATCATGGATATGTTTCTTTTATAAAGATTATAAAATACTTTGCCTTTTTGTTTTATATAAGTTCATTTTTACCCCACATAAAAGGTTTTGTCTAAGGAATTTAAATTATTGCACACAAATTTAGGACCATGCTCTAATATATCACGACGGAACTAAATTCTAAGTTTTCGGTTCATAAAAGTTCACATGGTTATATCTGCGCGATGAATATCTTTTAGCTATGAAAAGGTGGAGTACTACTTTATAAAATAATTATTAGAGTCTTTTGTTATTGTGTGGGGTTCTCAAGGAAAAAACACTTCGCAGTAAAGTAATTTGTGTCATAGTGAATGTAAAGACTCTGTAGTAAATATCAAACTGCGTAGTAAACTGTGAATATAGAAATTGTGCAGTGTTTCCCAGATATGGTATCAAAGTAGGTTCAGGAATAGCAAAAGCTATGTTTTAAGAAGGATGTGACTTTGAAGAACTAAAAAAAATGGATTCCACTTCTAGTACATAAATGTCTAGTTTGGAAACTCCCATCTTTACAAGAAAGAATTATGGATATTGGTCTCTAACCATGAAGGGTTTGTTAGAATGGGTTTCCGGATAATCCACAGTCAACATTTTTGTTGTCAACATTTCGAATCCTAAGCTAGATTCATGTTCAGGACAGAATATGGGTAGAACCTCCGCACTCCCATACCTCTACACTCGTGGAGCATTCTCTCAAAACAAAACACCATGTTTGCCTAGAGAACACAGAGCTGTTCGCGGTTGAGGACCACTACTACAAACGAAGGGTGAGAGAGGCCTTGGAAATCATGAAGCATCCAAACAACCTGAATAGAGATGGGGGACTTGAAATAAGCGAGATATGGCTACCTCTGAAGGTAATGGATAAAACCAAGTATGTTTTGCAACCCTCCTTCACAATTTCTTGTCAATATCACTAACCTAGCCTCCAACTTGTTTATTGGAAATAATTTGGTGAATTATTCCTGAAAATTCTTATTACTAATAATTATTCATAATGATTTTTTATAACGATTATTAATAACTATCATTAATAATTATAAATGCAAAATTGATTATCATTTCGAATAACTAGGTGACTTACTCTTTTTATTAATAATTATCGATGATCTTATTAATAAGGGTTGTTACTAATGATTTTGTAATTGAAGGAAGAATGATCCTTACTCTTGATCGAAATAGTTAAACAAGGGTTATTCTCTTACTAATTATCTTATTAATAATTATTGAGCATTTTATTAATACTTATTAATAAATCTTTTGAGGAACTAATGCTCATCTAGTAATAACTATTAAGAACAATTTTCTCATTATGAGAATTATCAGTAATGATCATTAATAAAGGAATTATGATTATGAAATTTCCTAGATTTTTCTTATTACCTTTAATTGTTATGAATAATTATTAATAATTATAATTGCAAAAATTGGTTACCATTCGAATTTGTTGGAATTATGAAAAATTATCCTTTCTTAGATTGAAATATTTAAACAAGGATTATTCCTTTAGTGTTAATAATATTAATCATATTATTAATATTATTAATAGCACTTATGAATAATCCTATCAATATGAGTATTATTAGCAATAATCATTTTTGAAAATATTAGTAATAATCATTAATTAGGGTTTCATGATCATCATTAATAAAGGAATCATGATTATAGATTTTTCCCTAATTTTTCTTATTACTAATAATTATCTCATTCATAATGATTATTACTTTTAACTATTATGAATAATTATTAATAATTATAAATCTTTTTAAAATATGTTTGATTTTCCTTTTCTTAGATATATTTAAACAATAATTATTCCTTTAGTGTTATTAATAATATTAATATTATTCTTTTTAATAACACTCATGAATAATCTTAGAGTATTATTAGTAATAATCATTATGGGAAACATATTAGTAATAATCATCAATTAGGGTTTCATGATTACTTTGAATTATGATAATTTTTAAAGAAATTAATTGAATGTTTTGAGAATCTTTATAATATGAAGGGATAGGGAAATGATTGGGAATCCCTAACTATTTATATGCTTGGTTAGCAACTCTTCTACCCATATTTTGTCCCGAAGATGAATCCATCTTAGGATTCGAAACGTCGACAACAAAAATGCCGACCGTTGATTATCCATAAACCCATTCTAGCACTGTAAACCACAGAAACCTAAAATATTTAATCATGAAGGATTTGTTCAGGGGTCAAGATGTATGGGAGATAGTTGAAAATGGTTATGCATAACCAACAGAACATGAAGCATATAATGCTCTCACACAAACTGAGAAGAATGCTTTGAGAAACAAAGGAAAATTGATGGAAAAGTCTTTTTTTACATATATCAAGCAATGCATGAGGCTATACTCCCAAGAGTAGAAATAGTCAAGATAGTTAAGGAAGCATGGGATACTCTGCAAACTACCTACCAAGGTTTGGACAAGGTAAATACTACTAAATTACAAATTCTTAGAAGAGAGTTTGAAAATTTCTCAATGAAAGATACATATTCAGTAGAATCCTTTTATACCCAACTTGTTGGCCTGATAAATCAAATGAAGTCTCATGAAGAATCCATAGATGAAAGAAAATTTGTAGAAAATCTTCTTAGAAGTCTCCCTTCTAAATTTGATCCTCTAGTTGTGGTGTTGGAAGAAACTAGAGACTTGAGTCAGTTTACACTTGATGAGCTACAAGCCTCACTCATTAGTCAAGATACATATTAAATAGATCAAATGTGTCATTAGAAAATGCTTTTTCAATTTAGTCATCTATAAGTAATGGAAGAGGAAGGGGGAGATCAAATCCTAGAGGTAGATGAAGAAGTATTTCAAAAGGTGGGCGCAACGATAGTCTTACAAATGTCGATGTTAGAGGTCAAAATCAGAATTCAAGTTAGCCAAGTGGTCAAATATTTAATAAGTCAAGAATAAAATGCAATTATTGCAAGAAATATGGACATTTTTCATATGAATGCAAGAGGAAACAACCTGACCAAAATAAGTCAGCTCAAAATATGTCAAGGAACACAAGCACTTCCACCAACACTATGTTTATGGCATGTACTAGGATTTCTGAAGCAATTCCTACAATCTCTTTGATTGAGTGTAATGTTTCTCAAGAAAGTACCTACCACATATGGTACTTATATTATGGATGGAGTAATCATATGACAGGAAATCTAGATCTGTTTTCTAGTTTAGATGAATCAATTCAAACTAATGTCACACTTGGTAACAATATTCAAGTCACTATTTTGGGAAAAGGAAATGTTGATAATCTAACCAAAATGGGGGAGAAAAAGTTATTCCTGATGTTTATTATGTCGTAGGCCTAAAATGAAATTTGATGAGTATTGGACAACTAGTGCAAAAAGACTACAAAATTTATATGAAGAACAATCTTTGTGTAATTTTGGGCAGGTACCCAAGTAAGTAGCTCATTGCTAAAGTTCAGATGACAAGCAATCGTATGTTTACATTAAGATTAAATCCAACTATGAAGGAAAATATAACTCAAGTTGTTCATGAAGCACAAAATGGGGAATCTAGAGCCGCATTCAAGGTAGAACATGAAGAAGCAGATAACTCTTGTTCCAAGGAAGAAAAAGACAGTCATGCAAAAATACAAGCATCATTTCAGATAGAGACAACTGATGAGTCCTGGTTGTGGCACTTCATATTTGGACACTTGAATTTTGGAGGGATGAAGATGTTGCACATGAAGAATATGGTAAAAGGATTTCCACTGATTGAAAAACTGGAGAGAGTGTGTGAAGGATGCATTTTTGGCCAGCAGCATAGAAAGTCATTTCCAATTGGAAAGTCATATAGATCGCACACACCACTTGAAATGGTACATTAAGATATCTGTGGGCCAATGGAAAACACCATCCATAGGAGGTTGCACTCATTTTCTCACATTTATTGATGATTTCAAAAGAAAAACTTGGGTTTATTTCTTAAAACATAAATTTGATGCATTTGGATGCTTTCAATAGTTTAAGGCACTTGTGAGAAGGAAAGTGGTTACTATATCAAGGTCTTAAGGACAGATAGAAGTGGTGAATATGTATCAAATGGTTTTCTAATTTTTTGTAAATAGAATGGCATACATAAGCAATTTATTGTTCCCTATACACCACAACAAAACAGTGTCGCAAAAAGAAAGAATAGAACCATTATGGAGATGGCGCGCAATATGATGGCAACCAAACATTTTCAAATGAATATTGGGTTGGGGTAGTACCAACTCTTGTATACATTATGAACATATGTTCAACGAAAAGTGTGAAGAAAAAATTTCCTCAAGAAGCTTAGACAAGTACATGAAACACAATGTCTCTCATTTAAAAGTTTTTGGTTGTGTCACGTATGCTCACATTCCAGATGAGCTGAGACAGAAATCAGATAACAAGAGACATACATGTATATTTTTTGGGTATTCATAAGACACAAAAGAATACAAATTGTATGACCCTGCCACAAGGAAGTTTATAATCAGTCGTGATGTTCAGTTTGTGAAAAATGAAGCATGGGATGGAAGTATAGAAAAGATGGTAAAAATTGTAAATCATGTCATAGATGATGACATGACAGAAGAAGTGGTTAGAACACAACATACAAGTCAAAATGTCGCAACACCATCCACCCCTAGGACTGTGCGACATGTCATACCTCAAGCTACCATGCCACACATAGCAACACAAGTTACACCAATGTACAAGCACATTTAGAGCATAAGAAACTCCAACAAGTAGTCCAAGGAATTCTACATCACCATATCCAACATTAGCAATCTCATTGCCACAAAAGACAAGAAGCCTGCCAGAGATATATGATGTTGATACAACAAATCCATTTTCATTTTTTGCATTATTTTCTCAAATAGATGATCCTCTAAATTTTAAATAAGCTATCAAAGATTATGTGTGGGAAAAATCGATGGATGAAGAAATTGAATGCATTGAAAAAAATCAAACATGGGAATTGGTAGATGTGCCAAAAGGAAAAGATGTAATAAGTTTCAAATGGATTTATAAAACCAAGCAAGATGCAGATGGAAATATGCAGAAGACAATAGCAAGTTTAGTTGCAAGAGGGTTCACACAAAAACCTGGTATAGATTTTAATAAAACATTTGCACCCGTTGCGCACATGGATACAATCTGGATAGTTTTGGCAATTGCAGCGCACAACAAATGGCACGTTTATGAAATGGATTTTAAATATGCATTTTTAAATGGTTATTTGGAGGAGGAAGTGTATGTGGAACAACCACAAGGGTATGAGGTTCCAGGGTAGGAAAAAAAAATTACAGGTTGTAAAAGGAACTTTATGGATTAAAGAAAGCTCCTAGAGATTGGTACAGCCTCATTGATTCCTACCTCGTTCAAAATGGATTTAATAGAAGTAAATGTGAACCAACGTTGTATACCTATCACCTACCCAAATTTTGAGACTAATTATTTTATTTGCAAAATACATTATGTTAAATTTTAATTACAAATTTTTGTAATTATGACCAAATCTGGTCAAGGATGATTGTAATGACTTATTATTATTATTTAATAAATTGAATAGGATACAAACACCCAAGGGAACTGTTAAATGAGTGTTCACTGACCCACTAGGAGGAATGGAAGTTGTTAGAAGGCATTGGACAGATGGCAGCATTTGCACTCCACCACTAGTTGTTGGTTATGGGACAACTACCCCTAAATTGTGGCATTATCCCCTAGGTGGGTGGAAGAGAACTGATAGCTCATTAATGACCAGGTTAACCACTAAAAGGCCTAGGTAGACTAGATAAGGAAATTCGAATTGAGCAGGCAGCTCCACAATATTTTTTGCAGAAATATTTCCTCAAGTGTATCAAGTGATCACTGAGAGATTCGAATAGGGAGGCTAAGTGGAAGTGCATTGTGAGTCTGCTAGTTATTATGAGAAGGAAACCAAAGGTGCTGGTGTAGGTCTCTTTGACTGCTAAGCCTTTATGATTGGATAATCTATATTTTTACTGCAATTTGATGAACTAAGGATTCTACAGACTCTTCTTCTTCCTGGTGGTTCAGTGAACAGGCTCGGGGGTCCTAAGGCAAGTAATTTGACTATCTTCAGGAATAGGTTGGGTGGAACAGGTTCCTTGGGCTGTTTGTTTCTCCTACAGTCAATCAGGTTCTACTGTTCTGACTTATTGTTTACAGTTAAATGATTTTCTGCATTATAGATTTATTATTTACAGTTATACAGAAGAAACTTTTTCAATTCCCGACCTAGAGATGATTTGGCATAAGAATGGTTAAGTAAATTAGATGAATGATTAAATTCTTTTCTGTATTTTTTTCCATATTGTTATCTGTATAGTACTCTAGTACATAAAAGTAAAATTAATAGAGATGAATGATAGGCAGAATGCCATTTGAATAATTAGATAATTACTCTAGAATTTCTTTTAAATTCTGAAGAATAATTTATGTATGATTAAACTCAGAATATAGAACAACACATTATAAAACAAATATTTATCTTTTCCTGTATTTAGTTACAAAAGAAAGACATATCATTTCTATACGAAAATAGGTTTTCATTAATCACTATCCATTGTTGAATAGCTAACACTATGCATTCTATTTCAATAGTAGGGTGTTATAAATCCAATGTTTCAAGCATTATTTATTCTAGAAATTTTAAGAGCTGTAACAAATTCTTTATACAGAATAGATACACATAAACTAGATAGATACTTATCAATAAAAAATATTTAACATCATTCTATTATACTATTTCGTTTCAGTATTTTTATATCATCTTTTGATCTAGTTAACAATCATAATCTTTAAATTCAAACACTTCCTATTATAAATATAACCTAACTTTGTTTTACTCTTAATTTACAATAACTCAAACATAGGATCGAAACCTTTAATAAAGGAGAACTTATCATCTACATTACATGACAGTAACAAGTTTGATGGACAAAACTCTTTTTCTTTTATTGAATTCCAAAAACAAAACATTCTACGGTTAACCATCATAGGTACAACAACCATCTATTCAGAATAAGCTCATTTCAGAGCATTATTTTTAATTGAGTGTTGGATCAATACCAACTAATGATTTCTCATCACTATATAGACTTTAAATTTAAACGACATGGTTACTCTTTTGTGTTGTAAGTTAGCCACGGCTCTCGACCGGGTCCACTTTTGTAATTTACCAGTCATTTTATCAAACATAGTGTTCATTCAAACGAAGGATTCAAACCAATCTAAATCTCACAACTACTTAAATGCCTGCTTAAACATTAATTGCACAGAAATCTTGTATGGCAATAAGTTAAACCTCGGATTTCATTTTTTTTTAACATGGCATCATTGCAGTCAAAATAACATTATAGATAAACACAAACTTGAAACTGAAAACATCTTAAGAATTCTTTTTATGACTATTCCAAACTTAGGGTTCTTCCCTCATACAATTTCATTTAACAAAAACCTTAGCAGAAATGATATAAGGTTGACAGGGTGAGGATTCAACCCCTGCCGAGCATAGTAACATTCTTTAAACATCATCCTCTTCATGGCTAAGGAAAATCTTGCCAAAGCCTAAAATAATAGACTCGTAACATCATAAAAACATCGACCACATCGTGTCAGGGGTGTCTACAAGGAAGTGAACCTCCGAGGCTTAACTGGCGGCTGAGAAACACCTTTCCCTTCAAGATTCAAATACTGAAACCACTCAATGAAGTGAAAAACCTGCCACAAAAATCACAAGTGGTCAAATGATAAACTACAAATGTTTTATATTTTATCAAAGCATTAAGAGAGATTTAAAACTTAAGTCGAGATGTTACCTGTGCATTAGAGCTTCAAGTAAGTGACATCTTAAGCCATTAAGGGTCGACGAAGCTAGCCATCAAGCTCAACTAAGAAGGTTCCAGTTCTGGGAACAGTGGTGCACAAGTGCATAAGAATTGAACCTAGTTTCCTTATCGTTAACCAAAAACCCTAAAAGGACTTCTATCTCAACTTACACAGAAAATCCAGTTAAAAATTCAATCCTCCAAACATCTTAACTACTGTAAACTTCCATCAAAGGCTCGGCTTCTTAAACATGACGAACACTTGCAGGTTAAACCCCCACAGCTCACGGGTTCGAGTCTGGAAAACCCCTAACAATCAAACTCTAAAACCTCTCGGCCTGTCGGCCTCTCACAATTACTTTTACCAAAGCGAAATGAAGGCCAAAGATGAATTTTCAATGCTAAAACAGAGTGAGGTTAGGGTTGCATTACAAATCCCGAGAATCCTCAAGATTAACGATGGAGATTGCTGCCAACTAGGCACGTTGAAAAGTGGGCAACCACTGCATTAAAACACCTTATTTATTATTTCAACCACAATGATGCCAACTCGGTAGACCTTGGATCAAAGCCAGTTATAGCTCGACGTTTTAAATGTATTTTGTAAACTCCTTCACGTGGTATTCAGCCACGAGAGAACCCACTCATTTTTACACTCAGTACAGTAGTCAGGTGTCTTAAATGTCAAAGCCAGTCTCATTTAATGATGCCAGCATACTCGTACTCACACATTCATTATCCCATCATATCACCTACCAGCGTTGAAAACATAGAGTTACAACGTTCAATACATATATATTCCAATGTTTGATAATCAAATGCATGGTTCACACATATTGTATATATCTCTTAAAGTTGATACAAGTCGTATTCCATAGATAGGGTATAGTTAGAATATCACTTCTGCACATATTATTTGTTCACATAGCATAGCACATTACATTATATAATTGATAGGTTTGAAGGGCCAATCCCTATAGTTTTGACATTCCCATTTTAGAATCATCAAAAATATATTGGTAGGATGGTAGTGAATATTACTTCAATAATTTGTTTGTTCATACAATTAGGAACGTATAAATACTATAGTTGTATTTATAATTATTTTCAAATTATCTATGTTTTCAAATGTATCAATTGTTTCATGATTCGATAAAGCTCTCTATCATGTCGAAACGTTCACGAACTAATACCTATAGTAATAATATTCTTTATTAAATAGAAAAATAATGACAGCAGCATAATAACACTTAGACATCGTAACCTAGTTCATTCTCTAGTAATTTCATAAGCAAAAGTAATTCTTCTGAATAATTCACTAATGAACCAACTATAAATATTAATAATTATGACTTCTGCAACTTGTAATTGGTCAAGTTATCACTTATGGAAGTTGAATAGGGAACCATACCTAAAGCAAGGAAGTACTTATAAATTTTACCAAATATTGACGGCTAATTGTAAAACATAAATACTCTTAACACTTGATTTGTCGCGTTACTCTTACCTACGAATTTGCACAAGAAGAATAGGTTCACAAGCTTTAGCTGACATAGCTAAGTAAGCCTCAGGGTACCTCATAGGACCCCTGTCATCATCATCCAAAAACAACTGTGAGTACCTTGTAAAGAAAACTCTATCGCAAGATATTTCGAGTTACAGTTATTACAAGCAAAATGAGTTACAGTTATTACAAGCAAAACTAGTGTCATAATCAATTTAAAAGAAGTATGATGTGTCGCTGTCATTAAAAATGTTATTAGTTAAGAGACTTAGTGATTAATTTATTTTCAGGATTTATGACTTTAGTATTAATGCTACTTTATTTAAACATTTATTATTTCCGCATTTATAGTTTCTAACATTTAATGCTGTTTAAAATTTTTATGAAATTATCGGGATGTGACAATACCAAAGTCAATAGGCAAGCTAACATGATAATTTTTTGTTTATATGTTGATGATTTAATCTTAATTGGTGATTTTGGTATAGAATATTTTATATCAGTCATGGAAAGTGAATTTGAAATGATTGATTTGGGGCTTATGAGATATTTTCTAGGAATTGAGGTCCACCAATCCAAAGATGGTATATTATATTTCACAATCCAAATATGCAAATGAATTCTTGAAAAGATTCAATATGGTTAATTGCAAATCTTCCCCAACACCAGTGATAATAGGCTGGAATTAAGGAGGAGGATGGATCAAATGTTGATCCTACACTATTTAAACGGATGGTTGGAAGCCTTATGTATCTTACTGCCACAATGCCAGGTATTATGTATGGAGTCAACTTACTCTCAAGGTTTATGGATTCTCCAAAATACCCACACTCACAAGTAGGTGAAATAATTCTAAGATATGTTAGTGGGACAAAAGAATTTGGCATACTGTACTATACTTCATAATATTTCAGACTTGTTGGATACAATAACAGTGATTGTGGAGGTAACATGGATGATATGAAAAGTACATCTGGATATACTTTTCATTTTAGTACAGGAGTAGTATCATGGTATTTAAATAAACAACCCATTGTGACTCTTTCTTCAACTGAAACTGAGTATGCCGCAGCTACAAGTGCTGCATGTCAAGTTGTTTGGATGCGCAGAATGTTAAAAGATGTGTCACAATACCAGAAAGAACCCACAACAGTTTACTGTGACAATTGTTCAACCATTGCATTCTCAAAGAACCATGTGTATCACACGAGAACCAATCATATTGACACCATGTATCATTTCATCAGAGAATTGGAAAATAACAAAGAAATTTGTCTAGAGTTTTGCAGATCTGAAGATCAAGTGGAAGACATATTCACGAAACCATTGGCAAGGGACACTTTCCAGTATATGCACAGTTGTTTAGGATTTGTTGATTTTGCAAGTAACTGAGACTCCTCAGTCAGTTCCATTTAATTTTTGTTTAAAAAAAAACACCAACTACTCATAATTAAGGGGGAGTGTTGGAAATATTAATTATGAGTTGTTGTGTATCTAGCTTGCGTCAGCTTAGTCAGTCAGTCATTTTCTATCAACAATGTTAGACAATCTATCAGGATATTGTGCTCATGTCTCACCATATTTAAGAAGTCGCATAGTATTCTAGAAGTCAAGTTCTTAGGTAGATTTCAACCTGAAATTTATTACAGTCTTTAATATGTGTTATGGTGGCTTCCAAGAGAAGTCAGAGGCTGTATCTATGTAAATAAAATCAGAGTCATTATCAAAAAGAAGAAGTGTGAGAATGTTTTTTGAAAATATATCAGTTGGAGAAGTCTAGAGAGCTCAAGCTCACAGAGAAGAAATCAAGGATGTTGAGAACACAAGTTCTGTGTGTTGGATCGAATGTTGTGTATACAGTTGCAGCTGCCCAATATATTTGCACATACTCTGTTTTATTCTTAAGGATATTTCATGTCACATATATTTTCTACGTTCATGTGGGTGAAAATCATGGATATATTTCTTTTATAAAGAAGATGACATATTTTGTGTTTTTGTTTTATGTAAGACTATGCATGTGAATAACAAAACCACTCAGTAAAACTCAAAATTGCATAGCTTTTCTTTTTTTTCAACAAACATTGAAGATATTTACAGTTGGTTAATTCATTTTTCAATTTTTACATGTTATAGAAATTCTGTACATCCAAATAGGCTATTTATAGTTTAACAACTTCATTGCCTAAAGTGGAATTTGGTCAAATGCCCCTCAAATTTGATCATCTACAAATTTAAGCAAGTAGATTAATGTGATTCGACAAAAGAACAATTATTTGTTCGATTAATCTGGTGAATGTTGTTGCAACCATGACTAGAACGCTAGTCTCCAGCATCTTGTCGAGGTGTTCGGCACTGCCCAGGAGCTCCTTGAGGGACTGGCCAACTCAAGAGCGCATCGACAGACTACGCCTAACTTGCAGAAACATGTTTAACTTAACACTTGTTCGTTCACTTGTTAGCATGTTTTCCTTGCATCCATACTTAGCCAAATTTTAACACATGAAACATCAAGTAAATACAAAACACAAGTATGAATTTGGGGTTGCCAAACCGGCCAACCCTCTACAAACTAGCAGAGCTTCGGGTGTGCGCCCAACCAACAAACACACCACTTTACAAAATACAAAGGGTGGAGTTCACCCCTCCGTGGGCGTCGAACTCACAACACTGTCGACTACCACAAACCCTCGTTGTTGTTTCCAAACTGTCAAATTGAGCAAACTCTTCACAAGTGTTGGCTGGGCTGAGCCTACACCCTTCTACAACCCTGCTGCAACTCTAAGTATGCTGTAGCGAACTACGCATGGGTGACTGAGCTTGGATAGCCTCCCTAGCTCGTACGTCATACCCAACGACTTGTTCCCTTCCCATCTAGATGCCTTATGCCATCATTTTCATTAAAATTTATATAGGCTAGCATTTGGTTGGGTGCGACCCCAAGGTGGGCGCACCTTTGCTTAGCACCCATGCCAAGCGTCGGCTCTAACTAAGTGTCCTCCCATCTGCGCGTCGTCCATTGTGCTAAAGTTCCAACCTGCCTCGGGAGAATCATCTGTCAATCCATCTGAGCATTCTTTCGTCACATCGTGTGGGCGCTTTCCCCACTTCTTCAACATAGATGTCGTTTGGTCCACTTCCTCCACGCGCTTGCCTAGTCCATCATTTTGTCATCAGTCTGGGCACTTGGGTGCATCTTCCGTGGAGTCCGCAAGTGTTTGGCCCAGTGCATCTCCAAATCCCAACTCTAAGTGTGCCCGTTGGTCCATATGGGTGCTCGGCCCCCCCGGCACCCATTCTGTGTTAACCATCAACACACCCTACTCTTGGTATTTTCGTGCACCAATTATTTGAGTGTGGACATCGTCTATGGGAGCGTTCCCAAGCCTGGTCCATGCACCCCACCTTCATTCTATTTCTTTGGCCAAGTTCCCACTTGCCGTGTCTTTTCAAATCGAACGTTTTTCCCAACCAGGCTCCTAAGCCAGCCTCCTAGGCAGGAGCACTTGTCTCCTTTAGGTGTGGATGGATGCGTTCAGCCTAAGGTTGTGACAACCTCCCCCACTTAAGCTTGTTTGTGTCCCAGCAACGTTTCCAAGTAACCCCAGGTACCCAACAACATGTTGCAACCACTACAGATGACCGTCACTGCTCTGTGCGTCCTGGACGATATGCAACCGACCTCGCAACTGAGTGAGCTTCCTAAGAAACTCTTCGGCATAAGTGCTTCCAACCACTTACTCCGCAATCTATACTCCATGAATTTCATCTTGCTTCCATTCGTTGTACACCCCATGAGTGGACTGGTTGGGTACCTAGTCCAACTGTGGCATCTTCCTCACAAGACAAACTTTGTCATTCTAAAACCATCTTTCCTAAGTTCTTTCCATCGTCCTCAATCCAACTGCCATTTTACACAAGTCTTCCTAGCTTGTTTTTCCTCAGGGAATTTTCTCTTCAAGGCCACCTTGCCAAGGTGCCTTGGGTGTCACTATCGTTTCCCATGACATTGATCTCATTTGTTGCTTTCCTCAAGCTGTGCAAAGTGGCGGGTGGTGCCATTGATCACCTCCTTCAAAATATCCTTTGCACAAGTACCTTAGTGCAACTTCTATCTCTGCGTCACTGCAACCGAACTCTCCCAACCGAGTCGGAGTTAGTTCGGACTTAGCAATTCCGAACACAAGTGTGCTCACATTCGTTGCAACCCCGTCGTTGTCGTGTGAAAAAGATGAAGACGTCTCATCCGTCTTCGTTCGCTGCAGTATTCTCTTGGATCTTCTTTACTTAATCTTTTAAATAGATCACTTTCCTTGCTCCTGCAAGCTTCTTGGTGCGTCGAACCATCCAAAACTGCCACCGTTTCTTACCCAACTCACTTTTGAAGAATTCCCAATTCTGTAATTGTTTCCTTCATTTCTTCTTCACTCGTGTCCTTAGGAAAGCGCTCACTTCCCAAGTGAGAGAGGAATGCCTCTACCTCATATGGATGACAACCCACTTATTTCAATCTTTCCGGCGAAAACTGTGATTTTGGAATGCCTATCATGAATGCAGAACGCCACTATCTCTACTACATCACGTGAAGGATAATCTTCACTAGTGTTTCCTTCAAAATCATTGGCTTCCTCTGAAATTTGTTGTTTGTTGGTCCGGTCCAACATCTCCTTGTGTTGCACCTGATCAAGACTTGGCTTGATCGAAACATTGTCATATTGGCTGTTAGACGACGTCTCCGATGTGCTTCCAATGGTGACCCATGCAAACGTTTTTGGTGCAAGAACTGTCTTTCTTCCATGCTGCTGCAAAGTGTCTCCCGAAATGCACTACGACTTGACCTCCCCACAGATCAAGTCTACTCGTTCTTCGAACGATGCCAACCTTCTTGCTGAATATTGGCCAACCCCCTGGGTTGCACTTGGCTTCTTTTCCTCGACTAAAACAACACTCTGCCCCATGCTGCATTGCGGTAAGTCTTTGGACTTGCCTGGTTCTTCAAAAATATGTATTGAAGACATCCGCGACCTATGTCACAACTTCTCCTTTTGCTTCATCGGCAAACTCCATGCTCCGTATTCTCCCAAGAAAACCAAGCAACTAGCATGTGGAACTGACATGGCTTGGGCCACCCGAAGAAAGTCTTGTCCAAGGATCAATGAATGATCATCAAGTGGAACGACTTTCAAATCCAAGTAGCCATGCCACCTTCCTACTTTGATAGATGCTGCATTTATCCTTCCCACCAATGCCCTCACTTCTGAATTCACCACCTTAAACTCGTCTTGACTGAACTGCAGTGCACTGTGAAGGGATGTCGCAGTCCTGCTACTCACCAAATTGTGAGTAGCGGAGTGTGTCAAATAACGCAGAAAATATTAAGCCACTTATCGTTGTTTCCACGAAATTTAGGCCATGCTGATGCTCTAGTGGGCTTGCGTCTTGACTCCCCGTTATTTCGCTAAGGCAAGCTTCCACTTCTTTCATTGCTTCTGAAACTTCATTTGAAGGTTGTTGCATTTGAGCCACTCCCATGCCTGTCAACACTTGAGCCGGTTTCCCTTGGTTTGCTCCCAAAACTAACTCATCCTTTCTTGGACTCGTTTCTGTAACATGGTTACCTTGCTTTTGGAACTTGTTTTGCAACAATCCATCCAACTCTTGCAAACACTTCATTGTTTCTACCAAATCTTTTGACAAACTCCAACAATTCGTTCCAACCATCTTTGTTTATCTTCTGGTTAGTTCGTGGACCTGCTCTTCGGTTGGAGCACTCCCTTATGCTTCCTCAAGTGGACAGTCACTTGCCTTGCGACTTGGTGGCTTCCTGTGTGCCCTCAGCACCGACGTCCTTCAAATTTACGAAAATCGTGACTTTCGCAAGCTTCAACCTAATGAGCTTCTCCACCGAACCCTCTTCCTGCAACCGTCCAACCTTTAGCTCTTCGTGGCATTCAGCGCAGTGGCTTTCCAAGCCAATCGGCGAGTGAGTCTGTCAATCAAGTTGTGGATCCAACTTTCTGTTGCGTGTGGGTTGCCCCAGCTAAACACCCTCATGAGAGCTTGCACCGAGCTCCCTTTCCACTTCGGCGTCCCAGGTTCCAAGCAGTCTGGTTTTATGCGCCTTGTCAATGGACTGTCCAAATTTCACCGTGCTGCGACTCCGATAGTGCGTTTAGTATGCGACCCAAATGATTGTGGTGCATCCAACCTGTGGCTGCTTCTACCGAACCTTCAACTGTCCACCAAACTGTGATGAAGAGCTTCGAGCATTCTTCAATTGTCGCAGCAATTCTGCTCTGATACCAACTATCATAGCCACGACCAAAACGTTAGTCTCCAGCATCTTGTCGAGGTGTGAGGCACTTCCCGAGAGCTCCTTGAGGGTGTGGACAACTCAAGAGCGCACCGGTAGACTACACCTAACCTACGGAAACCCGTTTAGCTTAACACTTGTTCATTTACTTGTTAACATGTTTGCCTAGCATCCATACTTAGCCAAATTTTAACACATGCAACATCAAGTAAATACACAACACAAGTATGAAGTTGGGGTTTCCAAACCGGCTAACCCTCTAAGATTTTGTATATGTACAGTTTACAATAAACAGAGTTGCCACAAACCGACACAGCTCCGGGTGTGCGCCCAACCAACAAACACCCACTTTACAAAATACAAAGGGTGGAGTTGACCCCTCCGCAGGCATCCATCTCACAAGACTGTTGATTGCCACAAACCCTCGTTACTGCTTCCGAACTATCAAACTGAGCAAACTCTTCACAAGTGTTGGTTGTGCCGAACTTGTGCCCTTCTGCAACTCTGAGTCTGTTGTAGCGAACTACGCACAGGTGACCGAGCTTGGATAGCCTCTATAGCTTGCACGTCAGACCCAACGACTTGTTCCTTTCCCACCTGGATGCCTTATGCCATCGTTTTCCTTAGCCTTTATATAGGCTAGCATTTGGGCGGGTGCGACCCCAAGGTGGGAGCACCTTTGCTTAGCACCCATGCCAAGCGTCGACTCCAACTAAGTGTCCTCCCATCCATGCGTCGTCCGTTGTGCCGAAGTTCCAACCTTCCTCGGGGGCGTCGTCTGTTGGTCCATCCAAGCATTCTCCCATCGTGTCGTATGGGTGCTTGCCCCACTTCTTCAACGTAGATGTTGTTTGGTCCACTTCTTCCGTGCACTTGCCTGGTCCATCGATCTGTCATTGGTTTGAGCACTTGGGCGCATCTTTTGTGGACTCTATGGGCATTTGGTCCAACGCGTCTCCAACTCCCAACGCTAAGTGCACCTGTTAGTCCAATGGGCGCCCGGGCCCCCCGACACCCATTCTGTGTTAACCGTCAACGCGTCCCACTCTTGGGCTTGCCGTGCACCAATGAGTTGAGTGTGGGCACCATTTGTGGGAGCACGCTGAAGCCTGGTCCACATGCCCCACCTTCGTTCCGTTTCTTTGGCCAAGTGCCCACTTGCCAAGTCTTTACCAATGAAATGTTTTGCCCAAACATGCACCCAAGCCAGCCTCTTGCGTAGGAGCGCTTGGCTCCTTTGGGTGTGGATGGATGCGTTCAGCCTAAGGCTATGACAAATGTGGCTCTTCGATCCCTATTTTCATGGGTAATATACATCTTCACTTATTCTTTCTTTACAATATTGGTTCATAAAAAATTGTGCCATCAAGATGATTGAATCTTTTTGAAATTTGTGAACAAGTTTTTTTTGGGAGTAGTCTAGGCCATCGACGATTTGGCCCGGAAGATGGCAGTCGTCACCAATTTCCGGTGAAATCGCCCTTCCCGCCAACGTTCCTTCTCGTGGAATTTTCCTGGCTCCCGTTCACCAGAAACAAGCTTGTGCATGCACACGTGGACCCGGCGAGCTCCAGCTTCTTAGCCACCTTCCTGTCTTGAATGCATGGCACCCGCATTCAATGGAGCTAAAGCAGATTCGAACCCATCGCGACCAACCAGCCCAGCTATTTTTCCTGGCTCCCGATCACCGAAAACGACCTCCCGTGCATGCAGTGGGCCCGGTACAGTCCTCCTTCTATGCCACTTTCCTACATTGATTAATCAAACCGGATCAGGACTCTGTTTTTCTATGGCACAATCAAACTGGATTGCATGAGCCCCTCGAACCCATTGCACATAAACCTCTGTTGCATACCAGTAGACGAGCGAGAAAGGTGCTCAAATCGATCTCTGCATTTGATACCAGCCAACGCGTGGGTAGGGTGCTCAAATCCATCGGCAAGCTGCTCTTCTGCTGGCCACCAACACAATCTCCATCTGTGCTTCCATCAACCGATGTATTGTGCAATCTCGTGAGACGCGCTTGCATATTGTGGAAGCTGGGGTTGTGGCAAAAGAAGACAAGAAATAAAGCGTCAATGCTCAACGACAGGCATCCAACATATATTCAATGAGTATATACATGCAGTCTCTCGCTGCCCAATATAGAGAAAATCAAGCCACCCACCACCAGGATAGTCATATCAATTTTCTTTCATGCCAGGATGCCCTTCGAACTGGCTTCCTTGTGTCAAGTGGTGAAATATTCTGACTTTGACCTCTGGATTGCAGTCTGCAGTTGAATTTGTTCCCTATTTTAGGTCTATCTCTCAGCCTTAGTGTGCATAGAAGGGCCAATGGATGTAGAAATCAGAAAGAATAGCCATAATATCCGATGAGATTGTAAAATAAAGACTATTGACAATCGAATCGTTTCAGAGGGCAGCAGTGGCTCGAATATCTGATGTGTAAACTTTGTAGAGGCCACTTGACAAATTCCAGGAAGACTGGTGTAACAGCCTAACAAGGCCACAATAACAAGTACGGGACTTTGATTTGCCCAAGATACAGCTCGATAGACATGGGCTTGCCCAAGTATGGAAGCAGTGGTATCTTTTGAGCGTTTCATTCTCCTCATACGCCACAGCCTCCACATTTCAGAAATGGTGGGTTGTGGTGCATTTCTGTGTAGGGGAGGTTCTACTGGAGAAAATCCCCGTTGCAGGAGTTTTGATCCTGGGTGGTTAAGTGAAAAAACAATATTGTGGAGAGAATCCCCGTTGTAGGAGTTTTGATCCTGGGTGGTTAAGTGAAAAAACAATATTGGGGTTAAGATGGAAATATGATAGTTTTGGGTTTTTTTCGTTGAAAATGAATCCACATTTTGTGAACATTCTGTTAATCAGGATTTGCCTGGTACTACCCATTTTGTGGCAATGCAGCGTAGTTACAAATTCTGGGGACATGGACATTTTGAAGGCCTTCTACAACAACATAGAAAACAAGGAGATTCTCAGCAACTGGAAGGGCAACGATGCTTGCGGGGGTTGGGCGCACATACAGTGCCAGGGAGGCTTTGTCACAGGCATTTCAATGCAGAATATCGGCCTGAGAGGTAAGCTTCTTGAAAATCTCAACCAGCTCAAATATTTAACTACCATATCCCTGGAGCAGAATGGTTTCACTGGAATGCTCCCCAGCCTCAATGGGCTCTCGAATCTCCAAGTGGCCTTTTTGAACGACAATTAATTTGATGGCATTCCGGATGATTTTTTCAGAAACTTGACAAGCCTAAGTGGGTTATATTTAAACAACAATCTATTGAACAAATCCATTGGGTGGAGCTTGTCTGATGATATATTGGGTTCCCAACAGCTCACCAACTTGTCACTCTGTAACACCAACCTTAAGGGGGAAATTCCTCCATTTTGGGGGTCTTTGGGAAGCTTGCAAGTCCTTAGTCTGCCCTATAATTATCTAGAGGGGACTATTCCTAGTACCCTCAATGCTACAAGTTTGCAGGTCTTCATTGCTAATAGCCAGCAGGGGAACTCGCAGCAAGCCTGGAAGCTCGGATTTTATTTTTCATTTGTAACAATCTCTGTTCTTGTTTTCTTTAACTGGATTTTGGATCTTTAGATCGAATTATTCTGCAGCTGGGATTCAAGCTCGGTTTCTGGGTCAGTGTATTTTTGTTAGAGATCATGGCTGCCGCTGTTGGAAGACTTATACAGGCCGGTACCCAGGGGAATTCATTCTTGAGAAATAAAAGTGGAGAGAAGAAATTCGGTAGGCAGGAGCATATACCCACGTTGAGGCCATCTAAAGAGACTTCACACAAGGTTTTATAAGTATAGGTGATGTAGGAGCATCTCCTCACTGTCAAAATTTTGACCTCTAGAAGGTCGAACTAATTTACTACAGAAAGTTGGTTTCCTCAATCCAAAAAAGTAGAAGATAGGATTGTTGTTCAATATATGGTCTCTAAAATTAGGTGTGTTGATATGAAAGATTAGTTAGAAATTTGTATTAGGTAGATTTAATTCGATTCAAGTGGAATTTGGGGGATTCAATCCACCTTTAGTGTAGTTAGTTAACCAATCTGTTGTGCATAAAGGCACAACTTGAAGATTGTAATGGTTGGAGTGGAGTCATTTATGTAATAAAGATATGAAGGGTTTAAATACTCTGTTTTATGCCTGTATCCTCTTCCCAAAAATATGATGGTTAACTGCTAATGTGAAATCCAATAGATTGGCTGTAGGTATCATCGTATTCACATTTGATTTGTATTTCTATTGATTGATATTTGCATTCACTTATTTAAATAGTTGATGGATCTTTGAACTACTCCATTGTTGAATCGATTTAGTACTAAGAATCCAAGATGTAAGCATTGAAGAAGACTCGATCTACATGTTATAATGTTGGATTGAAAGGAGCACAGGTCCTGTGATTCATATTATCATTCAAATTGTGAACTATAACCTGTGATTGCAGAGTAAGACACCTGGAAGTGTTGTCATTCAAACCTACAAGTGAATCCAACTTCAAATCTCATGAGTATATTGGTTGGAAGTGTTGTCATTCAAACCTACAAGTGAATCCAACTTCAAATCTCATGAGTATATTGGTTCTGCAAAGACAAATCAACCTAGATTCGGTGTGGCAGTATTGTTGTTCAAGAAGAATTGAATCGAATCCAACTCCATAAATTGGGTATTATAAACGATGATATGCATTGTGGCCTCTCGTTTATTATTTGAATAACCTGTGGAATGTTAGGGATTTTCCATTCGTTGCTTAAAAATCACATGAAAGGTAGACTCTTGCTATCCCCTACATCAATAGGCCAGATTATCTCATGTTGTACGTGTCAATTATCAAGATTTCCATCTTGGGGACAAGAATTGTGCGGTCATCTTACTATCAAATGAACCGACATAGTTCGTTTTCATTGTTTGGGACTGTTTCCTAGCATACCAAAGAGGATGGCCTTAACGATTATTGTGACGAGTGGGAATAATGGATGAGATGGGAAGGAACTGTAACCCTTGATTACTCCTCCCATATTAACATGTATTATGTTTGATTAAATCTTTATCCATGTGTGTTTGTCTTGTAAATAGTTAGGCCTCTCCATGAGCATCCTTTATGGCCTACCCTGAAATTCTTGCCATTAAAGCTGCTTCATTCATCTCTTGTGAGTACAACATAATCTTCTACAAGAGATTTGAACTGCCCCAAGTGGATCATTGATGCCCAGATCTTTGGACAAGAGATTTGAATTGCACCAGGCCAGAAAAGTTGAAAAAATGAATTAAAGTGGGCATATTGAATGTCAATTGAAGTGGGAAAATTAAATGAGTTACAGATGTAGAGGGGAATTGAAGTGGGAGAGTAGAAAGAGTTACACTGTTGTTACATGATGATAGGCATCCCTAGCATATGCCAATTGTCAATCTAAGACCCTCGTTCTTCTTCCCGTGTAAGACTTTTTTTTTTTTGTTCTTCCAGTGTGATGTCATTAGATGATATACATAGATGACACACAAATGACATTTTATGGTAAATGCCACATCATGCCAAAGAATGTAATATTGGGAAATTATAATGAATACACAATTTTAAAATTTTAATGAAAAAATAAATTGTTCACTGTATATGCAGCTGACTTTGGAAATTCATCTCATCTTGGAAATTGTTCACTATATGTACATCTCATCTTGGAAATTCATAACAAATAAATAAACTAAAGGTGAATACTACATAAACAAAAATTTGAATTTTAAGTAATAGAAAAAGATAAATTGTTCACTATATGTGCATCTCATCTTGGAAATTCATAACAAATAAATACACTAAAGATGAATGGTACAAAAACAATTAGAATTTTAGATGATAAAAATATAAATTGTTCATATATATGCATCTCATCTTGAAAATATATAACCAATAAACACAATGAAGATGGACTATATACAAACAATTAGAATTGTATTTAGAATTAGGGTCATTACATAACAACACATTATCTAATTTTTTAAAACACTTCTCTTATAAAAGGAAGTTGATTTTAGAATGTAAATAGAATTTCATATAAATATTGGATAAAGCATGCACATTGCATTGGAGTTGTTCGTGGTATAAGGGAAAGAAACTAGTCATTTGTAACAATATGAAGTCTTTATGTGAAGTCTTTTGTGAAGTCTTTTGTCATTTGTAGCCAAAATTTCCTTAGAGGATCCGAGGAATCTTAGGACAAAATGTTGAAACGATAGTTGTACTCTTTTGCTTTGTTGAATGTGTGCTAGTTAAAAACACATATATAAACACACCCTAATCCCCTCACCACCTACCCTCCAAACACACATGTGCACCCTCACCCGTTGTTAGCTAAAATAACGTAATAATGGAATCTTATATATATCCTTAGTTTTCAATAATTTTTAAAACAACAAGGAATTGAAAAGAAACCCATAATCCCCTATACACAAAGTGAAATGGAATGGTCAAATTAAAACTATAGTAGGTGCACAAGGAGCATGCTCATTCATAAGAGAATCAAATACTTATTGAAGAAATATTTTTTTTAATGATTACTTTTTTTAATAAAAATAAAGGAGAGGGTTGCATTCATAGATTAGATTGTCCAAAAATTTAATATAAAAAAAAAAGTTTAGATTATGTTGATAATTATTTCTTATCTTCCCTATTTTTAAAAGTTTATTATTTCTATTAACTGTTTGAGTTGTGTAAAGCTTTACATATTGGTTGAGCAAAAAAATAGTCATTTTAAACATTTTGGTTACTATGCCTAAGATGGGAAATATTCCTTTTCCCTATAACTCAAGACATAATTGAAGGATCTATGTTCCTAGCATGCTTAGTATGTTACTCCACAACATCTTCAATGGTTTTTGCTTGATCTTGTTTAAAGGAACCAACTAAGACAGTTGGGGATGCATAATTTCTCAACTCCTTGAACATAGGTTTTTGCTCCAACTCCAAATTCCATGCTTTCATGTTGCATAATGCATCAATAGAATTACACATAATTTAAAGACACCTACAAATTTCCGACTTTGATTTTTCTGCTCCATCAAAGGAAAAGTGATTTCGAAAATGAGTTTCCTTGAATAATCCTGAATAGTGTCTTTCAAACCAATCAATTGTTTGCTGCTTTATTACATTTTCATGAGACCTATTACAGGTACACCATTCCACAATTACAACAAAAGACATAAAATCACATCAAAGTTTCATATGGTCCAATGAATATACAATTAGGTCAAGCAATGATAGTTTCCCATAATATCATAAAAGAATATTTAATCAAATTTTCCACATAGTGGCATATATAAATGAGCCACACATTTGCCTTAGTCATATGCCTGAAGTACACAAAAATATTGGTTTTGAAAATTTAGTAATTGAAGGAAATAAATGATCCATCACTAAGAAGAAAGTGCAGGATGTTCCAGGCGTCCTTGCTGAAAGATCAGTTACTTTCCCTGGACAACTTCCATACTGCATGCATTTCAACAACACTGGTTATTGTAATATTTCTAACTGTAGTCTAAACCAAATTTCATTATTCATTTCAAAAATTCAAATGAGGCCATGATACTAACTGGAGGAACCCAAATCTCATATTACCATCTTACATTCAACTTTAGGATGTAGAAACTTATAGTATGTAGCATTATAACATTCCAATGCCCATTTTGATTGGAATTCTTTTGCAAAGCAACAATTAGTCATGTTATTTCTTCAAACTTGAAAAACAAATAAATACATGTAGACTATTTAGAGTGGTGCCCTAAAAATCTAGAATTCAAAAATACAGATTGAACAAAATACAAAATAGTATGCATCTTTGAAAAGTTATAAATGTACCTGTCATGGTAGGTTACTTGGATGGTCTTGCATCTCCCTTTGGCCTTGGTTTGTCACCATGGTTGTGGATTGTTGTGTCACTACAAACATCAACACACCACTTGTTAAAGAATGGTGATGATCAAATACACTAATCCAAAAACATTACTCTAATCAAGCTATGAAACTAATCTGGATCCATAGGGACTACATTATTTGATCGAGGACGTCCCCGCCTATTGAGGTATTGAAACTCAAATGGTTCATATTTAGAAGCATGGACATTCAAATCAATTTCCAATCCATTGTTTTGTTTCCTTCTTCTTTGTTTTTTTGTAGGGCTAAGGAAACTCTTCTTCCTCTTTAAAGATGAATCAAGAGCACCCAAACCAGGTGTGAAGTCAAAATCATCATTCAAAATTTTATCAAGCAAACCATTCAACTCGTTCATCTTGGTCAAAGTAGTAGGGGGGTTGTTTTGAAGAAACTGTAGTTTCCTAAACACCTCCTCTCTAGCCATTTGAAGTGCCTCGGCATCTGCATCAACAATATCAGTGGACATAAGATTCATGTTGGAATTTTCATCAAGAATGTTGGGATCTATACTTATTTTGGGAGGGTCACTCAATGTGTTAGCCACTGCATCTTGACCAAGTGATGACTCTGAATTTCCCGACTGCAAATATAGCCAATTGACCTTTATAGCATGCTTGCAAATGTTTACACGAGTAGACCATGGACATTCACATGCTATAAAATTCGTCTGATACCAGGTGACAAGGTATCTCTTATCACGATTTGTTTGACTTCTCACCTAGTAAGCATGGGTTGTGCTCTCGTGTGGCCGAGAATCACTATCTAGAATTCTACTTGCTTTTTCCACCGATGATTCAAGCTATTTCTCTTTCTTGTAGTTGTTTAGATATCCTTATTTTTTCAAAATTTCTTTGAACCGATAACAAGGTTCAACAACTATTAGGAGAATATACAACAACCGGTCCATTCTACGAGCACATTTTTTCCTTCGGTCAGATAGAAATTTTGTCTTCAAATAACAATGGTATGACTCCACCGCATTATTGGTTTCCTGATTTGCATGAGGAAAATCTCAGCAACCTTTCACCCACATCCCTAGATCCAAAGAACTAGGTTAGTCCTAGTATATCATCTTAATGAAAAGAAAAAACAGAAACAATAGTAAGGGTTTGTACACTTACGAATCTTATCATCGACAACCCAATTCTTCTTGAAATAGTCTATGAACTTTTGTTCATCTGCGAATTTGCTAAAAAAAATTTTGACTGCGTTATCCACTTCAACATTGAGAGTGTCTTTCATGATGCGACCTAACTCATTGAACATCTCATTCGCTTTTATTGCATTTGTGGCCAACCGATTTACATTTTTTAACCACGCTCTCCGAGCATACCAAATACACAGTATCACAGCACACCCTGTGATCCTCCTGCCATAATAAGTGCAATGTAATGACACATTTTTATAATAAACGCAAGTCTCATTATAACATAATAATAATGATTTTACCGCAGTGCATTGATTCCAGTCAATGCATCATCAACCATGAAGGCATTGACTTTTCAATCGGGACGGATTTGATGACACATGTGCATGAGCTGCTCCAACCATAGTGCAATATCCTCTGATGTATTCCATGATGACACCACCCATGCAACTGGAACCCCACTTTGTTGTTCATCAAATGCCACCAGTGTATACAGTTGGTATTGTCAAATGCAAAGAACATGTAAATTCAAAAATAAGTCATCAATCATATTGATTGGATCCAACTTAAAAATGTATATTGAAACAATCATCGACATCCAACTTACCTCGTACTTATTCGTACTGAATGTAGAATCCATGGCTATTAAGCTATTATGGGATAGCTTCACCATTGTCTTTAACATCCACTTTGTCTGAATTCCTATTATAAAAGGGACCTCTGCACCGTTGGGCTTTTGGTAAAAGAAAAAATCTTCACGATTCTTTTGATACAAAAGATTGACACTCATTTCATCCTTTTGGTGGAGTTGGTAATTTCCCTTTGACAACCGATTGTATATGTTGACAATATCTTTCCTGTACAGGAAGAAATCCCTATCTCGAGCATCTGCATCCATCTCAACATGTCTCTTGATGTGGATTTTATAAACTGTATCAATGGGCACTCCGAGAGAGAAACAACTCTCTACATAAGCAACGATGTCCCTTGAAATTTTTGGCCTATGCAAGGCTCTAGCGTCACCTGAACTATCGCGTTGGCCATGACAAGGCCATCCTTCCCCATCCTCATGCTCGTACATGTTGTGAGTCAATATTGCTAAATCAGGATAATCAACCATCACCTTCACAATAAAATGGCACTTGCAACCCCTCTTCTGCACAAATGAGGTCTTTCGTTTAGTCGATTGCTTTCTTCTTTTGTCCTCTAGGCAAAATGAACAATGATAACTACGACAAAAACCTAGAAACATTAATACATATGAGTGATAAATGCAATCTCAATGCCAATATATACACAATGCAATTTTGAAATACTTACAGTTCATATCGCAAGGTAGCGCTGGTGCTTTTTCCTGGTTTTTTGTTTTGTTTCTGTAAGAAAGTGCATGAAGCATCAGGGTTTGCTTTCTCCCCTTTGATAAAGTTGGGAACTCTATGTGAAGGGACTAAAGCCACACGATCAACGCTCATGTTTTTACGATGAATTTCAGTCCAAACTAAGTCTTTACCAAAAAACATGGTCATGTCTTTGATGTCTTGAACCTCAAGATCCATGATCATCTCCCATTTACAACGCTTGGCCATTTTGTATCAATGCCTACAAAATATTCCCATGGTAAAAGTTATTTTTCTTTGATGTTTACAAATATGAAATTTATCGACAAAGCAAGAAATTAGAAGGTCAATTATGCTCAAACATAACCATTACTTAAAGGAAACCATTGTATCTCAACTAAGAAATGTGAAATTATCGTAAATATTTGATAAAATTTCGTTATTTTCAGTGACCTCGTTGTGTGAAGGAGGCTTAAGCCTATATATGCATATAATGTTCAATTATATTATGCAAAATGTTCAATTGGATTATGAGTTGGAAGGGCATTGACTCATTATTACCAATTGCATTGTTCTCAAAACATTAGTGGATTCAACAATGACTCACTTTTATAAAGTTTTATTTTAAAATGAAGCTATGTTTGGTTACTATAGACCCACTAAATGTCTATGATTACACACCTCTAGATGGAAAATATGTCAGATAAGGTCCCCAGGGGAAAATGATCAAATTTATTGTGATAAGAGAAGATTGGATGTGATGAGGATAACATAATTAGATAATACAAAAGGTGAAGCGGATTTTCATCTTCAAAGGAGATTTTTGCTCCAACTTTGGAAAGATAAGCCAGCTTTTATTGAAACTATCCCACATGGTTCAATAGAGTATAGTGGGAGTTGTGTTCATTCCAAAATTCCAATCAAATAATTAAACCATGGAAACACCATTCTACCCATCTTAAAAGCTTGATCAACTTTTCTTTAGGAATTTCACTTTTATGTTTTTTAAAAATAAAATTGTTTGCTGGGATAGCATACTTTTTCACTTCGATTGGAACTGAAAAATACTCTATTGAATTTTAGGTATATCCCACTTGTACCAAGCTATACATTTCAATGAGCTATAGTGTTAATATAACTTTTTAACAAAAGTATTAAAACCAAAATTAAACCGCTTGAGGGAATATACTCGATAATCATGCAAAAAGCGTTGGAGAATTAAACTGCTTGAGGGAATATACAAGAGAACCATCAATAATCATGCAAAACGAATTGGAGAAGGATGCTTTGCATGTTGGCGTAGAGGTGGGTTTCCACATGCATATCTTGTAAAGACTTTTATCCCCACATCATGTCCTCTCAAATTGAACTTGTAGAGGTTGTATAATTGCCAATGAATCATGATGTGCATATAATATAATCAATATACATCCAATGCATCTATCAATTTACATAGGAATTGGTGAAGCTCTGGTGTCCACTTTTCATGGCACCGACATGGGAATGGAGGGGAAGGTGAGTGGATAGCTTATTGGAGTGTTTAATGAAATAAGTTTTCTTTATACAACTATCGATATTGAAGTTTGGTAACCAATTTCAATTTTTCTTTATACAACTATTAATATTGAAGTTTGGTAACCAATTTTTCCAAGATAATTATTGCTCCATGTTCTTGTTGCAACCAGATGAAATAAGGTTTTTTACTAACAAAAAATTTGCTGCATAAAGTTGTAAGCTCGGATTATATAAGTTTTTACTAAAACCCTGAAAATACCTAAAACATTTAGGTCGTATTCGAGAAATTTTTTTTATTTTGGAGTAGAAACATAGAGTCGGGCATTAACACTCTGAAAGCCATTTTGAATCAGAGACTTAGAATTGGGTGTTGAAACTCAAACAGAAATTTCGGTGGCATAAAATTAAAATTTTAGCACGGTTCCTATGGTTGAAACTTACAATGGGGCATCAACACTCGACGTTTTGAAGCAGAATGTTGGGTGCCTTGGTTGAAACTCAAAACCAAATTTCTGATGCGTGAAAATAAAATTGTTAGCTCGGGCTTCTGATTTTTTACTAAAAATTTACAGTCTAAAGCAGAAACATAGAATTTGGGCATGAACACTAAGAGATGAATCAATTGGATGCCTTTTCTGGAAGCATCAACGTTGTAAAAGTCGATTTGAAGGAGAGTAAAATTGTCATCTCGAGTACTATGGTTTTTTACCAGAAAAAAGACATTTTGAATCAGAAACAGAAACAATATGAAAGTCGTTTCAATCAGAAAAGTCTCATAACTGACAGCAATATCTAATAATTCTACCGAAATTGAAGTAGAATAGGAGTTACCTTGCCCTGCCTGTGGATCAGTATTGGCGATTTGGTTCTCAGCTGTTGAAGACTGTCGATTAAAGATCACCCCGTCTGCCAGTGCAGAGATCTGTTGCTGGAATCGAATGCAGAGATGGATTTGAGCGGCTGCACACTGTAATCCAATGCAGAGGAGTCACCAGGGCGAGCGAGACAGACGAAGGGGAAAAGCAGAGATAGACTAGTCGCGATGGGTTCGAGTCTGCTTTAGCTCCGTTGAATGCGGGTGCCATGCATTCAAGACAGGAAGGTGGCAAAGAAGCTGGAGCTTGCCGGGTCTACGCGTGCATGCACAAGCTTGTTTCCGGTGAACGGGAGCCAGGAAAATTCCACGAGAAGGAACGTCGGCGGGAAGGGCGATTTCGCTGGAAATTGGCGACGGCCGCCGTCTTCGCGGCCAAATCGTCGATGGCCTAGACTACTCCTTTTTTTTTCATGAAACGGCCATAGCTAGAAAACTGAGGCAAAAATGGATTAAGCCCAAGAATTTTGAAAGTCGAGATTGTTATTGGATTAGGCTATATATGTTTGGATAACACGGCTGCAATTATTACAGGATTGACATTGAATACATCCCTCGTAACTTTTACAGTGAGATTGAGCAAAAATTACCTCGAGATCCTCACTTCCGAGAAAGTTAACCCAGAAGGGGAAGGCTAAGGCTGGTCCGGCATATGGAGCCATACATTTCGTAAAATCAAACTCCTCATTCACCCTTGTTTACTAAATAAGCCCAAACTCATTAAAAAATTAAGCCCAAACTCATTAAAAATATTGGTTGCATACATCATTTTATGAATTTATAAAAATGGAGATGCTTCTACTTGTCCCAAAGACCATGGGAGTCGTGGAAGTTTGCCTTTATATAGAGAATATATTTGACAAATGTAACCACAATGCCACTCCAGGGCATGGTTTCTAGGGATGAAAAGCCCTAAATAAAGACTTCCACATTACTTTCTACTAATTAAGAACAAACAAAAGATTATTCCCGATCAATCCTGTCTCTTTGCTCTTCCTGCAGACAAATCGAAATCCACAAAACTAAATTTTGCAAAGATGCCATCCGCAATGGAAAATGTCCAAACCGATCGACAAATATATACTGTGCCTCCAAACGCCCTCTAGTTGTTTGAGGTGTCTTACTCTGAGAGCTTTCTGAAAGCTTTCCTGTTGGGACAGGGGCTTTTCATTTGAATACAGTTTTTTCTATTTTGTAAAATCTAAATTTAACTGTATTTAATGATGTTTTTGATAGTAGAAACTATTCAACACTATCAAAAAAAATTTTAAAACACCAAAATTTCAAAGTTTGAAAATTATAACCAACATCATTTTTACATCCATTAAAAACACAGAAATGATAATATTAACGTTAATAACCGTGCTTTGAAATCAAACCTACAATATAAAAACTGCTGAAATACATTTGGAAAACAGCTATTCTTCTATAAACAAAAAATGATTCTAAATGGATTAAGATAAAAACACACATCTAAATTGATCATAAGCACACATTAAAATACGTAGAATAATGAAATTGTACAATACTTTTATACATCTTTAAAATAACCTATATATTTGGGAACACCTAAATTATTCCTTGCAATCGAAGTTTTTTGTTGCCATCGTAATGCCAGCGTCCAGATTCAAACTGGTAGGACAACCGGGCCACTCAATGGTAATGATAATAATGTTAGTAATGGCTCCCTTGAATCAACCTCAACAACAAATTTCATTCACCATTATTCTCTGCATATTCCATCTTGAAATGATCCAACACTGTCTTACTCTTTAACTCCTGGCTCCAGAATACTCTCATGAATTCTCCAAACTTATATCCTCTGTACAGAGCCGGATGCTCTTCATCAACCAGGGACGCTGCAGGAGCCATGAAAGCATCCTCTGAAGGCCCATAAAATGTAGGAATTGATAAACGTGCAGTAGATGCATTGGTTACTGCTCGATGTTCCACACTCCTGAATCTCCCATTGCTCACGACCTGACAAATTATTAGCAGTAATGATATCAATGTCAAGATTTTAAAAGAAAGAAAAATATATGCGATCTGCTCCGGCAATTGTAAATTACCTGAAGTTGATCTCCCACATTGACAACTAAAGCGTTAGCTATGGGCTCTACCGCAACCCACTTTTCATTTCTGAGTACTTGTAGACCACTGACATCGCCTTGCATTAAAACAGTGATGCCACGTGCGTCTGAATGTCGTGGGGTACCAAGTGTAAGATCTGGGTTCGGGCATGGAGGATAGTACATTATATCCATCAGTTGGCTGTGCTTTCCGAAAATTCTATTTAAGTAATCAGAGTCGAGCCCTAGACCTTCAGACATCACAGACAGCAGCCTTAAAATCAGTGCTCTCATCTCCACAGCGTACTTGCTTGCAATCTCTCTGTGACAAAAGCATAGGAAATTCAACTTATTTGTTGCTGCTGGAATATAGGAAATTTAACTTATTTGTTGTTGCTGGAATATCAATCCACCAGAAAAGTATAATGGGTCAACAATTTGGGTTGCAGATTAAGATTCAACAAATAGATTCAGCAACTTCAAAAAAAGTTATTATACTCCGATTGTACACTCTATAGATCTACTAGTCGTATTTGCAATCTAAACCCCAAATAAAATCATAAAAAAATCAACAATTTAGCGTTCCAGTTTAAGCCGAAAGAAATTTCAAAATTTACAATTTCATTAAACAAAAAAATTCCATAAAACATCAGCTAGTTTGGTTCGGCTTTGAGGGATTGGAACGAAATAGTGAAAGGGGCTAAAATGTTGGTCAGGTATCCTATTGCCAATCGACAATCCTAGGACATTATCCATCATCAAGAGGGCATATAGCTCGGCTTGTATCTCAGTGGGAGATCAGCCAACTATCAAGTGCTGGGTTCGCAATTCCTAGCCTTTCCAGCATTGGGGAAGTTCTGTTTTCAATTCATAGCCTGTCCAATCTTGTCACCAATTCAACAGGTAATAAGAAGACTAACAGTGTGTAATTGATTACCTGTAGGCTGCAGGTTTTTCTGGCCAAGAGCCAATGACTTCGTCCAGAGGATGACATGGGTGCATCAGGTAATCCCTCCAGTTAAGGACTTTTTCGCTGCGAATATTGAAGCTTGTAGAAAGCCGAACCCGCTGATTTGGGTTCTCTGAGTAGAGACATGCTCGGTCTTCCACGGGCATTTCGAAGAATTCTTTGGCGATTCCCATCATGCTTTTCATGGTTGTATCTGGCACGCCATGGTTGACTATCTGTACTTAATCATATGAACCACAATACATGTGGCAAGAATATAAATGATCCATTTACTCAGATATGAAACTTGAAA